>LR738712.1:195188659-195259043 GCA_902687465.1 Secale cereale | reverse complement strand
TGTTGTCATTGTTGGGGGGTGGGGAGGGGGAGGGAGAGAAAAACATATCAAGAGTGTGCGTGTGGTAGGCATAACTAGCGCGTGTGTGTGTGTGTATGTGTTTGAGAGAGAAGCCAATAGATAGATTAGTATCAAGATCAAGGTGTCACTCTGCTCCGTCGGTGTTGGGAAGTGTGTGTGTGTGTGTGTGTGTTTGGGAGAGAAGCCAGTAGATATATTAGTATCAAGATCGAGGTGCCACCCTAGTTCTTCGGTGTCGAGAAGTGTGTGCATGTGTGTGGGGGGTGCGAGTGAGACTTAGATACAGGGACAAGGAGTTTGTGTGATACATATCTATATTAAGGGATATGTAGATAGCATGCGTGCGAGGCATACTTAAAGCATCACAGAGATAAACAAGCGGTGTGCATGAAAGTGCTGGAAAAAAATGAAGAGAGAAACAATGCCTCTGCACATGCGTGCGTGCGTGCGTGCGTGCGTGCGTGCGTGCGTGCGTGCGTGCGTGTGTGTGTGTGTGTGAGCGAAATCTCAAAACAAAAGGCGCTCTGCTGGAATCCCATTGTATGTTTTCATATGATTCCGAGACTCGAGTTAACCTTATGCATATGTGTGCGAGACATAGTTATACTTTGAGACATTAGTGATGGTGGGTGGGCCGAATTAAAGGATCGAGCTTGTTCGACAGAGAGAGCGTGTGTGATTTTGTGCGAGGGACTTGTAGGACGGGGTAGAAAGACGAATTCTAACCCTGACGGAGGGAGAGAAATACACGAAGTGCACGTGTGCGATTCTGATGCCCACGGAGAAATGATATATGTATGCGTGTGAGAGAGATTGCACAATTCATTCAGATATCACTATCTAGCGACCATGGACATGCATCGCTTGAACATAAATCAATATCTACTTCGTATCGTGGCCAAAGATACAATATTGATTCAACGCACTCACATATCACATTTTTTCTTTCCAAATAGTCCTTTTCAATTGTGCATGCCAAAGTTAGAGTGATGTTTCTTCAAACAACCGCTGTAGTTATCATGTACACGCACCATTGCCCCTGTTTGGATCCATGGGTTAGAGTTGGTTTGGGTTAGTTTGGACTCAACTAACCCGAATATGAGGGTTAGTTTGGGTTAGATGCATCTAACCCACCCCAAAAAACTAACCCACCCAAGAGGTGCTTATTTGGGTTAGTCCTCCATGAAAAAGAGCAAATGATTGCGAACCATCATTTATTGTCAATCTAACCCTGTCATCCAAACACCTCTTTTGTTAGAGTTAGTTCAGGGTTAGTTTAGGTTTAGAATCTAACTCTAACCTCTAACTGAGTTAGAGTAACCAAACATGCTCAATGCAGTATGTTTATCCCCGTAAAAAAACATTATGCTTAAAATAACCAATGACACTAAAATATATATTTACACAAGAAATACATTGGCTGAGTGTTTGATCCTTTTTTTGAACACGCCTCTACACCCGTACGATTGGCCGCGCCCATGTGAACGCCCAAGTTATCGGTGTATCATCCCGAGTTATTGTCTTTTTTTTGGGGTGGACTTCATTAAGTGCCAATGTGTGCCCCGTGTGCACAGTCTTGCATGACCTTCCCGCTAGCACTGTCCAAAGTTAGTTGAAACTGGATATGAACAATCCCGTGGGCGGCAAAATCTCCCGCCTCTGTCTAAAATTTCCGCCACCTAGTCTTTAGCATGCGAAATTCCCCTTCTGTCCTTGGTGCACGGAGAACAATAATTGCAATATGGCCCTCATTTGCATAATAGGTCGGGGCTGCTTTGGTAACTTCCGCCCCCACACGGCACCCCCATTTCCTCTCCCCTCCCACAAAAACAACTACTCCAGAGCACCAGAGCATCTTACATCACGCCGTCCGTCCTTCATCGGCCTCTGTACCCCTCCCCTCTCGACACCCTAGACCGCTCAACCACCGACGTACCAGCGCCCATTCACTTCCAGCGGCGTCCACCTCGCCAGATCTGCTTCTGCGGCCGCATCTACCCCTCCCACCTCCCCTAGAAACAAGTAGACTTCTCATCCACCACTGTACCACAGCCCATTCAGTGCGCACCTTGTCCACGGCGCCGGATCTGCTTCGCCGGTACTCTCGTCAACCGCAGTGCATCTGCAGTGACTCCTTCGTACTCCCCACCAGAGACGCTTCGTAGACACCCCCGGAGTCGCCCTATCGACGCCCCCGTCGATGACCTCTGATCCTCTTCGCCGACTCCTTCCTCAACCCTACCAGATCGCTTAGCCGACATCATCCTCAACCCTATAGGAGCCGTTTTGCCGACACCATCCTCAACCCTACCGGAGCCGCTTCGCCGACACCATCCTCAACCATACCGGAGTAGCTTCACCTATACCATTCTCAACCCTACCGGGGCCGCTCTGCCAACGCCCAAGTCTATGGCCTCAGATCCGCTTCGTCGCACCCTCGTCCAACCTACCGAAGCAGCTTCTGACGCCCCGTCCACGGCCGCAGATCCGCATCATCGACACCATCCTGAACCCAACCACCAGAGGAGCTTCACCGACGCCCTCGTCCACGGCTTCAGATCCACTTCGCCCACACCATAGTCCACCCTAACGGAGCCGCTCCACAAACACCCTACTCCACGGTTCTAGATCTCCTTACCGGACCCCGACAGCTAGTGTTGCGTCATCACCCTTGACATTTCTAACCTGATTCCCACCGGCTGGCAAGATGCCAAGCACCCACCACGGCCTAGGTACTTGTCACCTTTAAGCCCCATCCAGCATCACCTGCCCGATGTACTTCAAATATACTAATAGGTCGCTGTTACATGTTATGCAGCTGGCAAAAACTACAAGCATGATGTTTCTTCTGGATCTAACAGCTTGGCCGACCAAGATCCCGGACTGAGGCATTGCTATGATCTTGTAAGTGCATCTCTCTCTTGTATTGCTGTGTGCCTGCGAGCGTGCTTTGCTAGGATTTTTGACTAGTAATCCCTTTATGCAAACAATGATTTTCACTACTGGCTACTAAATTAGAGATGTAGATGTCATACATGATACTCCCTCCCTTCCTAAATACAAGTCTTTCTAGAGGTTCCACTATAGACTACATAGAGATCAAAATGAGTGAATCTACACACGAAAATGTATATATATATATATATATATATATATGTGGTCCATACTGGAATCTCTACAAAGACATGTATTTAGGAACCGAGGTAGTACATTACACTAAATCGTAGGTGGCATGTAGGAATTCCAGTGCACTACATTAGGCTCCCTTAGAGTGCCTACTAGTCCAGTACACAGAGTCATGGCTAGTTTATGCTACGCACACAATCGTTAATTGGTGGTTTAAATATGCACAAGGGATATGCAATGTATTATCATGTAGAGATATCTGAAATTAGCCATGTCAACTTGCAGATTGTGTTATGCAATGAAAAGGTACAAGATTTATTGGTACAAGATGTATGTGACAATTTCATGGAACATCGCAAAAAAAAGGAGAGGTAGCGGTGAGCCTATACAGTGTGCTATGGTAGGTCACTCCCATTGCAATCATCGTGACATGTTAATTGTATGTTAGTGTTGTTGGCCAAATTTCTTAGGGACAGTTATTTCGAGTTATGTTAAGAAACTAAGCACCTTTGAAAGTGTGCTATGGCAGCTCATAGCAATTCATCATATAGCAGCAGCAGGAGCACCTTATACCAACTGATCATATAGCAGCAGCAGCAGCTCATAGCAATTCATCATATAGCAGCAGCACCTTATAGCAATTCTTAATATAGTAGCAGCATGAACCCTAGCGCTGCAGGCAAGGGATCGAGGTAGAGGGAAAGGGGAGAGGAGATGCAAGCGGGCAGGGCAATGAACGCTTGTGTGTTTGTTTTTACTTGAGGGTCAGGTGTGATACGTGCGTGAGCACTGGCATTTTGAGTGTAATATAGGCAGACAAGCAAGTCATTTCGCTATTCCCCTTCCCTTCAATTTTTAGTGAGCTTCGACCTGAAGCACCCCCCAAACCGAAATAAGTTAAGCCCAAGCCCAGAATTCAAAAACGACTGCTTTACATCTTTTATGGCTTATTTTGACAATAAGCTCTGAAAAGTTGGAATAGAACTGGCCCTTAACCTGCAATTCAATTGTGCGTGCAATGATGAATCACTCTTGCCTGCTATAGTGTACATTTACGCATCATACATGGCATGACCTAATACATGTGCATTTCATTATAGAATCTGAAATATGCAATGTTTATGTTAGTTCATACGTTGCACATGATGTTTAAATGCCCCTTAAATCTAGTCAGTCAGTGGATGGCCTTTAAGCCCCCTTCTATGCTTCTTTTCTTGACTAGCAAGATGCCCGTGCATTGCGCGGAACATAATATGAGTAGTTTATCCTGTGGGAGGTAAGGATGAATGAGGGAAGGCCTTATCTGCAAATGTGGAGAGGAGTGCGGGTATCTTTTTGCAAAATTGTCATAGTTTCCTTCCTACCCGTCAGATATAGATCGGACGGCCTATATTGCAGGATGGCAGGCACACCATCATCACCAATTCTGTTTTTTATAAGAGTAGATATATGTAATTCAGTGTTGTGCAAGATTTGCTCACACATATGTTCAATTGCTTGTTTGTATCAGCCAACCATACTAGGATTGTTTGCTTTGATTACTTGCTGTTCTTGACCTAACAGAGCTTGTCAACGATTTAAACACTAAGGCATGCTGTAGTGTGGGCTTGTATAACTCATAAGTGACATAAAGGTTTGGCTGTACACTAAAGTAGGGTCTCCAAGAGTACCTGGAGATACAGTTTTAAGGTATGCCTAGTTTTTACATAGTGCACACATAGTAAATGCTCATTTCATTTTGTGCAAGAGATGTGGCATGTTTCATTACGAGGTGTTGTTTTGTTATAAACTCATCCTTGTGTGTTGTCCACAGACTGGAAAGTATGCATATTTATCTTCCAAGGAGACTAGTAACTAGTTTGTGTCACCTTGCAGAGGGGTGCAATGAAGATAAGATTGAGGATTTCCAAGTACAAGATGTTAGGAAGGAGCATTGCAGGAGAAGGAGGAGCAGTGCTGAGCGTGTTCAACCAGTTATGGCAAGTCACTGTATTATAGTTACGAGGACATACTAATGTATGACATTGTGCTTGCGTAGGGTTCTTCACCTGTAACCCAGTCAATTGGCCATTGATTATAACCCCCTCCACTCACTACTATATGATTTTCTAACTTTTTGTAAATCAGATGTATGTAAGCACATTTTAATGTGTCTGTTCACTCATGACAAATGTAGTCTACTTTCAAATATGTAAAACGTCTTATAGTAGTGAACAGTGTGAAACTGCTTCCTGCTATGTTAGAGTTCTCGATGTCATAAATGTCATAACCAAATGCATATTCACATCATTAGCCTACCTATCATTACTAGGATATTGATTACATACTAGTCGAGAAACTTGATATGGGGTAAACAATATTACATTACCTGTTCCTTTATATAGTACTAGCAAGATGCCCGTGCATTGCACGGAACATCAAGATGCATTTATATGAGTAGTTTATATATCCTGTGGGAGAAAAGGATGAAGGAGGGAAGGCCTTATCCGCAAATATGGAGAGGAGTGCGGGTATATTTTTGCAAAATTGTCATAGTTTCCTTCCTATCCGTCAGATATAGATCGGACAACCTATATTGTAGGATGGCAGGCACACCATCATCGCCAACTCTGGTTTTTTATAAGAGTACTAGCAAGATGCCAGTGCGTTGCACAGAACATCAAGATGCATTTATATGAGTAGTTTATATATCCTGTGGGAGAGAAGGATGATCAAGGGAAGGCCTTATCTGCAAATGTGGAGAGAAGTGCGGGTATCTTTTTGCAAAATTGTCATAGTTTCCTTCCTATCCGTCAAATATAGATTGGACAGCCTATATTGCAGGATGGCAGGCACACCATCATCACCAACTCTGTTTTTTATAAGAGTAGAGATAAGAGCATATAGAGAGTAGAGAAATGTAGCTAGGGCATGTATGTTATTGAGGCGTGCCTGTATGCATACTGCCAACTCAACAGTTCAATTGCTTGTTTGTTACAGGCATAGTTAAATTGCTCTTTTCAATTGATTTATTTGTCCTCAGTTAATGAGATGCCCAAACAATGATGCCTGATGTTGGGTACTTGTATAACTATTAGTTTACATTATTAAAGGCCTTACCATTTAGTTACTCTGGCGAAGTGTGCCTAAAGCTTTGAAGTCTATTAACCAACTATTACTCCATGAGGCGCACAATCTAGTTTATACGAGGCTAATGATTGCATAGTTTTGCTTGCTGTAGTAGGTTTGTATGAATGCCTCTGCTGTTCATTATGCTCCCTAAGACTTTAATTGAGCTACAGAATGGCCAAATGCTTGCTTACTTATACGCAAGATATATCCATATCCATATCTATATCTCTATCTCTACTCTATACTATATCTCTATCTCTTTATCTATATCTATATATCTATATCTCCACTCTTATAAAAAACAGAGTTGGTGATGATGGTGTGCCTGCCATCCTACAATATAGGCCGTCTGATTTATATCTGAAGGATAGGAAGGAAACTATGACAATTTTACAAAAAGATAATCTCTCAAAAGATAAACTACTCATACAAATGCATCTTGATGTTCTGTGCAACACACGGGCATCTTGCTAGTATATATATAATGTTCAGTAGCTGTGTGTGGTCTAAATTTGTAACCTGTCTGTGTTTTGGATTTGGCCCCAACATCATGCTCCTCTGGTGAGCTAAGAGATTTCTGTATGCGGGCTGCACAGACTACCATTTTAATAATTTTTAAAATATCACCTGCTTATGCTTCATGACGTGTAACATTATTATTTGTCCTGTTTTGCCATGTACAAAATAGTCTGTCTTGCTCGCTTTACTGTTGCAACTATATTTTTGCCATAGTCATGTGTACTTACAGAAACATTTCAGGATGAAGTGACATCAACACAAAGATCTGAGAGCAGTGCGGCATGGCCGTTACCAAATGATTATGGAATGGAATTGGAATGTGTTGATGTTCTCGAGGATCAACTAGACGTGGCAAGACAATGTGTACATGATTCTCAACATTCAATCAACATGTTGAGACTGGACTTCCAGGTATTAGATGCAGGAGTCAATTTTTTTGGAAAAGGACACTGAGGTAACCACAAAGGAATTGGAGAATTTGCAAACTGAAATTTGTGCTATTTGAATCCGGCCAATCCTATTTTCTGAAGAGATTATAGTTCAAATGGTAAGTTCTGTTGATGCGTGTCCATGATGTATGAGCTTTATTTGCCCAGTGTATGTGATTTGTTGTTTGTGTACGCTTTATTATCACTCGTGCCGAATGCATAGCTATAATGCCGGTGGGTATAATCTGCTGTAATTTCTTTATTGGATAGTGTAGGATTATTCTTCTTTCTATACCTTAGTCTCTTTATTGTATAAGTGCAAGTTTTTTTAGGGGCGATAATATAGAGTAGGATAATTCTTTCCATATGATATATCATTCTAACAGGGGCCAACACGCCCAAACGTTACCTCGACTCCATCTAGATGAACATACATGCAAGTCAAATCGGGCCTTTAATTGGGCTGGTTAACTTAATATTTAGTGGATCCCAAACGACGGTGCCCACCGTAACAATGGTTCTTAGCAGGCCGATAACAGGCCGATATCTTGATTGGACCGTATAGACGGAAATGGACTGCAGGCCCGAGCAGTCCGTTAACAGGCCGAAAGATCGATAGGGCCTTATAAATTTAAATGCCATGAGGGCCCCACCAGGCCGTTTTAACATGCCAAAGAAAATCAGCGCCTTATAAATTGGAAATTGCCCGTGGGCCCTAGCAGGCCTAAATAAATGTAAATTTTGTTTCGGCCCTTTTACTTGTCGGGCTTTTAAGAGGCCAAAAGTGTTTTGGGCCAGAAGAGGCCCAATTTGCAAACTAGGCTTCTAACAGGCTGAATATCGCGTTAGGCTGAAATAGTGACCTGCTGAACGTGGGCCACTAGTGGACCCAAAATCAAGTGGCACATCATAGGCCCAACTGTTGTGCGGGCCTTTAACAGGCCGAAAGACAAAATGGGCTTGAAATTTGTCGGGATTTTGGTGCGACATATGCCAACGGATGGCTTATCATGCATGGGGATAATAGAACGTCGCCGGGCCCTAGAAGTGGGATAAGGCGATACTTGGGACGCCTACGAATCTTACCCGACTTTGGGGCTCTCCGTGGAGATAACACCCCTAGTCCTGCTTTGCGGGGACTTCGCGTCATGACTAATGTCAATAGGGTGGCTACAAGGTTGCTCCTTGAGCTGTGTCGTCTAGAGGAGGAAGAAGGGCAAGGCTAGCTCTCTACCTTCGCTCTAGGGAATCAAAATGGTTGCTAGGGTTTCTCCATATCTCTCTCTATGTCTTTCTTCTTATTAGAGTTCAACCCCTCCATATGGAGGACCCTGGGGGTTTATATAGGCCTACCCCCTAGGGGTACAATAGTAATCCAGGCGGAAGGGCCCCCAGCTGTCAGCGTCTTCGGGTGCCGGCCTCTCCGCCTGTCTGCTGGGGCCCGTCGTCTGTGGGCCCTCGTGATTGCCTTTCACTGTAGGCGCTCCTCTGCTGACGGCAGCATCGTCAGGAGGGAAATGGCTACAGGGCCGTCGCCTCCTGTCGTACGCTGCCACCACGTCCTGTCTTGTCATCTTGATGAGGTTTAGACTCCTAGGGCACGGTGGGCCACCTGCTACCAGGCGGACCATCCCCCAGGCCGCCTGCCAGGGGCCGCTTGCTTCTTGTTCACCCACTGGCTGGTGTGGCCAGCCGCCTGCTGGCTCTGCCGCCTGTGGGTAGTGGGATCGTGGCTTCTTCTGACCGAGGCTTGGTCACTGACAGCATGGCTACAGTGATACGCCGCTTAAGTGGCGTCCATAAGATACGTCCCCACTGTAGCCACGCCCTTGTAGATTCTCTAAGGACATGCTCAACTGTAGCCACGTCTTAGCCTTGTCGTGGTTCCCCAGCACGTGTCCCGAGGGGGAGGCGTAGGGCCGTCTGCTGGCTGCTGACTACGGAGCCGCCGCCTGTTCGGGCCCCTGCCGCCTGCTGGCAGCCGGCTCCTGGGCTTAGCTGTCCGAGGAGGCGACCTGGTGAGCAGGCGACCGGGTGTAGCAGGCGGCCCCCAATTGTCTTGAAATACCATGGGTGGTCGATGAGGACACCCGTGGTTAATATCTCCGACAGTAGTCCCCGAAGCTGGTGGAACTCGGCGGTTGAGATTGGGGCTGCGGGGTTCCAGCAGCTTCCCACTCCAAGCAAGGTTTGGCGTCCTTTGTCCGTCTTCTGGAAAGGGCCGGCTACCAGCAACCGGGCCTTTGTCAAGGGCCGGCTTCTGGCAGCCGAGCCTCTGTCTTCAAGTCTTCGGGAGGAAGATACCGTCTGGATGGCGGGCTGCGGCGTGGGTCTGCCGACCGTTGGCGGCACTCCACGTGGTGTCGCCCTGTCGCGTCAGCCTGCCAGCCCACGCACACAACGGGACGTAGCAGCGGGCTGGGGCCCGCCACTACAGGGCCTTGGTCCGTGCGCAGATCTAATGTGGTAGAGGCAATCGATTTCCCTCCCCACGCGCATTTAATGTGCGCGGATTAGGCGCGAAAAAGGTGGGGATCATGCGGGTAGTGGAGCAGTTAATCCCACGCACTGCCCCCTCGGCTTCGTCGCACCGAGCCTATAAGTAGGCCCGGGGAGGGGGGTTAGCGCCGCTCGCGCACACACCGCGCTCCATTCTTCTTATTCCTTGCTCTCCCTCGCGCTCCTCGCCACCTTCGCTCGCGGCGCTCCGGCGGAAAGAATCCGTCCCCCAAGCCATGGCTACAGTGGCGCAGCCGCCGGCCCGCCACTCCGGCGAGTGGGATGGTAGCGAGGTTCTCGCGGAACACATCTTCTACCTCCGCCGCGCGCGGAAGTTGCCCTCCGAGGACAAGGTCGCCGTGCGTCTAGCGTCGGCGGCGGAAATCCTGCCGGCGCCGCGGTTCGGCGAGCGGGTCGTTTTCCGCTCGCACTTCCCGTGCGGCTTCGGGCTCCCCGCTAGCGGATTCTTCCGCTCCTTCCTCGAGTTCTTCAACATCCAGCCCCACCACCTCACACCGAACATGATGGTGACGCTATCCGCCTTCGTCGTCCTCTGCGAGGCGTACCTCGGGATTCTCCCCACAATGGAGTTGTGGACCGAGCTCTTCTACATGAAGCTTGGTACCGCGGTCCAGGGCGTGGCGGCCCAGTGCAGGGGATGCATTGCGGTAAAGCGCAGCGGGGCCAAGAACTACTTCCCGCCGCCTCAGCTCGTGCAGTCGGTGAAGCTGTGGCAGAAGATGTACTTCTATGTCTCCAACGTCGACCCCGCGCAAGACTTCATTAGGCTGCCGGACTGGGCCCCCGGCCCGCCTGCCAAACCTCGTGACTCTTGAAAGACCCGGCCCGTCTCCCTCACACAAGGGGACTCCATCGCCGTGCGGCGCCTCCGGGAGTTGAGGGACAACGAGGGCTTAGTGTTCTCGGACCTCCTGCTTACTTTTGCAGAGCGCCGGGTGCTGCCGCTGCAGTCCCGCCCGCACATAATCAGCGACATGAGCGGGCGCCGGGACCCGAGCCGGACATGCACCAAGGCAATGCCATATAAAGAGGTGGCATACTTGGTGAATTCCGTTCCCAACTACAAGCTCTCCGACTCGGGCTGGGCCTTCGGCAAGCCGCCGTACAGCCGCAGCAACCCGCCGCCTACGGTGAGCTCTCTCTTTCCTTGTTCTTCTTTCTTCTCTTCCCGCCTGTCTCAGCCGCCTGATCCTTGTGCCGCTTGCAGATCTTCCCCGGCCAGCCAGATTGCTCCCAGAGCGATACGAGCGACCCCGATCTTGGGGCCGCCGCTATGGAGGAGGAGGAGGTAACAGGCGGCGGGGGCCAGCCAGCACACGGCCCGCCAGAAGGCGGCATCGAGAGCTGGCCGGACGATGACGAGGAGGAGGAGGTGCCAGCTCACGTCCGAGAGGCGAACCCGCCCGGGTGCGGCAGCCGTCAGGCGGGGCCGTCGACCGCAGCAGCGGCGTGAAACGCCGATCCTCTGCTGGGCCGTCTGGCAGCAAACCCAAGAAGCTTCGGCTATCGGCCGCCGCCACCAAGCGCCAGGAGGCCGCCGCCAAAGTAGTTCTCCCTAGGGTTCCCAAGCCTAGGCCAGCTGTATCCAGGTAAGTACCGCGTTTCTCTTTTCTTTCGCATTCATGTTATTCCTTCGCCCCCTTCGTGGCTGATTTGCTATATTCTTGGGAATGACCGAACAGCGCCTCGCTTTCTCTCTCTCGGGCGCTTGTGGGTTATGTTTTTGGGGGCACGGATGTCCCCCTGCGCCGCGCCGCGTGGATCCCGCCACCGCGCTCCGGGAGGCGATGGAGAGAAACGCCCGCGAGGCGCGTGAGGAGCAGGAGGCCGCGGCCCGTGAGCGGGCGGAGGCTGATGCTGCTGCCAAGGCGGAGGCCGAGGAAGCCACCAAGGCCCAGGCGGACGCCGCCGCCCAAGTCCAGGAGCAGGAGGCGGGCCTCCAGCAGCCGGCGGTTCGCACCAACCCCCAGGACATGGGCTCTCTGGAGCCGTCCATCCAAGTGCCGGCTGCTGACGAGCAGCCGGCTCTCAACAATGAGGGAGTCGGCTGCGCCGCCATGGAGATGGAGGTGACGTCCCCCGCACCGCCTGCTGGGACGCAGGACAGCCGGCCTGCGGGAGCGGAGGTGCCGCCGGCTGAAGGCATGCTGGTGACAGGCCCGCAGCCGGCCCCCCGAGCCCCCGCCCGCCTGCGTCATGCGAGGGCGGTCTCAGCGCCACGACGAGTAGAGGCCGGCGCCGCCAGCTCGTCGTCGCCGGAGAACGAGGCCACCAGCGCGGCGCCGCCAGGCTGGACGCCCGGAGGTGGCGGTGCATTGATTGTTGCGTCGCGAGACGTCCTTGACCGCTTCAATTCTCTGGGCGAGGTTGTGCAGACGGTTATGTGGGAGTTCTTAGCCACGCGAACTTCCGTTCGGGTACATTGACTCCTTGTTTTAATTTTTATTCCTTCAATTTCTTCCGTGGGGGCGCGTCAGCGCACCCACTGGGTGTAGTCCCCGAGTTCCGAGCCAGCTGCTGAGCAGGCGGCTTGGAACTCCAAGGTATACTCTGTGGGCTAACTTGTTTCTTACTGTAGGATTACCACAATCTTCGGGTGGTTGCCTTCAACTCCCAGCGTCAGGAGTTGGCGCAACTACGGACCGCTCTGGCCGACAGCCAGGGTAAGTGTTTCTTCTCTTCCTTGCGGGGGCGCGTCAGCGCACCCGCTGGGTGTAGTCCCCGAGTTCCGAGCCGGCTGCTGAGCAGGCGGCTTGGAACTCCAAGGTTATCTTGTCTTTTTGCTGATGTTCTTTCTTTTCTCTTGCCAGCGACCGCGACCAACCTCCGCAACCAGCTGGGCGGGGTTCAGGTGGAACTTGCCGCCAAGGAGCGGAGCGCCACCTTGCCGCCCAGGATCGTGACCGCCTGGCCAAGGAGCTGGCAGACCAGGCGGCGACGCACAAGGCGGAGCTTGGGAAACTGGCGGACACCGAGATGCTCCTTCGGGCTGAGTTCGAGACCGAGCGCTCGAACTGGGCCGAGAAGGAGGCGGCTCTGCAAGACGGCTACGGGGCCATTGCAGACATGGTCGACGGTAAGCCGCCTGCCCTACTTTCTTGTGCTTGCCGTCTGCTACATCTAGCTTTCTTTTCTCTGACTCATTGTCTAGTTCTTGCAGAATTCTTCCCTGGCCATTCCATTGCTGCCAGCCAGGCCATTGAGGCCCAGCGAGACGAGAGGCGCGAGGCGGGCCGGGTGATTGCGCCCAACACGCCCCGGACTCCCACCGAACAGCTCCTTGCCGTCAAGGCGCGCCTCCAGCCGGCCCACCGCCTGCTCCGCCGTCTGCAACGTGCTGGTGCCCAAGTACTGGCCGCCCTCTGGCTAGGCATCCCAGTACTCTCCTGGGCTTCCCTCCTGTCGTGCGGGAGGACGAGGGAACGATGACGACGCCCAGCGCTCTCCTGGGCCGGCCACCCCAGGGCCTCATGGGCCGAAACCTCCCCGGGCCCAGCCGTGTGGCTGCTCCGGGCCCAGCTCCAGCCTCCGGCCTCCTCTGCGTCATGGGCCGTGCCAGGCCTCGAGGCCCACCGCTCCAGCCCGCCTCTGCCTTCCCCTCTGGCCCATGGGCCCTAGGTGAGCACCACCAGCCTAAGTCCCGCTTTGGGTGTAATTTAGCTATATAGCGCCCGTTTGTGTTTTTCTTCAAACTGCTAAGTCCTTTTCTGCCTTAATTTTGTTGCATACTTTGCTTGACCGTAACTTTTTGTGTGGTTATCCAAATGATGCAAATAATATGTCAAAATGATCGTGGTGATATGCTCTACACTTTGTTCCATTGTGCCATGCTTGTTTGACTTCATCTTGATGCTCTAATATCTGTTGTAAGAGTGCTACTTGTTTAAAACTGCTGTTAACTATAATTTTGTTGCATACTTGTGATGCTTGTAACTTTGTGCATGTTTATCCAAATGGAGTGTGTGATATGTCAAAATGTTCATTGTGAAGTGTACTACATGATGGTTGCTGTAGCTTTCATGTTAGATGCCATCTTGCCATGTTAATCTCTGTTGCAAAAGTGCATTTGGCTGTTAAGTTCTGAAACTTGTTATGAGATGCTGATTTCACTTGCTTATTGCTATTGATGTGTTTTTCTTCCTGCCACATGTCTTTATGTTTTAGAAGCACAATCATATGGTCTTTGCTGTGGTGCAATCATCTTTCCATGATATGCCTTGAGGTGACTTAAACAAGCTTGTAAACATGCCACGTCGTTGTTGCTGTTTTATACTTAGTTAAAAAACTGCTTAGTCTGGAATCTATTATAACCTGATGCTATGTTTGCTTGATGCCCCACTCAAATCCATGCCTGTTTTGGAGTGGCCAATGCTCATGTCTTGTTGTCCATGTTATTGTCTATCCATTCATGCCCTTACTTGCTCATATGACCTGCTGTAGCTTATTTATTTCTTGCTCTCAAGTTGCTATAAAATTTACCTGTCATATTTTTATCAGCATGTTCAATTTGGTGGAGCTTGTTGCTATTGATCCATGCCTCCTATGGAGTTGCTCCAATGGAGTTGTTTGATGTATGCTATGTCTACTAAATGTCCATACTCTTTATATGCTTAGTAGAGTTGATATGCTTGTGGTTTTGTGCCTCCGAAGGCAGCATCGTGATGATGTTTTTGCCTTCCCAAATTTTGACTAAGTCTGGATAATTTTATTGCAACTTGCCATGCTTGCTTAAATGTGTTCCAGCAGGCTTTTGGGTGTGTTCTGAGTTCATGCTTGTTAAGTATCATGTCTTCTTCACATCCATGCTTCTTGTTATCATGTTTGGGTGCTGTAGCTTATATTTACGTTGCTCCAAAGTTGCTATGTGGCTGTTAACTTCAGCTTTGCATTGTATCTTGTTTCATGTGTATGTGTTGAACCGTTGCTCCGTTTTGAGCGTGCACTATATGAAACTTGTGTGATTTTGCATGTAGAAGCATAATATCATGTTATTTTCATGTTTGGAGTGTGTTTGCTTGATGTTTGGGTGCATCTTGCAACGTTGCCATGCTTGACTTGTTTTGCTCATATCTTCTAGGCTGTAGCTCCGAATTAAACAAACTTTATATGAAACTTGACTAGAATTTCGTGTAGATCATCATGGTGCATGTTAACCTGCTGTTTAACAAATTTAACTTATGGTTTGTTCAGATCTGGACTAATTTCAAATTATGCATATGAGGACTTACCAGATTGTTATGTGGTGATTCCGGCCTCATTGAAACTTGTTGGTTTGTGTTGTTCTTGTGTGCTTCATCCCTTGCCATGTAATGCATCATATAGACTTGTCTTGCATCATAATTGGTTGAGCATCTTGTCATGTTCTTGTGTTGTGTGTTTACCTTGTTTTGTGCTTTCTTCTCGCTAGTTATTTTCCGTTGCGATCGTGAGGATTCGTTCGTCTACCCGTGGTTCGTCTTCAAGGATTCTTCTTCGTCTTCTTCACGGATCCGTTCTTCTTCCTTGCGGGATCTCAGGCAAGATGACCATCACCTTGGATACCTTTACTATCATTGCCTTTGCTTAGTTGTCTCGATGCTATCATTACATGTTGCGCTACCCATCATTATTGTCAGCCTCTCCTTGTTGCCATGAAACCTCTAACCTTTGACACCTTCCCAGCAAAACCATTGTTTGGCTATGTTACCCGCTTGCTCAGCCCCTCTTATAGCATTGTTAGTTGCAGGTGAAGATGAAGTTTGATCCATGTCGGATCTTGTTGTTGGAATATCACAATATGTCATATATATATATATTAACACACCTATATACTGGGCATGGGTGGAAGGCTTGGCCTTTTGGTCGGTGTTTTGTTCCACTCATGCCACTTTAGGAGCCGATAAACCGGCATTATGTTCCTTGATTTTGCGTTCCTTACATGGTTGGGTATATGGGGACCCCTTGACACTTCGTCTTTGAATAAAACTCCTCCAGCAAGGCCCAACATTGGTTTTAATTTACTCATAATAACAACTTAATTAATTAATTAAATTGCATAGGGAGTTAGCGCAACCTGAGGATTCTTTCTACATAGCAGGGGGGCCAGTGCTGATGGTGTTGGTCCCAAACGGGGAGCCTGCAGGACCGCCAAGGGGAAACTCGAGGTATCTGGCTCCTATAGCATCGCCCATCCGGTCGTGGCCTGAGACGAGATACGCGCGGCTACTATCAGGGTGTCGACAGGTCTTGCTGGACTTGTTTTACCATTGCCGAAATGTCTTGTGCATCGGGATTCCGAGCCTGATCGGATTGTCCCTAAGATAAGGGGAAATATTATTATTACTTCTACTGATCGTGAGAGCTTGTGACGGGCTAAGTTGGGACACCCCTGCAGGGTTATGATCTTTCGAAAGCCGTGCCCGCGGTTATGTGGCAGATTGGAATTTGTTAATGTCCGGTTGTAGAAAACTTGACAGAGGATCCGAAGTAAAACGCGCAACTGTGTGAGTAACCGTGACTGTCTCATTTCACTTTGAGAAGAGAACACGGTGGGGTTATGTTTGACTCGTAGGTAGTTCTCTTTAGCGATCATTACTAGTTTGCGACCATTTGCGTAGATGCTCATCTTATTCTTGTACTCGTAAGTTAGCCACCATATATTGCTTAGTCGCTGCTGCAACCTCACCACTTTACCTCTTCCTACCCTTTAAGCTTTGCTACTCTTGTTACCCATGGTTATGGGATTGCTGAGTCCTCGTGGCCCACAGATACTACAACAACATTTGCAGGTGCAGGTTTCCGATGACTTGACGTGAGAGCGTTGTTCGTTGTGTTGGAGTTCTTCTTCTTCTTCTTCTTCAATCTTGGGTTAGGTTCCGGGTCGGCAGCCAGAGATAGCAGATGGATGTCGTTGTGCTTTTCATGCTTGCATCTGTAGTTGGATGCCTTGTATTGATGTTGTTGTATTCATGTGTATTGTATGAATTGTTGTATTCCCCCACGTATGTATGTAATGGTACGATGTAATGATATCCATCTTGCTAAGCGCCCGAAACGGTTGTGCCCCAATCACGTAAGTGTCACGTGATCTGGATAGAATCGCATCTTGGGCCTGACAAAGGTACAACAATGAATTCATTCTTTGTTTATATTGGTGTTAAAACTACTGTACTCCAAGTTCTATATGGTTCATATCCTCCAATATTACTCATAGATGCATCAGAATAAGCAAACAACACACGAAAAACAGAATCTGTCAAAGACAGAACAATCTGTAGTAATCTGCAGGGTTCCCGAACTCCAAAAAAATTCAAAATAAATTTGTAAATTTGAGAAATTTGTCTATCAATCATCAGCAAAAAGAATCAACTAAAAAGCACGCTCCAGTAAAATCCCACGACTACTTTAGCAAGCGCTAACGATTCTGTTTTTCACAGCAAGATCATATAAACTTCACACAAGTCTTACCAAAGGTTCTACTTGGCACAAGCACTAAACAAAACATGAAACCACATCTAATCAGAGGCTAGATGCAATATTTATTCCCTAACAGCAACAAAAACAAAAAACATAAAATTGGGTTGCCTCCCAACAAGGGCTATCTTTTTACGCCCCTAGCAAGGCACGATTCAAGATAGATCTAGGTATTGCCATCCTTGGAAGGCAATTCTTTGATTAAGCACTTATGGTTTTTGGGCACTTCTTTGTCCCTATGAATAATCAAACTCTTGGGAAATAAATCAAGAAATTCTAAAGTGTCAAAAGGGTCTCTTGCAAAAGTAAGAAAATCAGGGTGAACTCTTATGGATTTCAGATCCGCAAGTCTAGATGTTTCACCCTTGTCTTTAGGAACATACATGAACTTGGATAATTTAGTAGAGGTATTTGGAGTAGTTTTTATAGAGGAAAGAGCGGAACCCACATTAGTGATAACATCCTCAAGTTTATTTATTCTAGTAGAATCCTGATCTAGCTTTTCTTTAACTATGGGCTCCTTTTTCTTAAGATTTTTCATAACAACTCCTACCTTGGATCTATATTGGGTGATTTCATTATGAATTTTTCTATCCAAGTTTTCTACCAGTTCTACCGTAGCAACTTTGTTTTCAATGATTTCTAACCTTTGCATAACATGCTCCAAAGTTAAAATGGTCCCATTGACCATAAGAGTTAGTGAGCCAAATAATTCAGTCATAGCTTTATAAGAATCAACGGTGTGGCTACCCAAGAAATTCCCTCTGGTAGTGGTATCTAAGAAAAATCTATTCCACAGAGTTATGCCAACATAAAAATTGCGAAGAAGCACGGAAGTGGAAAGCTTCCTATTGGATCTATTTTGAGCATTGCAAATTCTATACCAAGCATCTTTTAAGTTTTCTTCCTCCCTTTGTTTAAAGTTGAGGACCTCACCACCGGGAGTGGTGATAATGATAGGTGTGCTATACATGATGACAACCAAGCAAGCAGCACTCAAACAAACAAGAAGCAAGCGAACGATAAATACATGGCAGAAGAAGGGCGAATAAAACGGCAAGAGTGAAGTGGGGGAGAGGAAAACGAGAGGCAAATAAATGTAATGTGAAGGATAAGGATTTGTGATAGGTACTTGGTATATGACTTTGGCGTAAGCCTCCCCGGCAACGGCGCCATAAATTCTTCTTGCTACCTCTTGAGCTTGCGTTGTATTCCGTCGAAGAGGAAAGGGAGATGCATCACAGTAGCGTAAGTATTTCCCTCAGTTTTTGAGAACCAAGGTATCAATCCAATAGGAGACCACGCACGAGTCCCTCGCACCTGCACAAACAAATAAGAATTTCGCAGCCAAGGCGATAAGGGGTTGTCAATCCCTTTATGGTCACTTACGAGAGTGAGATCTGATAGGAATGCTAGTTTATATTTTTGGTATTTTTGGTTTAATAAAACAACAAATAAAAGCGGTAAAGTAAAGTAGACGTAGATTGATATGTTGAGAATAGACCCGGGGGCCATAGTTTTCTCTAGTGGCTTCTCTCATGATAGCGATATTCTATGGCGGGCAAACAAATTACTGTCGAGCAATTGATAGAAAAGCGAATAATTATGAGACTATCTAGGCATGATCATTGTATATAGGCATCATGTCCGAGACAAGTAGACCGACTCCTGCCTGCATCTACTACTATTACTCCACACATCGACCGCTATCCAGCATGCATCTAGTGTATTGAGTTCATACGAACAGAGTAACGCCTTAAGAAAGATGACATGATGTAGAGGGATAAACTCAAGCAATATGATGTAAACCCCATCTTTTTATCTTCGATGGCAACAATACAATACGTGCCTTGCTGCCCCTACTGTCACTGGGAAAGGACACCGCAAGATTGGACCCAAAGCCAAGCACTTCTCCCATTGCAAGAACTATAGATCTAGTAGGCCAAACCAAACCAATAATTCGAAGAGACTTGCAGGGATATTGTGAGAACACATAAAAAGTTCAGAGAAGAACCAAATATCTTTCATAGATAACCTTGATCATAAACTCACAATTCATCGGATCTCGACAAACACACCGCAAAAAGAGATTACATCGAATAGATCTCCTCGAAGACCGAGGAGAACTTTGTATTGAGATCCAGAGAGAGAGAAGAAGCCATCTAGATACTAGCTATGGACCCGAAGGTCTGTGGTAAACTACTCAGAACTCATGGTGAGGGCGATGATGATGATGATGAAGGCCTCCGTGATGGATCCCCCTCCTGGAACAGGCTCCAAGATGGGATCTCCATGGGAACAGAAGCTACGGCAGTGGAATTAGGGTTTTCTCTTTGCGTATGGAGTTTCTGGGGTACGTGGATATATATAGGAAGAAGGAGGGCACCGAGGGCCACACGAGGGAGCCTCGAGGCAGGGGGCGCGCCCCCCACCCTCGAGGGCAGCCCCTCTGTCCCCTGACTTGGTCCTGAAGTTTCCCGTGCGTGATTTCCTCCAAAAATATCTCTCGCGAAGATTTTATTCCGTTTGGACTCCGTTTGATATTCTTTTTCTGCAAAACCCTGAAATAGGCAAAAAACTGCAATTTGGACTGGGCCTTTGGGTTAGTAGGTTAGTCCCAAAAATGATATAAAAGTGAATGATAAAGCCCATTAAACATCCAAGACTTCATAAATAATAGCATGGAACAATAAAAAAATATAGATACGTTGGAGACGTATCAGTCCCTGGGCCGTCTACTTGGTCCCGGTGCCGGACGAAAGAATGAAAAGATACTCATTCATAGGCATAATTCTTATCATATAGATAAAGGGTTGGACAGTCCCCAAGAACTCCTCGGGGTCCCATTGTTTCTCAGAATAAAGTAGGTAGCGCGGCACATACTGTCTTTAGCTATAAAAGCGGCGAAGTAGGTTTGCGTTCCACGGGCGCTCCGACTCCTTGCCTGAGTCGTCTCTCTTGCGTGCTCTTGGCTTCTGCGCATTGATGAGGTAGTAGGCATCATTGCCTAGTACCTTGTTGATGATGAACGGTCCTTCCCAAGGGGCTGAGAGCTTGTGCTGGTCGGCTGTTCAATGGATCAGCCGGAGCACAAGATCCCCCTCACGGAAGGAGCATGGCCTGACCCGCCGGCTGTGGTAGCAACGGAGACCCTGCTGATAGATGGCGGACCGACGGAGTGCTACCAGCCGGGCCTCCTCCAGCAGGTCCACGCTGTCTTCTCATGCTTCTTTTGCTTCGGCTTCTGTGTACATGGTGACACGAGGCGAGTCAAACTCAACATCTGTTGGGAAGACGGCCTCTGCCCCATATACGAGGAAGAAGGGAGTGAAGCCAGTTGATTTGTTCGGAGTTGTCCTGAGGCTCCAGAGGACAGACGGCAACTCTTCGATCCAGCAGCCGACTGATCGTTCCAAAGGCTCGACTAGCCGGGGCTTGATGCCGGACAGGATAAGGCCGTTAGCGCGCTCAACTTGGCCGTTTGACTGTGGGTGGGAAACAGACGCCAAGTCCAGCCGGATGCCCTGTGTTGCACAGAAACGGGCCAATGCGCCTTTGGCAAAGTTTGTGCCGTTGTCGGTGATGATGCTGTGCGGTATGCCATACCGGACTGTGATGTCTGCGATGAAGGTCACGATAGTTGGGCCGTTGAATTTCTTGATTGGCTTCGCCTCGATCCACTTGGTGAAATTGTCCACTACTACGAGCAAATGCGTTAGGCCGCCTCGGGCTATCTTGAAGGGACCCACCATGTCCAGTCCCCAGACAGCAAACGGCCAAGTGATCGGAATGGTCTTGAGTGCAGAAGCCGGCAAGTGTTGCTTGGAACTCAAGCACTGGCAGCCATTGCATTTCTTGACTAAATCTTTGGCGTCATCCAAAGCAGTCGGCCTGAAGAAACCGTAGCGGAAGGCTTTGGCGACGAGGGATCTTGAGGCCGCGTGGTGGCCGCACTCCCTTTGGTGAATATCCTTCAGGATAGCCAGACCCTTTTCTGCTTCCACGCAGCGTTGGAAGACGCCTGTTGCACTTCTTCTAACAAGCTCTCTGTTAACTATTGTATATGCTGAAGCTCGGCGTTGAACTTGTCGTGCCAAAGTTTCATCTGCTGGCAGCTCTCTTCTGAGCAGGAAATTGAGGATCGGCTGTGCCCAAGACGGTGCTGAGACTCCTGTTATTTCTGCCACTGCGACCAGGGTGGTTGGGCTGGGAGGCAGAGGGCTTGGGTGAGCCGCCTGCTGTGCTTCTGAAGTCCCCAGGCCGGCCGCAGCAGTCCCTGGGCCATCTGCTGGAGCTAACGCTTCTTGGCCGCCTGCTGGAGTTGGAGTGTCTAGGCCGCCTACTGGGGCAGTCCCCGGGCCGACTGCTAAGGTTGTTGGGTCGTGTGCCCCAGGATCAGCTGGTATGAAGATTGACTCTGACTCTCGTGATGGCTTGATAGACGGCTTGCACAGGCATTGGAGGGACACACCGGCTAGTATTGCTTGGCGGGTGGAGCCAATTCGTGCCAATGCGTCGGCTTGCACGTTGTCAGCTCGTGGCACGTGGAGGAACTCGCAGCCGTCAAAATGCCCACTGATCTACTGGACAAGGAAACGATAACTTGTCATGTTTGCGTCCTTGGCGTCCCAGTCCCCGGAGGACTGTTGGAAAACCAAGTCCGAGTCACCATAGCACAGCACTCGGCGGATGCCAATCTCTTTGGCCATTCAGAGCCCGTGAATGAGTGCCTCGTACTCGGACACATTATTAGAGGCGGCAAAGTGGATTTGCAGGGTGTATTTGAGCTTGTCTCCCTTTGGAGAGGTGAGGATGACGCCGGCTCCCAGGCCAGTGCGCATCTTTGATCCATCAAAGTGCATCCGCTAATGGGTTGAATCTGGAGCAGGCGGCAGGTACTGGGTGTCGGCCCAATCGACGAGTAAGTCGGCCAAAGCTTGCGATTTGATGGTGGTGCGGGGCTGGTAGAAGATGGTGAAGGGGCCCAGCTCAATGGCCCACTTCACCACTCTTCCTGAAGCATCTCTTTTGCCCATGATTTCAGCAAGCGGGGCCGTGCATACGACCGTGATCGGATGCTCTTGGAAGTACTGCTTGAGTTTCTTGGCGGTGAAGTACACGCCATAGCACATCTTCTGGTAGTGGGGGTAGTTCTGCTTGGAGACTGACAGCACCTCGCTCAAGTAGTAGACTGGCCTCTGGACAGGCAAGGCTCTGCCATCCTCTGGGCGCTCGACCACGATCACCGTGCTGACCACCCGACTGGTGGCGGCTATGTAAAGGAACATCGGTTCCTTGTCTGTTGGCGCCGCCAGGACAGGCGGCATGTATAACACTTTCTTGAGCTGCTAGAAAGCTTCATCCACCTTGTCGTTCCACTCAAAGCAAGTAGTCTTCTTCATCAGTTGGTACAGGGGGAGTGCCTTTTCGCCCAGCCGGCTGATGAATCGGCTGAGCGATGCCAGGCACCCGGTGAACTTCTGGACGTCACGTATGCGAGTCGGTCTCTCCATTCTCTCAATGGCCTTGATCTTTGCGGGGTTGCACTCGATACCACGTTCAGATACCAGGAAACCAAGGAGCTGGCCTGCTGGCACCCCAAAGACACATTTCTCCGGCTTTAGCTTGATCTGAAAGCGGCGCAGGTTCTCGAAGGTCTCTTGGAGGTCCTCCAAGAGAGTTCCGCTCTTCTCCGTCTTCACCACGATATCGTCCACGTAAACGTGGGTGTTTCTGCCAAGTTGCTTGAGGAGACACTTCTTCATGCAACGTTGAAAAGTGGCTCTGGCATTCCTCAAGCTGAACGTCATGGTCAAGTAGCAGAAGGCCCGAAATGGCATGAGGAAGGCGGTCTTCAAGCGGTCGGCTGGATCGAGTTTGATCTGGTCGTACCCGGAATAGGCATCAAGGAACAACAGCAGCTCGCATCCGGCTGTGGAGTCAATCACTTGATCTATTCGCGGCAGAGCAAATGGGTCTTTAGGGCAAGCTTTGTTGAGGCCGGTGTAATCAATGCACATGCGCCATTTGTTGTTCTTCTTCAGCACTAGGACCGGGTTGGAGAGCCACTCAGGATAGAACACTTCCATGATGAAGCTGGCTGCTAGCAGGCGGGCAACCTCTTCTCCAACAACTCTTCTTTTTTCTTCTGACAGGCGGCGGAGTGGCTGCCTGATAGACTTTGCATCTTCTCTCACATGTAGCTTGTGCTCGGTGAAATCCGTCAGGACACCCGGCATGTCTTTGGGGGACCATGCAAAGATGTCCCAATTCTCACGGAGGAACTCGATGAGCTCGCTTTCCTATTTGCTGTCTAGATTTGACCCTATGACAGTAAATTGCTCTGGGTGAGACGGGTCCAACGCAATCTTCTTTGTCTCCTTGGCCGGCTGGAACGAGCCTTGCGGCTCCGCCTCCCTAGGATCGGCTGGTATGGCTGGCTGCTCGCCAGCCATTGCCACCAGCCGCTCCAGGCGGCGCTTCTCTTGAGCTATGACAAGGGACTCGGCCAGCCGGCTGCTGGCAGTTGTAGATGCAATGGACTTCTCATAGTCCCCGTCTATAGTGATTTTTCCTTTGGGACCCGGCATCTTCATCTTGAGGTAGGCGTAATGGGGTACCGCCATGAACTTTGCAAGAGCTGGCCGGCCCAAAATCACGTGATAGCGGCTTTCTAGGTTCACCACTTCAAACCAGATCGGCTCCCGCCGAAAATGCTTCTTGTCACCAAACAGGACATCAATCTTGGCCTTGCTGATTGGTGAGCAAGAGAGGCCCGGGACGATTCCGTGGAACACAGTCCTGGTAGGCTGAAGCTGTTTTTCTTTGATGCCCAACTTCTCCATGGTGTCACGGTACATGATGTTGATGCTGCTGCCGCCATCCACCAGCACTCGGGAGAACCGACAGGCCCGCCTGTCAGTGGAGAGAGTTGCATCCAGAACCAAGGCATAAGCTCCTGGTGAAGGCATGACAGCCGGGTGATCTTCCCGGCTCCAGCTGATCGGCCTTTCAGACCAATGCATGAACTCCGGGGCTTTGATGGCAACAGTGTTGACTTCTCTGCGCTACTGGCGCCGGCTGTTCCTATCGTCCGCTTGGCTTGTGAAGATGACGTAGGCTCCATTCTCTTCTGGGAACTCGTCTTGGATCTGGCCGCCTGGACGAGCAATCGGTGGTTTAGGAGGTGGAGCCGCCTGCCCAGCAGGCGGCGGTGGCAGAGCTTCCCCTGTGGCAATCCGCGTGAGCCAATGACACTTTCGTGTGGTGTGATTGGAAGGCTTCGCGCTGCTGTGAAACTTGCAGGGTGCGTCCAGAGCTTGATCGAAGGACAAAGCGGGCTGCCACGCTGGCTTGCCGCCCTTCTGGCATTTGGGTCCCGCTTGTGCTTCTAGCTGCTGGCCATCAACTGCTGCCACCAGCCGACTGTTGGAAACCGGCGGGTGGGCCTTGCGCTTGTGATCAGTCTGCTGCTGGCGCCGACTGGACTCTCCAGCTGGTGTTTTAGGAGCCAGGGGAGCCATCTTTCCGGAGGCATCCACTTGCAGCTCTGACTTCATGGAGTAGTCGGCAGTGGCGTATTTGTCTGCTATGCTCAGCAGCTCGTCCAGCGTGGCGGGCTCATCGCAGAGGAGTTTGTGCTTGAGCAAAGTGCCTTCTTTGCACCCGGCTGTGAAGTACTCGATGGCTTGTACCTCGTGCACTCCCTCGCAAGAGTTGCGCAGCTCTGCCCAACATGTCAGGTAATCACGAGCTGACTCATTCGGGCCTTGGACGCATAAGGAGAGCTGGCGTGGCTTGGGAGGACGCTTGTAGGTGCTGGTGAAGTTGCGGGTGAAGGCGTCGGTGAAGTCCAACCATCCGTTGATGCTGTTCAACCATGTCTGGGCTGTGCCTTGGAGCATGAGCGGCACATACTTCACCGCAACGCGCCTATTGCCGACTGCTATGCTGACAGCCATGGAGTAGTCCACCAGCCAGTCCTCCGGCTTCACCGATCCGTTGTACTTTAGGGTGTCTCTGGGGAGTGAGAAGCCCTTGGGAAAAGGCTTGTCATGGATGCGGGGGCCGAAGCAGGCTGGGCCGAGATCATCTTCTTCTTCGACCGCCTGGGACCGAGCCAGTCGGTCGAGGCGGTGGCGGGCGTCATTCTCCCCAACTCCCTCGCGGCGGCCCAAGCGGCATGCGAGAGTAGGGTGGTCAACGGGCGGGGGAGACACACGCCTCTCCCGGCGGGGAGGAGGAGGGCACTCCTCTCGCCGCTCTACAACCCTTGGGCGACCGACTTGATCGCGCTCGATGGTGATGCGAGTTTGTCTGCTGTGGCTAGCAGCCGGCTCTGAGTCACGCCGGTTGCGGGCGCCGACTGTTGGTGAGCGGGACGTGGCTCCTTGTTCCCGCCGAAGAGGGCGGTTATCTGCTTGCGCGCCGGCCTCTGATGCCCGGCGACGGGCTTCCTGCTGCGTAGCAGCCGTGTTGAGGAGCTGGCGGATGCGCTGATTCATGCAGCGAAGCTCGTCTCCCTCCAAGTGGCCTAGCTCATCGACTACCACCTGGGCAGCCCTTAGGTTCTCTAACGGAGTGGGGTACACGGGCCGCGGGGCCCCCAACATATCTACCAGCACTCCGTCGCGATCGCGAACGACACCAGCCCGGCTGGGCTCGCCAGCAGCCGGCGTGCCGCCTATGGCACGGTCCATCTCGCGGTGGTAGGCTTCGGTGAGGCGCCGGGAAGTGGCCAGCTTGTTGGCGTTGTCGAGGAGCGAGACGCGGAGAGCCTCCAGCGCCGCGCCGTCCATCCCCGCGGCGATGGGGCGGAGAGGCTTTGCATGGCTGCCTGCAGCGGGTCTTGGCCCGAACCGCCGGAAGGCTCGTCGTGGCTGGTGGCCAGCACCTCCGTGACGGTGCTGACGCCACTGTCGCAGGCTGCAGTGGGGAGGGGATCGTTGATGATCACCACGTGCTCGGGGAAGGAATCGGCGGACGCCGCATCGAGGTCGATGATCATGTCAACTGGTGGGTCAGAGGAGCCCACAGACTCCATATCAGAGGCGCGCGTGTTGACGATGTGGAGCTTGTCGAGGAGCTCTCCGGGGCAACTGGCTCTGCGGCCGGAGAGGGTTCGTCATGAATGTGTACACCGACGAGAAGGTCGGCGAGTCCGCTCGTGGCGCATGCGGCCTCAGCGCCGCGAAGCATCCCGGCATCCACGCCTGCGGGCGTGCCGGGCTGGCTATGCTCGCCAGGGAGGAACTAAGTTCCCGTCCAGAACATGTCTCCGGACGACGGTGCACCTTGCCCCATGGTGGGCACCAAATGTCGGGGTTTTGGTGCGATATATGCCAACGGATGGTTTATCATGCACGGGAACAATAGAACGTCGCCGGGCCCTGGAAGCGGGATAAGGCGATACTTGGGACGCCTACGAATCTTACCCAGGTTTGGGGCTCTCCGTGGAGATAACACCCCTAGTCCCGCTCTGCGGGGACTCCGCGTCATGACTAATGTCAATAGGGTGGCTACAAGGTTGCTCCTTGATCTGTGTCGTCTAGAGGAGGAAGAAGGGCAATGCTAGCTCTCTACCTTTGCTCTAGGGAATCGGAATGGTTGCTAGGGTTTCTCCCTATCTCTCTCTATGTCTTTCTTCTTCTTCTTAGAGTTCAACCCCTCCATATGAAGGACCCTGGGGGGTTTATATAAGCCTACCCCCAGGGGTACAATAGTAATCTAGGCGGAATGGCCCCCTGTTGTGAGTGTCTTCGGGTGCCAGCCTCTCTGCCTGTCTGCTGGGGCCTGCCGTCTGTGGGCCCTCATGATTTCCTTTCACTGTAGGCACTCCTCTGCTGACGGCAGCATCGTCAGGAGGGAAATGGCTACAGTGCCGCCGCCTCCTGCCATACGCTACCACCACGTCCTGTCTTGTCATATTGATGAGGTTTAGACTCCTAGGGCACGGTGGGCCGCCTGCTACCAGGCGGACCGTCCCCCAGGCCGCCTGCCAGGGGCCGCTTGCTTCTTGTTCACCCACTGGCCGGTGGGGCCAGCCGCCTGCTGGCTCTGCCGCCTGTGGGTAGTGGGATCGTGGTTTCCTCTGACCGAGGTTTGGTTACTGGCAACATGGCTACAATGATACACCACTTAAGTGGCGTCCATAAGATACGTCCCCACTATAGCCAGGCCCTTGTAGATTCTCTAAGGACATGCTCAACTGTAGCCATGTCTTAGCCTTGTCGTGGTTCCCTAGCACGCGTCCCAAGGGGGAGGCGTAGGGCCGTCTGCTGGCTGCTGGCTACGGAGCTGTCGCCTGTTCGGGCCCCTACCGCCTGCTGGCAGCCGGCTCCTAGGCTTAGCTTTCCCAGGAGGCGGCCTGATGAGCAGGTGACTGGGGGTAACAAGCGGCCCCCAATTGTCTTGAAATACCATGGGTGGTCGATGAGGACACCCGTGGTTAATATCTCCGACAAAATTGGCCCGTTTACCTGATGGGCCAAGGTAAAAGTCACACCAGGCTAGAAGTTGGCCCAACTGCGGAGTGGGCCAAGAAAAGGCCGAAAGATGTACCGGGCCATTCATGGGCTGGAACTGACGATGGGCTGCTTACAAGCCGAAAGAAGGCCGGGCCATAATTGGGCCCAAAGACGTAGCAGGCCGTAAACGGGCTGGAACTGATGATGGGCTGGAAATTGTCAAATCTAGAATGGGCCTACGATGGGCCAATTGTGTGTAACTTGTATGGGCCATGCTTGAGTATGGGCCTAACTTGAGTAGGCCGCTAATGGGCCGGCCCGCTTATTTTGATAGGCCCGACCTTTTAACCTAAAAGGGCCGCTGTTGGGCCGAGCCACGTGTCGACATACAGTAGGCTCGTCCCGTCCACTCACTTGATGACACCTGTCCTAACCCAGAGCTGACACATGGATACTTGGGCGAATCAGAATTTTACACGTGGAAAATCTAGATTGGTCCCAGCGGTTAACGAGTTATTGGATCCAAACCGGAACCCGATAGGTTAACAACGAGCCGTTATGGTGGATGTCACGTGTTGGTTACCCTTGACGAAAGCACTTCCATGATGCGCTATTTATCGTCATGGAAGTGTACACTTCCATGATGATAATTTTGGTATTGTCATGGAACACTTCTACGACAACACTGGTATGACTATCTTGATTCTGTCATACAATCATCATGGATGTAGACAGAAAACATGACCTACTGTGACAAACACGTATTATCAAGGAAGTGATTTTTTTGCAGTGGTGGAACATGTGGGAGCCAATATGGGTATCCAGATCCCGCTATTCGTTATTGGCCGGAGAGGTTTCTCGGGCATGTCTGCATGGTTCCCTAACCCGTAGGGTCTACACACTTAAGGTTCGGTGACGCTATAGTTGTAATGGGAATTGTATGTGGTTACCGAAAGTTGTTCGGAGTCTCGGATGAGATCCCGGACGTCATGAGGAGTTCTGGAATGGTCCGAAGGTGAAGATTTATGTATGGAAGTCCAGTTTCAGTCACCGGAAAGATTTCGGGGGTCATCGATATTGTAGCGGGACCATCGAAAGGGTTCTGGGGTCCACCGGGAGGGGCCACCTGCCTCGGAGGGCCTAATGGGCTGCATATGGGTAGGGACTAGCCCCTACTGGGCTGGTGCGCCCCCAGGGGCCCAAGGCGCCTAGGGTTGGAAACCCTAGGGGTGGAGGCGCGCCCCCACCAGCTGGGGGGCAAGTTTCCCCCTGGCTGCCGCCCCCCTCTAGATGCATCTAAAGGGACCGGCCCCCTCTTCCCTCCCCCTATATATATTGAGAGGGTGGGAGGGCAGCCGAACCCTTCCCCCTGGCGCAACGCTCCCCACAACTCCTCCTCCTCCGTAGTGCTTAGCGAAGCCCTGCCAGAGAACCACAAGCTCCACCACCACGCCGTCGTGCTGCCGGATCTCTCCCTCAACCTCTCCCACCCCCTTGCTAGATCAAGAAGGAGGATACGTCCCTGGGCTGTACGTGTGTCGAACGCGGAGGCACTGTCAGTTCGACGCTAGATCGGATCTTCCGAGATTTTAATCGCCGTGAGTATGACTCCAGCAACCGTGTTCTTTGCAACGCTTCCGCTTAGCGATCTTCAAGGGTATGAAGATGCCCTCCCTCTCTCTCGTTGCTAGCATCTCCTAGATTGATCTTGGTGACACGTAGGAATTTTTTTGAATTAGTACTACGTTCCCCAACGGTGCATAATGAGCTAGGTCTATGCGTAGATTCTATGGACAAGTAGAACAAAAGTATCGATGGACAAGTAGAACACAAGTAGTTGTGGGCGATGCTTTGGTCAATTTGCTTACCGTTACTAGTCCTGTCTTGATTCGGTGGCATTGTGGGATGAAGCGGCCCGGACCAACCTTACACGTACGCTTACGTGAAACAGGTTCCACCAACTGACATGCACTTGTTGCATAAGGTGGCTAGCGGGTGATTGTCTCTCCACTTTAGTAGGATCGGATTCGATGAACATGGTCCTTATAAAGGGTAAATAGCAATTGACAAATCACCGTTGTGGCTTTTGCGTAGGTAAGAAACATTCTTGCTAGAAACCCATAGCAGCCACGTAAAACATGTAACAATAATTAGAGGACGTCTAACTTTTTTGTAGGGTATGCTATGTGATGTGATATGGCCAAAAGGATGTGATGAATTGTATATATGTGATGTATGAGATTGATCATGTTCTTGTAATAGGAATCATGACTTGCATGTCGATGGGTATGACAACCAGCAGGAGCCATAGGAGTTGTCTTAATTTATTGTATGACATGCAAGTCAATACAAAACACCATGTAATTACTTGACTTTATTGCTAACCGTTAGCCATAGAAGTAGCATTAATAGTTGGCGAGACAACTTCATGAAGACATGATGATGAAGATCATGATGATGGAGATCATTGTGTTATGCCAGTGACGATGGTGATCATGCCACGCCTCGATGATGGAGATCAAAAGCGCAAGATGATATTGGCCATATCATGTCACTTTATGATTTGCATGTGATGTTTATCATGTTTACATATTATTTGCTTAAGACAACGGTAGCATTAAATAAGATGACCCCTCACTAAAATTTCAAGAAATGTGTTCCCCCTAAGTGTGCACCATTGAGAAGGTTCGTTGTTTCGAAGCACCACGTGATGATTGGGTGTGATAGATTCTAACGTTCGCATACAACGAGTGTAAGCCAGATTTACACATGTGAAACACTTAGGATGACTTGACGAGCCTAGCATGTACAGACATGTCCTCAAAACACGAGAGACCGAAAGGTCGAACATGGGTCGTATAGTAGATGCGATCAACATAGAGATGTTCACCATTGATGACTAGTCCATCTCACGTGATGATCGCACATGGCCTAGTCGATTCGGATCATGTATCACTTGGATGACTAGAGGGATGTTTATCTGAGTGGGAGTTCATTAAATAATTTGATTATATGAACTTAATTATCATGAACTTAGTCTAAAATTGTCCTTACAATCTATCTTTTAGATCCAATGGCCCACGCTAATGTTTCCCTCAACGTCAACGCATTCCTAGAGAAAACCAAACTGAAAGACGATGGAAGCAACTATACGGACTTGGTTCGTAACTTGAGGATCATCCTCATAGATTCCAAGAAAGCATAGGTCCTTGAAGCACCACTAGGTGACGCACCCATTTTCCCAGCAGCTTAAGACGTTATGAACGTCTAGCAGTCACGTAGTGATGATTACTCCCTGGTTCAGTGCGGCATGCCATACAACTTAGAACCAGGGCTCCAAAAGCGTTTTGAGCAACACGGAGCATATGAGATGTTCCAAGAGCTGAAAATGGTTTTCCAAGCTCATGTCCGGGGTCAAGAGATATGAAGTCTCTGACAAGTTCTTAAGTTGTAAGATGGAGGAAAACAGTTCTGTCAGTGATCATATACTCAAAATTTCTGGGTTGCACAACCGCTTGTCTCTGCTGCGAGTTAGTCTTCCAGATGACTCGATCATTGACAGAATCCTCCAGTCGCTTCCACCTAGCCACAAGAGCTTTGTGATGAACTACAATATGCAAGGGATGGAGAAGTCCATTTTGGAGTTATATTCGATGCTGAAATCAGCGGAGATAGAGATCAAAAAGGAACATATAGTTTTGATGGTGAATAAGACCACTAAATTCAAGAAAGGCAAGGGTAAGAAGAACTTCAAGAAGGACGACAAGGGAGTTCCCACGCCCGGTAAGCCAGTTGCCGGGAAGAAGCCAAAGAGTGGACCCAAGCCTGAGACTGAGTGCTTTTATTGCATGGGAAATGGTCATTGGAAGCAGAACTGCCCCAAGTACTTAGCGGATAAGAAGGCCGGCAAGGTCAAAGGTGTAATGCCCAAGATGCAGCTATATCTCCTACGTGTCGAGGCACGACTTAGAGGCATAACCACATTTTGGTATGGTCGCAAGAAGGGTCATCTTCACACATTCCCATGTAATGAACAAGGAAGTAAATAGTTGGCTTACAATCGCCACGTCACACAATGATCAAATTATTCATACATTCATCTAGACCACACACAAAGTCTGACTACGGACGGAACCAATTGAAAAGAATATAACCACCCAACTATGCCCGATCGGCCCTAGTAGGAACCACTACTAATCATCGGGGTATGTCACGTACATACGCCCACGCTCTTCATCGAACTGCCACTGAAGCTCTTGCACGTCTCCTGCGTCAAACTCTGAGGTACCTGCATCTTGTTTGTGTAGTAAACTGTGAGTCACGAGGACTCAGCAATCTCGTTCCCAGGTATCAAAACTAACAATGCCTTTTAGGTGGTGGAGAGGTTACAAAGTGGCTACAGCAAGCACTAAGCATATAATGTGGCTAGCTTACGAAGTCAAAGCGAGATGAGAATATATGCCAACCGATCACAGCTAGAAGTGATCAAGAAGTGATCCTAACTACTTACATTCATACATAACCTCATCGTGTTCACTTTCTGAACCCCATCAAGAAGAGATCATCATGGTTACTCACATAGGTAGTGTATTCTTACAGACTTATGGTGTCAAGTTATCTACAACCGGATATTAACAACTCCAATCTGCCACATAACCGCGGGCACGGCTTTCGAAAGTTCATAGCCCTGCAGGGGTTTCCCAACTTAGCCCATCACAAGCTCTCACGATTAGCAAAGGTAAAACCTCTTATCTTAGGGACAACCTGATTAGACTCGGAATCCCGGTGCACAAGACATTTCGACAATGGTAAAACAAGTCCAGCAAGACCTCCCGGCGTGCCGACACCCTGACAGTAGCCGCGCGTATCTCGTCTCAGGCCACGTCCGGATGGGACATCCTACGAGTAAAACCAGAACCTCGGGTTTCCCCGTGGTGGCCCCGTAGTCTACCCAGTTTGGACCAACACTCATGAGGAGCACTGGCCCGGGGGTTGACTAAGAAAAGGTCCACGGTGTAGCTACTCCCTATGCAAATTTTAGTTGTTATTACGCAAATGGTAAAACCAATGTTGGGCCTTGGTGAACGAGTTTTATTCAAGGCAAACTGTCGAGGGGTTCCCATAAACCCAACCGCGTAAGGAACGCAAAATCAAGGAACATAACACCGGTTTATCGGATCCTATGGCTGCATGAGTGGAACAAAACACCAAGCAGAAGGCCAAGCCTTCCACCCATTACCAAGTATATAGGTGCATTAATTAAATAAGATATGTATTGTGTTATCCCAAAGAATCAATGTTCCAACATGGAGCATCTTCCATCTTCCATCTTCACTTGCAACTAACAACGCTATAAGACGGCTGAGCAAAAGCATAACTTAGCCAATCAACAGTTTGCTAGGAAGGTGGTTAGAGGGTTTCATCGCAACATGGGAGGCTGACAAAACAAGAATGGGTAGCGCGACATGCTATAGAGTGAGACAACTAGCAAAGCAAAGATAGAGGTGATATCGAGGAACAGTCATCTTGCCTGGGGTCCCGCAAGGAAGAAGAACTAGTCCATGAAGAAGACAAACGTACGTAGTCAAACGAATCCTCACTACTCCGGAACAAAACCGAAGCTAATGAGAGAAGCAAACTGGAAAGAAGCAAAAAACATGGTAAACACACAAGCATAAACATGGCGTGATGCACAAACAAGTATGATGCATCTCCGGTTTAATTAAGCATGGCAAAGTGCAACAAACAACACTACAAATTAAGTGGAGCTCAATATGCAACGAGTTGCATTTTGACGAAACACCACATTCAGTTATTTCGTTTGCTCTCATTTATGTAGACAACAATATTAATGTTAATTAACATGGGAAGAGGTGAAGCATGGGAAAAATATAGTATCTATGCATTTTAAATGATGCCGAAAATAACAAACAACCATTCCGGAAAATCCCCACATGTCATTTAGCAATTTTTAAAGCAAACGACAATTTTAACCATTTAAATGTTGTTATCATGATGCGTATGACATCTGCAAGTTTTTATGCAATTTTGATAAAAGTTGACATGCTTATGATAAGGTGTATTTGTCACCGCGGTGGAAAGAAAGGGTGACACGGCGGCGATAACCGAAATGGTGTCACGACAACATTTTGATGGTCCGGCAACTCATGGAGAAACTGATGCAAATAAACATAGGAGGTGCGGAAGGTGCAAAGCAACATGGAGTGATTCCGGATATCGGGTGTCCCACGGGTTGGTGGCATGGCAAAAGAGGAACGGGTGACAAAATAGACACAGTGCGAACAAGTGATACATCTCATACAACATGCAACATTCGTCCACGGGGATCCTCTCGGCGGTTATACCTTTGAAGCATGCATTTTGGGGCGGCTCGAGTTCATCGAGGGAAGTAGTGGAAGTAGTGGTACACGACAATGGTAGAGGTACTTGGGATATTGGCGATGGTAGTGGTACAATCGATCCTCGGCGACGGTAGTCGTTCGTCATCGTTCGTTGAGGTACTTGGCGTTCTTGGCGATTCCGGAGACGGCGGTGTAGGTACTTGATGCGCTTTTGGCGACGGTAGTCATACTTGAGGTGTTCTCAGCGGTCCAAAATGAGCAAGGCAAAAAGCCCTCATACAGCGGTGGTTGAACTTGGCGAAAACCATGATGGGGTCTTGGCGTGTAGTCGAACATGACGACTCAGGTGTCGTGGTAGATGGAGCAACAGCGAAGCCCACATGGTCATAGCACATGAAGGTGACGTGCGGAGCTGCCGACGGCGCTGGCAGCAGACTTGGCGCGGAGCAAGGAGGACCGATGGAGGGGCGACGGAGCAGGGGATGCGAGCTCCTAGTGGAGCTCGTTGGCGACATCGGTCATGGCACGCGGGCGCTCAGCACGGAAGGAGACGGGGTAGCGCTTGGGGCTCAGGATGGCGCACGGTAGAAGTAGTGGTAGCATCGGGAGGCGGGCGAGCTCCTGGCGGCGATGGGAGGAAGATGGCCGCCGTAGTTGACCCTTTCGGGCGGCGCGGGAGGCCAGGCGCGAGGTGGCTTCGATCGACGAGAAGGACGATGGCGCTGGTGGGAGGGGAGGCAGGGCGCAAGCGGATCGGGCGCAGCGGGTGGTGTGCGTGGGAGGCGAACAAGGGAGAGAGGGAGAGAGCGAGCAAAGATGGGATCGGGAGCGGCAGAAGATGGCGCTGAGGAGGAGCGAGAGGGAATAAGAACGAAATGATTCAGACATCACTCCGACCGAATATGGAAGGATTTGAACATGAACTTGGCAAGATGGGATGATACTTGACGAGAGCAACAACATAATGCCTCCGGAAAAAAGAAATAATGGAATAAAATGAATGGAGAAGAACATGCCATCGTTCACCACCATGATAAACTTGGAAGAGTAACTTTACGAAGAAGGGTTGAACGGAGTTGTTGGAAGAATCAACAAGCAAAAGATATGCTTCTCGTGGGCTTATGGAAAACATCTCAAAATTATGAGGTGACAACCGGCTACTAACGAAAACATTTGATTGGATTGATATCAGCAAGGAGACAAAAAAGTTATTTCACTGGGAGGATAAATGAAGAACTTGGTTCATTTATAAGAACCATAAATGGCAAAAATCCTTAGAGAAAGCTTTTAGGGGAGATACAACCCAAGATTACTCCAACGAAGAAGGGTTGGAAAGGTCTCCTAAAAAAAGAAAATGATGGGTTTAAATATCTCATTCCTGACAACTTGTGAATCATGAAACATGAAGGGAAATTGTCAAAAATTACATACCACCACCTCAAACGATAAGGTAGAAAGAATTGCACTTCAGAATGCACGATGAAGAATACTTGAGCTCCTCCAACAAGAATCTTGAAGAACACTTTGAGGATGAACTAAATCATGATGAACCACCATGAAGAACTCCGGTAACAAAAGGATGAGAAGTGAAGGATGAAAAGATTAAGATTGAAGCCTTGCAATGATTAGATGGAGCTTTGCAATGATATAATTTGAATAACTATAATATGATATGATGAACAAAACTCTGGAAAGAAGAGATTAATCACTTCGAGGAAATGAGAATAAGATTTAATGTATGCTCATCCTTCCTCAATTTAAATTGATGACAAACAAAGGATTTGGCATACTACTTATTCTTCTTGAAAAGGATCGGAGAGAGATATAGCACAATTCAATAGACCAGCACCGGTAGGATTTTGAAAAGAACGAATGAATTGATACGATAACAAAGGAAGAGTAATCTTGAAAGAACCACCATAAATTTGAAGATGGACGAAGAAAAGAGAACGAATCACCGAAAAGAATTAGAAAAAGAACAAAATCACTTGAGGAAACTTAGCTACACAAGAACAAAGGGATCACGAGCAGAGTAGAGAATACTTGAATGATGCACCGGAAGAATTTTGAGAAGGAGAGTAGAACATTGAGAATGAAGAATTCTGAAATGATGACCTCCATATAAACAACACAAAACATTCCTGAAATGCTTCAGATGGGTATGAAAAGAATTCCTCACGATAGAAAATAAATTGAGAGATGGCATGAAGCTAGAACCATGAATCTCTGGAAGAACGGGTAAGGATTCAAGAGGAACTCTTCTTCGGTCTTGAAAACCTGAGAATGATGACGAAATACACCACCATGAATTGGTGAGGCACTCCGGAATGAAGAATTAAAAGGTCGAACCAACGATGAAAATAATTTGAAAGCGATCTTAGAGAAGGCGTGTGACTGATGGAAATCATTCTTACGTCACACTATGAAAATAATTTGGGAATAATTCCGGAAAAGTTAGAAGAGTCAGGTAAGATCCTGAGAAAAGACATGTGGGCTAGGGCCCACTCAAAAGAAACACCGTTGAGATGATTACTTGAAAGAGAGATTGCACCGGTTGAATTAAATGGCTTGAATCAGATAACAACCTCGAAATAGCTTGAGCGGATTAAGAATGGAAATGTGAATCTTCTGAGTTATCTTGTACACTCCGGATATGAACATAGAGAGAGTTGAATATACAATAGAGACTTGGATAAGAAAATTCCAACATGGGAAACCAAGTGAAACAAGAGGAAAAGATATGATTAACATCGAAGCTTGAATTTAGTCCACCGGAGAAGAAAAAGAGAACGAAGAATGTTGAACTTGAAACTCCTGAGCATCTTCGCAAGAAATCACCGGATAAACAATATCAAAGGAAAGAATGAAGGACTTCACATGAATAAAGTGGATACTTGATTAAGAATTCTGGCTCCATAAAGAAAAAAACAGTGGGAGGGTGGGAAAAACAAAAGCAACTTGGTACGAATGGAATGAACACCATTGAGAAAAGACTGAGAGTTGATCTTGCAAATGATGAATAGATCAGATTAACTTGAAGCGAAGCACGCCGGTTGAAAAGAATTTACATGACAATCTCCATGATCAAGAAGGACTAACGCTCCTATAGAAATATGAGAACACCGATTAGGAAAGGTATGGAATCAACACTTGACATTGAAGCAACTCGAATACCACAACTCAAAACAAAACAGAGGATTTGGCTTGTAAAATAAGCCGAAACAAACATATAATAGAGATTTCATCCAAAGTTTTCATGATGAGGCCCCCCGAGCACGACTTTACAAAGGACATTGCATCCCCGAATAAGCATAGCCAAGGATTCATTAAGACGCAACGTTACCACTGTAAAATCGACCGTGACAAGCGAATCACTAGACGTTGAACCCCAACCTCATATCATGTATTTGTTGGAAGAATACCTAGAGCTACTTGAATTCCCACCTACTAATTCCCGAAACTTTCTGGTTATGCAATCTAGTGTTGGGGATATAGGGGAAGAACAATATCTCACACAACCAACAAGCCCTACATCCAGCTGTATCCATCCGTCAACACATAACCAGGCACCTTCAGAAACCGTGTACCTCAGACCTTCGAAAAGCATCTGCCATACTAGCTGTGGCAATACTCCTGAACTACCCCTCGGTACTGGGTGACGTCAGGGTTATCTCACCACCATACATGCATAGAAGAGTTTTCAATGTCGGCGACCTCTGGTATTCCGGAACTGTAATGATATGCAATGCGATGACAAGACCTCAGAGCTCAACTCCCGGGGACTAACCCCCAACAGACGGGAGACACCAAGACAGAATTCTTGTCACAAAGATATCAGAATGATCCCAACAATACCTGCGTGATCCTAAATATTTTTTAGTGAAAAGAGGACAGGGAAGTCAAAACTTCTACGTCAGGAGTGCTCACCAGAGCGACGAAGGAGATAAGGAGAAAAAGAATTTCCACTCTCCGATATATATAATCCTAAGACTCAAAACAGTTTTTATTTCTAGACTCAACATCGGCAACGGTTCGATCACGAAGGGGCTCCTAGGTCGGGGAAGGCTCTAATACCAACTTGTAACGCCCAAGATGCGACTATATCTCCTACGTGTCGAGGCATGACTTAGAGGCATAACCGCATTTTGGTATGGCCGCAAGACGGGTCATCTTCACACATTCCCATGTAATGAACAAGGAAGTAAATAGTTGGCTTGCAATCGCCACGTCACACAATGATCAAATTATTCATACATTTATCCAGAGTACACACAAAGTCCGACTACGGACGGAACCAAATGAAAAGAACATAACCACCCAACTATGCGTGATCAGCCCTAGTAGGAACCACTACTGATCATTGGGGTATGTCACATACATACGCCCACGCTCTTCATTGAACTCCCACTGAGGCTCTTGCACGTCTCTTGCGAGAAAATCTGAGGTACCTGCATCTAGTTTGTGTAGTAAACTATGAGTCACAAGGGCTCAACAATCTCGGTCTCGGGTATCAAAACAAACAATGCCTTTTAGGTGTGGAGAGGTTATAAAGTGGCTGCACCAAGCACAAAGCATATAATGTAGCTAGCTTACGAAGTCAGAGCGAGATGAGAATATATGCCAACGATCGCAGCTAGAAGTGATACTAACTACTTACGTTCATACATAACCCCACCATGTTCACTTTCCGAACCCCATCAAAAATAGACCATCACGGTTACTCACACATGTAGTGTATTCTTATAGAGTTATGGTGTCAAGTTATCTACAACTAGATATTAACAACTCTAATCTGCCACATAACCACGGGCATGACTTTCAAAAGTTCATAACCCTGTAGGGGTATCCCAAGTTAGCCCATCACAAGCTCTCACAATCAGCAGAGGTAAAACCTCTTATCTTAGGGACAACCCGATCAGACTTAGAATCTCGATGCACAAGACATTTCGACAATGGTTAAACAAGTCCAGCAAGACCACCCGGCGTGCCGACACCCTGATAGTAGCCACGAGTATCTCGTCTCAGGCCACGTCCGGATGGGACATCCTACGAGTAAAACCAAAACCTCGGGTTTCCCCGTGGTGGCCCTGTAGTCTACCCAGTTTGGACCAACACTCATGAGGAGCACCGGCCCGGGGGTAGATTAAGAAAAGGTCCACATGGTAGCTACTCCCTATGCAAATTTTAGTTGTTATTAGGCAAATGGTAAAACCAATGTTGGGCCTTGTTGGAGGAGTTTTATTCAAAGCAAATCGTCGAGGGGTTCCCATAAACCCAACCGCGTTAGGAACGCAAAATCAAGGAACATAACACCGGTTTATCGGATCCTATGGCGACATGAGTGGAACAACACACCAAGGAGAAGGCCAAGCCTTCCACCCATTACCAAGCATATAGGTGCATTAATTAAATAATATATATTGTGTTATTCCAAAGAATCCATGTTCCAACATGGAACATCTTCCATCTTCCATCTTCACTTGCAACTAACAACGTATAAGAGGGCTGAGAAAAAGCGTAACTTAGCCAATCAACGGTTTGCTAGGAAGGTGGTTAGAGGGTTTCATGGCAACATGGGAGACCGACAAAACAATAATGGGTAGCGCGACATGCTATAGAGTGAGACAACTAGCAAATCAAAGATAGGGGTGATATCGAGGAACATTCATCTTGCCTGGGGTCCAGCAAGGAAGAAGAACGAGTCCATGAAGAAGACAAAAATACGTAGTCGAACGAATCCTCACAACTCCGGAACGGAATCAAAGCTAATGAGAGAAGTAAACCGGAAAGAAGCGAACAACATAGTAAACACACAAGCATAAGCATGGCAGGATGCACTAACAAGTATGATACATGTCCGGTTTAATTAAGAATGGCAAAATGCAACAAACAACACTACAAATTAAGTGGAGCTCAATATGCAACGAGTTGCATTTTGACGAAACACCACATTCAATTATTTAGTTCGCTCTCATTTATGTAGACAACAATATTAATGTTAATTAACATGGAAAGAGGTGAAGCATAGGCAAACTACACTATCTATGCATTTTAAATGAGGCCGAAAATAACAAACAACTATTCTAGAAAATCCCCACATGTCATTTAGCAATTTTTAAAGCAAACAACAAATATAACCATTTAGATGTTGTTATCATGACGCGGATGACATTTGCAAGTTTTATGAAGTTTTGATAAAAGCTGACATGAGCATGATAAGGAGCATTTGTCACCGTGGTGGAAAGAAAGGGTGCCACGGCGGCGATAACCGAAATCGTGTCACGACAACATTTTGATGATCCGACAACTCATGGAGAAACCGATGCAAAGAAACATAGGAGGTGCTGAAGGTGCAAAGCAACGGGGAGTGATCCCGGATACCGGGTGTCCCACGGGTCGGTGGCATGGCAAAAGAGGAACGGGTGACAAAGTAGACACGGTGCGAACAAGTGATACATCTCATACAGCATGCAACATTCGTCCACGGGGATCGTCTTGGCGGTTATAGCTTTGAAGCATGCATTTCGGGGCGTCTCAAGTTTATCGAGGGAAGTAGTAGAAGTAGTGGTACACGAAGATGGTAGATGTACTCGCGATATTGGTGATGGTAGTGGTACAATCGATCCTCATTGACGGTAGTCGTTCGTCATCGGTCGTCAAGGTACTTGGAATTCTTGGTGATTCTGGAGATGGCGGTAGAGGTACTTGATGCGCTTTTGGCAACAGTAGTCGTACTTGAGGTGTTCTCAGAGGTCCAAAATGATCAAGGCAAAAAGCCCTCGTACAGTGGTGGTCGAACTTGGTGAAAACCATGATGGGGTCTTGGCGTGTAGTCGAACTTAACGACTCAGGCGTCGTGGTACATGGTGCAGAAGAAAAGCCCACATGGTTGTGGCACATGAAGGAGACGTGCGGAGCTGCCGACGGCGCTGGCAGCAGACTTGGCGCGGAACAAGGAGGACATGTGGAGGGGTGGTGGAGCAGGGGAAGCGAGCTCTTGGTGGAGCTCGTCGGCGACGGCTGTCATGGCACGCGGGCACTCAACGCGGAAGGAGACGGGGATGGCGTGCGGCAGAAGGAGCAACAGCAATGGGAGCCGGACGAGCTCCTGGCGTCGACGGGAGGAAGATGGCTGCCGTAGTTGACCCTTTTGGGCGGCGCAGGAGGCCAGTCGCGAGGTGGCTGTGGTGGAGGAGAAGGACGGCGACGCTGGTGGGAGGAGGAGGCGGGGCGCGAGCGGATCGGGTGCAGCGGGTGGTGTGCGTGGGAGGCGAACGAGGGAGAGAGCGAGGCAAATATGGGATCGGGAGCGAGAGAAGACGACCCCGAGGAGGAGCGAGAGGGAGAGGGTCAGGGCTAGGGTTTAGGCGAGGGGGCGCCAGCTTGGGCCTTGGGGAGGCCGCAGTTGGGCCTAGGTGTAGTTGGGCCAGCTCGGTTGGCTGCTGGAAGGCCCAGCTAGGATGTCCTCTCTCTCTCTTTATACTTATCTTCATCTATTTGCCATAACAACAGAACCCTGAAGAAAATAAAGAGAGGGTTCGAAAAAGAGTTTGTGTACGTGACAAATTTCGCTGGACTTGTTGAAAAATATGTGATCCAAGAAAATTAGTTGTGGGCATGTGTGTGAAGTTTGAATTCAAACTCATTTGAATTTAATTCAGATGGGTTTGAACTAGGACTGGGATTTAGAAGTGCCCACAAATGTTTACGTACAAAGTTTGAGGTCAAGAATTGAGTTGGAAAAGCATGTAATATTTACAAGTGTGTTATGGTGATTCCAAAGTTAATGGAATATTTTTAATATAGCTCCCTAAATATTGGGAGGATATGTTATAAAGAGAAATCACCATGTGAGTTCCCTCAGTTTAATTAGATCAAAAGATCAATGTAATTTATTTAGTTGAGTTTTAAAAATTAAATGACATGATGGCATGATGACATGATGCAATGCACAAATGAAACACACGACAAAACTCGGGATAGCTAGAAGTCTTCTGGAGCGTCGGTCTTGGGGCATCACAAAAGGTATATATGATATACATGTTATTGATGTGTACCTTACCAACGCTCGTAGTAGCTTCTGGATATTTGAGACCGGTGCGGTTACTCACATTTGTAACTCAAAACAGGAGCTGCGGAATAAGTGGAGACTAGCGAAGGTCGAGGTGACGATGCGCGTCGGGAATGGTTCCAAGGTCGATGTGATCAGCGTCGGCACGCTACCTCTACATCTACCTTCAAGATTAGTTTTAAACCTCAATAATTGTTATTTAGTACAAGCTTTGAGGATGAACATTGTATGCGGATCTCGTTTGATGCGAGATGGCTACTCAATTAAATCCGAGAATAATGGTTGTTCTATTTATACAAGAGATATGTTTTATGGTCATGCCCTGCTAGTCAATGGTTTATTTTTATTGAATCTCGAACATGATGTTACACATATTCATAGTGTGAATGCCAAAAGATGTAAGGTTGATAATGATAGTCCCACATACTTGTCGCACTGCCGCCTTGGTCATACTGCTGTCAAACGCATGAAGAAACCCCATACATATGGACTTTTGGAGTCTCTTGATTATGCATCATTTGACACGTGCGAACCATGCCTCCTAGGCAAGATGACGAAGATTCCGTTCTCCAGAACAACAGAGCGAGCAACCAACTTGTTGAAAATAATACATACTGATGTATGCCGTCCAATGAGCGTTGCGGCTCACGGTGGCTATCGTTATGTTCTCACCCTCACCGGTGACTTAAGTAGATATGGGTATGTCTACTTAATGAAACACAAGTCTGAGACCCTTGAAACGTTCAAGGAATTTCAGAGCAAGGTAGAGAATCAACATGACAGGAAAATAAAGTTCTTACGATCTGATCATGGAGGAGAATATTTGAGTCACGAGTTTGGCACGCACTTAAGGAAATGTGGAATCGTTTCACAACTCATGCCTCCTCGAACACTGTCACATCCCTAGTTTAGCACTTGCATTAGGGCTAGCTAGAGTGTGCATCATGTTTACTTATCAAAGAAACTTGAAATGGGAATGACAGAAATCCCAGCACCCCTCTTCTAACAACTAGGGTTTGATAAAATCTTTTCCAATGTACCCAAAATGCCCTTCAAAAATGTTCATCATTTCTGCCTTGGTCTCAAACCTCTGCTAAAAATGGTGCACAATTTCTTAGGACATCTAAGGGCTCTGGATTAAATCATATGGTATTTGAATTTGGGCATTTAAATGCTATAAAATATTTTAAATGTTCAAATAATCATAAACTATAATGTTCCATACTGTTCATATTATATACAGTGGGCATGCCAAGTTTCATGAGTTATAATAATGTTCTGGCATTTTTATTAATTAAACAAAGTTGCAAAACAAATGAAACAGAAAAGAATAGGAAAAAGAAAGAGAGAGAAAGCACTTACCTTGGGCCCAGCACTGTTGCAGGCCGGCCCAGCCCACCAGCCCCGTTCTTTCGCCTTCCTCCTCGCGCCAGAAGGCAGCACCCGTGGCCATCGCGCGCCGGCACGCGCCCGGCCACCTCCACCCTGCCTGCCTGCCTCCCGACGGCCTAGACGTCTCCTGACGTCGCCACGCAGCTGCCCCGACCCCTCTCGCACTTTCCCCTCATCCCCGTCGCCTCCCCTGGCTCTCTCCCTCTCACCACCGAGCCGCTCGTCGCCGCCGCTCGCCGTTGCCGCACCTAGACCCTCCCCCTCGTCCCGTGACCGTGTCCAAAAGGTTCGCCGCGACGCTCTCTACCTCCTCGCTGAGCCACGGATCGCCAGGAGCCCTGCAACGCCTTCACGCCGTTGTCCCCAACCTCGGATCGCCGGAGCACCTCGCCGTCGATTAAGAAGCTGCAGAGCATCCCCGACCCCTCCGTCGAGCTCGCTAGCACCGCTGTGAGCTCCTAGGCCGAATCCCTCTCTCCTCCGCTTCATTTGCGCCATGTAGCTGCCGCTCCGTTGATCACCGAAACCCACCGCCGCCGTGCTTGCCGCCGGCGATGCTCCGATGACCATTTGGTCACTGGCACATGTCCATCTCGCTCGCCGCAGCACGTAGACGAGCTAGGTACCACGCACGCCTCGCCTAGGCCACCGTAACTGCTTCTCCACACACGCCCGAACGCCGGCCGCCGCCGTCGAGCTCGTTGCCGTCGCCTCCGGCCACCACAGGTCCGGCGACCACCACCGTTCGACGCGCACGACAAGGGCTCTCCAACGCGCCCAACCGCGGCTCGAACCGAGCCCTGTGGACGTTTTCCGAAGCACGCCGCCGTGTCTGGCCTCGCCGGCGTCACTTCGCCGGCGAGTTTGACTCGTTTGACCGGGGGGTTGACCACCCCTGGGTCGCTGACGCGTGGGCCACCCCTCCTCTAATTAGCTAGTTTAATTAATTAAATGTTAATTAAATTAGTTAGTTAGTTTAGTCACTGACCCGTGGGCCCAGACCCCACTGACAGCTAATTAGTTCACTAATTAATTTTGTTAGTTAGCTGTGACACTGACATGCCGGGCCCACATGTCAGGTTTGACTTGGACTAGCCTGTTGACTGACTGACGTCAGCATGATGTCATGCTGACGCAGTAAAGCATTTTCTGGGATTTTTAGATTTAAAAATAATTCAGGAAATTCCAGAAAATACCCAAAACTTCAAAAAATCATATAAATTCAATAGTAGCTCAGATGGAAAAGATTTATATATGAAAAATGATCAGAAAAATCCAATCTTTCCAATGGCACTGGTTTCATGCATGTTTGAGCAAGTTAACCTTGCTGTATACATTAAAACATGATAATGCACTTATTTAAATAATAGCTAAAGTGCCAATTTGAATCTTTGATTCAAATAGGCTCAAACCCTTCTGGTTGTAGTTGCATTATCCCAACACACATGCATCTTGCCATGTCATGAGCATGCATCATATTGTTGCATTTGTTTGTTTAATGATTGTATCGCCGGTATTCTCTGTGTTAGGTCCTGCTCCCGAGGATACTGCTGCGTATCCAGTTGAAGAGCAGTACCCGACAACCACTTTGTGTGGCAAGCAATCATTGATCATTCCGATAAAAACCCAATCTTCTCGCTCCTGCTCTCTTTTACTGCATTAAGGCAACAGCGTGTGAACTGCTACTTGCTGCGGTAGTTGAACCCTATTCCCTTGCATGACCTGTCATTGCCACAGTAAATAGTTGAAACCCACTAGCATGTGTAGGAGTTGATTGAGCCATGTGATGTGTGATCCACCATGCTATTTGTTTATGTTGCCTGCTATGCTTAGAGTTGTGTCTGGTTTGGTTCATCTGGGTGATGGATTAGAGTGAAATGATCATACCGATAAAGAGAAGGAAGTGTGGAATACGCTTGGTAAAGGTATCGATGAAAGGCCATGTAGGAGTACATGGTGGGTTGTTTCATTGGAATCGTCCATAGGACCCGAGATCTGTATGTGTGGTTCAAGGTACAACTACTACCACTCGGCTTACTAATTACCCTCGATCTCTGTCCAGGAGTTGCAACTAGTTTCTGGTGTTTATAGCTTACTGGAGGTCGTGCACAACGCTGACCCTCGGGGTGGGTTGTGATGCGACAGGTACGTGGCACGGTGTATCGGTTGCCCGTTTGGTGACTCGGGAACCCTGTACACATCATTTTGGGCCGTGAGCGACACCCCGGCCGGATCTCCCCACGGATGGAACCCAAATAGGCGATAAACCTGGACGAGAGACTTGAGTAGTTAGTCAGGTCGTGGCCGACACCCTCGCTGGGCTTCCACTTGAAGGTTGCCGAGTACACGTCGAGTAAACGGCGATAAGTGGTGGGAGCATGTGTGAAGAGGTACACCCCTGCAGGGTTATCAATCTATTCGAATAACCGTTGTTCGCGGTACGGACTACTTGGTTACTTTACAGTTCATAGACAAGATGATGGATACTACTAAAAGCCTCAAGATAAGTGTGAGTGCCGTGGATGGCCCTTCCGTAGGATGACGGAAGAGGATCCTCGGTAGTGTATTGTTGTGGTGAGTAGAGGACTCGTGTTCGTAATAACATCTTGCAATCTGTTGAGAGTTGTAGTATAGGTTAGCCAAGAGTCAAAGCTGGCTTTCTGCTATGATCTCCACTACCCCCTTTGATAATGTTGCATGTAAGATAGGTTCTGTGGTAAGACTTGCTGAGTACCTTTGTACTCATGTTTGCTTAATAACTGTTGCAGAGGAGAACCCTGCCCCTGCTGATGGGTTCTACATAGACGTTGACGTCGACGAGTAGCTTGACACCCAGACGGAGATCTGGAGCTTGTGAAGGGCCTTGTAGATAGTCAGGCTACACCAAGCCTGTTTTATTTTCTAAGTTGTCTGTACTCAGACATGTAGCTTCCGCTTGTGCTTGTATGACTGTATGACTTGAGTGTTGGGTCATGTGACCCCTATCTGTATGGATATGTTATGTATGGCTCTTGGGGCCTTTTAAATAAAGTACTTTGAGTCATTGAGTTCTTTTGTGATGCAATGTTGTATTTGCACATATTGAGCATATTGTGTGTATGGTTGAAATGCTTGGTATGTGTGGGATCCGACACCTAGTTGTTTCCCTTTGGTAGCCTACCTTACAGGGAAATGCCTCCTAGTGATTCCAATGAGCCTTGGTAGCTTGCTACTGCTCGGAACACGTAGGCTGGCCGGCATGTGTCCTTCTTCGTTCCTGTGTCTGTCCCTTAGGGGAAATGTCACACGTTGTTCCTTTAAGTCCATGTAGCTTGCTACGACTTGGGTTCATACGTTGATGACCGACACGTTCGTTGCTGGGTCATGGATGCCTGTCTCTGTAATCTAGTGCCACTTTCGGTTTATAACTAGCCATGTCGGCCCGGGTTCTCTGTCATATGGATGCTAGCGACACTGTCATATACGTGTGCCAAAATGCACAAACGGTCCCGGGCCAGGTAAGGTGGCACCCGTGGGGTTACCGTGCGTGAGGCCGCAAAGTGATATGACGTGTTACAGCTAGATCAGTGTGACTTAGGATCGGGGTCCTGACAGCGTTGGCATCAGAGCTGGATTGCCTGTAGGTTTCTCAAGCCAAACTGGTCGATGTTGATTCTAGAAAAATTCTTAGTTATATGTAGGGGAATTGATTGTGGAAGGGAACATAAGGCTCTTTTTACTCCTTTACCTTATGCCCTTCTGATCTGAGTCAGTCTATTCTTTCTACGGGGATTTAGGACTAGGCCTCTTATCCTTACTAGGTTCACGTGTTACTAATCCGTAGACTCTTAGGATTGTTGGTTTCAAGCCTGAGTTCAGTTTCTATCCTTTTAGTATGATGATTGTTGGACCCGGAACCTTGATATGGAATTGTTGAGTGGCTATGCTATCATTTGTATGATGTCTCAAATCTTTGTTTGAGCATTTACAGTTGTTATGCTGCCCGATTTCTTCCAGAAACACTAATGCCTTTGCATTACTTCGTGTTTCAGATGTCTGGCCGCACCCCTCACCAAGTGGTTCGTTTGACGCGGTGCATCAATGTGCCCGGTCACACGGCCATGCTAGTCCGTGTGCTGACTGAGACCGGTTATCCCTGGTATCCTGAGTACACCGTGGGGAACAGTACCGGGATTTCAATCAGAGTCAGTATTTCTGCACAGTCCGGATATACCCCACATATCATGGAGCTAACGACCCCATCCATTGGTCTTATGGACTCGGTGTTACCATCGAGATGGCAGTACAGGGTGCCGCCTATTCGATGATGACTATTCTCCGGGCTAGGCATGCCCTGTTGCTGAACACTGAGTTCTGTTACATGCTAGCCTCACTTCCCGGAGAGGAAGGCTATTACACTGGTCTGTATACTGATGCTGCTCATGAAGAGCCACTGCTTCAGACTACTGTTCAGATGCTGGAGGATAGGGACCGTGAGGTCCGTGCCCTCCGAATGGAGCTGTATAACACTCGAGCCGCCCACTGGACTACTTTGACACGGCTTGCACCTGCTGTGCACGCCGGGTATCTGGACATGCGGGATTTGTACCCCGTGCGGACTCGTCTGCCTGATCGCATGGATTGGCGTGACGATGGGGGTATCACACCTCCACGTGGGGGTCGGTTACCACCAGCATCGGGACCGAGGCCACATCCATGTCCCTATGGTCCACAGCCTTCGAGTGCTCGCGAGTTTCAAGATCCGTCTGTTCCACTTCCAGGCTACGGTGGTAATCTTTACGAAGATTACTACGGGAATGTCTGAGCTAGACCGTGGCAGTAGTAGTATTGTAGTAGTTGTATTCCCACAGTCCTGCGCGTTTTGTGGAATATGACTTAGTGTGTACTGAGTTCCGGAGGTGTAGTTAAATAATGTATAGGAGCTTGGAATGCCTCTGATGGGATGTATCGTCTTTCACCGCTGTTGTACTTTAGCCTTGGCTTGTACTAAACTATGTATGGTGTGTATGACCACTGGTGTATATATAGCAGTTTCTATATTACCATGTCGTACGGATGAACATCTCTGCATTTCGTGTCATCCATTACATTCTGCACTCCTATGTCAATTTTTTCCATCCTTGTCTAAACCGTTGTTTTGTTTTCTTAGGATGGTCAACACTCGCAACACTCCTACTGCTCAGGAGCAGGGTGAGGCTAGTGGGGCTAGAGATGGGAATCTACCCCAGCCACCCTCCTTGGCGGAAGTTATGCTCGAGGCAGAACGGAACAAGAGAGAGACCAACCGTCTACTGGAACGCATAGAGCAGAACACTGGGTTCCGTCAGAGGAATGACGTGGTGTCAATCAATGACTTTATCAAGATGTGCCCACCGAAGTTCCATCACTCCACTGAACCTCTGGATGCGGATGACTGGCTACGTAGTATTACCCATAAGCTACACTCTGCCCGTGTGGCCGAAGCTGACAAGGTTACCTACGCCGCTTACCATCTTGAGGGCCCTGCCAGTCTTTGGTGGGAGAACTTTGAAGCTATGCGTCCTGCTGGCCAAATCACTACTTGGGTTGAGTTCAGTGAGGCATTCCGTGAACATCACATTCCGGAAGGTCTCATGGATCGCAAGCGGGAGGAATTCTGCAATTTCACCCAGGGCCGGTTAACTATGGATGGCTATAGTCGCGAGTTTGGCAACTTGGCACGCTATGCACCTGAGGAAGTATCCACCGATGCCAAGAAGCAGGCGAGGTTCCGCAAGGGACTCAGCCCTGAACTCCGCCGAGATCTACGTCTGCACGAGCGCACTTCCTTCCAGAAGTTGGTAAACAAGGCTATCAGTGCTGAAACGGGCCAGACCAACTTCGAGGCCACACGCAAGCATCCTCGAGACTTTGGTTCCTCATCCGGCTCTGGCTCTCACAAGCGCCGTGTGTGGGTTCCTAACACCGCTCTGCCACCCAAGTACACATCGAGGCCATCCTATGAGGCGCCTCGCCCAACTCAACAGTATGCACCTGCTAAGACCTATGGAGGACCACCTTCCAACTTTGCTCCACGCACTAGCACTGTGACCTGCTTCAAGTGTGGAGAACTAGGGCACTACATGCGTGAGTGTCCTCAGAACCAGCCAGGAAAACCCGTTGGTCGTGGTAAGCCAACCGGCAAGGTGAATTATGTCAAGCCAATCCCCACTGCACGTGGTCATGTCAACTATGTCTCTGCCGAGGAAGCTTATGAGGATCCTAACGTCGTCCTTGGTACGCTTCTCGTAAACTGCCATCCGGCATCTGTTCTTTTCGATACTGGAGCATCCCATTCGTTCATATCTGAGAGCTATGCTCGATTGCACAACATGACTTTTTGTGACATGCCTACTTCCATGGTTATTCAAACTCCTGGTTCAAAGTGGCAAACCTCTAGGGTAAGCCATGGAAATGAAATCCTTGTCGATATACTTGTTTTCCTAGCATCTCTAATCGCTCTCAAGTCCTCGGACATAAACATCATTTTGGGTATGGATTGGATGAAAACTCATTACGCCAAGATTGATTGCTATACAGGACCGTTCAACTTACACATCCATCCGGCAAGATAGTCAATGTCTTGACCCGAATGGCTGAGCGTTAGCTCTACTCTCTTAATGCCAGCCCTCTACTAGAACTCGAAGATATCCCGGTAGTCCGTGACTTTCCGGATGTTTTTCCAGAAGAACTGCCAGGAATTCCACCTGACAGAGATGTCGAGTTCGTGATAGACCTTATCCCTGGAACTGTCCCAATCTCTAGGAGACCTTATAAGATGGCACCCCTAGAATTAGCTGAGCTAAAGAAACAACTCGATGAGTCCTTGCAAAAAGGTTTCATCCGTCCTAGTTCTTCCCCTTGGGCTTGCCCCGTCCTCTTCGTCAAGAAGAAGGATGGAACAGAGCGGATGGTTGTTGATTACCGACCTGTCAATCTGGTCACCATAAAGAACAAGTATCCGCTCCCCAGGATCAACGACCTGTATGATCAGCTCGCTGGATCCTCAGTCTTCTCTAAGATGGATTTGAGGTTGGGTTATCATCAAATCAAAATCAAGAACGGGGACATTCCTAAAACGGCTTTTGTTACTCGTTATGGCCAATATGAGTACACCGTCATGTCCTTCGGGTTAACCAATGCCCCAGCTACCTTTTCTCGGTTAATGAATTCTATATTCATGGAGTACTTGGATAAATTTGTCGTGGTATACCTCGATGATATACTCATTTACTCCAAGAACAAGGAAGATCATGCCGAGCATTTAAGGCTGGTATTGACGAAACTTCGAGAGCACCGCCTTTATGCCAAATTCTCTAAATGTGAATTTTGGTTGCCGGAAGTAACCTATCTAGGTCATGTGATTTCTGGCAAGGGTATTGCTGTCAATCCCGAGCGAGTTCAAGCCGTCCTTGATTGGACTCCTCCTGAATCGGTCAAGCAAGTTAGGAGTTTTCTTGGCTTAGCGAACTATTGCCGACGCTTCGTCGAGAATTTCTCCAAGGTTGCTAAACCCCTAACTGAACTCCTCAAGAAAGATAAAAAGTTTGAGTGGACCCCACAGTGCGAGTCCAGTTTTCAGGAACTGAAAAGACGCCTGACATCTGCACCTGTACTGGTACCACCAGACTTTTCCAAGGATTTTATAATCTACTGCGACGCCTCGCGACAAGGACTAGGTTGCATACTCATGCAAGATCGTCAAGTGATTGCATACGCATCTCGACAGTTGCGTCCACATGAGGATAACTATCCTACTCATGATCTAGAGCTTGCAGCTGTAGTCCATGCACTCAAAACATGGCGACATTACCTCCTTGGTAATCGCTGTGAAATCTTCACTGATCATCAAAGTTTGAAGTACATCTTCACCCAACCGGATCTAAATCTCAGGCAAAGACATTGGGTTGAGTTGCTCACAGATTACGACTTAGGAATCACCTATACCCCTGGAAAGGCCAATGTCATGGCTGATGCGCTAAGTCGTAAGTCTTATTGTAACAACTTAATGTTACAACAAGGGCAACCACTTCTCCACGAGGAATTTCGTAAGCTTAACCTTCACATTGTTCCTCGAGGATTCCTTTCCACCTTGGTGGCGAAACCTACCCTTATGGATCAAATCATAGTTGCCCAGCGGTATGATAAAGGCATATCTCGGATCAAGGAGAACATTGCTAGCGGAGTTGCTAGAAGTTTCTCTATGGATGATCGAGGTGTTGTGTACTTCGAGAACCGCTTGGTGGTACCCAAGAAACAACAACTACGACAAATGATTCTTAAGGAGGCTCATGAATCTCCTCTCACAATTCATCCCGGTAGTACCAAAATGTATCAGGACCTACGTCAGAGATTCTGGTGGACTAGGATGAAGAGAGAACTCGCGCAATTCATTGCTAACTGCGACGTTTGTCGTCGAGTCAAAGCAGAGCATCAACGGCCTGCTGGCACCCTTCAACCTTTAGCTATTCCTGAATGGAAATGGGACAAAGTCGGTATGGACTTCATTACCGGGTTTCCCAGGACCAGGAAAGGGAATAATGCTATCTTCGTCGTTATCGACCGCCTCTCTAAAGTAGCTCATTTCCTGCCTGTTCGAGAGAGTATTACCGCTAGCCAGCTAGCAGACTTGTATGTCTCTCGGATAGTATCACTTCATGGTGTGCCATTGGAGATTAACTCAGACCGTGGAAGTCTTTTCACTTCACGATTTTGGGAAAGTTTCCAGAATGCTATGGGAACTCATCTCTCCTTCAGTACTGCCTTCCATCCACAGTCAAGTGGTCAAGTGGAACGAGTCAATCAAATTCTGGAAGACATGCTTCGAGCCTCTGTCATTTCTTTCGGTATGGAATGGGAAAAGTGTCTTCCATTTGCCGAATTCGCTTATAACAATAGTTATCAAGCCAGCTTGGGTAAAGCTCCCTTCGAAGTTCTATATGGACGAAGGTGTCGAACACCTCTTAACTGGTCAGAAACCGGGGAAAGACAATTCTTTGGCCCGGATATGATCCAGGAAGTAGAAGACCAAGTTCGCATCGTTCGTGAGAAATTGAAAACAGCCCAGTCTCTCCAGAAGAGCCAATATGATAGTCATCATAAGACCGTGACTTTTGAAGTCGGTGATAAGGCTTACCTTCGGGTTACTCCTCTTAAGGGAACCCATCGCTTCGGTATCAAAGGCAAATTGGCCCCTCGTTACATCGGTCATTTTCGCATTCTTGCCAAACGAGGAGAAGTTTCCTACCAACTGGAACTACCTCCGCACCTATTCAGAGTTCATGACGTGTTCCACGTTTCTCAACTCAGGCGTTGCTTCTCGGATCCTATCCGCGGAGTGGACCACGAAACGCTTGATCTCCAGAACAATCTCACATATCGAGAATACCCCATTCGTATCCTTGATCAAACAGAGCGCACCACTCGACGCCACAATATCAAGTTTCTCAAGGTTCAATGGTCACATCATTCCGAGAGTGAAGGCACTTGGGAAAGGGAGGATCGTCTTCGACTTGAGTACCCCACCCTCTTTTCGGAGGAACCCGAATCTCGGGACGCGATTCTTTTAAGTGGGGGTGAGTTGTCACATCCCTAGTTTAGCACTTGCATTAGGGCTAGCTAGAGTGTGCATCATGTTTACTTATCAAAGAAACTTGAAATGGGAATGACAGAAACCCCAGCACCCCTCTTCTAACAACTAGGGTTTGATAAAATCTTTTCCAATGTACCCAAAATGCCCTTCAAAAATGTTCATCATTTCTGCCTTGGTCTCAAACCTCAGCTAAAAATGGTGCACAATTTTCTAGGACATCTAAGGGCTCTGGATTAAATCATATGGTATTTGAATTTGGGCATTTAAATGCTATAAAATATTTTAAATGCTCAAATAATCATAAACTATAATGTTCCATACTGTTCATATTATATACAGTGGGCATGACAAGTTTCATGAGTTATAAAAATGTTCTGGCATTTTTATTAATTAAACAAAGTTGCAAAACAAATGAAACAGAAAAGAATAGGAAAAAGAAAGAGAGAGAAAGCACTTACCTTGGGCCCAGCACTGTTGCAGGCCGGCCCAGCCCACCAGCCCCGTTCTGTCGCCTTCCTCCTCGCGCCAGAAGGCAGCGCGCGTGGCCACCGCGCGCCGGCACGCGCCCGGCCACCTCCACCCTGCCTGCCTGCCTCCCGACGGCCTGGACGTCTCCTGACGTCGCCATGCAGCTGCCCCGACCCCTCTCGCAGTTTCCCCTCGTCCCCGTCGCCTCCCCTGGCTCTCTCCCTCTCACCACCGAGCCGCTCGTCGCCGCCGCTCGCCGTTGCCGCACCTAGACCCTCCCCCTCGTCCCGTGACCGTGTCCAAAAGGTTCGTCGCGACGCTCTCTACCTCCTCGCTGAGCCACGGATCGCAGGGAGCCCTGCAACGCCTTCACGCCGTCGTCCCCAACCTCGGATCGCCAGAGCACCTCGCCGTCGATTAAGAAGCTGCAGAGCATCCCCGACCCCTCCGTCGAGCTCGCTAGCACCGCTGTGAGCTCCTACGGCGAATCCCTCTCTCCTCCGCTTCATTTGCGCCGCGTAGCTGCCGCTCCGTTGATCACCGAAACCCACCGCCGCCGTGCTTGCCGCCGGCGATGCTCCGATGACCATTTGGTCACTGGCACATGTCCATCTCGCTCGCCGTAGGACGTAGACGAGCTAGGTACCACGCACGCCTCGCCTAGGCCACCGTAGCTGCTTCTCCACACACGCCCGAACACCGGTCGCCGCCGTCGAGCTCGTTGCCGTCGCCTCCGGCCACCACAGGTCCGGCGACCACTACCGTTCGACGCGCAACGACAAGGGCTCTCCAACGCGCCCAAGCGCGGCTCGAACCGAGCCCTGTGGACGTTTTCCGAAGCACGCCGCCGTGTCTGGCCTCGCTGGCGTCACTTTGCTGGCGAGTTTGACTCGTTTGACCGGGGGGTTGACCACCCCTGGGTCGCTGACGCGTGGGCCACCCCTCCTCTAATTAGCTAGTTTAATTAATTAAATGTTAATTAAATTAGTTAGTTTGTTTAGTCACTGACCCGTGGGCCCAGACCCCACTGACAGCTAATTAGTTCACTAATTAATTTTGTTAGTTAGCTGTGACACTGACATGCCGGGCCCACATGTCAGGTTTGACTTGGACTAGCCTGTTGACTGACTGACGTCAGCATGATGTCATGCTGATGCAGTAAAGGATTTTCTGGGATTTTTAGATTTAAAAATAATTCAGGAAATTCCAGAAAATACCCAAAACTTCAAAAAATCATATAAATTCAACAGTAGCTCAGATGGAAAAGATTTATATATGAAAAATGATCAGAAAAATCCAATATTTCCAATGGCACTGGTTTCATGCATGTTTGAGCAAGTTAACCTTGCTGTATACATTAAAACATGATAATGCACTTATTTAAATAATAGCTAAAGTGCCAATTTGAATCTTTGATTCAAATAGGCTCAAACCCTTCTGGTTGTAGTTGCATTAGCCCAACACACATGCATCTTGCCATGTCATGAGCATGCATCATATTGTTGCATTTGTTTGTTTAATGATTGTATCGCCGGTATTCTCTGTGTTAGGTCCTGCTCCCGAGGATACTGCTGCGTATCCAGTTGAAGAGTAGTACCCGACAACCACTTTGTCACGCAAGCAATCATTGATCATTCCGATACAAACCCAATCTTCTCGCTCCTGCTCTCTTTTACTGCATTAAGGCAATAGCGTGTGAACTGCTACTTGCTGCGGTAGTTAAACCCTATTCCCTTGCATGACCTGTCATTGCCACAGTAAATAGTTGAAACCCACTAGCATGTGTAGGAGTTGATTGAGCCATGTGATGTGTGATCCACCATGCTATTTGTTTATGTTGCCTGCTATGCTTAGAGTTGTGTCTGGTCTGGTTCATCTGGGTGATGGATCAGAGTGAAATGATCATACCGATAAAGAGAAGGAAGTGTGGAATACGCTTGGTAAAGGTATCGATGAAAGGCCATGTAGGAGTACATGGTGGGTTGTTTCATTGGAATCGTCCATAGGACCCGAGATCTATATGTGTGGTTCAAGTTACAGCTACTACCACACATTGGGATCCTTAATTGACCCTCTCGGCCTATTAATTACCCTCGATCTCTGTCCAGGAGTTGCAACTAGTTTCTGGTGTTTATAGCTTACTGGAGGTCGTGCACAACGCTGACCCTCGGGGTGGGTTGTGATGCAACAGGTACGTGGCACGGTGTACCAGTTGCCCGTTTGGTGACTCGGGAACCCTGTACACATCGTTTGGGGCCGTGAGCGACACCCCGGCCGGATCTTCCCACGGATGGAACCCAAATAGGCGATAAACCTGGACGAGAGACTTGAGTAGTTAGTCAGGTCGTGGCCGACACCCTCGCTGGGCTTCCGCTTGAAGGCTGCCGAGTACACGTCGAGTAAACGGCGATAAGTGGTGGGAGCGTGTGTGAAGAGGTACACCCCTGCAGGGTTATCAATCTATTCGAATAGCCGTTGTTCGCGGTACGGACTACTTGGTTACTCTACAGTTCATAGACAAGATGATGGATACTACTAAAAGCCTCAAGATAAGTGTGAGTGCCGTGGATGGCCCTTCCGTAGGATGACGGAAGAGGATCCTCGGTAGTGTATTGTTGTGGTGAGTAGAGGACTCGTGTTCATAATAACATCTTGCAATCTGTTGAGAGTTGTAGTATAGGTTAGCCAAGAGTCAAAGCTGGCTTTCTGCTATGAACTCCACTACCCCCTTTGATAATGTTGCATGTAAGATAGGTTCTGTGGTAAGACTTGCTGAGTACCTTTGTACTCATGTTTGCTTAATAACTGTTGCAGAGGAGAACCCTGCCCCTGATGATGGGTTCTACATAGACGTTGACGTCGACGTACACCCAGACGGAGATCTGGAGCTTGTGAAGGGCCTTGTAGATAGTCAGGCTACACCAAGCCCGTTTTATTTTCTAAGTTGTCTGTACTCAGACATGTAGCTTCCGCTTGTGGTTGTATGACTGTATGACTTGAGTGTTGGGTCATGTGACCCCTATCTGTATGGATATGTTATGTATGGCTCTTGGAGCCTTTTAAATAAAGTACTTTGAGTCATAGAGTTATGTTGTCATGCAATGTTGTATTTGCACATATTGAGCATATTGTGTGTATGGTTGAAATGCTTGGTATGTGTGGGATCCGACACCTAGTTGTTTCCCTTTGGTAGCCTACCTTACAGGGAAATGCCTCCTAGTGATTCCAATGAGCCTTGGTAGCTTGCTACTGCTTGGAACACGTAGGCTGGCCGGCATGTGTCCTTCTTCGTTCCTGTGTCTGTCCCTTAGGCAAAATGTCACGCGTTGTTCCTTTAAGTCCATGTAGCTTGCTACGACTTGGGTTCATACGTTGATGACCGACACGTTCGTTGCTGGGTCATGGATGTCTGTCTCTGTAATCTAGTGCCACTTTTGGTTTATAACTAGCCATGTCGGCCCGGGTTCTCTGTCATATGGATGCTAGCGACACTGTCATATACGTGTGCCAAAATATGCAAACGGTCCCAGGCCAGGTAAGGTGGCACCCGTGGGGTTACCGTGCATGAGGCCGCAAAGTGATATGACGTGTTACAGTTAGATCGGTGTGACTTAGGATCGAGGTCCTGACAAACACCTCAGCGTAATGGTGTGTCTGAACATCGTAATCACACTCTATTGGATATGGTGCGATCTATGATGTCTCTTACCGATTTACCGCTATCATTTTGGGGTTATGCTTTAGAGACTGCCGTAGTCACTTTAAATAGGTCACCATCTAAATCCGTTGAGATGACACAGTATGAATTATGATTTTGGAAGAAACCTAAGCTATCGTTTCCGAAAGTTTGGGGATGCGATGTTTATCTCAAGAAACTTCAACGTAAAAAGCTGGAACCTAAATCGGCAAAGTGCGTCTTCATAGGATACCCTAAGGAAACTATTGGGTATACCTTCTACCTCAGATCCAAAGGCAATACCTTTGTTACCAAGAATGGATCCTTTCGGGAGAAAGAGTTTCTATCCGAAGAAGTAAGTGGGAGCAAAGTAGAACTTGATGAGGTAATGGTACCCCCTCTTGAGCCGGAGAGTAGCGCAACACATGAAGATGTTTCTGTGGTGCCTGCACCGACTAGAGAGGAAGTTAATGATGATGATCATGAAACTTCGGATCAACTTGCTACTGAACTTCGTAGGACCATGAGGACACGTTTCGCACTAGAGTGGTTGTCGGGGGTTTGGTGCTACATATGCCAAAGGATGGCTTATCATGGAGGGGTTCAATAGAATTTCGTTGGGTCCTGGAAGCGGGATAAGGCGATACCTAGGACGCCTCTGGGATTTACCCAGGTTCGGGGCTCTCCATGGAGATAACACCCCTAATCCTGCTCTGCGGGGACTCCGCGACTATCGTCAATAGAGTGGCTACAAGGATGCTCCTTGAGCTATTCTGGCTAGAGGAAGAAGATGAGCAAGGCTAGCTCTAGCTCTTCCTTCTCTAGATAAATGTAGGGTGGCCAATGTTCTGAACCCCTTGCATGGGGAGACCTGGGGGGTTTATATAGGCCTACCCCCTAGGGGTACAATGGTAATTTGGTCGGGTGTAGGTCCCGGCCGTTAGTGTCTCTGGGCGCCGGCTTCTCCGCCGGCTGCTGGGGCCCGCGGCTTGGTAGGTCCTGTCGACTGCCGGAGATTCGGCCGACAGGTGGGGCCCGCCGCCTGCGGACCCCGCTGACTGCTTTATACTGTAGCCTCGCATCTGATGATGAGGGCTTTGTCATGGAGAGCGTGGCTATAGTCCCGACGCCTGGTGGGTGATTACTATAGCGACACCCCATCCCATCTGGTTAATGGCGCGCAGACTCCAAGGGAGAAGAGGGCCGCCTGCCAACAGTCGGCCCACCTTCGTTGCCGCCTGCTTGGGGTTCAACGCCTTCTGGCGGCTCGCGAACAGGTAGGGCCCGCCGCCTGCAAGTCGTATCGACCGCTCATCATGGGAGCATGGTTCCCTCTGGCATGGATGATGTCACGGGTTGCATGGCTACATTGCCTTGCCGGGCGAGGGGTGTCCGCTTGGTACACCCACACTGTGGCCACGCTCTGCCCTAGATTCGGGGGTGGCTGTTTGTACTGTAGCCACGCCCCGTCTCATCGTGGTAATGGAGCGCTGACTTTGAGGGGCTGAGGGGCCGCCTGCCAGGAGTCGGCCCCCTCATGGTCGCCTACTGTAGCTTTACCGCCTCCTAGCAGCCGGCCTCTTGGACTAGTCGGCCCAAGGAGGCGGCTGTGCCGTTGGGAAGCATGAGGGGTGCTACTTGCCTCGATGTCTTGAGACATCATAAGGTGTTTTTGAGGATACCCATGGTCATTTACTCCGACAGTAGTCCCCGAAGCTGGTGGGGCACCGTGGTCGAAAATTGAGGAGCTTCAGCAGCTTCCTACTCCGTGTGCGTGAATACACTTGTCTCGTCCGTCTTTTTTGAAGAAGCCGGCTGCCAGGAGTTGGTCGAGGAGCCGCATGCCGCATGGTGAGTTTGAATCGTCGTGGTGGAGGCCGGGTGTCGAAACGGCCGAGCGTCGGGCTTGCCGCCTGTTGCCAACCCGCCATGCGGCGTCCGCAGGTCAGGGCGGCCTGCCAGCCCACACGCGCGACGGGACATCGCCGCAAGCCGGGGCCCTCCACTACAGGGCATCAGCACGCGCGCGGATCCGCTACGGCAGAGGCAGACAGTTGGGCTTCCCATGCGCAGTTAATACACGCCTTTATGGTGCGATAAACGTGGGTCGTGGGGGGAGTGGGCGTTGTAAATCTCGCGCCCCCATGTCTCGCCCCCTCGGCTCCTCCGCCAGGGGGCTATAAGTAGGGGGAGGAGAGGGGCGGCAGAACGCAGACGCGCTCTCCTCCCTCTTCGTCTTGCTTTCTCTCTTCTTCTTGCTCCAGCTGCCACTGTGCACACTTCTCTCGCTGGAGTGCCGCCACAGCCCATTGTCGCCGGAGCTCCACGCCTCGCCGCAGCCACCTCATGCTGCTGCCAAGCACGGAGCCCATGGCACAGAGCGGCTAGTCAAGTGACTGGGACGGCTCCAACGTCATCGACGAGCACGTGGAGTTCCTCCGCCAGATGCGGCAGCTCACTAGTGCATCGAATGTCAAGGTGCGCACCCCCCCGAAAAGGAGATCTCGCCGGTGCCGGGAGACGGCGACCGGGCCGCTTCCGCTCGCACTTCCTCCGCGGCTTCGGCCTTCCAGCGAGCGGATTCCTCCGCTCGTTCATGGACTTCTACGGAGTGCAGCCCCACCACCTTACTCCGAATACAGTGGTGCTGCTCTCCGCCTTCGTCACCCTCTACGAGGGGTACTTTGGCATTCTCCCCACAATCGAGCCGTGGGGAGAACTCTTCTACCTCAAGCTCGACACTGCTGCCAAGAACGAGGCGGCCCACTGCAGAGCCTGTGTCGTGGTGCGGCGCACCGGATCTGGGGTCCGCTTCCCGGTCATCGCCCTGCTGCAGTCAGTCAAAGTGTGGCAGAAATCATATTTGTACGTCGAGAACGCCCATCCGACATGGGACTATGTCAACCTACCGGCTTACGAAGCCGGCCCGCCTCCTGAGCCCCGGGCCAACTGGAAATTTTGACCGAAGACTCTGTCAGTTGCCTCCTCCATCGCCCTCACCCGTCAGAGGGCCTAAAGGCCTCAGATCTGCTGGACGCCTTTGTGCACCGCTGGGTGTTGCCTCTTCAGTCCCGGCCTCATCTTATCAGTGATATGAGCGGGCGCCGAGACCCGAGCCGGCTGAGCACCAAGGTGATGCCGATCCGAGAGGTGGTCCGGATGGTGAACTTCTTCTCCGACTGCAAGCTGTCGGACACGGAGTGGAGATTCGGCAAGAAGCCATATAGCCGTGCCAGCCCACCGCCTATGGCAAGTTTTTCTGATTTTATTTTTCTTCTTCGCTAGTCTGGGTTCCTTCTTGCCGCCCGACCAGTCGGCCATGGAGCAGCGTTTCCCTGGCCAGCCGAAACCCAGCTCTGGGGTCCCAGGTCGTCCGATCATGGTGGACCAGACGCAAAGCGAAGCGAGCGACCCCGATCTGGGGGCGGCCGCCATGGAGGAGGACGACGCCATGGGCGGTGGCGGTGAGCGAACGGGAGGCTCGTCAGGAGGCGGCCTCGGGGAGTGGCCGGATGATGACGAGGAGGACGACATGCCGCCCCACGCCCGTGGTGCCGACAGGGCGGGTGCCAGCTCCTCGGTGGCGCTGACTGCAACAGGCGGCACACCGAAACGTCGGGCCGACGCCGGGTTGTTCGGCAGCCGGCCCAAGAAGCCCAAGGCCTCCACCGCCGCGACCAAGCAGCAGGAGGCTGCTGCAAAGGCGTCCCTCGTCTCGAAAGGCCGCAAGCAAAGGCTGATGGTGTCCGCATAAGTGCCGATCTCCCTTGCGCTTGTGTTTCCTCTTTTCTTGCAAGCCTCTTAGCAGTTTTTCTTGCTTTTCTTGGATATGGCCCTGCTCTCTCTCTCTCACGGGCCCCTGCCGCTTCAGTGGTCGGGGCGACGGAAAGTTCCGCCAATCCCCGCCGCATGGATCCAGCCGCTTCTCTCCGGGAAGCAACGGAGAGGAACACACAGGAGGCGCGAGAGGAGCGGGAAGCCGCAGCCCGGGAGGAGGCGGAGGCGACCAAGGTGGTGCAGGCAGAGGCCGACGTGGTGGCCAAGGCACAGGCCGATGCGGCGGCCCGGGGACAGGCGGACGCGGCCGCCAGGGTGCGGGAAGAGGAGGCATCCCTCCGCCAAGCTCCGGATTGCGCCGACCCGGAGCACCTGGAGCCCCAAGCGCCAGAGGGCTGACCACCGACTTGTGGAGTCGGTGTCGACCAGTCGGCCCTGGAGAGGGGAGGAAGCGGCCCCACCATCTTGGAGGCGGATGTAACTCCCCAAGCGCCAACTACTGGCGCGCAGGACAGTCGGCCTGAGTCACCGACTGCGCCGCCATCTGGGAGCAGGCCGGTGGTGGGTCCGATTCCTGCTGCCCGGGCTCCCACACGCCAGCGCCTAACGAAGGCGACCTCGGTGCCAAGGCAGATGGAGGTCGGGGCCGCCAGCTCGTTGGTGCCAGACAACGAAGCCACTAGTGCCGCACCACCGGATTAGTCGTCTGGCAGGGGCACCAGGGTCTTGAATGTGGCCGGACAAGACGTGTTGGCCCGCTTCAATACTCAAGGCGCCACTCTCCAGCAATCCTTACAGGATTTGTTGGCGACGCGGATGGCCGTCCGGGTACGTTTGCTTGCTTCTTGTTTTTAATTCTTGCAATCTTCCGTGGGGGCACGCGAGCGCACCCACTGGGTGTAGTCCCCGAGTTTTGGGCCGGCTGCTGAGCAGGCGGCTCGGAACTCCAATGTAAGTTCCGTGTGCTAACATGCTCTTTTTTCTGTTACCTTCTTTCCAGGACTACCACAACCTCCTGTGGCCGCCTACAACTCCCAGCACCAAGAGCTGGCCAAGTAGACCGCTGACTTGGCCGAGAGCCGGAGTAAGTGTTTTATCCTTTCTCTTTGCTAGGTAGTCCCTAAGCCTTGGGCCGACTACTGAGCAGTCGGGACTGACCTCTTGGCGACCACTAGTCTTGTTTGTTGACGCTGATGTCATTTTATTTCTTTTTCTTTGGTAGTGGGTGCGGCTGGGCTGCGAACGCAGCTTGGCCAGGTCTTGTCCGGGCTCTACACCAAGGAGCAGGAGCATAGCCGGGCCGTCCAGGAGTGCGACCGCCTGTCCAAGGAGCTGGCAGACCAGGCGAAGAAGCACGAGGCGGAGCTCCAAAAGCTGAAGAATAGTGAGGGACTCCTTCAGTCCGAGTTCGAGACTCAGCGCTCGCACTGGGCCGAGAAGGAGAAAATCTTGAACGACGGCTATGGAGCGATCGAGGATATGATCGACGGTGAGTTGCGTCTACTTTTGAACAGCCGCCGACTGCTGAAAGGGTCGGCTTCCAGCTTCTTATTTTTAGATCTTTTCCTTGTGCAAAATTCTTTCCTAGTCATTCTGCTGCCGTCAACCAGGCTATCGAGGCGTGGCGTGATGAACGGGGAAGAGGAGGCGTGGACATCGCGCCCAATGTGCCCCTAAATCTCAACGAGTAGCTTTTGGCCGTGAGGACGCGCCTGTAGCTGGTTCACAGGATGCTCCGCCGCCTGCAGCGCGCTGGGTCTCAAGTGCTGGCCACCCTCTGGCCAAATGCTCGGGTTCAGCGCACCCCTAGCCTGACTGCCGAGTGGCTGGAGGTAGCAGTCGGGCGCTTCAAGGCTTGGAAAGGCGCCGCAGCACAGGCTGGTACGCGGAGGGCCTTGGAGTTTGCCAAGGGTTGGTACCCCGAGCTAGACTTAGCCCAGCTGGCGACCTTCCCGCTGGAGGCCGGGCCTGAGTTGGCGGCGATGCGCAGCGATCTCGTCAAGCATGTCGCAGCGATCGCTGACTACGCTGACACCGTCGTCTTCATCCCGAATCTGGATGAAAACGGCGCTGAGGTGCCACCCGACTGGTTTGGGCTGGACCCGCTGGTGGAGGAGGACCTGGAGGAGGAGATCGCCTCCAGTGATGAGGGCGAGGACGAGGAAGACGAGGATGGCGAAGATGTCGCGTCGGACGACGGAGCGGACAGCCGGCGTCAACCTGGTCAAGCCTCGACCAACAAGCCGCGGAGCGCCGCACCGACTGCTCCCGACGCCGACTAAGCCGAGACCCTCCAAGCGGCCACTCCACCACCCGGTGCCGCTGGCTCCGCCAACCTACTGGACCCGCCTGCTGCTCCTGTGGCTTAGGCAGCCAGGTTATCTTTCCTGTTTTTCGGCCTTGTAGTCTTTTGAACAAACAAGTTAAATTCGCGCAATTCCACCCACCGGGGGTGTAACTTCAAATTCTGTTGAATGGTGGCTATGAGCCTTTGTTGTGTAAATAATCTTTTTAATTCTCACACGTGCTTGTGCCCTTCGCTGGGTTCTGACTTGGTTTCGCTTTTTGTTCTTTTGGGCCTTTTCCTTTGCCGCCTTCCTTTGGTTGCCGCCCTGCCAGCCGGACAGCCACTCCGTGGTCCACGACTGGGTCAGGTACTTGGCCGTTTTTAGGATAGACAAGTACTTTGGACATGTAGAACGCAACTAGCCTAAGTGAGAAGCTGGTCGGCCGGCTGCTCCGCAGTCGGACGACTGAGGTCAAAAGCCAGCTTGGTCTATGTTGGTGTCTTTCCTTAGTAATTTTTCGTGTGGACACACTTTCTTACCTTTAGCTCTCGCTAGTCGGACAGTCGCTCCGCGAGCTGTGACTTAAGGTGAGAGAGGGCTTAGATGTTGGCACACTACTTGTCCGACTGCAGGATTTACCAACATAGGCCACGGCGGCAAGCCCCCGGGCCGGCTGGCCGGACTCGGTGCGGGGCAAGGGAATGAAATAATCACATTCACACGCATAATCTTATCATATAGATAAAGAGGGTAGTCCTCGAGTGCTCCTCGAGGGACCCGTTGTCTTTGCATAATACAAAAGGTAGCGCGGTACATACTGCGTTTAAATGTAAAACCGATAAAGAAGGTTTGTGTTCCACGGGCATTCTGACTCCTTCTCGGAATCGTCCCTCTTGCGTGCACTGGGCTTCTGTGCGTCAATGAGGTAGTAGGAGTCGTTGCCCAAGGCCTTGCTGATGATGAACGGTACCTCCCAAGGGGCCGAGAGCTTGTGCTAGCCGGATGTTCGCTGGATTAGCCGGAGCACAAGGTCCCTATCACGGAAGGAGCGTGGCCTGACCTTCCGACTATGGTAGCGGTGCAGGCCCTGCTGGTAGGTGGCGGACCGGCTGATTGCCAGCAGTCTGGCCTACTCCAGCAGGTCCACGCCGTCTTCTCGTGCTTTCTTCGCCTCCGCCTCTGTGTACATGGCAACGCGAGGTGAGTCGAACTCGATGTCGATTGGGATGACGGCCTTGGCCCCGTAAATGAGGAAGAAGGGAGTGAATCCGGTTGCTTTGTTTGGTGTGGTCCGAAGGCTCCAGAGAACGGTCGGCAGCTCTTCGATCCAGCAGCCGGCCGAGCGCTCCAGCGGCTCGACCAGTCGGGGCTAGATGCCGAACAGGATGAGGCAGTTCGCTTGCTCGACCTGGTCATTTGACTGCGGATGGGCAACGGATGCTAGGTCCAGTCGGATGCCCTGCGTCGCGCAGAAATGGGCCAGAGCGTCTTTGGCAAAGTTTGTGCCATTGTCGATGATGATGCTGTGCGGTATGCCGTACCGAACAATGATGTCGGCGATAAAGGTCACAACAGTCGGACCGTTGATCTTCTTGATTGGTCTGGCTTCAATCCACTTAGTGAATTTATCCACGGCAACCAGCAGGTGGGTCATGCTGCCGCGTGCTGTCTTGAACGGGCCCACCATGTCTAGCCCCCAAACGGCGAACGGCCAAGTGAGGGGGTGGTCTTGAGTGCAGAAGCCGACAGATGTTGCTTGGAGCTGAAGCGTTGACACCCGTTGCATTTCTTGACAAAATCCTTCGCATCGTCCAAAGCAGTCGGCCAGAAGAATCCATGGCAGAAAGCTTTGACGATGAGGGATATGGAGGCCGCGTGGTGGCCGCATTCGCCTTGGTGAATATCTCTCAAGATTGCCAAGCACTTCTCCGGTTCTACGCAGCACTGGAACACGCCGGTTACGCTGCATCTGACGAGCTCGCTGTTTACTATTGTGTATGCTGATGCTTGGTGTTGCACCTGCCGGGCCATGATCTCATCAGCCGGTAGCTCTCTTCTCAGCAGAAAGTTGAGGATGGGTTGTCCCCAAGATGGTGATGTGACCGCTGTCAACTCGACGACCGATACCAGGGTGGTTGGGCTGGGAGGTGGTGGGTTGGAAGAGTCCGCCGCTTGCTGCGTTGTTGGAGTCCCCGGGCCAGCTGCTGCGGTCCCCGGGCCGGGTGCGACTGCTGCAGTCCCCGTGCCATCTGCCGAAGTCCCCGAGCCAGCTGCTGCAGCCCCCGGGCCGGGCTCTGAAGTCTGCGGGCCAGGTGCGACTACTGCAGTCCTCGTGCCGCCTGCCTAAGTCCCCGTGCCAACTGCTACGGACCCTGAGCCTGATCCGGCTGCTTTGGAGTCAGTTGGCACGAAGACAGACTCTGATTCAGGCGAAGGCTTGATAGACAGCTTGCGTAGGGATTGGAGGGAGACGCCGTCTGGTATCGCTTGCCGGGTGGATCCAATCCATGCTAGGGCATTGGCTTGCTAGTTGTTGGCACGTGGCACGTGAAGGAACTCACACCAGTCAAAGTATCCACTGAGCTGCTGGATGAGGAAGTAGTAGCTTGCCATATTTGCATCCATGGCATCCCAGTCGCCAGACGACTGCTGGACCACCAAGTCTGAGTCCCCATAGCACAACACCTGCGGATGCTAATTTCTTTAGCCAGGCGGAGCCCGTGGATGAGCGCCTCATACTCGGCCACGTTGTTGGAGGCGGCAAAGTGAATCTGCAGTGCATACTTGAGCTTGTCACCTTTGGGGGAGGTGAGGACGACGTCGGCTCCCAAGCCGGTGCGCATCTTTGAGCTGTCGAAGTGCATCCGCCAATGGGTGGAGTCCGGCACTGGCGGCAGGTACTGGGTCTCGGCCCAGTCGACGAGGAAGTCGGCCAACACTTAGGACTTGATGGCGGTGCGGGGCTGGTAGAAGATGGTAAATGAGGCTAGCTCGATGGCCCACTTCGCGACCCTCCCTGACGCATCCCTATTGCCTATGATCATGGCAAGTGGGGTGGTGCAGACGACCATGACGAAGTGCTCCTGGAAGTACTGCTTGAGCCTCTTGGCGGTGAATTACATGCCGTAGCACATCTTCTGGTAGTGAGGGTAGTTCTTCTTGGAGGCTGACAACACGTCGCTCAGGTAGTAGTCGGGCCTCTGGACCAGCTGTGCCTTTCCGTCCTCTGGGTGCTCGACCACGATCACGGTGCTGATCACCCGGCTGGTTGCCGCGATGTAAAGGAACATGGGCTCCTTAGCAGTCGGAGCCGCCTGGACATGCGACGTGGTTAACATCTTCTTGAGTTGGAGAAATGCCTCGTCTACCTTGCCATTCCACTCAAAGCAAGTGATCTTCTTCATCAGCTGGTACAGGGGAAGAGCCTTCTCACCCAGCCGGCTGATGAACCGATTGAGGGATGCTAAGCACCCGGTGAACTTCTGGACGTCTCGCAGCCAGGTTGGCCTCTCCATCCGCTCGATGGCCTTGATCTTCACAGGGTTGCATTCGATGCCGCGTTCGGAAACTAGGAAGCCAAGGAGCTGGCCAGCTGGTACCCCGAAGACACATTTCTCCGGGTTTAGCTCAATATGAAATTGATGCAGATTGTCAAAGGTCTCCTTGAGATCTTCCAGGAGGGTGCCGTGCTTCTCTGTCTTCAACACAATATCATCTACATAGACGTGGGCATTTCTGCCGAGCTGCTTGAGGAGGCATTTCTGCATGCAATGCTGAAACTTGGCGTCTACATTTCTTAAACCAAATGTCATGGTCAGGTAGCAGAAAGCTCTGAATGGTGTTATGAAGGCGGTCTTCAATCGATCGGCCGGGTCCAACTTGATCTGGTGGTAGCCGGAATAAGCTTCAAGGAACGACATCAGCTCGCATCCGGTTGTGGAGTCGATCACTTGGTCTCTCCGGGGCAAGGCAAATGGATCCTTTGGACATGCTTTGTTGAGGCTGGTGTAGTCGATGCACATGCGCCACTTGTTGTTTTTCTTCAACATGAGGACTGGGTTGGCAAGCCATTCTGGGTAGAACACTTCCATGATGAAGCCGGCTGCCAGCAGCCGAGCAATCTCTTCACCAATGATTCTTCTTTTTTCTTCTGACAGGCGGCAGAGTGGTTGCTTGACCGGCTTCGCATATGACCAAACATGTAGCTTGTGCTCGGTGAAATCCGTTGGAACACCCGACATGTCCTTGGGGGACCATGCGAAGATGTCCCGATTCTCACGGAGGAAATCGACGAGCTCGCTTTCCTATTTGCTATCAAGGTTTGACCCTATGACAGCAATTCTCTCTGGGTGTGCTGGGTCCAAGGCAATCTTCTTGGTCTCTTTTGCTAGCTGGATGGAGCCTAGAGGCTCTGCGTCCTTGGGATTGGATGGAATGCCCAACTACTCGTCAGCCATTGCCACCACCCGATCGAGGAGGTGCTTCTCTTCAGCCATGACGAGGGACTCGGCCAACCGACTGCTAGTCGTAACACGGGCTACCGACTTCTGGTAGTCGCCGACGATGGTGATGATGCCCTTGGGACCCGGCATCTTCATTTTGAGGTAGGCGTAGTGCGGTACTGCCATGAACTTGGCGAGTGCTGGTCGTTCGAAGAGTGCATGGTAGGGGCTTTCCAGGTCAACCACGTCGAACCAGACCGGCTCTCGGCGGAAATGCTTCTCATTGCCAAACAAAACATCTATATTGATCTTGCCGATTGGAGAGCAGGAAAGGCCGGGTACAATGCCATGGAAGACAGTCCGGCTGGGTTGGAGCTATTTCTCCTTGATGCATAGTTTCTCCATTGTGTCGCGATAGAGGATGTTGATGCTGCTGCCGCCATCTATCAGGATGCGGGAGAAACAACATGCCCGCCTCTCGATCGCGAAGGTTGAGTCGAGAACTAGGGCGTAAGCACCCGGCGATGGCATTATGGCCGGGTGGTCAGGACGGCTCTAGCTGACGGGCTTCTCAGACCAATGCATGAATTTCGGGGTCTCCGAGGCGACAGCGTTCACCTCTCGGTGTTGCTGGCGCCGGTTGTGCCTGTTGTCAGGCACACTAGTGAAGACGACATAGGCTCCATGTGCTTCAGGGAACTCATCTTGGACTGTGTCGACTGGTCGGGCTGCCGGCTGTCGAGGCGGCGGAGCCGGCGGGCCGGCAGGCGGAGGAGGCTGATATGTCCATTTTGCATCATGCTTTTATGTTGATGTTTATTGCATTTTGGGCTGTTATTACACGTTATGTCACAATACTTATGCCTTTTCTCTCTTATTTTACAAGGTTTACATGAAGAGGGAGAATGCCGGCAGCTGGAATTCTGGGCTGGAAAAGGAGCAAATATTGGAGACCTATTCTACACAACTCAAAAAGCTCTGAAACTCCATGAAAGTCAGTTTTGGAAAATATAAAAAATATCTAGAGAAGAAAGTACAGGAGCGGGGCCACCCACCGTCCACGAGGGTGGGGGCGGGCCCTACCCCCTTGGCGTGCCCCAGCCTCGTGGGTCACCTGGCAGCCCCCCGATGCCCATCTTCTGGTATATCAAGTGTTTTGACCTGGAAAAAATCATAGGGAGGCTTTCGGGACGAAGCGACGCCGTCTCGAGGCGGAACCTTGGCGGAACCAATCTAGGGCTCCGGCGGAGCTGTTCTGCCGGGGAAACTTCCCTTTGGGAGGGGGAAATCGTCACCATCGTCATCACCAACAACTCTCCCATCTTGGGGAGCGTTATCTCCATCAACCACTTCACCAGCACCATCTCCTCTCAAACCCTAGTTCATCTCTTGTATCCAATCTTTGTATCAAAACCTCATATTGGTACCTGTGGGTTGCTAGTAGTGTTGATTACTCCTTGTAGTTGATGCTAGTTGGTTTATCCGGTAAAAGATCATATGTTCAGATCCATTATGCATATTAATACCCCTCCGATTATGAACATGAATATGATTTGTGAGAAGTTACATTTGTTCCCGAGGACATGGGAGAAGTCTTGCTATAAGTAGTCATGTGAATTCGGTATTCGTTCGATATTTGATGAGATGTATTTTGTCTTTCCTCTAGTGGTGCTATGTGAACGTCGACTACATGACACTTCACCATTGTTTGGGCCTATAGGAAGGCATTGGGAAGTAATAAGTAGATGATGGGTTGCTAGAGTGACAGAAGCTTAAACCCTAGTTTATGCGTTGCTTCGTAAGGGGCTGATTTGGATCCATATGTTTCATGTTATGGTTAGGTTTACCTTAATACTTCTTTTGTAGTTGCGGATGCTTGCAATAAAGGTTAATCATAAGTGGGATGCTTGTCCAAGTAAGGGCAGTAATTATCAAAGTAACGAACTCGAATCATATGAGCGTGATGAGAACTAGCTTGACGATAATTCCCATGTGTCCTCGGGAGCGCTTTCCTTTATATAAGAGTTTGTCCAGGCTTGTCCTTTGCTACAAAAAGGATTGGGCCATATTGCTGCACCTTATTTACTTTTACTACTTGTTACTTGTTACCAATTAGCTTATCACAAAACTATCTGTTACCAATAATTTCAGTGCTTGCAGAGAATACCTTACTGAAAACTGCCTATCATTTCCTTCTGCTCCTCGTTGGGTTCGACACTCTTACTTATCGAAAGGACTACGATAGATCCCCTACACTTGTGGGTCATCAAGGCTCTTTTTTGGCGCCGTTGCCGGGGAGTGAAGCGCCTCTGGTAAGTGGAATTTGGTAAGGAAATATTTATATAGTGTGCTGAAATTTACTGTCACTTGTTACTATGGAACATAATCCTTTGAGAGGCTTGTTCGGGGTATCTTCACCCTGACCAACAGAGCAAAGAGTTGCTCCTCAACCTACTGAACCTACTGAAAATATTTACTTTGAAATCCCTTCGGGTATGATAAAATAACTTCTAGCTAATCCCTTTACAGGAGATGGAACATTGCATCCCAATTTGCACGTAATCTATGTGGATGAAGGGGAGTGAAGCGCCCCTGATAAGTGGAATTTGGTAAGGAAATATTTATATAGTGTGCTGAAATTTACTGTCACTTGTT
>LR738712.1:195130647-195188487 GCA_902687465.1 Secale cereale | reverse complement strand
ATGTGGATGAAGGGGAGTGAAGCGCCTCTGGTAAGTGGAATTTGGTAAGGAAATATTTATATAGTGTGCTAAAATTTACTGTCACTTGTTACTATGGAACATAATCCTTTGAGGGGCTTGTTCGGGGTATCTTCACCCTGACCAACAGAGCAAAGAGTTGCTCTTCAACCTACTAAACCTACTGAAAGTATTTACTTTGAAATCCCTTCGGGTATGATAGAAAAACTGCTAGCTAATCCCTTTACAGGAGATGGAACATTGCATCCCGATTTGCACCTAATCTATGTGGATGAAGTTTGTAGATTATTTAAGCTTGCAGGCATGCCCGAGGATGTGATCAAGAAGAAGGTCTTCCCTTTATCTTTGAAGGGAGAGGCATTGACATGGTTTAGGCTATGTGATGGTATTGGATCAAGGAACTACAACCGGTTGAAATTGGAATTTCATCAGAAGTTCTATCCAATGCACCAGGTTCATCGTAATCGTAATTATATATATAATTTTTGACCTCGCGAAGGAGAAAGTATCGCTCAATCATGGGGGAGGCTTAAGTCAACGTTATATTCGTGCCCCAATCATGAGCTCTCAAGAGAAATGATTATTCAATTTTTTTATGCTCGACTTTCTCTCGATACTCGCTCCATGCTCGATACTTCATGTACTGGTTCTTTCATGATGAAGACTATTAAATTCAAATGGGATTTATTGGAAGAATTAAACGCAACTCTGAAAATTGGGATCTCGAGAAGGTAAGGGGTCAAGTATAACACCTAAGTTTGATTGTGTTAAATCTTTTATGGATACCAATGTTTTCCGTGAATTTAGCACTAAATATGGACTTGACTCTGAGATAGTAGCTTCTTTCTGTGAATCATTTGCTACTCATGTTATCTTCCTAAGGAGAAGTCCTTTAAATAGCATCCTCCCATTGAAGTTAAAGTAGTAGAACCTATTAAAGTTGAAGAAAAGACTATCACTTGTAATGTTGATCATATTGTTCCTACCGCTTATATTGAGAAACCACCCTTCCCTGCTAGAATGAAGGATCATGCCAAAGCTTCAACTGTGGTTTGTAAGAGTAATACTAGAACACCTACACCCTCTGAGCAAATTAAAGTTGAACCTAGTATTGCTATGGTTAAGGATCTCTTGGTCGATAATATTGATGGGCATGTTATTTACCTTTGTGATGAAGCTGCTTGAATTGCTAGACCCGATACTAAGAATAAACATAGACCTGTTGTAGGCATGCCTGTTATTTCTGTTAAATTAGGAGATCATTGCTATCATGGCTTATGTGACATGGTTGCTAGTGCTAGTGCAATACCTCATTCCTTATATGAAGAAATTATGCACGATATTGCACCTGCTGAGCTAGAAGGTATTGATGTTACTATTAAGCTTGCCAATAGAGACACTATTTCACCAGTTGGGATTGTTACGGATGTTGAAGTATTGTGTGGGAAAGTTAAATACCCTACTGATTTTCTCGTTCTTGGTTCCCCACAAGATGATTTTTGCCCCATTATATTTGGTAGACCCTTCTTGAATACTATTAACGCTAAGATAGATTGCGAAAATGATGTTGTTACTATTGGTTTAGGGGATATGTCTCATGAGTTTAGCTTTGCTAAATTTCGCAGACAACCCCATGATAAAGAATTGCCTATTAAGGATGAACTTATTGGTCTTGCTTCTATCGCTGTGCCTCCTAACGATCCTTTAGAACAATATCTGCTAGACCATGAAAATGATATGTATATGAATGAGAGAAGGGAAATAGATGAAATATTCTTTAAAAGGGACCTCTATTGAAACACAATTTGCCTGTTGAAATTCTAGGGGATCCACCTCCACCCAAAGGTGATCCCATGTTTAAACTCAAACCATTACCTGATACTCTTAAGTATGCCTATCTTGATGAAAAGAAGATATATCCTGTTAATATTAGTGCTCACCTTTCAGAGCAAGAAGAAGATAAATTATTAAAAACTCTGAAGAAGCACCGTGCTGCTATTGGACATACTCTTGATGATCTTAAGGGCATTAGTCCCACTCTATGCCAACACAAAATAAAATTGGAGAAGGACACTAAACATGTTGTTGATCACCAACGATGGTTAAATCCTAGGATGAAGGAAGTGGTAAGGAAAGAAATACTAAAGCTTCTAGAGGCAGGAATAATTTATCCAGTTACTTATAGTCGGTGGGTAAGTCCTGTCCATTGTGTCTCTAAGAAGGGAGGTATTACTGTTGTTCCTAATGATAAGATGAATTGATCCCACAAAGAATTGTTACATGCTATAGAATGGTAATTCATTTCCGCAAATTAAATAAAGCTACTAAGAAGGATCATTACCCTCTACCTTTTATTGATCAAATGCTAGAAAGGTTATCCAAACATACTCGTTTTTGCTTTCTAGATGGCTATTCTAGTTTCTCTCAAATACGTATGTCAAAAGAGGATCAAGAAAAGACCACTTTTACTTGCCCTTTCGGTACTTTTGCTTATAGACGCATGCCTTTTGGTTTATGTAATGCACCTGCTACCTTTCAAAGATGCATGATGGCTATATTCTCTGACTTTTGTGAAAAGATTGTTGAGGTTTTCATGGATGATTTTTCAGTTTATGGAACTTCTTTTGATGATTGCTTGAGCAACCTTGATCGAGTTTTACAGAGATGCGAAGAAACGAATCTTGTCTTGAATTGGGAAAAGTGCCACTTTATGGTTAATGAAGGTATTGTCTTGGGGCATAAAATTTCTGAAAGAGGTATTGAAGTTAATAAAGCTAAAGTTGATGCTATCGAGAAGATGCTGTGTCCCAAGGACATCAAAGGTATAAGAAGTTTCCTTGGTCATGCCTATTTTTATAGGAGGTTCATTAAGGGCTTCTAAAAAATCTCTAGGCCTCTGTGTAATCTATTACAAAAAGATGTTCCTTTTGTCTTTGATGATGATTGTGTAGAAGCATTTGAAATACTTAAGAAAGCCTTGATCTCTGCACCCATTGTCCAGCCACCTGACTGGAATTTACCCATTGAAATTATGTGTTATGCTAGTGATTATGCTATAGGTGCTATTCTAGGACAAAGAGTTGATAAGAAATTAAATGTTATCCAATATGCTAGTAAAACCTTAGACAGTGCCCAGAGAAAATATGCTACTATTGAAAAATAATTTTTAGCAGTTGTATTTGCTTGTGATAAGTTCAGGCCTTATATTGTTGATTCTAAAGTAATTGTTCGCACTGATCATGCCGCTATTAAATATCTTATGGAAAAGAAAGATGCTAAACCTAGACTTATTAGGTGGGTTCTCCTGCTACAATAATTTGATTTGCATATTACTGATAGAAAGGGAGCTGAGAACCCCGTTGCAGACAATCTATCTAGGTTGGAGAATATTCTTGATGACCCACTACCTATTGATGATAGCTTCCCTGATGAACAATTAGCTGTCATAAATGCTTCTCGTACTGATCCATGGTATGCTGATTATGCTAATTACATTGTTGCTAAATTTATACCACCTAGTTTCACATACCAGCAAAAGAAAAAGTTTTTCTATGATTTAAGACATTACTTCTGGGATGACCCACACCTTTATAAAGAAGGAGTAGATGGTATCATTAGACGTTGTGTACCTGAGCATGAACAGGAACAGATCCTGCACAAGTGTCACTCTGAGGCTCAGAGCTCAGCCCACCGCATCAGATAGTCGCGGGTGGACTCGGTCGGGCCTTGGACGCACAGGGAGAGCTGACGGGGCTTGGGCGGCCGCTTGTAGGTGCTGGTGAAGTTGCGGGTGAAGACGTCGGTGAAGTCTAACCAACTGTTGATGTTGTAGGACTTGAGGTTGTTCAGCCATGTCCGGGCCGTGCACTAGAGCATGAGCGGAACGTACTTCACAGCAACACGCTTGTTACCGTTTGCTATGCTGACGGCAGTGGAGTAGTCTACCAGCCAGTCCTCCAGCTTCACGGAGCCGTTCTATTTGGGGGTGTCTCTGGGGAGCGAGAACCCTTTGGGGGAAGGGCTCGTCGCAAATGCGGGGGGCGAAACAAGGCGGCCCAATGGCATCTTCTTCTTCTAGCATGAAGGATCAGGCGAGCCGATCGATCCGATGACGGGCGTCCTTTTCTCCAACCCCCTCACGGCGGCCCAGCCGGCCTCCGAGAGTCGGGTGGTCAACAGGCGGCGGGGAAGCGCGCCTCTCCCGACAGGGAGGAGGAGGCGGGCGGTTGCTCCGCCGTTCCACTGCTCGTGGGCGGCCATCCTGGTCACGCTCGATGGTGATGGGGGGTGCACCGACTATGGCTGGCAGACGGCTCGTGGTCTCGCCAACCGGGAATGCCGCCTGTTGGGATCCGGGAGGAAGCCCCTTGCTCATGGGAGGGAGGAGGGTTCTCGGCCCGAGCACTGTCATCGAGCGTGCGACGAAGAGTTTCCTGCTTCTCGGTAGCGCGTCGAGGAGATGCTGGACGCACGTCGTCATGTAGCGGCGCTCGTCGCCCTCCAGGTGATCTAGCTCGTCAGCCGCCGCCTGCGCGGCGCATAGGTTCTCCATCGGGGTGGCGTATACAGGGTGCTCGGCCCCAAACATGCTGGGATGGTAGCAGCCCACTGCCGGACCGCGCCGACCCGACTTGGCTCGCCCGCAGCCGGTGTGCCGCCTACTGCGCGGTTGATCTCGCTTTGGTAGGCTTCGGTGAGGCGCCTCATAGTCGCCAGCTTGTTGGCGCTTTCGAGTAGCGAGACGCAGAGCATCTCTAGCGTCGCGCCGTCGGCTCCCGCAACAACACGGGTGGACAGGTCCCGCACTGCTGCCTGCAATGGGTCTGGGCTAGCAGGGTTAGAGGCTCCGCCGTGGCTGGTGACCATCACCTCCGTGACGGCGATGACCACCACGTGGTCGGGGAACGCGTCAGTTGGCGCCGTGTTGAAGTCGATGAGCATGTCGACACGCGGGTCGGTGGATCCAACAGACTCCAGGTCGAAGGCGTACTCGTTGACGAGGTGGAGTTTGTCAAGGAGATCGACGAGGCAGATCTCTACACTGGCAGCTCCCGCATCGGGCACGGGCTTGTCCGCGATGTGGAGCTTACCGAGAATGTCGACAAGGTGGCTCTCGGAGCCAGCTGCTCCCGCATTGGCTGTGGGCTCATCAGGGAGGTGGATCCCGCCAAAGAGATCGGCAAGGCTGCTTGCCGGGCAAGCGGCCTCTACGTCTTGGAGCGTGTCGGCGCTGACACCGTCGGGCGTAGCCTACTGGCTACGCTCGCTAGGAAGGAAAAGGGTTCCTGTCTAGAACATGTTTCCAGATGACAGTGCACCTAGCCCCACCCTGGGCGCCAAATGTCTAGGGTTTGATGCGACATATGCCAAAGGATGGCTTATCATGGAGGGGGTCAATAGAACGTCGTTGGGTCCTGGAAGCGGGATAAGGCGATACCTAGTACGCCTACGTGATTTACCCAGGTTCGGGGCTCTCCGTGGAGATAACACCCCTAATCCTGCTCCGCGGGGACTCCGCGTCATGACTATCGTCAATAGAGTGCCTACAAGGATGCTCCTTGAGCTGTTCTGGCTAGAGGAAGAAGATGAGCAAGGCTAGCTCCAGCTCTTCCTTCTCTAGATGAATTTAGGGTGGCCAATGTTCTGAACCCGTTGCATGGGGAGACCTGGGCGGTTTATATAGGCCTACCTCCCAATGGTACAATGGTAATCCGGCCGGGTGTAGGTCCTGGTCATTAGTGTCTCTGGGCGCTGGCTTCTCCGCCGGCTGCTGGGGGCCGCCGCTTGGTGGATCCCGTCGACTATCGGAGACTTGGCCGACAGGTGGGGCTCGCCGCTTGCGGACCCCGCTGACTGCTTTATACTGTAGCCCCGCCTCTGATGACGGGGGCTTTGTCGGGGAGAGCGTGGCTATAGTCCCGCCGCCTGGTGGGCGCTTACTGTAGCCACACCCCATCCCATCTGGTTAATTGTGCGCAGACTCCAAGGGAGAGGAGGGCCGCCTACCAACAGTCGGCCCACCCTCGTTGCCGCCTGCTTGGGGTTCACCTGTGGGGACCCCGACTCATAAGTCGTGATCACCGAATGCACGTGTACAGTGATACCAGAGATCAATGCTCACTGAACACACATAAGCTGAATAACAAGAGTAATACATCCATACATACCGTATTACACAAATAGGACCATTATGGTCAAGTCTTGAGTACATCATCGCAGTGGAAATCTTCAATAACAACTTGGACCCATGCCATCTGCCTTAACCCTACAGGCATTCTGACTGGGAAGCGTCCTAGCTCGCATGCTCGTCACCAAGAAATCTTCATCATAACCTGTTCTCTCATGCCTGGCCAATAAAATAACCAGTGGCAAGCCAATGAGTACTTTGAATGTACTCGCAAGCAACCCAAGTGTGATGACAGAATAATTATGCAAAGCTCTACTGCTAAATTGGCAGTTTTGCGGAAAGCCAGTTTTTCATATGCAAGTATGATCAACATATAACATGGACATGCATGTGTCTGCAACAAGTATCAGGAGGTCACAGACATCATTATCGAGAAAGAGTTGTAATCAACTCATGCTCAAGCTCATTGTGACTTCCTCAGGAATCACATCATCAATATCTCTGAACCGTGTTGTTTTCCAGAAACTTATGGACATAGTCTACGTAGCACCACCCAACTTTCCTTGACCGCGGACACGGCTATTCGAATAATTTGACACTCTGCAGAGGTTGCACACTTTACCCACAAGATCCGGGGAACTTCCGTGACATCCGCGACCCGCGGTACCTCAAGTACCCGGGGTAAGTACCCGATCACTATCTTTCCCTAGACGACACTAACACAGAGTCCAGTCGATTGGTAACAACCCCGTGCCAAACATTTCACATCTTAAAGATTGTGGAGCCTTGCTCCCATATTCATCTCATACCACTGACACGGGGTACCAATGGTGTGTTCGGTGCCCTGTGAAAACAGTCATGGCCGCCTATCCAAGCACGACCCCGTCCCGAGAGTGACCTCATGTCACCCCCGTCACTAGTAATGCAGGCACCATGCTAGTATCAACCTAGGTAATCAATAATGCCCTTTCCCATATAAGGGTAGAGTGGTTGCGCATGTTTGGTTGGGACGGTAGTCACACATAAATCTAACCCATCTCTGTAAACAACACTCTCATCAAGCCTCGGCACACTACTTCTTCACCAAGTAGTGCCCTGGTTTCTCATCAACTCCCAGGGGCATTAGTGGCACCCACTGGGTTATTTGCAAGTATGTCAAACCACACTTGTTTCACTCAATGCATAACCCTGACCCATTTTGCGTAGCCAACTACTATAGCATACATCTATCTACTCCCACCCACATAACCCTCATAGGAAGGTAGGGTCATGTTTGATGCAAGTTCAATAGCAAAGTAACAAAGGTAGCAACCAAAGTGGTCTCCACCTCAACATGATTCCGATGCATTGATAATAAGGTGCTATGAGATATGCATAAAAAGGTTTCTCGAACATGGTCAAAGGGCTGCTTGCCTTGTCCTTCCGAGTCTTCAAACCTTCTGGTCCATCTCCGAGTACTCCGTCTATTTTGTCAACTAACATGGAAACAATCATAATAAGCAACACAACAAGGCAAAAATAAAAGTTCTCTAAAAATAGGAGTTGGACTTTTCTAGGATACCTCTGGTCATATTAGAAATGACCAAGGTGTTTTCATAGGCATTGGATCAATGGATAGTTTGGAACATTTCAATATGATGGAATCAAGGGTTTAATGGATTTGAAAGAAGTGTACAGAAATATATTCTTGAATGTTGAGCAAAGGCACACATCAACAAGTCATGATTTTAGAAGCATCTAGGAGTTGGTTTCACTGGATTTGGAATTCAAATGAATTTCCTAGGATTTTGCAAAGTTGATAAATATGAAGAAATGGCTCATTATTTGGTGGGGTACAGAAAGTATTAATAAAAATGTTCCAAAACTAAGTTTGGATATGACAAGCACCTAGGAATTAGAATCACTGCATTTGGATCAAAATTGAGCTCTCTGTGATTTTCTAAAGTTCATCACAGAAAATGAAATAATGGCATTTGATAATTATTTGTGAAGGAAATGATTCTGGAAAAATGTGCATGTTGCACCATGTGATAGAGCATTATTTATGGAGTCACTGGAAATTTGAATCACCAAATTTGGAGTTCAAATGATTTATTTATGGATTATACAATATTTCTAGAAAGAGAAAAAGACAAAGGAAGGGGGGCTATTCCTATACTGCGTACTGGGCGCGGCATAGCTGTGCAGCGCATTGGGCCGGCCCAGCTCCTTGTGCGCGCCACTTAAGGCCACGTCGAAGGCGGATTCAGGTAAGGCGCCACCGCTGCGGGAAAGCGGAGTTGGCCGAACCCGTTTCCACTTGCCAGCGTGGCCCTAGCGCACCGGTCGCTGACGGGCAGGTCCCGCATGCAGGCGCCTCCTCTGCCCTTCGTCGTCTCCTACCTCGTGACGCCAGGCAGAGGGCACCGGCCTTGCTCGCCGCTGGCGTTGCTCAGCCAGCCGGCGCCGACCTGCGGTGGGAATAGAGCCGCGGGGCCTAGCCGCACCCGTATGAGAGGTTGCAGGGAGGCGTGGCGTGCTCCTTGCGTCCGTGGAGACTGACGGGTTCGACACTCGGTTGACTCCCATGCCGGCGACTACGACCGTCCCCGACGACGTCTGGCGTACCGGCAGATTCGGGAGGCCGAGCCGCGCCCATCTATGGCCCCCACGCAGGCTGGGGAGGTCCAGGGTGACGGTGACCCTGACGCCGGCGGACAAAGCTTCGGGAGAAGATGGTTGCGGCGCCACACGACACCAGAGCAGGAGAAAAAGAGTGGTAGAGCTCCGTCGGTCTGCTGCGGTTCTCCTGGTGGCCAAAGAAGATGAGGAGAGGCTCTGGTTCACCAGTGCCGGGCAGAGGCCGACGGTGACCATGGTGGCCATGGAGAGGGAAAGAGAGCACTAGGGGGAGAGGGGGCATGTCTAGGAGATGCACGGGAGAGAGGAGGGTCCACAAGAGGCAAGGGAGTGCTCGGGGGGAGGCTTAAATAGCTACGGCCGCGGTGCACCGTGAGCGTGGTCCAGGGCGCGCACGGGCGAGCTTCACAGAGGGGAGAGGAGAGAGGGCCAGGCGGGGACCGGCGACATGCCGTGTCCCAGACGTCGAGGCAACCTCGGGGACATGCTGGAGAGGCCCGAGGCTGTCGGGGCATTGGGATGGGGGTGCGGCTACAGTGCTCCAGAGCACTGTAGCGCGCTCCAGAGCATCCTTTTGGCTGCCATTGGCATTGCCTGGCGTCCAGGGCGTGTCCAATGGTTTCCAGAGGGTAGAGGGAGTAGTAAACTATAGGGAGGTGGTCTTGGATGCTCTGGGAGCAACTGGAGTGAGGAGAGAGGTGAAAGAGGAGAAGAGTGTTGCTGTCCACAAGAGTAAAAATGGGGTTTTCACCCCCCCTATCATTGAGCTGAGGACATGGGGAATTTATTGGGGGTAGAAGATGATCAGAGGAAGCTGTGGTAAGAATTTGAGGTAAAGGGAAATAGAAAAATTGGTCAGAACAATGGTTTGAGAAAAATGGCAGAAGGTGTTTGATCAGGTTTTGGGGAGGAAAATGACTTCCAATTGGCATGGGACTTAACAGGATGGAATGTCACACACAATTAGGCCCCTCCACCAAATTTGAGCTCATTTGGGCAAAGTTGCCAATGTAACTTTGGTGAACCCTAGAAATGAGCAGAAATGGTTTCACCATGTTTGAGTTAAGCTAATCATCTCCCCTTGATGCACCACTTTGTGTAGTGTCATCATCTTGGGTTAGGATCATGCCCACAAAGTTTGAAGCCCCAGGTAAAAAGTTGACAATGTAGAGTTGTTCAAATTTGAATTTGAATAGAAATGGTTTTGGGGCACTTAGACCAAGTTATGCTTCTCCAAAACTTGTTCCATTTGGCATAGATGCATAATTACATCATCTTAGCATGTGCACCAAGTTTGAGAGCATTTGGACAAGTTTGGCAATGTAAAGTTGCTCAATCTTCAAAATGGACATAAATGGTTTTGGGGGGATTAGATGATGTTCCCTTGATCTTCAAGGCATGAGGCTTTGCAAGATCATCAAATATGTCATATATGACATGATAGAATTTCCCTGGAATTTTTGGAGAATATTTCCTTTGTAAATATTTAAAAAGCTTGAAATATCCAGAAAGGGTTTTGGAAGGATTTGTCCAATATTTTGAACATGACCATGTGTTGAAACTCTTATATATGGACAATATATGTCCTATGAGTTTCCCTGAATTTTGGCAAATATTTTTGAAATAGTTAAATAATTTTTCCCTATTAAAGACCATTTCTGGCCTTAAGAAAAAGCTTTTAAATAAAATATAAAAATAACTTTTAAAATTATACTTTTGTGGTTTCTGGGAGTCCTATACCTAATAGGATTCAAATATACTTTTTGAAAGATTTTTCACACCCTAAATAAGGTACTTGCAGTGCAAACCTCAATTCAGGGGTTTTTGGAAAACTAATTTTAGAAAATACTATTTGGCCAAAATATTTTTATAAGAAAATTCTATACTGGTCTATACACATGACATGATCATTGGGAAAAGGTTTTGGATCAAGGAGATGAAGTATAAGAGTTGGAGGATTTATTTGATTTTTAGATCACTAGCAAACAGCAGACAAAAGTCAAATCAAGCAAAGTCAAAAACACTCAAAAGTTTTTTTAAATCCACATTTTTAACATGATAATTATCTTAAGCAATGTGACATGAAAATCAGGGTGTGACAGACCTACCCCCCTTACAAGAATCTCGTCCCCGAGATTCCCAGACTAGGCGTGGAAAGGAATACGGAGTCTTGGATACGGGGTAGTCTTCACTTCTTCTTGTTGGTCCTGCCTCCGAGTGGTGCTCCATGGAATCTTGAAGTACTTGGTGGTGTGGCTTCTTGCTTGTTGCCCTCTTTGATGCAGGTTGCCGAGGGGTCTCTTGCGTAGGCTAGGTTGGGTTAGCTGTCAAAGGCTTGGTGATGTCCTTGTGGGGACCGAGCTAGTTAGGAAGTAAGAGGCACTTCCAGAGTGGGGACTTGTGGAAGATTTGGTGCACGGAGGGTATCTCAGGTGGTAAATCTAGCTGGGAGCCGTCTATTATATGTCTTGCAGTGGCCTTGAAGAAAGGTCGATAAACCTCGGTGTGAGTGTTCCTTCGACACGGAAATGCTCGGTCCCTTCGAGAGGAGTGGTTTGCAGACACGCCCGGTCTTGGTCGCAGAAGTTTTCTTCTTGATGACGGTGGTCGGTGGAGTTCTTCCTTCTTGACAGGGCGGTCTTCAAATGTCTTCCATCCAGCTGTCCGTCTCTTCTTTCGTCTTCAGGCAGACAAGTAGGCCATCAAATAATGATGTTACCCAGCTTGTCCAATTACTCCATGTGGTCTATGGGGGTACGCAAGGTAGGCTGGGGTATTGGTGGTGGTCTCCGTTGAGTATTTGCAAGGTCTTCCCGACTTAGAGCAAAGGCCCATGGTCAGGATCTGACCATGTTGTGGCTTGGTGGGGCTTAAGGGTTTCAAGGATTCTAGTGAGTGAGTGAACGTTTATCATCTTATCCTTAAGCACGGTTTCTGAGATGCCATTAGCTCTATCTAGTACTCCGAACGAAGAAGCACCTACTCGCATAGACCAACTTCAATCACCACTCATGCCATACATATCCTCAGGACTCTCAAGAGACGGTCTAACAAAATTGTACTTGCCTACGATCCCCAAATCCATATGTATGCCTACCCCTAAAATCCATGGGTAGATCATACATGCTGCTAAGCTTAAATTAATCCAAGCACTCAACCTATTCTTGCAAGGCTCACGATAATGTATCACTATTCTAAGGAAACACGTCATATGCCACTCCAGGATTTTGTTTCCTTCCTATAGATCAACTCCAATAGCCCGGTAATTTCCATTAATCACCACATAATCCAACAATCCTACAAATCCGATGTCTACGGTGTTCCACAAGATCTCAAGTCCCTATAATACCCAAATACTTGGAAGGACTATGCATTACGATTGTAAGTCCACCATATTAACATCATCCGGGTCAAGTAAACTCCAAGATAATGATTATTTAGATCCCTAAATCAACTCCGATAAATAATCCAATCTCCTAGGTTATTGTCCACCGAGAAGCATGGTATCATGATCAGGATCATCGGTCTAAATCCAATTTACTCCGAACCATGCAGACATACCTAGCATTTATACCAACCAGAATCACCTACACAAATCCAAATCTCATGTCCAACGGGTACTCCTACATGCTTCCCCAAAGCCATGATCCCACCAATATGAAAAGCTCACAATCCACCAAGGTCTCAGATAATTCCTCGAAGTCACTGATATAAAGCCACCAAGTCATCTGTCTTATATCCACAATTGGTCTATCTATGGCATCGTCAGTTCTTGTGCTATATTAGAATGAAAATGTGCTCACTCACTGTGTCCACTAGTTCCTTTACGAACCCAGTGTTGTGCAAGGTTACAAGGGCTTAACAGGTTCTCTCGCGATACTATAGGTTAGGCACATGGTTAAGGGTTCGTGCTGGAGTGTCTCGTGAAGTCTCAAAGGGTCTAGGAATGGGTTACTAGTCTGGAGAGTTAAACATAATTCTACGGGGTTGTACTTGGTCACGGAGGTTGTAGCAGAAGTCTTCAGTGCCGGTTGGTTGCCGAGGTAGAATCCTTGGTGCATCTTGTCTTGCGGGTCTTCAGTTGGGGAGAGAGAAGAGAGGGAAAAAGTAGCATAGAGGGGGGGGGGATGCCTAAAGGGGGTTCTATAGTGCAGGTGCAAACAAACAGGTGCAAAAAGGCCGAAACAAAAGAAAACAAGGCAAGGAAGGTGATATAGCCATGCACTCGTTGCCTGGGGCAAAAGTGCGACTTATATCAAAACACAAACAAATAAAAGCAAGCAACACACAATCATGGTTCTATTCGAACCATTATACGGACTCGACTGCGCATAGGGGGTACACGACTCATCCTACCCTAGGGGTTCTCGGACTCAATGTCGTGACTTGTGCCTCGTGCAGTCTCCTGAGCTTTCCTCCGGTGTTGCTTTGTCCCTTGTAGTTGCTTGATGAACGATCCGGGTTGAGCCTGAAGAATCTTCAACAACTTCTCGCCTGATGAGGTGAGGTGGTGGAGGTGCCTCCTTGTAGCTTTTCTTGTCTCTTTAATCATGACGACCCCTTGTGCTTCCTGGGACGTCGAGGGTACCAGGTAGGCGATCCGTATGCAATGACAATAACAAGGCATAATAGAGGTGCAACATGTCGGTTTCGTTGATGAAAACATCGACACCAAGAGCGGGGGACGAAGAGAACCATTTTCCTGCTCACTATAGTGAGGCGGACCAAATGGCGAGGTTCTCATCCATCGGTGGTTGCCGATACAACAACGGTAGTGACAAGGTTACTCTATTAGCTAGGTATATCACGGTCCTGCATAACCTATGCCATGGTCATCGTAGGCTAAGGTCGCACCATCCTGGGGCAATGTCATGGATGTCACCATCTTCTGGGTCTTCATGTCTTCATTCCTCGAGGATGGATTTTCCGTTGACATCGTCTTGTCGTGGTGTTGCCAATCTTGTGTGCAGAAGTGGTGAGTGAGTGTTTGGCAAGGTGCACTCCACGAGGATTACATAAAATCCAGTGGCCACGGCATAGGGGTTCTAACGACCAAAGTTTTGAAGGGGAAGAGATCAAGTAACCTAGTTTTCGAAAAACTGAGAAGGAAAGAGAAGTATAGATAGTTTTGAAATCTAGTAATAGTTTTGAAAATAGTTTTACCCTAACTAACGATCGTGCTAACTAAGGCTTCCTACAGTCAGGATGGCTCTGATACCAGCTCTGTGGGGACCCCGACTCATAAGTCGTGATCACCGAATGCACATGTACAGTGATCCCAGAGATCAATGCTCACTAAACACACAGAAGCCGAATAACATGAGTCTTACATCCATACATACCGTATTACACAAATAGGACCATTATGGTCAAGTCTTGAGTACATCATCGCAGCGGAAATCTTCAATAACAACTTGGACCCATGCCATCTGCCTTAACCCTACAGGCATTCTGACTGGGAAGCGTCCTAGCTCGCATGCTCGTCACCAAGAAATCTTCAACATAACCTGTTCTCTCATGCCTGGCCAATAAAATAACCAGTGGCAAGCCAATGAGTACTTTGAATGTACTCGCAAGCAACCCAAGTGTGATGACAGAATAATTATGCAAAGCTCTACTGCTAAATTGGCAGTTTTGCGGAAAGCCAGTTTTTCATATGCAAGTATGATCAACATATAACATGGACATGCATGTTTCTGCAACAAGTATCAGGAGGTCACAGACATCATTATCGAGAAAGAGTTGTAATCAACTCATGCTCAAGCTCATTGTGACTTCCTCAGGAATCACATCATCAATATCTCTGAACCGTGTTGTTTTCCAGAAACTTATGGACATAGTCTACGTAGCACCACCCAACTGTCCTTGACCGCGGACACGACTATTCGAATAGTTTGACACTCTGCAGAGGTTGCACACTTTACCCACAAGATCCGGGGAACTTCCGTGACATCCACGACCCGCGGTACCTCAAGTACCCGGGGTAAGCACCCGATCAATATCTTTCCCTAGACGACACTAACACAGAGTCCACTCGATTGGTAACAGCCCCGTGCCAAACATTTCACATCTTAAAGATTGTGGAGCCTTGCTCCCATATTCATCTCATACCACTGACACGGGGTACCAACGGTGTGTTCGGTGCCCTGTGAAAACAGTCATGGCCGCCTATCCAAGCACGACCCCGTCCTGAGAGTGACCTCATGTCACCCCGTCACTAGTAATGCGGGCACCATGCTAGTATCGACCTAGGTAATCAATAATGCCCTTTCCCATATAAGGGTAGAGTGGTTGCACATGTTTGGTTGGGACGGTAGTCACACATAAATCTAATCCATCTTTGTAAACAACACTCTCATCAAGCCTCGGCACACTACTTCTTCACCAAGTAGTGCCCTAGTTTCTCATCAACTCCCAGGGGCATTAGTGGCACCCACTGGGTTATTTGCAAGTATGTCAAACCACACTTGTTTCACTCAATGCATAACCCTGACCCATTTTGCGTAGCCAACTACTATAGCATACATCTATCTACTCCCACCCACATAACCCTCATAGGAAGGTAGGGTCATGTTTGATGCAAGTTCAATAGCAAAGTAACAAAGGTAGCAACAAAAGTGGTCTCCACCTCAACATGATTCCGATGCATTGATAATAAGGTGCTATGAGATATGCATAAAAAGGTTTCTCGAACATGGTCAAAGGGCTGCTAGCCTTGTCCTTCCGAGTCTTCAAACCTTCTGGTCCATCTCCGAGTACTCCGTTTATTTCGTCAACTAACGATGGAAACAATCATAATAAGCAACACAACAAGGCAAAAATAAAAGTGCTCTAAAAATAGGAGTTGGACTTTTCTAGGATACCTCTGGTCATATTAGAAATGACCAAGGTGTTTTCATAGGTGGATCAATGGATAGTTTGGAACATTTCAATATGATGGAATCAAGGTTTTAATGGATTTGAAAGAAGTGTACAGAAATATATTCTTGAATGATGGGCAAAGGCACCCATCAAAAGTCATGATTTTAGAAACATCTAGGAGATGGTTTCACTGGATTTGGAATTCAAATGAATTTCCTAGGATTTTGCAAAGTTGATAAATATGAAGAAATGGCTCATTATTTGGTGGGGTACAGAAAGTATTAATAAAAATGTTCCAAAACTAAGTTTGGATATGACAAGCACCTAGCAATTTGAATCACTGCATTTGGATCAAAATTGAGATCTCTGTGATTTTCTAAAGTTCATCACAGAAAATGAAATAATGGCATTTGATAATTATTTGTGAAGGAAATGATTCTGGAAAAATGTGCATGTTGCACCATGTGATAGAGCATTATTTATGGAGTCACTAGAAATTTAAATCACCAAATTTGGAGTTCAAATGATTTATTTATGGATTATACAATATTTCTAGAAAGAGAAAAAGACAAAGGAAGGGGGGCTATACCTATACTGCGTACTGGGCGCGGCATAGTTGTGCCGCGCATTGGGCTGGCCCAGCTCCTCGTGCGCGCCACTGAAGGCCACGTCGAAGGCGGATTCAGGTAAGGCGCCACCGCTGCGGGAAAGCGGAGTTGGCCGAACCCGTTTCCACTTGCCAGCGTGGCCCTGGCGCACCGGTCGCTGACGGGCAGGTCCCGCATGCAGGCGCCTCCCGTGCCCTTTGTCGTCTCCTACCTCGCGATGCCAGGCAGAGGGCACCGGCCTTGCTCGCCGCCTGCGCTGCTCAGCCTTCCGGCGCCGACCTGCGGTGGGAACAGAGCCGCGGGGCCTAGCCGCACCCGTATGAGAGGTTGCAGGGAGGCGTGGCGTGCTCCTTGCGTCCGTGGAGACTGACGGGTCCGGCACTCGGTTGACTCCCGTGCCGGCGAATACGGCCGTCCCCGACGACGTCCGGCGTACCGGCAGATTCGGGAGGCCAAGCCGCGCCCATCTATGGCCCCCACGCAGGCTGGGGAGGTCCAGGGTGACGGTGACCCTGACGCCGGCGGACAAAGCTTCGGGAGAAGATGGTTGCGGCGCCCCACGACACGGGAGCAGGAGAAAAAGAGTGGTAGAGCTCCGCCGGTCTGCTGCGGTTCTCCTGGTGGCCAAAGAAGATGAGGAGAGGCTCTGGTTCACCAGTGCCGGGCAGAGGCCGACGACGACCATGGTGGCCATGGAGAGGGAAAGAGAGCACTAGGGGGAGAGGGGGCATGTCTAGGAGATGCACGGGAGAGAGGAGGGTCCAGAAGAGGCAAGGGAGTGCTCGGGGGGAGGCTTAAATAGCTACGGCCGCGGTGCACCGTGAGCGCGGTCCAGGGCGCGCACGGGCGAGCTTCATAGAGGGGAGATGAGAGAGGGCCAGGCGGGGACCGGCGACGTGCCGTGTCCCAGACGTCGAGGCAACCTCGGGAACATGCTGGAGAGGCCCGAGGCTGTCGGGGCATTGGGATGGGGGTGCGGCTACAGTGCTCCAGAGCACTGTAGCGCGCTCCAGAGCATGCTTTTGGCTGCCATTGGCATTGCCTGGCGTCCAGGGCGTGTCCAATGGTGTCTAGAGGGTAGAGGGAGTAGTAAACTATAGGGAGGTGGTCTTGGATGCTCTGGGAGCCACTGGAGTGAGGAGGGAGGTGAAAGAGGAGAAGAGTGTTGCTGTCCACAAGAGTAAAAATGGGGTTTTCACCCCCCAATCATTGAGCTGAGGACATGGGGAATTTACTGGGGGTAGAAGATGATCAGAGGAAGCCGTGGTAAGAATTTGAGGTAAAGGGAAATAGAAAAAGTGGTCAAAACAATGGTTTAAGAAAAATGGCAGAAGGTGTTTGATCAGGTTTTGGGGAGGCAAATGACTTCCAAATGGCATGGGACTTAACAGGATGGAATGTCACACACAATTCGGCCCCTCCACCAAATTTGAGCTCATTTGGGCAAAGTTGCCAATGTAATTTTGGTGAACCCTAGAAATGAGCAGAAATGTTTCACCATGTTTGAGTTAAGCTAATCATCTCCCCTTGATGCACCACTTGGTGTAGTGTCATCATTTGGGGTTAGGATCATGCCCACAAAGTTTGAAGCCCCGGGTAAAAAGTTGACAATGTAGAGTTGTTCAAATTTGAATTTGAACAAAAATGGTTTTGGGGCACTTAGACCAAGTTATGCTTCTCCAAAACTTGTGCCATTTGGCATAGATGCATAATTACATCATCTTAGCATGTGCACCAAGTTTGAGAGCATTTGGACAAGTTTGGCAATGTAAAGTTGCTCAATCTTCAAAATGGATAGAAATGGTTTTGAGGGGATTAGATGATGTTCCCTTGATCTTCAAGGCATGAGGCTTTGCAAGATCATCAAATATGTCATATATGACATGATAGAATTTCCCTGGAATTTTTGGAGAATATTTCCTTTGTAAATATTTCAAAAGCTTGAAATATCCAGAAAGGGTTTTGGAAGGATTTGTCCAATATTTTGAACATGACCATGTGTTGAAACTCTTATATATGGACAATATATGTCCTATGAGTTTCCCTGAATTTTGGCAAATATTTTGGAAATAGTTAAATAATTTTTCCCTATTAAAGACCATTTCTGGCCTTAAGAAAAAGCTTTTAAATAAAATATAAAAATAACTTTTAAAATTATACTTTTGTGGTTTCTGGGAGTCCTATACCTAATAGGATTCAAATATACTTTTTGAAAGATTTTTCACACCCTAAATAAGGTACTTGCAGTGCAAACCTCAATTCAGGGGTTTTTGGAAAACTAATTTTAGAAAATACTATTTGGCCAAAATATTTTTATAAGAAAATTCTATACTGGTCTATACACATGGCATGATCATTGGGAAAAGGTTTTTGATCAAGGAGATGAAGTATAAGAGTTGGAGGATTTATTTGATTTTTAGAGCACTAGCAAACAGCAGACAAAAGTCAAATCAAGCAAAGTCAAAAACACTCAAAAGTTTTTGTAAATCCACATTTTTAACATGATAATTAGCTTAAGCAATGTGACATGAAAATCAGGGTGTGACATCACCGCCTTTTTGCGGCTCACGGACAGGTAGGGCCCGCCGCCCGCGGGTCGTACTGACCGCTCATCGTGGGAGCGTGGTTCCCTCTGGCTTGGATGATGTCACGGGCTGCGTGGCTAGAGTGCCTTGCTGGTCAAGGGGTGTCCGCTTGGTACACCCACATCGTGGCCATGCTCTGCCCTAGATTCGAGGGTGGCGGTTTGTACTATAGCCACACCCCGTCTCATCATGGTAATGGAGCGCTGACTTTGAGTGGCCGAGGGGCCGCGTGCCAGGAGTCGGCCCCCTCTTGGCCGCCTGCTGTAGCTTCACCGCCTCCTAGCTGCCGGCCTCTTGGACCAGTCGGCCCAAGGAGGCGGCCATGACGTTGGGAAGAATGAGGAGCACTTCTTGCCCCGATGTTTTGAAACATCATAGGGTGCTGTTGAGAATACCCGTGGTCATTTACTCTGACAGTAGTCCCCGAAGCTGGTGGGGCTCCGTGGTAAGAAATCGAGGAGCTTCAGCAGCTTCCTACTCCGGGTACCTGAGTACACTTGTCTCATTCATCTTTTTCGAAGAAGCCGGCTGCCAGGAGTCGGCCGAGGAGCCTCCTGCCGCCTGGGAGTTCGAATCGTCATGGTGGAGGCCGGGTCTCGAAACAGTCGGGCGCCGGGCTTGCCGCCCGTTGCACGCCCGCCACGCGGCGTCCACAGGTCTGGGCGGCCTGCCAGCCCACACGCGCGACATGACGTCGCCGCAGGCCGAGGCCTGCCACTACACGTCCTTGGCACGGGAGCGGATCCGCTGTGGCAGAGGCATACGGTTGGGCTTCCCAGGCTCGGTAAATACACGTCTTTATGGCGTGATAAACATGGGTCGTGGGGGGAGTGGGCGCAGTAAATCTCGCGCCCCCCACATCTTGCCCCCTCGGCTCCGCTGCCAGGGGGCTATAAGTAGGGGGAGGAGAGGGGCGGCAGAACGCACACGCGCTCTCCTCCCTCTTCGTCTTCCTTTCTCTCTTCTTCTTGCTTCTGCTGCCACCGCGCCCGCTTCTCTCGCCGGAGTGCCGCTACAGCCCGTTGTCGCTGGAGCTCCACGCCTCGCCGCAGCCACATTGTGACGCCGCCAAGCATGGAGCCCATGGCGCAGAGCGGCCGGTCAGGCGACTGGGACGGCTCCAACGTCATCGACGAGCACCTGGAGTTCCGCTGCCAGACGCGGTGGCTCACTAGTGCATCGAACGTCAAGGTGCGCATCCCCTCGAAAAGGAGATCTCGCCGGTCCCAGGAGACGGCGAGCGGGTCGTCTTCCGCTCGCACTTCCTCTGCGGCTTTGGCCTTCTAGCGAGCGGATTCCTCCAATGTATTTATTATGATTATTATAATAAAGTCGGCATCCCAGATAATTTGGGGCCTCTGTCATTTCATTTCTGAGTATCTGAGCCTTTATTGTCAATTCGTAAGATCACTTGGGGGCTTCCTGCTCATTGGGCATAGCTATGATTACCCTCTTGATCCGGCTTGTACGCCTTGTTACAAATAACATGGGGGCTTCCTGCTCACTGAGCATAGCTATGACTACCCTTTGATCCGGCTTACATGCTAGATTGCAAACAACTGTGTTTTATTTGCCCAAGTTGAATGGTTACCAAAGAGGACTTGCTATAATGTGTAGTTCAAACATAGGTAACCTGCCTTGATGGCTTGTTTAAGGTCACTTGGGGGCTTCCTGTTCAATGAACGTAGCTATATTTACCCTTTTGATTGGCTTGGACACCACGTGTATTCACCAAAATTCTGGATTATCCTGCCTTTGTATGTCTGCGACTCCAACCAAGTAATCCTGGAATGACCCGCTGTACTCTTGACAGTCAATCTTATAAAGACCCTGAACTTGTCAAAGTTAAAACGACAATTGGTCGTGTGAGGCCCGACTTACAGGTTTTGAATAAAGGATTAACTCAATGGCTGTGCGGCCCTTTGAACAACACTTGATATTGAGGTTTGGCAGCCTATGAAAGCCTTGTTTTTTCTGGTTTGTGGGTTTAGTTGAACATTATTTGGGTTCATATTTTTGTACCATATTGACATATGGTTTAAAAAGATTCAGGCCATGTAGCCTTCATCTTTATGGATCATATTTGAGCATATCCGGAGCTTTGATAACCCGGTCTGGCTTTGGACGATAAGTTGCCAGTATGATGTGATTGTGCACTTGGAGTTTTGTGCTCTAAGGCTTTTTTGGGATGTTACCCTTGCTGCATAGGGCATTGTAAGCCAGCAGTATGAATAAAATGCACATGTATGTTATTTACTTGTTCTATGAATATGTGAGCTTTTTGATAGCCCGCCCTGGTTTTGAACCATACAGTCACCAGTAATTTTGATGGGGTATTATGACCTGCCCTGGGGTAAACCGTCAGGGAAATATTACCTGCTTGTGTGCAGGGACTATGATACATATGGTCAGCGTGAGTGAATTATAAGCATAAACATCAGATCTTCAACATCAAATCAACGATTCAAAGTGTTATGCAAATAAACATGCACGATGGCATGGAAGATCATTGTTTTCAACTAGCCTATTACAAGGCATCATGTGGCCCAAACTAATAAGTGTTTTTAATACACACAACATCCAATGTTGCAGATGATAAACCGACCCTTTAATCAGTTGTCTTGGCCATGGCGTGTTGAAGATTTCGGGTTATCTTGCACCGGTAATTGTACCTATTCTTCACCCGTTGGCTGGAAGTTAGATGTGGCCCAATTGATCCCAATCAAAGCTTTGAAAACAAATTCATCATCTAGAAGTGTTGACTGGTCAATATCAGGAGTGAAGGTGTGCTTACATGTTGGCGGGATAAGGTCCACGGCCTCATGAACCGGCGCTTTGACCTTGGCGTTTTCAGCATCATAAACTGGATGATACTTCGAGAGATCAATTTCTTCAGCCAATTTGCTTGCCCAAGGACGCATCTCCCTTACTATTTTGGTGAAGTCATCGGCGCTGAAGGGAGACCCATCTTCCTTTACGCTAGGGCAGCCGATTGGTATCTCTTCCGGGTCCGGCTTGCCACGCCTTTTCCCGGCTCAAGGCGGTGATGGTGCCGGCTCGGACGGCTGATCGCTTTAATTCCTCCACCCTTTGTGGCAGCACAGATAGCTTCTCTAACACTTCCTTGATGAGGGAAGGTGGTGGCTTCTTATGCAAGGCAGCAGAAATGGCCCATTGAGCACCAGTGTGCATCTTCTCCACAAGGGTATATACAACTTTCATCCTTATGCGCATATCATCACCCATCTTGGAGCTTCTGGAACCTGCATTAGCAAGTATATCCATGAACCGGCTCAATGGTTGTTCAACATTGATGAAGAAAGATTGAATTATATTATTACTTACCAAAGATGGCCGTTGTCATGCTGTTGATTTGATACTTTAAACCGGACAACTCATCGGTTATCGGCTTAAGGGCAAATTCAACGTCTTCTGTTCTTTTCAATTGAGCTCCCTTCTCGGTGTCCCAGCCGTTTCTCTTAGCCCTGAAGTCCTTCTTTAGCTTTTCAATATTTTCCAAAGCGATTCTCAATTGCGATTTGCCTTGGAAGTCTCAGATTGCTGAGTTTAGAGGTTCTGCTGCAGATCCATCATTTGGGATTCTTTCATGTTTAATTCAGCCTGGGAGATAAAGAAATTAAGAGCAATATGTGATTATGATAATCATCTTATTTGAAGTCCCAAGCATAATACAAGTATTTTACTTGGCACCTGGGGGCTAATGTACATTGCTCTTTCGAAGACCACTTTTACATGACCCGCCTAAAGTTGTTTCAACTACAGACGGCTCATGGGGGCTACATGTTTGGATTTTATTCATGATTATGGTAATAAGTCCCGGTTTAACTCGTTAGTTTAAGCCAGCCCTTGGGGGCTACACATGCGAAGTTGAAAACTACAATTTGAAGTCCTGGCTTCAGCTTTGCAGCCTAAGTCGGGCCTTGGGGGCTACTCATTTTGATTATGCAACTACAATATGCCATGACATGAATGCAGGATTAAAGAGGCTATCTAAAGTCTACTATATATTTAATTCTATCATATCCAGTTGACTTGGCGGCTGGTATAAATATACTATGGAGAAGATTGCAGGGCTTACCTCAAAACTCTCCTTCGTGAGTTTGACCAGGCCGGCCTCAGAGTCATGAAGGTGTGAAGGCGGTTTAGATAATCTCATGAGCATTGAACTGGGCATAGTTTTCGAACTCTACTTTCCACTTGCCCTTATCAACATCAGAAAATTCTTCTTTGGTGCTGTGCTTGGACAGGATAGTGGGGTTGCCTCATGCTGTATAAGTTGTCCCAGTAACTATTATATCTTCAGTTTCCTGAGCTGGCTGAGCGGGACTGGGCAGCTTAGCATTCTATGGATCAACATTCATGGCGTCCGTGGTGATGTGGTGCTCTTCTGGTGGTGGATCATCCATGGTTGCTTAAGTGTTCTCACCTAGGAACAATCTTGAACAGAGGAACCTGAGTCCCAGTGAATCACTAGATGAAGAGTGAGAGGTTCCCTGATAGTTTGAATCAGAAGGTTTAAGAGGTTGTCGAATAAGACCCTCCTTTGGAAAAGCTAAGTCGGAAATTTGTGAAACCTCTGCTTGGCGCTTGCGACGAACCAACATATTGGGCAGGCCGGAGGAGAGAATCTCGCCGCCACTGTTCCGGGTTGTGTGGCGAGCTTTGAGGGAGTCCTGGATTAAGGGGTCCTCGGGAGGCCGGATTACTCGTTATGGGCCGGACTGGTGGGCCGTGAAGATTATCGAAGATGACAATACCCCATATCCGGATAGGACTCCCCTATGTGTAAAATAGCAAGTTTAGAGTCCGGGTGTAATGTTTTCCTTCCCCTGCAAGATGGTAATGTACAACCCTAGGCCCCTTTGGTGCATATATAAACTGGAGGGTTTAGTCCGTAGGGACAGAATCATAACATCCTAGGCTAGACTTCTAGGGTTTAGCGATCTCGAGGTAGATCAACTCTTGTAAGCCTATATTCATCAAGATCAGTCAAGCAGGAAGTAGGGTATTACCTCGATCGAGAGGGCCCGAACCTAGGTAAACATCATGTCCCCAGTGTCCTGTTACCATCGGCCCTCACACGCATAGTTCGGTACCCCCTACCCGAGATCTGCCGGTTTTGACACCGATGTTGATGCTTTCATTGTGAGTTCCACTGTGTCGTCAACAGAAGGATCTATGGCTCGCTTCGTCCTTAATGACAGCGCCACCACCGGGGGAATTTTCCTCCATGGCCAGCCTTTTGTGTTCGGCGGCTTCGTGCTTCATGCCAACACGATGGCCACCTCGAGCAGGTTGACAGCTATGCCCCTGGTCACCAGATCAGGTTTGGAAGCTTGAATTATGTTGCCGACGTCCGTGGAGACTTGATCTTTGATTGATTCACACCCATGGCTGCTGCCCCTGCCTACACGATAAGACCCCTTAGATCTGTCATCGGACCCCATCCAGGGGTCAACACCTGTGCTGGCCCTGGCCCTAGATCCAGAGCCAATCGCTTTGCCAGAAGACGGGAAGATCAACCCCGCCATGGAAACCGCAGACTTAGCGGCATTTGAGCCGCTCATAGATCCAGAATTGAGCGGGACTCTCCCCGCCGCTGGAACAACGGACTCGTCCCTGATTACCAGCTCCGAACTTATGGGATCCACACTCTCCGGGCCCAATGAAGTGGTTTTCACTGAGCCTGGCCACACAGATTCCCAAACACCTATCCAACACTTGCTTTTAAACGAGGCACTTGACCTACTACAATCTCTCACCCTAACATAGGATTCCCAGCCGAACTATGCCTAGTTCGAACTGGAGGCTGAGGACAGGGAATTTTGCTTCCCACCCACCACCCACTTGGTAGCCACGGTCGAAGACTTAACCGACCTACTAGACTATGCTTCGGAAGATGTCGATGAGATGGACCATGACGTCGAAGCCGATCTAGGTACAAACCCGCCCGTAACCGGGCGATGGACGGCTACTTCTACCTACGATGTGTACATGGTGGATATACCCAATGAGAAGGAAGACAACGGCGATAAAGATCTAGAGAAGGATAAGCCCGTCGATGAACCTCCTAAGCGCCGACATCAGAAACACCACTCACGATCGCGTAAAGGAAGGGAAAGTAACACCGCACCAGAGACAATGAAGATCCGGAGGAAGCCGATGACCCCGTAGAGCTAGCGGTGGAGCAGGACGAGCGGGAAGATGTCGAACACAACCCTGAACAACTTGCCGATCATGACGATTTCGAAGACTGCAACTATCTACCCATCTCCGAAGAGGACGTCAGCCTGGGAGACGAAGAATTCATTGTCCTAGAGGAACCCCTCAAACAAAAACACATTCAGCAATAGCTCATTGCCCCGGCAAGGAGCCTGAAAAAATAGCAGCGGCGGCTTAGAGCCGAACTTGATACGCTCAATGACATATGGAATCAAGTGGTAGACGAGGTGGAGAGATACTGCCACGAGCATCAAACGAAGAGCTACCCCAAGCGCAAACTACTTCCCCAATTCGACAACGAGGCTCTTGTGCCAATTGTGCCGAAGTACGATCAGGCTGATCAACCGTATCGACCACCTCGTGGACGGGACAAAGAGGCCAGTAGTGCCATACACCAGCCCGCACCTCCCCACTATAAAGAAAGGATACAGCAGCTCGGGGCCATAAGTACGATTTACGTCATGACTTGAATAGAAGAGCCGGTCAGGCCAAATCAATCTACGGATCAAAAGAACATTCTCCCACGCGATACGGCGACTATCAAGCCAAAAATGCCGGGAACAATCAAGTTTGGAACCAGCACCAAACATAGATACAATCCAAATTACGCCATGATGTTGCGCGATACAGGGGCGCTGCACACCCTCTGTGCTTCACCGATGAGGTGATGGATCATCAATTTCCAGAAGGGTTTAAGCTTGTGAACATCGAGGCATATGATGGAACGACGGACCCCTCTGTATGGATCGAAGACTTTATTCTTCACATCCACATGGCTCATGGAGATGACCTCCATGCCATCAAATACTTACCTCTCAAGCTGAAAGGGCCAGCTTGGCACTAGTTGAACAACCTCCTAGCAAACCCCATTGGAAGCTGGGAAGATCTAGAGGATGCTTTTCGGGCTAACTTTCAGGGGACTTATGTCCGCCCCCCGGATGCTGATGATCTAAGTCACATAATCCAGCAACCCGGGGAGTTAGCCCACAAGCTTTGGAATCGGTTCTTAACTAAAAAGAACCAAATTGTTGACTGTCCGGACGCCGAGGCCTTAGCGGCATTCAAATATAGTATCCGAGACGAGTGGCTGGCTAGACACCTCGGCCAAGAGAAGCCGAGGACAATGGCAGCCCTTACTACACTCATGACCCGCTTTTGCGCGGGCAAAGACAGCTGGCTAGCTCGAAGTCAGGGATGGCAATGGCAAGCCACAGCGCAATAAGAACAAGCGTCGGAACAATACCGGAGACATAGATAACACGATAGTAAACGCCAGATTCATTTGCTCCAGGCTTGGTCAACGGAAGAAGCCATTCAAAGGCAACAGAGACAGTCCATCTAGCCTAGACAAAATACTAGAGAGGCCTTGCCAGATTCATGGCACCCCTGACAAACCTGCAAACCACACCAACAGAAATTGTTAGGTCTTCAAGCATGCCGGCAAGTTAAATGCTGAACACAAGGGGAAATGACCTCAAAGTGAGGACGAGGATGAACCTCGCCAGCCGAACAGTGGGGGACAGAAGAAATTTCCACCGGAGGTAAAAACCATGAATATGATCTACGCCACCCATATCCCCAAGAGGGAGTGCAAGCGCGCACTCAGGGACGTTTGTGCCGTAGAGCCTGTCGCCCCCAAGTTCAACCCATGGTCGGCTTGACCGGTCACCTTTAATCGTAGGGATCACCCAACCAGTATCCATCACGGAGGTTCAGCGGCCCTAGTGCTCGATCCTATAATCGATGGATATCATCTTACTCGAGTCCTTATGGACGGCGACAACATTCTAAATATGATATACCAAGACATTGTCCGCAAGATGGGGATAGAGCCGCCAAGGATTAAGCCCAGCAAAACTACCTTTAAAGGAGTGATACCAGGCGTAGAGGCCCGCTGCATGGGCTCAATAACACTAGAGGTCGTATTCGGCTCTCCTAATAACTTTCGAAGCGAAGAGTTAATCTTTTACATCGCTCCTTTCCGAAGTGGATATCATGCACTACTCAGAAGAACGGCCTTTGCCCGCTTTAATGTGGTCCCGCATTACACTTACTTGAAGCTCAAGATGCCTGGACCATGCGACGTCATCACAGTCAACGGAAATATGGAGCGCTCCCTCCGTATAGAGGAAGACACTACGACCCTAGTAGCCGAGGTCCAAAGCGGCCTTTTCAAGCCAAAATATTCATCGGTCGCCAAGACCACATGCACTGCTAAACGTGTCCGGCCAGCACTACAATGCGACAGCTCAGAAGAACCTGAGCTCGATTAGCAGTTACGCCCCTGTCGATTGCCCCACAAGGTAGTAGCATACGTACCGCGTGTACATAATTACGCCCATAACATACCTTGGGCGGCCTCAGGGGCACACTGCACAAAGATAGTCCATAGTTAGGCTTGACTTTATTCGGACTCCAAAATACATTTTATTTTATAGGTTCATTAAAAGAACCCACCTTATCCACAGCTGTGCAGGACATTCTTTTCCAGAGTTCTCTTTCTTTTTTGCAGGTGGCCATTATAACTCCCTTCTTTGAGGGCATATTACAAAGGAGAAAACGGCGCAGACGTGCAGCAGGCCCCCCGGTCGAAATTTCTTTCTCTTTGTTAGATTAAGGCCCTGTATAAACCTTTTCTTTCCTTTTTAGTTTCTTTTCTTCTATTGGCATGTAAAATGCCCAAAGATGTTATCGGCATTATCTGTAACCACACGGCTCGCCGTATTAAACGGGATATAAAAGAAGTAGTTTGGTTCCAATTCGCTTGGAGTTCATTTTATTACCACCTGGGTTCTCTCCCCACGTCAGATTGCCACATGTGCCTTAATACCTGGACTTAATACCAGGAGTTGTATTCGTCCTGGCACACCTCCAAGTCCTAACACCTATAGGGAACTGTTCGGCGTCCCAGATATTGCATTATATGCATCGGCTCCGAATCATGTCTTGGGTCTATAGTTGGGTTGCCCGGCTCCTGTTCTTACCACCTTACATTCCGCACTGTTCAACTAAGGTAGTAAAGGGAGAACATTGTGATTGTACTTCTAGCTCGTCCGATCAAGTATAGATAAAGCCAAAAACTGTCTGTCATGATGAGCGAGAGCTGATCAGCGATTCAGTGACCTAGTGTTATACTACGATCGATAGTTATCTACTCCGTGTTATACGAGGGGCTGGTCTTTGCCCAGCCGCGTAAAGTGGGCACCATAGTTCGGAAAGCCGCACACGCACTAGGGGCTAGTTCTTAGCCCCATAAGTCAAGCTCCTATGGCAAAGTGAAAGCATTAAAGCCGCATAGTCTGATTGCCTGGGTCGCTCCGTGGACACCTCCTTTATGGACCAAGACGTTGGATAAAGAGTGTACCCGCGCATTACTGAACACCCCTGTAGTATCTACATGGGGGCTGAAGCCGATGATTGGAAACTTTCAGATAAAAATAAATGGCCGCATAGGAGGAAAAGTCGCTTAGAATATAAAAGCGCAAAATTATATAGACACCGGTTCATAAGCTAGTCTTTACAATCCGGATACAATTACTCAGAGATTACATTCTTTGAGCATTGGCCCTCTACAATTCGGGCTCCTTCTAGGACATCACCGAAGTACCTTTTTGGCTTCCGATGATCCTTGCCCTCTGGAGGGCCAGCAGTCGCTATCTCAGTAGCCTTCTTCTTCACCCAGTGCATCTTGACACGGGTGAAGGCCGTTCGTGCACCTTTTATGCATGCCGAATGCTTAATAGCTTCAACCCGAGGACTCGCGTCGACGAGTCACTTCACCAACCCAAAGTAGCTACTAGGGATGGGATCAGCGGGCCATAGCCGGACTATTAAGTCCCTCATGGCCGTACCCGCCATATTATGTAGCTCAACCAGCTGCTTCATTTGGTCGTTTAGAGGTACTGGACGTTCTGCCGCAAGGAATTGTGACCAGAACAATTTCTCTGTGTTGTTCCCCTCCTGGGCTCGGAAGAACTGGGCGGCGTCGGGGGTGCTCCTCGGGAGATCCGCAAACACGTCTGGAGAACTCCATAATCGCGTCAACGCAAGATACCTCTGACCTTCGAAGATACTCTGCAAGAGAAAGGTATTACCAGCTGGTATCTGCCGCGCTTGGTTGATCTCCGCGGAGGCGTGTCGCTCTCCACCATCTCCGCTGCTAGAGAATTCCCCGATGACAGTGAAGCCTCAGGGAGTGTGTGTGGAGGGCTATATAATGATAGAATGAAATTACTTAAACACTGAATATTATTTTGAACCGAACATAAGCAGCGACTGCGTGAGTACTTACGGTTCGGCCAGGGGCTTGATCCCGGGCTGTACTCAGAAACTGTGTTCAAACATTGAGTCTGAACTATCCGGAATGTTCAACTTCTTCCTGGGCACCGCCTTGCCCGCATCTGCGGGGGCCGCCCTCTTCCTCCCCTTTGCCTTGACGGGGGAGTCGTTCTCTTCCTCTTCCTCCTCCCCCTCCTCTTCTTCTTCATCAGGGGAAAAGTGGACGCCAGTTTCCCCGGACATGGTGTCCACGGGACCCTTAGGGAGGAGGTTGCTCTTGACCTCCTTGCCCTTCTTATTGGCCTTCGTCTTCGGCGCCTTGTATGGCGCCGGAACCAGCATCGCCGTCAGTTGAGGCGTGGTTGGGTCTTCGGGCTGCGGAGCCGGACACTTGATCCACTCCGCCTTCTTCGTCCAGGCCTGAATGGAACGTAACAGTTCCAACTCATGTTATAATTGAAATATCGGCAGGGTATGTATTCAACATAATTCTGATTACCTCTGAGAGCGAAAACACGCTGCTGAAGCCCTTGTCCTCAGTCTCCTCCGGCCACCCCTTTTGGGCCTTGAAGAGCTGCTTCCAGATATGTTCGTGCATAGTGTCAAAGAGGCGATTCAGGGTCTGGGGCTCTTCTGGATTGAACTCCCATAGATGGGAGGCCCGGCGTTGGCAAGGGAGGATGCGGCGGAAGAGCATCACCTGAATCATGTTAGTGAGGAGGGTGCCCTTCACCGTCATGCCAGAGATGCGAATATGGAGTGACCGCACCTCCGTCGGAGACCCCCAATCAAGGCCCATGGTGGTCCATAAGTTTAGCCTCTCTGGGGTTCCAGATCTGAATGCGGGCGTCGCCGCCCACTTGGCATCGCAGGGTTCGGTGATATAGAACCACTCCTGCTGCCAGATCTCGTTCGTCTCCACAAAGGCCCCCTTTGGCCAAGTGGTGTTCGGGAGCTTGCTTATCATGGCTCCCCCACAATCCGCGTGTTGCCCATCGACCACCTTGGGCTTCAGATTGAAGATCTTGAGCCACAAGCCGAAGCGTGGAGGGACGCGGAGGAATGCCTCACATACAACTATGAAAGCTGATATGTGGAGGATAGAGTTCGGGGCCAAATCATGGAAATCCAGCCCATAGAATAATAGAAGGCCCCGAACAAAGGGGTGGAGCAGAAACCCCAGCCCCTGAACAAAGTGAGGGATGGAAACCACCCTCTCACCCGACTCAAGGACGGGGATCACCTGGTCCTTGTCGGGGAACCGGTGCACAATGTCGTCGGCGAGGTAGCCAGCACTCCAGAGATTCTTCATGGTTTTCTCCGTGAACGTGGAGGCCTCCCACTTGCCCTTGGAACCGGATCCAGCCATTGCTTGGAAGGGAGGCAGTGGTTGAGGAGTTGGGAGTTGTGGGCGCAGGAGCTGTGGGCGTTGGGGCTGAGGAGATTGGGAAGCTAGGGCTTGAGGAGAGCATGGGGTGAAAGGGGAAGGATCAATATCCTTTTATAGGCAGTGAATGCCGAACGTCCCCCCCCCACTCCAGCCGTAAACCTCGCCGGTTCCCAACGCAATCGTGCGTAAGGCACGGTTGGGTTACCGACGTCATATTGATAAAGATCCCACGATAAGCGGGCACAATCTCTGCTTCGACAAGACGTGCCAATGAGGCAATGCCTCGAAATGTGAAACTGGAGCCAAGAAAATGATTCGAAATATTAAAGGGTCAAATGTGACGCTTCAGTAAAAAGTTGTCAGTAAAGACATAGTGTCCGTTTTCGATACCTTGCCTTCGAGGCTAAGAGTTGTACTAATCATGTAGAGCCAGACATAGTTCCTTTGTAGGGAATATTTCTTCAATATGTTCGGAAGGAGGAACCCACCTTGCAATGCCGAAGACAGTACGTGAGCCAAACTCATTGTCATCGAATACTGGTTCAGGGGCTACTGAGGGAGTCCTAGATTAAGGGGTCCTCGGGAGGCCGTATTACTCGTTAGGGCCAGACTAGTGGGCCGTGAAGATTATCGAAGACGATTATCCCCCGTATCCAAATAGGACTCCCCTATGTGTAAAATAGCAAGTTTAGAGTCCGGGTGTAATGTTTTCCTTCCTCTGCAAGATGGTCATTGATACGTCTCCAACGTATCTATAATTTTTTATTGTTCCATGCTATTATTTATGAAGTCTTGGATGTTTAATGGGCTTTATCATTCACTTTTATATCATTTTTGGGACTAACCTACTAACCCAAAGGCCTAGTCCAGATTGCTGTTTTTTTGCCTATTTCAAGGTTTTGCAGAAAAAGAATATCAAACGGAGTCCAAACGGAATGAAACCTTCGCGAGAGATATTTTTGGAGAAAATCATGCACGCGGAGCTTGAGAACCACGTCAGGGGACAAAGGGCTGGCCCTCGAGGGTGGGGGGGGGGCGCACCCCCCTTCCCAGGGTGCGCCCCCTGCCTCGAGGCCCCCTCGGGCGTCCCCCGGTGCCCTCGTTCTTCCTATATAAGTCCACGTACCCCAGAAACTCCGAAGATAGAGAGAAAACCGTAATTCCACCGATGTACCTTCTGTTCCCGTGGAGATCCCATCTTGGAGCCTATTCCGGAGCTCCACCGGAGGGGGATCCATCACGGAGGCCTTCATCATCATCATCATCGCCCTCACCATGAGTTGTGAGTAGTTTACCATAGACCTTCGGGTCCATAGATAGTATCTAGATGGCTTCTTCTCTCTCTCTCTCTCTCTCTCCGGATCTCAATACAAAGTTCTCCTCGGTCTTCGAGGAGATCTATTCGATGTAATCTCTTTTTGCGGTGTGTTTCTCGAGATCCGATGAATTGTGAGTTTATGATCAAGGTTATCTATGAAAGATATTTGGTTCTTCTCTGAACTTTTTATGTGTGCTCATAATATCCTTGCAAGTCTCTTCGAATTATCGGTTTGGTTTGGGCTACTAGATCTATAGTTCTTGCAATGGGAGAAGTGCTTGGCTTTGGGCTCAATCTTGTGGTGTCCTTTCCTAGTGACAGTAGGGGCAACAACGCATGTATTGTATTGTTGCCATCGAGGATAAAAAGATGGGGTTTATATCATATTGCTTGAGTTTATCCCTCTACATGATTTCATCTTGCTTAAGGCGTTACTCTGTTCGTATGAACTCAATACACTAGATGCATGCTGGATAGCGGTCGATGTTCAGAGTAATAGTAGTAGATGCAGACATGAGTCATTCTACTTGTCTCGGACGTGATGCCTATATACAATGATCATACCTAGATAGTCTCATAATTATTCGCTTTTCTATCAATTGCTCGACAGTAATTTGTTTACCCGCTGTAGAATATCGCTATCATGAGAGAAGCCACTAGAGAAAACTATGGCCCCCGGGTCTATTCTCAACATATCAATCTACATCTACTTTGCTTTTACCGCTTTTATTTTTTGTTCTTATAAACCAAAAATACAAAAAATATAAACTATCATCTCTATCAGATCTCACTTTCGTAAGTGACCGTAAAGGGATTGACAACCCCTTATCGCGTTGGCTGCGAAGTTCTTATTTGTTTGTGCAGGTGCGAGGGACTCGCACGTGGTATCTTACTGGATTGATACCTTGGTTCTCAAAAACTGTGGGAAATACTTACGCTACTGTGCTGCATCTCCCTTTCCTCTTCGAGGGAATACAACGCAAGCTCAAGAGGTAGCAAGAAGAATTTCTGGCGCCGTTGCCGGGGAGGCTTACGCAAAAGTCATATACCAAGTACCTATCACAAACCCTTATCCTTCACATTACATTTATTTGCCTCTCGTTTCCTCTCCCCCACTTCACCGTTGGCGTTTTATTTGCCCTTCTTCAGCCGTGTGTTTATCGTTCGCTTGCCTCTTGTTTGCTTGTGTGCTACGTGCCCCAAACTAGCCTGCATCTTCGCTTGCTAAAGTATGGGTCCGCATACACTTTCTAATCTCTTTAAGAGATCCCATTATGTTGAACCTATTGCTAGTGAGCTGCGTGCACTAGATTATCTTTATGGGGTTTTGCTTGAAATTTATGAATCTGAAAATTGTGAGGAATTGTTAAAAGAAAAAGTGATTCATGATAGCTCCTTGAATAAAAGCATGATTGCAATGATGTTATTGTAAATTCTATTAATGACAATTGTGTTAATGATATGCAAAACCCTAAGCTTGGGGATGCTTATTTTGCTATGCCCACTACTTGTTGCAATGATCATGATTGGGGTGATGATTCTTACGATCTGGAAAATTTATTTAAGCCCCATGATGAATATGAGATTGATAATAATGTTTTCCATAATATTGAAAGTGGGTTTAAAATAATGTCAACTTTTGATCCCACTACTTTAGATTTTGATCAATCTTATGAGTTTTTTGATAAAAGTGGGCTTGGAGAAGCAATGACTTTGTTCTATGTTAGTCCCACTATTTTGAATGAGTCTCAATTTTGCATGCATGTGGATCATGAAGAGAATACTTTATGTGATAGCTATATTCTTGAATTTGATTATGATCCTACATGCAACTATTATGAGAGAGGAAAATATGGTTCTAGAAATTTTCATGTTACTAAATTACCTCTCGTTATGTTGAGATTGCTATTGTTTCTTTCTTCTTCCTTGCATATGCTAGATATTGCTTGTCTTGGTAATTTGTTTTCCTATAAGATGCCTATGCATAGGAAGTATTTTAGACTTAGATGTGTTTGTCACATGTCTTATGATGCTCTCCTTGTGCTTCAATCCTTGTCCTTTATGTGAGCATCATTGAATTATCGTGCCTAGCTAGGGGCGTAAAACGATAGCGCTTGTTGGGAGGCAACCCAAATTTTTGTTTTCTTTTTGTTGCTGTTAGGGAATAAATATTGCATCGAGCCTATGATTAGATGTGGTTTCATGTTTTGTTTAGTGTTGGTGCCAAGTAGAACCTTTGGGAAGACTTGTGTGAAGTTTATGTGATCTTGCTGTGAAAAACAGAATTGTTAGCGCCGGATAAAGTAGTCGTGAGATTTTACTGGAGTGCTATTTTTAGTTGATTCTTTTTGCAGATGATTGGTAGACAAATTCCACAAATTTACCAATTTATCTTGAATTTTTTGGAGTTCCAGAAGTAGGCGAAACCTGCAGATTACTACAGACTGTTCTATCTTTGACAGATTCTGTTTTTCGAGTGTTGTTTGCTTATTCCGATGCATCTATGAGTAGTATTGGAGGATATGAACCATAGAGAAGTTGGAGTACAGTAGGTTTAACACCAATATAAACAAAGAATGAATTCATTGCTGTACCGTTGAGTAGTGGTTTGCTTTCTTATACTAACGGAGCTCACGAGAATTTTTGTCTAAGTTTTGTGTTGTGAAGTTTTCAAGTTTTGGGTATTGCTTTGATGGACTATGGAACAATGAGTAGCAAAGGCCTGAGCTTGGGGATGCCCATGCACCCCAAGTAAATTCAAGATAATCAAAAGCCTAAGCTTGGGGATGCCCCGGGAAGGCATCCCCTCTTTCGTCTTCATCCATCGGTAACTATACTTGGAGCTATATTTTTATTCGCAACATATTATGTGTTTTGCTTGGAGCGTCTTGTATAATTTGAGTATTTGCTTGTTAGTTTGCCACAATAATCCTTTCTGTACACACCTATTTGAGAGAGTTAAATATGGCCTAGAAATTATTAGAACACTCTATATACTTCACTTATATCTTTTGAGTTGAATAGTTTTTGCTCTAGTGCTTCACTTATATCTTTTAGAGCATGGTGGTGGTAATATTTTGTAGAAATTGTTGAAATCTCATGCTTCACTTATATCTATTTGAGAGTCTATTAAAACAGCATTGTAAAGTATTTAGGCTAAAGAAACTAGTCTTCACATGATAGACATCCAATGTCAATGTAGTAAAAAAATTCACACCAAGTGCATTGAATAGAATGAGATGTTGGATGCTTAATAATTGTTTTGAGACATGAGGATATTGATATTAGAGTGATGCTAGTGGAGTTATTATGAAATTGAGAAATAATTGTGTTGAGGTTAGTGATTCCCGTAGCATGCACGTATGGTGAACCGATATGTGACGGAGTTAGAGCATGAGGTATTTGTAGAGTGTCAACCTTTGTGTGGAGGTCGGGGGCACGTGATGGTTAACTCCTACCAACCTCCCCCCTAGGAGCATGCGTTGATTGCTTTGTTTTGATGACTCATAGATTTTTGTAATAAGTATATGAGTTCTTATGACTAATGTTGAGTCCATGGATTACACGCACTCTCACCCTTCCACCATTGCTAGCCTCTCTTGTACCGCGCAACTTTCGCCGGTGCCATAAACCCACTATATATCCTTCCTCAAAACAGCCACCATATTGTTCCTCAAAACAGCCACTATACCTACCTATCATGGCATTTCCATAGCCATTCCGAAATATATTGCCATGCAACTTTCCACCGTTCCGTTCATATGACACGCATCATATTGTCATTTTGCCATTGCATGATCATGTAGTTGCCATCGTATTTGTGGCAAGGCCACCATGCATAACTTTTCATACATGTCACTCTTGTTTCATTGCACATACCGGTACACCGCCGGAGGCATTCATATAGAGTCATACTTTGTTATTGTAGTCTCGAGTTGTAATATCGAGTTGTAATGAAAGTGTGATGATCATCATTATTAGAGCACTGTCCCATGGGAGGAAAGGCTGAATCTATAAAGCCCCTCCGCAAAAAAAAGAGAAAAAGAAGAAAGGCCAAAGAAAAAAAAAAGAAAAAAAGGCCCAAAAAAAGGAAAAAGAAAAAGGGAAAATTGCTACTATCTTTTTCCACACTTGTGCTTCAAAGTAGCACCATGTTCTTCATTGTAGATAGTCTCATGTTTAGGCACTTTCATATACTAGTGGGAATTTTCGTTATAGAACTTGGCTTGTATATTCCAACGATGGGCTTCCTCAAATGCCCTAGGTCTTCGTGAGCAAGCAAGCTGGATGCACACCCACTAGTTTCTTTTGTTGAGCTTTCATTCATATTTAGCTCTAGTGCATCCGTTGCATGGCAATCCCCACTCACTCACATTGATATCTATTGATGGGCATCTCCATAGCCTGTGTATACGCCTAGTCAATGTGAGACTATCTCCCTACTTTTTGTCTTCTGCACAACCACCTCTATTCCACCCATAGTGCTATGTCCATGGCTCACGCTCATGTATTGCGTGAAAGTTGAAAGGTTTGAAAAGATAGAGTATGAAAACAAATGCTTGGTTAAAATCGGGGTTGTGCATGATATGAATATTTTTGTGTGATAACAAGGGAGCATAGCCAACACTATATGATTTTGTAGGGATAACTTTCTTTAGCCATAATATTTTGAGAAGACATAATTGCTTTGTTAGTATTGCTTGAAGTATTATTATTTCTTATGTCAATATAGACTTTCATCTTGAATCTTTCGGATCTGGACATTCATGCCACAATTAAGAGAATTACATTGAAAAACTATATTGGTTAGCATTCCACATCAAAAATTCTTTCTTTAACATTTACCTACTCGAGGACGAGCATGAATTAAGCTTGGGGATGCTTGATACGTCTCCAACGTATCTATAATTTTTGATTGTTCCATGCTATTATTTATGAAGTCTTGGATCTTTAATGGGCTTTATCATTCACTTTTATATCATTTTTGGGACTAACCTACTAACCCAAAGGCCTTGTCCAGATTGCTGTTTTTTGCCTATTTCAGGGTTTTGCAGAAAAAGAATATCAAACGGAGTCCAAACGGAATGAAACCTTCACGAGAGATATTTTTGTAGAAAATCACGCACACGAAGCTTGAGAACCATGTCAGGGGACAGAGGGCTGGCCCTCGAGGGTGGGGGCGCGCTCCCCTTCCCAGGGCGCGCCCCCCTGCCTCGAGGCCCCCTCGAGCGTCCCCCTGTGCCCTCCTTCTTCCTATATAAGTCCACGTACCCCAGAAACTCCAAAGACAGAGAGAAAACCCTAATTCCACCACCATACCTTCTGTTCCCGTGGACATCCCATCTTGGAGCCTGCTCCGGAGCTCCACCGGAGGGGGATCCATCACGGAGGCCTTCATCATCATCATCATCGCCCTCACCATGACTTGTGAGTAGTTTACCAGAGACCTTCGGGTCCATAGCTAGTATCTAGATGGCTTCTTCTCTCTCTCTGGATCTCAATACAAAGTTCTCCTCGGTCTTCGAGGAGATCTATTCGATGTAATCTCTTTTTGCGGTGTGTTTGTCAAGATCCGATGACTTGTGAGTTTATGATCAAGGTTATCTATGAAAGATATTTGGTTCTTCTCTGAACTTTTTATGTGTGCTCATAATATCCTTGCAAGTCTCTTCGAATTATCGGTTTGGTTTGGCCTACTAGATCTATAGTTCTTGCAATGGGAGAATTGCTTGGCTTTGGGTTCAATCTTGTGGTGTCCTTTCCCAGTGACAGTGGGGGCAGCAAGGCACGTACTGTATTGTTGCCATCGAGGATAAAAAGATGGGGTTTATATCATATTGCTTGAGTTTATCCCTCTACATCGATGCATGCTGGATAGCGGTCGATGTGTGGAGTAATAGTAGTAGATGTAGGCAGGAGTCGATCTACTTGTCTCGGACGTGATGCCTATATACAATGATCATGCCTAGATAGTCTCATAATTATTCGCTTTTCAATCAATTGCTCGACAGTAATTTGTTTACCCGCCGTAGAATATCGCTATCATGAGAGAAGCCACTAGAGAAAACTATGGCCCCCGTGTCTATTCTCAACATATTAATCTACATCTACTTTGCTTTTACCGCTTTTATTTGTTGTTCTTATAAACCAAAAATACCAAAAATATAAACTATCATCTATATCAGATCTCACTTTCGTAAATGACCGTAAAGGGATTGACAACCCCTTATCGCATTGGCTGCGAAGTTCTTATTTGTTTGTGCAGGTGCGAGGGACTCGCGCGTGGTCTCCTACTGGATTGATACCTTGGTTCTCAAAAACCGAGGGAAATAGTTACGCTATTGTGCTGCATCTCCCTTTCCTCTTCGAGGGAATGCAACACAAGCTCAAGAGGTAACAGTCATGTACAACCCTAGGCCCCTCCGGTGCATACATAAACTGCATGGTTTAGTCCGTAGGGACAGAATCATAACATCCTAGGTTAGACTTCTCGGGTTTAGCCATTATGATCTCGAGGTAGATGAACTCTTGTAACCCTATTTTCATCAAGATCAATCAAGCAGGAAGTACGGTATTACCTCGATCGAGAGGGCCCGAACCTGGGTAAACATCGTATCCCCAGTCTCCTGTTACTATCGATCCTCATATGCATAGTTCGGGACCCCGTACCCGAGATCCGCTGGTTTTGACACCAACAAACTTTATGCTGATGCTTCTTCAAAATAAAGTTGGATCCAAGTAAGCTAAAGGGTGAGAAAACCTTACTTTCCGGCACACTTGACGAAATTTCTGTCCTGACAAAGGTTCTGAGCCGTAGGAAAGGACAATTACCTCTTCACCATTTGCATGACTAGCCTCCGCATCATCCTGATAATGATCCGTGTCAATAAGATGAATAAAAAGGAAGACAAGGGAGTCAAGGTCTACCTCCGACTCGTCATCATCCAAAGCAAAGAGCTTTGAAGTGTTCGTTTTCTTCTTAGCAGGATTTTTGGGATCCTTATTCTTGGACCTGACCTTTTTGACCGGTTTGTCTTGAAGCTTCTTATTCCAGAAGGGGGAGTCAGCCTGTAGAAATCAAGTAATAATGAGAAGGCAGATTGACAAATGATGATTTAATAAAAGTTGTTTGAAAATACTTACAACTGGCGGCTTATTGAGAGTGCAGAAAGGACTCAACCCTATTTTACTGCAAGTTTCAAAGCTCTCCAACAGTGTCTTAGTCATATTATTGATGTCATCATCAGTCAGCTCAATTTGGCAGTGGCGTTGAGGATCTTTAACATCACTAGTGTACTCACACATTAAGCTGGATCGACGGCTTAAGGGCAAGATTCTCCATGCGACCCAGCACCGGGCTAAATCGACTCCGGTCAACCCATTGGCCATTAAGGCTCTGATCTTTGAAAAATAGGCATATATTTGGCCCGTTCTCCGATGCTGATCTGTTCTGGCAGATGATGTCTGTTGGTAAGCCGTTTTTCACGATAACCCGACAAAGGATTTTCACCTCCTGGAGAGGTGTCTTTGCAATAAAACCAAGTTTGATTCCAGTCTTTGGGATGACTGGGGAATGTGGCGGCAGGAAAAGTGGCTTCTTTGCGTCTCTGAATAGAATTTCCCCCTAATTCTAGGCTGGGCCTATCCGTGAACTCAGTCTGCCGGTTTAAATAGTAAAATTCCCTGAATAGTTCTATAGTGGGCTCCTGTTGAAGGTACACCTCGCAGAACACTTGAAAGTTGCAGATGTTTGAAACAGAATTGGGCCCAATATCTTGAGGGTGGAGCTTGAAAAAGTGCAGCACATCATGGAAGAATTTTCAGCTGGGAGGAGTATAACCTCGGAGCAGATGATCAGTAAAGACAATTACTTAACCTTCCTTGGGCTCGGGAGGGGTTTCTGTGCGTGGGACACTCCAGTGGATGACATCTTTTTTGGCTAAGAAGCCTATTTGGACATACTCATTCAATGTTTCCTCGATAGGGATGGCAGTTTTGCCCATAGGTATGGGTACCCGCGGGTACCCTACCCGAAAATAGTGGGCATGGGTAAGACTTTCTACCACTTCATACCCATGGGTATAGGTATCCATACCCGGAAAATGCATGGGTAGGGTATGGGTATGAAATTATACACATGGGCGACCCAATGGATACCCAGAAAATTAATAAATAAATTAAACCCTATAATATGTGAATAATAATTATCTTGAGTTCTTCACTAGCCCACAGACCACAGGCCCATAGCTGGCCATCGCCCCAGACCCCTCACATACCTACGGTAGTTATTTCTCTGCTCTTCCTTGACCTTGGAAGATGAAGTAATCAAGAGCCGGGTTACTTAATCCTCGTTGATTCATCCCCAACCAAGGCTATATATTGTACCCGCCCGATGGGTACCTGAATTTAGACCTTTTTCTCGTCTTACTTTTGTCATGTCAATGCTATATACTGTATCCACCGGATACACATTGGGCATAGGATACCCGATGGGTATGGGCATGGGTACCAATTTGCGTCCATGGGTAGTGAAGTGGGTGGGTATAGAAAAAAGATTTGGGTATGGGTTTGGGTAGAAAAGTGTCGTACCCGCCCATACCCTACCCATTGCCATCTCTATTCCTCGGTAACCCAGGAAATGACCCAGTTGCAGGAGGTGACGATCTTGGCTTTAGACATTTTTGGTAACAAAGAAAAAGATTACCGGTTTAAGATTATGCTGTTAAGTCGGCTAAATGATCAGAACATAAGTACAACAAAAGGTCGATATGATTAAACCAGAAGACAGTGCCGGGTTATATGGATTTTGAGTGAATACTGGCGGCTTAACAAGGGGACTAATGCTATATGCCGGGTTATGGTTATCATATAAGCTGCCCGCATGACTGCAGTACAACCGACTGGAAAGTAAATTTTTACTAAGAGAAGGACAAACAAGTTCTGCAGATTGGTGATATGATATTAGGATCTATAGAAGTTTAGAAATGTAAATAAATTCTAAACCTAAGGTGGCGGTAGCAGAAGTATTCATGTGTTCAGATGAGATCTTCTACAAATAGGATGATTTTTTGTTATTGAAATAAATGTTGAAACTACTACTGCATATCTTTGGTGATTGAGTTCAGATCTAACTATGCAATCTAAAGGAGCCAGAGGAAGAACAGTGAATAACACCGACGAACAGCAAAACCCTAATGCACATCTATTAGAGGGAAGAAGAAGTACTTACGGATGCTTATCAACAACGGAGGCACGATGTAGATTTCTGGTCCGTTCAGGTTGATACAGTGGCCGGAGTTGAGGTTGCTGGAGGAAGACGGTGACGGCAGAGCTCGTGTTGCTGGGACGTCGCGAGGAAGAAGACGAAGACGAGGGAGCAAAGTAAAAAATGAAAAGAAGGACCCCTGGTCCCTATTTTCGGGAGGTCCATTAAAGATAAAAAGATTTGCTAAGATGTGTTGAGCTTCGTGGGAAGTTAATGCAAGATGATGTCATGGCAGGTTAACACAATTCTGAGATGTGACGTCACAGCGGGTTACAATGAAATGGTAAAGAATTGGCGATGGAAGATTCTACTAAGTCAAGTGTTGAAGATTGATGTGAAGAAGTAAAAATCAACCTGCGGCCTAATGTTGGGCATATAACTACTGGGTATGACCCTCCCAGGAGGGGCCGGTTCATGCCACTGGCGACTTAAGATGAAAAGGCCCAAGAAGATATGAAGATGGCGGTTCATTAGAGTGAGCTTATAGAAAGCCCAAGACCCGGGGACGATTTGACGCCTATGGGTGTGAGACGCCATATGCTTAACTTGTACTGTAAGGCAAGCTTAGTTAGTTACCGAGCCGGTGTGTATGAGCCGGCCGGTACTCTGTAAGCCGCCGGGCATTAACCTATATATAAAGGGGTGACCCGGTGGCGGGTTAACTCAGAAAACAACTCATCGAGAACTAGGTCAAGGGGATTCACTCCCTGGTAAACGTGTAATGCCCAGGATGGGACTATACCTCCTACGTGTCGAGGCACGACTTAAAGGTATAAGCCCATTCTGGAATGATCTCAAGTTCGGTATCTTTGCACGACTCAAATAAAAATAGGGATGAAATTGCAAAAGGATAGTTGGCTTACACTCGCCACGTCACACAATACATTACATAGCAAATCATCATCCAAATAACATCACAACCCGACTACGGGTGAAGATCCAAATGAAAGATACCAAATACATAAAGCCACAGGTCCGAATCGCCCCTAGTAGAAACCACTACTTATCATCGGGATATTGCACATAGTATTGACTACGTTCTTCATCATACTCCCAGTACAGCTCCGTGCCATCACCTGAGTAGTTCACCATAGTACCTGCATCTGGTGTGGTGTAGAATCTGTGAGCCACGGAGGACTCACCAGTCCCGTTCCCGGGTAGCAGAACTATATAAGCCTTGGGTGTGGAACAAGGCTGAAGAAAGATAAAAGGTTGCAGCTGCACTAGCACTAGCTTACGTGTTAAGAGCGAGAAGAGAAGTGCCACGAGCGTCAAAGTGATCACGAAGTGATCCTATCTAAGCACGTCAATCATAACCCCACCGTGTTCACTTCCCGAACCACTTTCGGAAAATGACCGTCACGGTTACTCACGCTGGTAGTGTGTTCTGAACATGGTGTCAAGTTTTCTACAACCGGATATTAACAAATTCCCATCTTCCACATAACCGCGGGCACGGCTTTCGAAAGTTCAAAACCCTGCAGGGGTGTTCCAACTTGGCCCATTACAAGCCCATGATCCGCGGAGTCGCAACTCCAAGGTGGGAAGGCCCGAGTATTCTTGGAATCCCGTGCTCAAGATACTTCGACTAAGGTAAGACTAATCCAGCAAATCCTCCCGGCGTGCCAACACCCTGACAGTAGCCGCGTGTATCTAGACTCAGGCCACGACCGGATGGGCGATCCTACAGGTAAAACCAATCCTCGAGTTTCCTCGTGGTGGCCCCGCATAACCCCCAGTTTGGACCAACACTCATGTGGAGCACTAGCCCGGGTTGTTGATTAAGAACTCGGGTTTGCAAAGCCCTATGCAAGTTTTAGTCGTTAGGCAAATGGAGTACCAATGTTGGGACTTGCTGGAAAAGACTTAGCGCTAAGCGGTTTATCAAGGGGGTCCCATAACCCCAATCGTGTGAGGAACACAAAATCAAGGAACATAACACCGGTTTATACGGTTCCTAGGGCGGCATGAGTGGAACAAATCACCAAGCAAGAGGCTTAGCCTTCCACCCATTACCAATATATAGATGATTTCATTTAATAGATATATAGTGTGATATCCCAACAAACTTCAACATGAAGCAAGAATCTTCGAGTCTTCTCCTGCAACTAGCAATGCTATAAGAGGGGCTGAGCGAAGCCTACGAGCCAATCAAAGGTTTGCATAGGTTGGGTGGTTAAACAGATTCATGTTTACAATAGGAGGCTGACAAACAAACATGGGCATCGAGGCAATAAGCTAAAGAGCGAGACTTCTAGCAATAGGCAAAGATGGTAATGATATCTGGGTCAGGTCATCTTGCCTGTCGAGTCGTCGATGGGATCGTAAGACGGCTCCTCGTTCTCAACCTCGGTAGTAACCTCATTCTCGTACTCGGTCTCGGCTTCCGGCTCTACTCAACACAAGAACACACGAGGAACGAAATCAAACAAGGTGCAATGCACAATCTAAGGATGCACGTACGATGCACTTAGGATACACTGCAGATGCACTTAGGATGCATTACGTGGCAACATAGGAAGCTCACCAGAACAACACAAGAACAAGACAATATGCTCAAGCAAGTAGGATGCAAGACAAGTCTATTTAGGATGAAAAACATGGCAAGGTAGGAAGCACAGAGAAACAACATAAGATCAACAAGTTTAAAAGAGGCCGAAAACTACTTAAGACAAATCCGGTAAGTCCTGATATGCATAGTTTGAAATTAGTCCAGATCTGAACAAACCTTAAGTTGAAGTTGTTAAACAGAAATTTAACATGCACCATGATGATCTACACGAAATTCTAGTCAAGTTTCATATAAAGTTTGTTTAAAACGGAGCTACGGTCTAAAAGATATTATCAAAACAAGCTAAGCATGGCAACGGTGCAAAATGCACCCACACATCAAGCAAACATACTCCAAACATGTTAACAAGATGATATTATGATTCTACATGCAAAATCACACAAGTTTCATGTAGATCACACTCCAAACGGAGCAACGGACTAAAAGATACGCCCGAAACAAGAAACAATGCAAAGCTGAAATTAACAGCCACATAGCAACTTGGAAGCAAGATATATATAATCTACATCACTCAAACATGGCGACAAGAAGCATGGACATGAAGTAGACATATCCTACAGCAAACAACTCCATTGGAGCAACTCCATAGGAGGCATGGATCAATAGCAACAAGCTACAACATTTTGATCATGACAATAAAAACCTGACAGCAATATTTTATAGCAACTTGGGAGCAAGAATTAAATATGCTACATCAACCCAAAGGAGCAAGTGAGGGCATGGATGCATAGAAAACAACATATACAACAAGTAATGATCAATGGCCACCCCAAAACTAACATGGATTTGCCTAGGACAACAAGCAAACATAGCATCAGGATATTACAGATTCCAGACTTAGTGAAATTTCACCAAGTGTTAAAACAGTAACATTATCATGGCATGTTTGCGAGCATGTTTAAGTCATCTCAAAGCACAACATGGCAAATGGTTTGCACCACAGCAAATAACACATGATGGGGAATCTAAAACATATGAGCATGCGACATGGGGACAAACACATCAATAGCAACGAGCTCCTCAACTAGGCATCTCGTAACAAGTTTCAAAACCTAACAGCCACATGCACTTTTGCAGCTGAGATAAACATGGCAATATGAACTCTAACATACATGCTACAACAACCAACATGTAGAGTATCTCATGATGAACATTTTGACATATCATTAGCTTCATTTTGATAAACATGCACCAAGTTATCACATCTCAAACATGGCATGAAAATAACAAGTAGCAGCAGTTTATATCAAGTAGCACTCTTGTCATAATGATTAAGACCTCTAGATGGACTCAAACAAGCATGACACAATGGAACAAAACGTAGTACACATCACCACGATCATTTTGACATATCATATGCACAAATCGGACATACACACAAAAAGTTATTGCCATCACAAAAAGCCATCTGACAACAAAATGCGAAAAGGACTTAGAGGGAGAAATCGACCTCAGATCTGGTCAACGCGGGTTGGAACGGGTCAACGTGGGTCGGCGGAGCGGGTCGCGGAGCGGGTGCGGATCGGGACCCGTTAGGGTTCGTCCGCTCCAGATCGGGCGGCGGCTACTTGAGATCTAGCGACGGCGGGCTCGGCCTCCTGCGACCGCCGCGGCTGGCGGTGAGGCGGCGAGGCCCGGGGCGGCGAGGCCGGCCGGAGGCAGCGGCGAGGTCGGGCCCGGAGTGGCAACCCGGTGCGGCGGCGACCGGAGTTCTTGAAGCTAGGGGCGGCGGCGCTCTGTTGGCGATGCGGAGGCGGCCGACGGGGACCGGCGCCGGCGGGCGGCGAGGCGCGGCGGCCCTCGCGGCGGCCGGCGGGCTCGGAGCCGCAACGGGAACGGCGGCGGTTGCGGAGGAGTACGGCCCGGACGGCGGAGGCTGAGGGCCCGCGGAGGCCGGGAGCGGGCCTGGCGGGCCGAGCGGCAGCATGGTGGCGGGTTTCCCACATGTCGCCCGCAGATTGGAGCGGAGGTTGCTGGACACGTCCGGCGGCGTACGGACATGTCCGGCGCGGTGAAGGAGTGGAGCTAGGGTTTTTTGGACGAAAATGACAAGGGGGGACGTTTTTATAGGCACAAGGAGCTAGGAGAGTCCAAATGGGGAGCGGTTTTCGGCCATGCGATCACAATTCGACGACCGAGATGATGGTAAGGGTTGTGCTGTGTTGGTGGGCTGTTGTGGAGGGGGTCTTGGGCCTCAAAGAAGAGGTTCTTTTAGCCCACTAGGTTAACCGTTGGAGTACCAAACGAACTCCAAACGCGACGAAACTTGACAGGCGGCCTACACGTACCAAAACAACATCGCACGACAAGTCTCACTTCATTACGGAAACGTTACACGGCCAAACACGAAAGAAGGACTCGGGGATGCCGCGGGCACATGTGAGAGCGTCGGAACTCGAAACGGACAACGGGAAGAGACGAGTGGGACCGGATTCAAGTGACAACACAAATGCAATGCAATGCACATGACAACATGACATGAATGAAATGCACACACGCACACGACAAAACGAAGAACCCGAAATGAAAGAAGAGCCCGGAAAGGAATTGATGAAGCCAAAGTTTATATATTGCCATATTGGGAAAGTGTTACATCTGGGGCATTACAAAACGAAACCCAAGAAATATAATCGAAAGCTAGATTAGGCCTTTACCTCATTGAGAGGGGCCGAACCAGGATAAAAAAACTCTCATTGTCTTCTTTTCCCATTTGACCCCTTCAAGCTAACCTAGTTGCGATGCCTCCACACCTAAGTCCTATTGCTAGGGCATCTGCCGCGACAATTCCATGACACTACGGGTTCGAGAACTATGTAGACATGACCGAGACACCACTCCGATCAATAACCAATAGCGGAACCTGGAAGCCCATATTGGCTCCCACATATGTTCTACGAAGATCTTTATCGGTCGAATCGTTATGACATCATACGTAATTCCCTTTGTCCACTGGTATGTTACTTGCCCGAGATTCGATCGTTGGTATCTCCATACCTAGTTCAATCTTGTTAATGGTCAAGTCTCTTTAATCGTTCTGTAATAGATCATCTCATAACTAAATCATTAGTTATTTTCTTGCAAGGCTTCTTATGATGTGTATTACCGAAAGGGCCCAGAGATACCTATCCGATACTGGGAGTGACAAATCCCAATCTTGATCCATGCCAATTCAACAAATACATTCGGAGATACCTGTAGAGCATATTTATGATCACACAGTTACGTTGTGACGTTCGATAACACACAAGGTATTCCTCCGATATCCGAGAGTTGCATGATCTCATGGTCGAAGGAACATGTATTTGACATACAAGAAAGCAGTAGCAATAAACTGAATGATCACATGCTAAGCTAATAGATGGGTCTTTTCCATCACATCATTCTCCTAATGATGTGATCCCGTTATCAAATGACAACTCATGTCTATTATTAGGAAACATTAACCATCTTTTGATGAACGAGCTAGTCTAGTAGAGGCTCACTAGGGACACCAGATTTTTTTATGTATTCACACATGTATTTAAGTTTCCGGTCATTACAATTCTAGCATGAATAATAAAGTTTTATCATGATTAAGGAAATATAATAATAACCATTTTATTATTGCCTCTAGGGAATATTTCCACCAGTCTCCCACTTGCACTAGAGTCAATAATCTAGTTCACATCGCCATGTGATTAACACCCAAAGAGTTTACTAGAGTCAATAACCTAGTTCACATCGCCGTGTGACTAATACTCAAAGAGTTTTCTAATAGTGATCATGTTTTTGCTCGTGAGAGAGGTTTTTAGTCAACGGGTCTACAACATTCAGATCCGTGTGTACTTTGAAAATCCTTATGTCATATTGTAGATGCAGCTATCACGCTTTACTTGGAGCTATTCCAAATGGCTGCTCCATTTTACGTATCCGCTTTGCTACTCAGAGTTATCTAGATCGGTGTCAAAGCTTGCATCGACGTAACCCTTTACGACGAACTCTTTATTACCTCCATAATCGAGAAATATTTCCTTAGTCCTCGAGTTACTAAGGATAATTTCGACCGCTATCTAGTGATACACTCCTGGATCACTCTTGTACCCCCTTTATCAGGTTTGGTACACAACAAGGCATCTCGTATAGAACCTATGGCTAAGGCATAGGGAATGACTTTCATTCTTTCTCTCTCTCTTCTACCATGGTCGGGCTTTGAGTCTGACTCAATTTCACACCTTGTAACACAAGCAAAAACCCTTTCTTTGACTGAACCATTTTGAACTTCTTCAAAATCATGTCAAGGTATGTTCTCTGTAAAAGTCTTATTAAGCATCTTGATCTATCCCTATAGATTTTGATGCCCAATGTATAAGCAGCTTCACCGAGGTCTTTCATTGAAAAATTCTTATTCAAGTATCCTTTTATGCTATCCATAAATTCTATATCATTTCTAATTAACAATATATCATCCACATATAATATTAGAAATGCTAGAGAGCTCCCACTCACTTTCTTATAAATACAGGCTTCACCGTAAGTCTGCATAAAACCATATGCTTTGATCACCTCATCAAAGTGTATATTCCAACTCTGAGATGCTTGCACCAGTCCATACATGGATCGCTGAAGCTTGTACACTTTGTTAGCACCTTTAGGACCGACAAAACCTTCTGGTTGCATCACATACAACTCTTCTTTCAGAAATCCATTAAGGAATGCAGTTTTGACATCCATTTGCCAAATTTCATAAAATGCGGTAATTGCTAACATGATTCGGACAAACTTAAGCATCGCTACGGGTGAGAAAGTCTCATCATAGTCAACCCCTTGAACTTGTCGAAAACCTTTTGCGACAAGTCAAGCTTTGTAGATAGTAACATTACCATCAGCGTCAGTCTTCTTCTTGAAGATCCATTTATTCTCTATGGCTTGCCGATCCCCACCTAAGTCCACACTTTGTTCTCATACATGGATCCTATCTCAGATTTCATGGCCTCAAGCCATTTTTTGGAATCTAGGTTCATCATAGCTTCTTCATAGTTCGAAGGTTCACCGTTGTCGAACAAGATGACTTCCAGGACAGGATTACCGTAACACTCTGGTGCGGTACATGTTCTAGTCGACCTTCGAGGTTCAGTAGTAACTTGATCCGAAGTTGCATGATCATCATCATTAGCTTCTTCTCTAGTTGGTGTAGGCATCACGAGAACGGTTTTCTCGGATGGGCTACATTCCAATTCTAGAGAAGGTACAATTACCTCATCAAGTTCTACTTTCCTCCCACTCACTTCTTTTGAGAGAAACTCCTTCTCTAGAAAGGACTCATTCTTAGCAGCTAAGATCTTGCATTCCGATTTGTGGTAGAAGGTGTACCCAATAGTTTCTTTTGGGTATCCTATGAAGACGCACTTCGCCGATTTGGGTTTGAGCTTATCAGGCTGAATCCTTTTGATATAAGTGTCGCAACCCCAAACTTTAAGAAACGACAACTTGGGTTTCTTGCCAAACCATAGTTCATATGGTGTCGTCTCAACGGATTTAGACAGTGCGCTATTTAACATGAATGCAGTTGTCTCTAATGCATAACCCAAAAACGATAAAGGGAAATCGGTAAGAGACATCATAGAATGCACCATATCCAATAGAGCACAGTTACGATGTTTGGACACACCATTACACTGTGGTGTTCCATGTGGTGTGAGTTGTTAATGTATTCCACATTGATTTAAATGAAGGCCAAACTCGTAACTCAAATATTCTCCTCCGCGATCTGATCGTAGGAACTTTTTTTCTTATTACGATGATTCTCTACTCCAGTCTAAAATTCTTTGAACTTTTCAAATGTTTCAGACTTGTGTTTCATCAAGTAGATATACCCATACCTACTTAAATCATCCGTGAAGGTGAGAAAATAGTGATACCTGCCACGTGCCTCAACACTCATCAGACCGCATACATCGGTATGTATTGTTTCCAATAAGTCATTAGCTCGCTCCATTGTTCCGGAGAACAAAGTTTTAGTCATCTTTCCCATGAGGCATGGTTCGCAAGTATCAAATGATTCATAATCAAGTGATTCCAAAAGTCCATCCGCATGGAGTTTCTTCATGCGCTTTACACTAATATGACCTAAACGACAGTGCCACAAGTATGTTGCACTATCATTATAAACTTTGCATCTTTTGGCATCAATATTATGAATATGTGTATCACTACAATCGAGATTCAATAAACCATTTACATATGAGTGTATGACCATAGAAGGTTTTATTCATGTAAACAGAACAACAATTATTCTCTGACTTAAATGAATAAGCATATTGCAATAAAAACGATCCAATCTTGTTCATGCTCAACGCAAACACCAAATAACATTTATTTAGGTTCTACACTAATCCCGAAAGTATAGGGAGTGCGCGATGATGATCACATCAATCTTGGAACCACTTCCAACACACATCGTCACCTTGCCCTTAACTAGTCTCCGTTTATTCTCCAACTCATGTTTCAAGTTACTAATCTTAGCAACTGAACGAGAATCAAATACCCAGGCGCTGCTACGAGCACTAGTAAGCAACACGACAATAACATGTATATCAAATATACCTTTGTTCACTTTGCCATCCTTCTTATCCGCCAACTATTTGGGGTCGTTCCGCTTCCAGTGACCATTACCCTGCAGTAGAAACACTCAGTCTCAGGCTTGGGTCTAGCTTTTGGCTTCTTCTCAGGAGAGGCAACTTGCTTGTGGTTCTTCTTGAAGTTCCCTTTCTTTCCCTTGCCCTTTTCCTTGAAACTAGCGGTCTTGTTAACCATCAACACTTGATGCTCCTTTTGGATTTCTACCTCCGCCAATTTCAGCATCGTGAAGAGCTCGAGAATCGTTTTCGTCATCCCTTGCATATTCATAGTTCATCACGAAGCTCTAGTGGCTTGGTGATAGTATCTAGAGAAATATGTCAATCACTATCTTATCTGGAAGATTAACTCCCACTTGATTCAAGCTATTGTAGTATCCAGACATTCTAAGCACATGCTCACTAAGCTATTATCCTCCATCTTGTAGGAAAAGTACTTGTCAGAGGTCTCATACCTCCCAACACGGGCATGAACCTGAAACACCAATTCCAGCTCTTGGAACATCTCATATGTTCCATGGTGTTCAAAACATCTTTGGAGCCCCGATTCTAAGCCGTAAAGCATGGTGCACTAAACTATCAAGTAGTCATCAGATCGAGCTTGCCAAATGTTCATAATGTCAGCATCTGCTCCTGCAACACGTCTGTCACCTAGTGGTGCATCAAGGACATAATTCTTCTGTGTAGCAATGAGGATAATCCAAAAATCACGGACCCAGTCCGCATTACTGCTACCATCATCTTTCAACTTACTTTTCTCTAGGACCGTATCAAAAGTAAGGGAGCTACATCGCGAGCTATTGATTTGCAACATAATATGCAAAAAATTATGACTAAGTACATGATAAATTTAAGTTCAATTAATCAAATTACTAATGAACTCCCACTTAAATTAACATCCCTCAAGTTATCTAAGTGCTACATGATCCAAATCAACTAACCCATATCCGATCATCACGTGAGATGGGGTAGTCATCAATGGTGAACATATCTATGTTGATCATATCTACTATATGACTCATGTTTGACCTTTAGGTCTCAAGTGTTTCGAGACCATGTTTGTACATCCTAGGCTCGTCAAGTTTAACCCATGTATTCATGTGTGTAAATCTGGCTTACACTCATTGTATGTGAACGTAGAGTCTGTCACACCCGATCATCACGAGGTGCTTCAAAACGACAAATTGTAGCAACGGTGCATACTCAGGGAGAACACTTTTATCTTCAAATTAAGTGAAGGGATCATCTTATAATGCTAACACTGTTCTAAGCAAAATAAGATGCATAAAGGATAAACATCACATGCAATCAAAATATGTGACATGATAAGGCCATCAATATCTTGTGCTTTTGATCTCCATCTCCAAAGCATTGTCATGAACTCTATCATCACCGGCTCGACACCTTAATCTCCATCGTTGCGTCGTGGTCATCTTGCCAACTATCGCTTCTACAACTATTGCTAACTCATAGCGATAAAGTAAAGCAATTACATGGCGCTTGCATTTCATACAATAATTAAGAGACAACCATAAGGATCCTGCCAATTGTCGATATTACAGAACATGATCATCTCATACAATAACCTATAACTCATCACGTCTTGACCATATCACATCACAACAAGCCCTGCAAAAACAAGTTAGATGTCCTCTACTTTGTTGTTGAAAGTTTTATGTAGCTGCTACGGGCTTCTAGCAAGAAATGTTCTTACCTACAGAAAAAACTACAATGATGATTTATCAAATTTGCTGTTTTAACCTTCATCAAGGACCGTGTCGTGGTTCCAAGCCTGACAGTACGAGTAGGGGGTACGAATGGGGAGACAAGGCCCTAGCTATGGTGAACTTGTACACGAGGTGTTTTACGAGTTTAGGCCCTTCTCGGAGGAAGTAACAGCCCTACGTCTCGGTGGCCGGAGGCGGTCGACTAATATGTGTATATGTGAGTTACAGGGATGCGAACCCTTGTACAGGAGGAGGGGGTGGCTTATATAGTGTGCCAGGACCCTAGCCATGCTCCACGTTACCAAGGATTCAATGTACATTAAGGCAGGCGTTACTGATAATGTCTACAGTAAAGAGTAATTAAGGCATTCACGATGGCGAGTGAATACCAGACCGTTATTGTCTTAAGGGACCTTTGACCTTCGGGGGTCGAGTGCCTTCGATTGGTCGAGTGGGGTGAGTCGTCTTGTAGATGCTGTCCAGTCGAGTGGGATGTCCTCTTGGGCCGTCTAAGTCGACTGTCTTTGTCATCACAGGTTTTGTCTTTTGATATTCCGGGGTAGTGACCTTGGGTGGGGTACCTCGGTCAGGCCTGTGACCCTACCCTAGGTCTGTAACCTCGTCAGTAGCCCCTGAATGGATTGAGGCTTGAGCAGGAGAGAGTGTTGAGGAAAGCCCTCGTTCTGGCTCGACGCCCCTGGGGTTGTCTTCTCTGGGCTCGCGGACTAGGCTGTCCTCCCCAATCTTGTCTGGGTCGCCTTGATCGACTCTGAAACCGTCGAGTGCGTTGGTTGCGTCTTCCGTCGACTGAACTTTGCGCTAGGCGTCGAGTGTCGTTGGCGTGCGTAGTTTTCAGCGGGGTTGGTTGCTCTTTGGTCGCCGGGTTCCACGGGGTTTCGAAATTTGGGGAAGCGCGCGGGGCGGGACGTGCTGCAGCAATCGGACGGATACGCTTGGGATGCGTCGATCCTCGCGCCAGCTTTTTAGCCACATATCACGTCCGCGCCTGTTGCGGGATTTGATAAGATCGCTCGGGGCCATCGGTCAGCCACTCGACCGGGGCACTATAAGTGCGCACCGAGCCCGAAGCGGGGGCACTGTGCGCCCATTCCTTGCTCTTTCGCCACTCCTTCTCCGCCGTGCCTCTGCTCCTTCTCACTTTTCTCCACAGCCACTGCCGGCTTGCGTGCCATGGGCAAGGACAAGACCGTGGCGATGGAGCGTTCGAAGAAGGCGGCGACGGGGAAGGGGAGGCGGTCCGATCGTGGTGGATCGTCGTCGAGGTCCGGGCTCCCTCCTGGTTGGATCCAGGGGGATTGGATCCGGTCCACCGTCACGGCGGAGGATCTGGAGGAGCTGGAGGAGGAGGGACTGGTCGCTCGTGGCTCCTGGCGGGTGCCGGAGGGCGAGCTCGAGCCCCGGCCGTGGGAGGGCGAGTGCGTCCTTCTCGCGACCCACGTCGACCGAGGTTTCTCCATGCCTCCGCACCCCTTTTTTCGTGCTTTCTTGATATTCTTCGGCGCCCAGCTGCATTACTTCACGCCCAATTCCATCGCTTTCCTTGCCGCGTTCATTTCCATGTGCGAGAACTTCCTCGGCTGCCGGCCGCACTGGGGTTGGTTCAAGCACATCTTTACTTGCCGCTCGCAAACCGTCAAGAAGGCAAACCTGAGCGACGATAAGACGCACGTCCTCCAGGCGTGCGGCGGGCTCGGCATCCAACTTAGGAATAGAAGCGCTTTTCCCCCTATGATCTTTCCGGAGTCGATTCGGGGCTGGCAGTCGACTCGGTTCTATTACAAGGACAGTCGGACCCCGGGTCAGTCGACTGGTCTCCCCCCTTTCTCTCTTGGTCGAGCCAGCCAGCCTCCTTCAATGATCATGGGTAAAGCCGAGAGGGCCGAAGTGAACATGTTGGTGGAGCGGGTTGTCCAGTTGGTCCACGAGAGAGTAACAGGGTTGGATCTGCTTGAGGTGTACGTCACGCGGAGGATCCAGCCGCTCCAGGCTCGGGACCACCCGATGTGGTTGTACTCCGGCACCGACGACTCGTCGCGAGTCCACCCGGAGGTGGCCGACGTGAAGTACATGGCGCAGTGCCTGAAGTGCGTCATGGGGAACAAAGACAACCCCAGGGGGTCCGGGAGGGTCCTTCCATTCGATGCTGACCATCTGCCCGATAAGGTTCGTCTTCGGCTCCCGAGTGATGTTCCTGTTGTTGGTTTGTAATTTGTCTTGACGAGTCCGACTGATGTTTGGATAATCCTTCCTTTTGCAGATCTATACTGAGATGTACTCACTGCCCAACGGGGATCTAGTCCAGGAGGGCGACGAGGGCGTGGGCGACGCCTCCAAGTGGAAGACGGAGGAGGAGACCGAAGAGGAGAGCGAGGACTACAGCAGCGGGCAGGAGGTCGAGTTACCTCCCCGCGATGAGAGGCGGTCCAAGGGGAAGCATGACCCAAGGGTTGTGCGCCCTCGGACAGGTCCCTTTAGCTCCCAAACGCCTAAGCGTGCTCGCACGGCCACTCCCGACCCATCTGAGAAGGCGCCCAAGCATCCCAAGGTTATCACCGCCAAGCCCCGGAAAGCTGTGCCCAAGATTAAGGTGGATGTTCCCATCGCCTCCACGTAAGTACCATTCAGTTTTGTTCCTTTCTACCTTTCGGAGGTCGACCATGTCTTTGTCGACTCATCTTCGAGTGGATTCTTCAGTGCTGCCGCCTCCACGACGCTGATGGACATTGACAAGGGTCGGGACGACGAGGAGACCGCAGATGCCGCAACGTCCCGCGCAGGTGCGAGTTGTAGATCGTGTCTTACTTTTTGTCGGCTAGGGATGACGGTCGACTGAACTTCACTATTGTTTGTTTTGAAGTGCCGCACCACATCATAAAACTCCCAGACGGCGATGATGATGATGAGGAGCGCTTGGGAGGGGCTCGACGACGCGCAGGGAAGAAGGGCCGGAAGGTGCCTTCTGGCCCGGAGGCCCAGCAACAGGAAGGTGCGGTCCGGGCCACGGTCTCCTTCGCCGTCCCGGCGTCGACTGAACGCCCTGCTTCGTCAGCTGGAGGGGCCGTCGACCCAGCGCTTGCCCCAACTGTCGACCCAGCGCCTGCTCCAGCCATCGACCCAGCGCCCGCTCCGGCCGTCGACCCAGCGCCTGCTCCGTCATCCGTCCTCTTCTCCTCCTATCGCCTCCCGGAGGATCCCGTGGGTGCAGCTCAAGAAGCTATTCGCCAGGCGGGGTTGATGATGGAGAAGACGAAGGTGGCGTACGAGGCCAGCATGGCTGCTTACGACGCTAGTTCTGCTCCTCGGGCCAACGTACAGGTTTGTTTTCTCCACTGGTTTGGCTTGCTGTGCTGGACTAGTCTTTGGTTTTGAAAAAAATCTGCTGCTTTGTTCGTAAGGTGATGTCACACCCACTGGGTGAGAGTCTTGATGTGTTTGCTTTCAACTTTTTTTTGAGCTCGAGCCAGACTGATATTGGTTGAGTGAGAACCGGTGGGGGCACGCTCAGTGCACCCACTGGGTGTAGTCCCCGAGACCGTGGTCGACTGCTGGCAGTCGGCCATGGTCTGATAATAGAACTTTTCTTCCTTGTTTTTTTAGCTCGAGCCAGACTGATCTTTGGCCGAGTGAGAACTAGTGGGGGCACGCTCAGTGCACCCAGTGGGTGTACTCCCCGAGACTGCGGTTGAGTGTTTGACTCGACTGTAGTCTTAGAATCTTGTTTTGTTGTGTTGATGCAGAAGTCTTGCGAGTTTGGAGCCAAATTTGCAGACCTTGAGAAGAAGCAGATCCAGCTCAATCTCGACTTGCGACTAGCTCGGGACCATCTGAAGAAGACGCATGATGACGCGGCTGGTAACTGACGCCAACCATTTGTCGACTGACTTTTGATAAATATGCCTTGTGTCTCCTCATGTTCATCTGTCTAGTGATGTCATTGGTAGGTCAAGTGAAAGCGGCCTTGGAGCAGAAAGATCTCGGCTTGGCCTCCGTAGGCACGCTCACTCGAGGCGGAGATCATCAGGCTGAGGGGCTCACTCGACGCAGCTAACCAAGAGGTGACTCGACTGAAGAATGCCAAGAGCGTCTTGAACGACAAGTACAAGGCCCTCTTCCAGAAGAGGATTGATCTTGAGGCTTATCTGGGCGACCTTACCAAGTAGTGGTACCTCGTGCTCGAAGGTACGTCCCTTTGGCTCAGGCTAAGTTGGATCGGTCGACCCATGTTTTGTTTGCTGACTCCACTTGCTTTTTGTGGTGCAGAATTCTGCCGCAACTTCGAAGAAGAGACTGGGCGGGTCGAGCCCGGCCTGGACCTAGCCAATTCCATCATGAAGGACGAGATTGCCATGAATATCTTGAGGCTGGAGTCCCGTCTTACTGCTGCCACGGACTATCTTGGACGGCTAAAGGCGGTGATGGCCCGGATCAACACCATGCTCTAGAGGGGAATCGTGCAGGAGAACGACCTCGAGTGTCTGATGACTCGACTCAATGAGATCCCCGGCCGAGTGCAGTAGTGGAAGAAGTCGTCCGCCCGGAGTGGAGCCGACGTGGCGCTATCTTTGGTCCGTGTTCACTGCAAGGAAGTGAAGGAGAGAAGGCTCGCGGCGCTCAAGGTCGCCAATACGAAGGAGCTCCAATTCCAGTCGTTCATGGAGACTTTCTTGGAAGCCGCCACCGGCATCGCTGATGGGATCGACCTAGACCAGTTCGTTGCACCTGCGAGTCCGCCTCCTCCTGAGGAATGAAAGAACTTTGACACTTCAATTCAATTTGCCTCGGAATGCCGAGTGATCTTGTAATCGTTAAACTCTGGTGGGCCCGTGCCCAGGTACTCTTGCCCGAATCTTGCGGGACTTTATCTGGATTTGATTCCTTGGCTTGTGACTCTCTTTTTTTGATCGCTTGAATCTTTGAGTCGACGTCTTGACGGCGACGTTGTACTTGTGGCGGAGTTCGGAGGACCGCGGCTGAGTCCCCCGAGTGAGAGAGCTGCTCTTCACTCGGAATGGCTTTTGTAACTTAGGCGAGTCGCGGGGCCGCAGCTAAGCCCCCGAGTGAGAGGGTTGCTCTTCACCCGGAGTGGATGTTTGTAACTTAGGCGATTCCAAGCTATGTTGTATTTGTGGCGGAGCTCGGAAGGCAAAGCCACATTATACTTACGACGCAGCTCGAAGGACCGCAGCTAAGCCCCTGAGTGAGAGGATTGCTCTTCACTCGGAGTGGATGTTTGTAACTTAGGCGATTCCAAGCTACGTTGTATTTGTGGCGGAGCTCGGAAGGCAAAGCCACATTATACTTACGACGCAGCTCGGAGGACCGCAGCTAAGCCCCCGAGTGAGAGGAGTGCTCTTCACTCGGAGTGGATGTTTGTAACTTAGGCAATTCCAAGCTACGTTGTATTTGTGGCGGAGCTCGGAAGGCAGAGCCACATTATACTTACGATGCAGCTCGGAGGACCGCAGCTAAGCCCCCGAGTGAGAGGGTTGCTCTTCACTCGGAGTGAGTGTTTGTAACTTAAGCGATTCCAAGCTACGTTGTATTTATGGCGGAGCTCGGAAGGCAAAGCCACATTATACTTACGACGCAGCTCG
>LR738712.1:195060904-195130368 GCA_902687465.1 Secale cereale | reverse complement strand
CTACGCAGCTCGGAGGACCGCAGCTAAGCCCCCGAGTGAGAGGGTTGCTCTTCACTCGGAGTGAGTGTTTGTAACTTAGGCGATTCCAAGCTACGTTGTATTTGTGGCGGAGCTCGGAAGGCAGAGCCACATTATACTTACGAAGCAGCTCGGAGGACCGCAACTAAGCCCCCGAGTGAGAGGGTTGCTCTTCACTCGGAGTGAGTGTTTGCAACTTAGGCGAGTCACGGGGCCGCAGCTAAGCCCCCGAGTGAGAGGATTGCTCTTCACTCGGAGTGGATGTTTGTAACTTAGGCGATTCCAAGCTACGTTGTATTTGTGGTGGAGCTCGGAAGGCAGAGCCACATTATACTTATGACACAGCTCGGAGGACTGTAGCTAAGCCCCCGAGTGAGAGGGTTGCTCTTCACTCGGAGTGAGTGTTTATAACTTAGGCGAATCGGGTTCGCGGCTAAGCCCCCGAGTGAGAGGGTTGCTCTTCACTTGGAGTGAGTGTTTATAACTTAGGCGAATCGGGTTCGCGGCTAAGCCCCCGAGTGAGAGGGTTGCTCTTCACTCGGAGTAATTTTTGAAACTTAGGCGAATCGGGTTCACGGCTAAGCACCCACTGGGGGATTTTGAAGACCAGTGTTTTTTAGAAAACAACAATCATTAATGGACCACTGCAAACTTGTCTTTGAAGCAAATCGGGAAAACCTTTATTACAACTCGACTGTCGAGTGTTTCAACTGTAGAAGCGGCGGAGCAGGTCCGCATTCCACGAACGAGGTTCATCTTTCTTCTTGGCGACATTGTAAAGGTGGTACGCTCCATTGTGTAGCACCTTGGTGATGATGAACGGGCCTTCCCAGGTCGAGGCGACCTTGTGAGGTCGTTTCTGATGCACTCGAAGGACCAGGTCTCCTTCCTGAAATGCTCGGCTTCGGACGTTGCGAGCATGGAATCGATGCATGTCTTGCTGATAGATGGTCGACCGGATCAAGGCCATCTCTCGTTCCTCTTCCAAAAGGTTGACTGCATCCTGACGAGCCTATTCTGCCTCGGCTTCAGAGAAGAGTTCCACTCTAGGGGCGTTGTGTAACAGGTCGCTCGGCAACAGAGCTTCGGCTCCATAGACCATGAAGATAGGGGTACGGCCAGTCGACCGGTTTGGAGTCGTCCTCAAACCCCATAGGACAGATGGTAGTTCAGTTACCCAAGCCCCAGTGCCATGCTTAGGATCACGCATGAGCCGTGGTTTTAGCATTTGGAGAATCAAACCATTTGCTCTTTCTGCCTATCCATTCGACCGCGGATGTGCCACGGAGGCATAGTCAACTCGTGTTCCTTGAGAAGCACAGAAAGCTCTGAATTCATCCGAGTCAAAGTTGGAGCCGTTGTCTGTGATGATGCTGTGGGGAACTCCATATCTGAATATCAATTCCCTGATGAAGCTGATGGCGGTGCTCGACTCGAGGTTCTTGATGGGCTTGGCCTCAATCCATTTGGTGAACTTGTCGACTGCCACGAGTAGGTGGGTGAATCCGCTTCTGCCCGTTCTGAAGGGGCCGACCATGTCCAAGCCCCAAACGGCAAAGGGCCAGACTAGCGGAATGGTCTTCAAGGCACACGCCGACTTATGGGACATGTTGGAGTAGAACTGGCAACCTGCGCACTTGTCCACAATATCCTTGGCCATCTCGTTGGCACAGGGCCAGTACAACCTGGCTCGGTATGCTTTGGCCACTATAGTCCGAGAGGAAGCATGGTGGCCACAAGTTCCCGAGTGAATCGCATCCAGGATCAATCGACCTTCCTCTAGCGTGATGCAGCGCTGAGCGACTCCGGTGACGCTTTCTCTGTAGAGTTGACCCTGAATGACAGTGAACGCCTTGGATCGGCGGATGATCTAGCGCGCTTCCTCCTCATCTTTCGGGAGTTCTTGCCTGAGCAGATATGATATGTATGGCACAGTCCAGTCTGGCGTAATCACTAGGACCTCCATGATCAGGTCGACTACCACACATACTTCCACTTCAGTCGGATCTGACGCACTGACTGGCTGCGGGGGCTCTTCTGTGAAGGGGTCTTCTTTGACAGAAGGGGCGTGCAGATGCTCCAGGAACACATTCTTGGGACTAGGCTTCCGAATCGACCCAATTTTTGCGAGGTCATCGGCCAGCTGATTCTTGGCTCTGGGCACGTGATGGAGCTCTAGACCTTCAAACTTCTTTTTAAGCTTCCGCACTGCACTGCAATAACTGGTCATTGTCGGGCTCCTGACATCCCATTCCTTCATCACTTGGTTCACCACTAAGTCAGAGTCGCCATAAACCATCAGGCGACGGACGCCGAGTGAGATGGCCATGCGCAACCCGTACAAAAGTGATTCGTACTCAGCTTCGTTGTTCGAGGAGTCAAAGTGGATCTAAAGGACGTAGTTGAGCTTGTCGCCCCTGAAAGAAACCAGGACCACGCCTGCGCCGGATCCGTTCAGCATCTTGGATCCATCGAAGAACATAGTCCAGTGATCCGACTGAACTTGAGTCGGCAACTCTTGTTCTATCCACTCGGCCAAAAAATCTGCTATAGCCTGAGACTTGATGGCTTTCTTCGCTTCAAACTTGATATCTAACGGAAGAGGTTCAATCGCCCATTTTGCCACTCGACCGGTTGCGTCTCAGTTTTTCAGGATCTTTGACAGCAGGGCATCGCTGACGACTGAGATTTGAAGTAATGGGCAACCTTTTTTGCAGTCAAGTAAATCCCGTACACGAGCTTTTGGTAATGCGGGTACCTTTGCTTGTAGGGAGTCAAAACTTCGCATATGTAATAGACCGGGCGTTGGACCTTGTATGCCTCGCCCTCTTCTTCCCGCTCGACCGTGAGTATAGTGCTGACAACTTGTTAGGTGGCTGCAATGTATAGTAGGAGAGGCTCCTTGCTGACTGGGGCAGCAAGCACCGGCTGGGTGGACAGCAGGGCTTTGAGCTCTTCAAACACTGCTTCGGCTTCGGAATTCCACTCGAACTTGTCTGATTTTTTCGTGAATCGGTAGAGAGGTAGTGCCTTCTCACCGAGACGAGAAATGAATCGACTCAATGCGGCCAAGCAACCAGTAAGCTTCTGGATGTCGTGTATATGCTCGGGGCGTTTCATTCGGAGGATGGTGCTGACCTTCTCTGGATTGGCGTCGATTCCCCGTTCGGAAACGAGAAAACCGAGCAACTTGCCGCCAGGAACTCCAAATGTACACTTCGACGGATTGAGCTTGATATCGTAGCTTCTTAAGTTTGCGAATGTCTCAGCGAGGTTGGTCAGCAGGTCGGAATCTTTCCGTGACTTGACCACAATGTCATCCATGTATGCCTCGACATTCCGACTGATTTGCTTTATTAAGCACTTCTGGATCATGCGCATGAAGGTAGCGCCGGCATTTTTGAGACCGAAGGGCATGGTGACATAACAGAAACACCCGAAGGGGGTGATGAAAGCTGTCTTGATTTCATCGGGTCCGAACAGACGGATCTGATGGTACCCGGAATACGCGTCCAGAAAGGACAAACGCTCACATCCCGCAGTCGAGTCAACTATCTGATCGATACGGGGGAGAGGAAAACGATCCTTCGGGCAGGCCCGATTGATGTGCTTGAAATCGATGCACATGTGATGTCTACACACGCTTCTACTCTTGTAGACTATGTTGGGCCTCCAAGCGCAGAGGTTTGTAGGACAGCAGCAATTTCCCTCAAGTGGATGACCTAAGGTTTATCGAACTCAGGGAAGTAGAGGTTGAAGATGGTCTCTCTCAAGCAACCCTGCAACTAAGATACAAGAAGTCTCTTGTGTCCCCAACACACCTAATACACTTGTTAGATGTATAGGTGCACTAGTTCAGCGAAGAGATGTTAAATGGCAAGTGATATGGATGGCAAAACAAAGTAATATAAATCTGTAATAAAAAGTGCAGCAAGCAAACAAGTGGTAAACGTGAGCACAAATGGTATTGCAATGGTGGAAACAAGGCCTAGGCTTCATACTTTCACTAGTGGGAACTCCCAACAACATTAACATAATCGAATCACATGATATTTCCCATAAAACATGCAATGGAGACGCACCCGGAGGTCATTCCTTCGTGGTCAAGAGAGGACGAGAATTATGTAGGGCTACAAAAGCACACCTCAAAGTTCGTAGTTCTCAATCTAAGGATTTCCCAATGTCACCGCGGCCATCCAAAGAGAGTCCCACAATCACCACAACATATCTAAAGGATAGTCAAAGACAAGCACCAAGAGACTCTCAATCTTCAATCAACACACAAGAGAGGAAATCACTCATGAAAATATTTTTCTAATCCATGTCCAATAGACCGCTGTCACCTTGGTCTCGGGGATTATACTAGATAAAGACAAGTGAGTACATCAATCCAATACATAGAGGAAGGGGAAATATCATGGGATCACCCTAGATTAAGATAGCCTATGATCACAACGAAGATCACATCATGGGAGAGAGAATTGACCACATAGCTACTGGTAGAAACCTCAGCCCCGAGGAGGAACTACTCCCGCATCATGGAGGGAGGAAGCAACGTCGATGGAGATGAATCCGGGGGCACTTCCCCGTCCCGGCAGTGTGCCGGCACAGGAATTCTGGTCCCCCGAAGCTTGATGGCGATGGCGGCGGAGATCGGAATTGCGTCTGGAGAAAAGGGGTCTGGAATCAGGGTTTCTGCGACGGGTGTTAAATATATGCCAAAGGGGGGCATCAGCGGAGGCCTGGGGGGCCCAGGCGCCCCCCCGGTGCGGCCAGGAGGGGGGGCCGCGTGGGCAGGCCGCCTGGAGCCCTGGTGGCCCCCCTCCGGCCCTACTTTGGCCGCATGGAAGCTTCCGGAACGCTGATTTTTTATATATTTTTTCTGGGATTTTTCTGGCAGTTTTCGTGACGGGAAAACCTGAAATACAAAAACAGCAGAAAACAGAAACTGGCACTGGGGTGCACTGAGTTAATAGGTTAGTCCAAATATGATCAAAAGTGTATGGAAGTGTATAAATATCATAGCAATATCACCCAAAAGAGGCATGGAGCAAGCAGAAATTATAGATACGTTTTGGACGTATCAACATCCCCAAGCTTAATTTCTGCTCGTCCTCGAGTAGGTAAATGATAACAAGAATAATTTCTGTGGTGACATGCTATTAACCATATAAGGACTTTTCATAGTCATATGACAAAAGCTTACTGAGACAATGAATCTGTAGTAATTAAGTTGCCTCATGAGAAAATCACAAAGAACTGAAAGTTTTACAATATGATACTGAAACATCAATAGATTTGTAGTGAGCATGGTGTGCAAATATGACAAAGTGATATCTCGCTTGCCCCCTTTAGTGAAGCAAAACATAAATGCAGGGGCACCTCCAAGGTTTAAGTGATGACTAGATACAATGATTTCAGAATAAACGATATCATAATCATGCAAAAGACAATGCTACTTTGGGACAATGCACATTACACTCAGAATGACAATCATGCTCTCAGTAGTTGGTGATTTAAATGAAGGTGGAGACTCTCGAACCGTGGCTTTTGTTGGCAAAGATGAAAACCCGTGGTCGGAAACAAAAACTAAACATGTACCAGAGCTCTTGGTTTTAAAAACAGAGGTAATAATTATTATTTTTGGATATGCATGTTTCGTCAACGAATGCTAGCAGACAACTCAATCACTTCTTGAGATGGACAAGTTTCGAGGAACGGCTCCCGAATGAGGATGATCACATCCTCTTAATCTCCTTTGTTTATCGCTGCCAAAGTTTTCTGATTTCTCATGAACAAAGCGTGAAGGAGGGTTTGTTTGTTATATTATTTTTGAGCCGGGCGCACTCTTTGCCAGTTCCTTCTCGTATTATGGGTTTGCACATTAGACATGCAATCCCGGGGTGAAGCTTGTCCAACTTAAAAAGATCATGAATTAACTACTACTTGCTCATGAACTAAAATAGAGGCACAAAATAGAAATGCTTTTTTTGAATAATTTCGAGATGGTACATGAAAGTCTTCGTTATGAATGGCAGGTAAATACCATGTATAGGAAGGTATGGTGGACTCATATGGCATAACTGGTTTAAAGGAATTTGTATGCACAAGCAGTCAGTCCGCTTAGTACAGGTGGAGGTTAGCAAAAGACTGGGAGCGACCAACTAAAAGAGCAATGACGGTCATAATCATGCAGAGCGACAAAGCAACATTGAATCAGGCATGGAAGTTATATCGCTACTCAGAAATAAAAGATCATCAAGGCTTGATAGACTTTCTTTACAGTCTTAAATATGCGTGAGCATACGCCAAGTCAATCAAAATAAATTCTTGAAGGAAGATATCAATAAACCATACCACATCATAGGCAAACAAATCATGTTGGTACTCCAATAACAAATTGGGAACCCCCCAGCTATTTGAGACTAACCATAAGAAAACATGAACTACTAAGCTCCATTATGCACGTAGCATTTTTATCATAGACATATCGACCAATGCAACAGAAGCCATATCTCTTAACAAGATAAGCATGATAAATAAAGAGAGTTCCAACGACCAACTAAACAAAAGCTCTTTAAAAAGATAAGCATGAAAACTAAAAGCTAAACATGATAGTAGCTATTGAAATACCAAGAACATACACAGCAAAGATAAACATGAAAATTCTATGTTGTGTTCTAGGTTGAAGTGGAGCGTGTTTCTCTCCCACACAAAGAAAGCTGAGTTTCGACTCGTTATGAAAAGCTAAAGAAAACTAAAAATGAAACTAAAAGCAAGACGCTCCAAGCATAGCACATAACACATGAAGTGATAAAAATATAGTGGAACGAAAGACGAACTGATAATGTTGATGGAGAAGGGGATGCACGGGGGCATCCCCAAGATTAGACGCTTGAGTCTTCTTGAATATTTCTTGGGGGTGCATGGGGGCATCCCCAAGCTTGAGCGTTTGACACTCCTGAATCTTTTTATCATCTTCCCTCGCACACTTGAAAACTCCCTTCATACATAACTCATCATAATCTGATTAGCGAGGTTAGTACCCATAATAAAATAATTGTTCCTTGCTGGAAATAAGGATATTCTTGGAGGTCTACTGTTTCTCAAGATTGCCAAAAGGTTTTTGCAAAGAAAAAGCAAGATCAAGGTTTGCAAAATGAAGGAAAGGCAAAACAGGACAGAATCTGTGAAAAACAGACCAGCAGGTAGTAAATGATTTTTTCGGGGCACTTCTGCAACTCTAATCAAAAAACTCAGAACAGACGCCCGAAAGACAATTGTATAGAGCACGCTGTCGAAAAAATTCAGACCAAAAAGATGATCTGGTGATTTTATACGAATTTTTCTGTCCAAGGACAGAATCTGTTTCCTGGACAGCACGTCACAACTTTTGAACTTTCTTGCAATCAGAGGCTACACTTGGCACAAAGCTGAAAAGTAAAGATACAATGATGTTGCTACAGTAGTAACAAACATCAAGACCACTAAAAACTGAAAGAACAAACTGAAAGCAAAGATAACAAGGGTTGTCTCCCTAGAGCTCTTTCTTTATAGCCATAAAGATAGGCTTAAGACTTTAATGATGCTCTCGTAGGAATAAGAGTTGAAGAGCAAAAGAGAGCATCAAGAAGCAAATATCAAACACATTTAAGCCTAACATGCTTCCTATGCATAGGAATATTGCAATAGAATAATTCATTGAAGCACAAAGCAATAATCATAGGAAGACAAAACAAGTGCAGCTTCAAAACCTTCAACATAAAGAGAGGGAACTTAATATTATTGAAATATCTATAAGCATATGTTCCCTTCTCATAATAATTTTCAGTGGGATCACGAATAAACTCAACAATATAAGCATCACATAAAGCATTGTTACCATGATCCTCATGCAAAAAGGTACTCTTACTCTCCACATAAGCATAATCTTTCTCATCGGTAATAGTGGGAGTAGGACTATCATAAACAACTTGAACACTATAGATTAATTGTGTATTAGGAAGATGGTGTTCAACAAGGGAGTAATTCCCTCCATGATTATGACAAGTTTCATAAGGATAATTTCTCCTTATGCAATAGATACCTTTATAATCACTATAGATTGGAGTTATAACATCATCATGGTAGAGAAGAGCATTATCATTGCTAGCAACTATATTTGTGAACATGTTGTCTTTATTCTTACTAGCAAAAGAATCATCAATTATCACATCACTAGTGGGTAAAGGATTTGCAATCCTATCATCCCCAAGCTTAGAGCTTTCCATATCATCACTTTCAGAGTTGGTACCAAAAAGATTTTCAAGATCATAAGTAGCATTATCATCATTTTCCCAATCACAATAAGTAACATGCATATCATAATCAAAATCATCTTCAATAGTACCTACGGACGTATCATCAAGATGATAATTAAGGCAATAAACTTCACCTTTTTCTTTAAACTTACAACCGTTAGGATAAAAGTTTATGGGAGGAATATGCTTAGGCCAGGTTGATACCCATTCTTCTTCCTTCTTGCTCCTCTTCCTCCTCTTTTTCTTTTTCTTCTTCTTCACCTTAGGAGGGAGTGGTTGGAGATGAAGCTTCTCCACATATCCTGGTTTATCATTAGAAACAATAGGGGAAACTTGGGAGAAACTCTCCTTTTTATTAGCAGAAATATAAGAGACATTTTTATACTTTGGTAAAGTTCCCTCCTTTCTAATCTTACTTATGTAATCATTTTCATGGCAATTAACAACACAATAGAGATGGCAATTTTGCAAAGTGTTTTTTATTCCCATGGCATTAACATCTAGCCAAGAAGTCTTTTCTGATAACTCTTCACACATCAAAAATAACATAAGCTCATCATAAATATCAGAGGTGATCATGTTATCACACAACTGGTTAACATTTATGTTTTAAAAGTGCATGCATTGAAAATTAAAGTGACCCTCTATACGGCAAAGTTCACAAGTAAAAGGATAAAGGTCACACAATTCTCTAGCAATTTCATTTAAATCTCTGACCCAAGTGTTTGTTCTTTCATGCTTATGTTGCTTACAATACTTCTCTTCTTCAATCATAGGCCTTTCACAAGGTCTATCCACTCCACAAAAATTAACATGCTTATATAAAACTTCATCTTTAGGAATTGGATCATGCATGTTGCAATCATCATGAACAATTTCATTTTCTTTGCAAGTCTCTTTAAAAGGTTTATGATACTTGATCCAATCCTCCTTAGGCATATTAATATGTGAAGCAAAAGATTTGAGGAAATCAACAAGGAGTTGAGAATCAAGTCCAAACTTAGCACTAAACTTATTAAAACTTGTAGTTTCAACAAAGGACTTAATGCAATCATAATCATAAATTATACCTGACTCTTTACCTTTGTCGATCTCCCAATCTTCAGTGTTGCGTTGAATTCTTTCAAGGAGTTTGTGGGGACCCCGACTTAGAAGTCGAGATCACCGAATGCACGTGTACAGTGATCCCAGAGATCAATGCTCACTGAACACACAGAAGCTGAATAACAAGAGTCTTACATCCATACAAATAGTCTTACACGAATTAAGGCAATTAAGGCCTAGTCTTACATAGATAGAGCCTCACGGGCTGAATAGCAAATAACTCAAATAGCGGAAGTCTTCGATAAAGGGTAGAACCCATGCCATCTGCCTTAACCCTACAGGCATTTTGACTGGGATAGCATCCTAGTTCGCATGTTCGTCTCCAAAGAACTCTCCCTCATATTCCTGTTCTTCCATGCCTGGCCAATTAAATAACCAATGGCAAGCCAATGAGTACTTTGAATGTACTCGCAAGCAACCCATGATGTGGTTCAAAGTAACAATGCAATTGAACGATAATGAACAATCTAGCAAAGGGCTAGAATAAATATTCTACTATCAAGTTTATGCATCAATAAACTCGCGTAACCTCGATGACAGGTTACCGATATCAACATGAATATGATTCAACTCATCGAGTCAAGTCACCACCTTGACTCATCACACACATACTTTCACCGATGAAGTAAAATTCTGGACATAGTTTAAGTAGCACCACCCAACTGTCCATGACCGTGGACACGGCTATTCGAATAGTTTTACACTCTGCAGAGGTTGCGCACTTTACCCTCAAGATCCGGGGAACTTTCGTGTCATCCACGACCCGCGGTACCTCAAGTACCCGCGGTAAGCACCCGGTCATTACCTTTCCTTAGACGATACTAACATAGAGTCCACTCGTTGGTGCACGACCCTCGGGTACAAACAATAGATCACGGGACTTGCCCTAATTCAATGTCACGCGTACCCGAAGGGACCAACGGTGTGTCCGGTGCCCTGTGAAAACAGTCATGGTCGTCTATCCAAGCACGACCCCGTCCCGGGAAAGACCTCAAGTCTTCCCGTCACTAGTAATGCGGGCACCATGCTAGTATCGACCTAAGTAATCAATAAAGCCCTGTCCCATAAGGGGTAGTGTGGTTGCACATGTTTGGTTGGGACGGTAGTCACACATAAATCTAATCCATCATTTCACCATGCACATGATTAACCGGCACATCACTTCTTCCTCAAGTGATGACCTAACACATCATCACCCTCGGGCATTAGGGGCACCCGATGGGTTCATGCAAAGATTTCAACTACGAAGGTTAAAATCACACATGCATCATTTAAGCTTCATGACCAACTATTTGCATGTCATCTAGCACTTAGCAAGATCAAGATCAAGCATGCATCATGTGGTGGTTCCAACTAGGTCACCACCGTGAATCTATGGTCATGCATCGGAAACAACGGGTTCCGCAAAACAAGTGTATCATGGTCAAAGGGCTGCTTGCCTGGATTGGCTTCGTCTTCCAAGTCTTCAAATCCTTCTCCTTCTCCTTCCACAGCAACTTCGTCAAATACGGTATCTGTACGTCGCATAATAACCACGGGAAAATAAGACCACAAATAAAACAGAAAAATCAAAGTGCTCAGAAAATACTAGAGGAATTTCTAAGATGGGGAAAATTCTTAGTTGGAGTTTTGGAGTAACAAAATGGAAGCTATTGATTTTTGAACAGGAGTTTTACTGCCCAATTTGAATTTAAATTTGAACAGTACAGAAAAGTTTCATAGGTGTGAGTGAAAATGGTACCATTAAATAGGTGGGAATATTACAAGAATTTAGGAGTTGGAATTATTTTATTTGGACCATTATTCTTTTCTGTAAAAATGTTTAAAACAATTACAGAAAAGAAAAAAGGAAAAGTGCCCTGTGCAACTGGGCCAGAGAAGGCCACAGTGCACGGCCCAGGGCGGACCAGCCCAGCCGCACGGGTGCCTGCGCGCGCACGTCAGGTTTTTGAACCTGACGGGCGGGGCCCGTCAGTCAGTGACTGAGAGGAGGGGGAGAGAGGTGTGGGGATGACAGGCGGGGCCCGCCTGTCATCTCCAACCTTGTGGCCACGGCGACGGCGAGCTCACCGGCGAGGTTTCCGGCCACGGCGACGGCAACGGAGGGCAGGGATGGGTCCAGCGTCGAGTGGCGGTTGTAGGGGTGGTGGTACGGTACGCCGGGGAGGTCAGGTTCGCCGGCGGCGAGGTGGGACGGCGGAGGCTCGTCGGGAGGTCGTTGCTCCGGTCGTTTCCGACTGCAACAGAAGTGGGAAACAGAGGGGAAACGATCAGTGTGGTGAGGGGGTTCCGAATCAGGCAAAAGGAAGGGCAGGGGAGGCCCGTAATGCGAGATCACCGGCGGCCCGACGCGGCGGAGCTCCGGTCGATCCCGAGCACTGGGACTTCCTCGGGAGGAATGGGTGGTGCTGGAGGGCTGAGTGAGGTGTGGTGGAGCTGCTGATGCTGCTGGAGAGGCCCGGGGGGGTCCTATTTATAGGGGGTCGACGGAGGCCTGTGGTCCAGTGCGCTGGCGAGCTTCGGCTCGAAGCTACAGCGCACAGGGGGCGAGGGGAATGAGTCCACAGAGTTGCTGGACGAGCTCCACGTCCAGTAGAGGTGAGAGGAGGAGCGGGGGAGCTTCTAGACCGCGCGCGCGTGCGAGGCAGAAGAGTGGCCGTTGCGGGCGGCCGGCGCGCGTGCGACGACGGTCACTGGAGGGCGCAGGAGGAGGGGGACAGCGCCGGGGCGGTCGCGGACGTCGAGGAGCATCGACTGGCGCGAGGGAGTGGCCCGAGGCTGTCGGGGGTGGCTGATTGGCTGGAGCTACAGTGCGTGGGTGCACTGTAGCGTGCTCCACAACGCGCGTATGGCTGGCACCTTCGTGCCCTCGCCGCTCTGGTCAAAACCAACGTGCCCAAGAGTGTCTAGAAGGTTAGGGGAGGAGTAAAGAATTGGGCTGAGGCCTTGGATGCCCTGGAGATGCTGAGAGAGCGGGAGGATGCTGGTAACTTGGTGAAAATTTGCTGTCCAGCAAGGTAAACTTGGGTTCTCACCCCTCAATCATGGAGCTGGGGTGCTGGGGAGGTTACTGGAGGTAGCCAGTAGCTGAATGATCATGTGGTAAAAAGTTGAGGCCATGGAGAAGAGTAAAAGTGATCAAGATGAGGGTTTTAGTAAAAAACCAGAAGGTGTTTGATCAGTGTTTGGTCAAGCAAATGACCTCCACTTGACATGGCACTTAACAGGATTGAAAGACATGAGAAAATAGGGTGCTTCACCAAATTTGGGCTCATTTGAGGAAACTAGCCAATGTAACTTTGGTGAACCCTAGAAATCAACAAAAACAGCTTCATCTTGATTGAGTCAAGCTAATCATCTCCCCCTGATGCACCACTTGGTTTAGCATCATCATTTGGGGTATTGATCATGCCCACAAAGTTTGAAGCTAAAGATAAAAAGTTGGTAATGTAAAGTTGTTCAAATTTGCATTTGAACAGAAAGGGTTTTAGGGTGATCTGATCAAGTTGCTCTATTCCAAATCTTGTGCCATTTGGTCTAGATGCCTTATTAGGCCATTCTAGCATGTGCACCAAGTTTGAGAGTATTTGGATAAGTTTGGCAATGTAGAGTTGCTCAAACTTCAAATATGGACAAAATGGTTATGAAGGGGTTTGAGGATGTTTTCTTGCTTCCCAAGGCATGGGACTTGGCAAGATCATCAAATATGTCATATATGACATGATAGAATTTCCCTGGAATTTTTGGAGAATATTTCCTTTGTAAATATTTCAAAAGCTTGAAATATCCAGAAAGGGTTTTAGAGGGTTTAGCCCATTATCTTGAACATGACCAAGTGTTGAAACTCTTATATATGGACAATATATGTCCTCTGAGTCTCTCTGAATTTTGGCAAATATTTTTGAAACAGTTAAATAATTTGCCCCTATTAAAGACCATTTCCGGCCTTAAGAAAAAGCTTTTAAATAAAATAGGAAAATAACTTTTAAAATTATACCTTTCTGGTTTCTGGAAGTCCTATGACTACTAGGTCTCAAATAAACCTTTTGAAATATTTTTCTCACCCTAAATCAAGTACTTGCAGTGCAAATCTCAATTAAGGGGTTTTTGGAAAACTAAATTTATAAAATACCTTTTGGCCAAATTAATTTTGTAAGAAAATACTATACTGTTATATAACACTTGGCATAATCATTGGGCAGAAGTTTTGGGTATGGAGATGAATTCTACAAGAGGTCATAGTTGACTTTAATGAGCACATGAAAAAGCATATAAAGAAAACTCAATTCCAAATAAAAGCCAAATGATGCTAAAATTTTTTGCTGGTCCAAATTTTCATGCTCCAAAGGTACAAATAACATGTTACAAAATGCAGGGTGTGACAGAGTTCCCATTTAGCATCAGTCTTTTCGTTTGTGAAAGAACCCATAGAGGAAGCATCGAGCAAATCTTTATCCTGCCGAGAGAGCCTCGCATAGAAATTAGTAATAATCATATCTTTGGGGAGCCCATGGTTAGGACTTTTTAGCATTAACGTTTTCAGTCTCCCCAAGCTTGAGCTACGCTCTCTCCGTCATGAGGATAGAAATTATAAACATAATTCCTATTCTCATGGACTTCATGAAGAGGATAAAACTTGGAGTAAAAGAGAGACATAAGCTCTTGCCAATCAAGCAAGTGCGAGTTATCGAGAAGCTTATACCAATCTGAAGCTTTATCTATAAGTGATACGACGAACAATTTCCTCATGACAAACTCCCTTGATACACCTGCAAGCTTAAATAATGAACATAATTGTGACAGATATAGCAAGTGTTCACCGGGATGTCTGTCTCCTGCATAACGATTAGCCAAAACATAATCGATAATACCCGCTGGTTTTTTATAGGGCACAATTTCAGTAGGGGGAGGAGCAACCACCACAGGTGTGGGGCGTCTTCCCACAAGCAACGATCCAATAGCAAGGTTTTCCATAAACATAACTAGTGAAATAAAAACAAGAAACAAAAAGATTTAATTGCAAGATCTAAAGATATACCTTCAAGCACTCACCTCCCCGGCAACGGCGCCAGAAATAGCTTGATGTCTACACACGCTTCTACTCTTGTAGACTATGTTGGGCCTCCAAGCGCAGAGGTTTGTAGGACAGCAGCAATTTCCCTCAAGTGGATGACCTAAGGTTTATCGAACTCAGGGAAGTAGAGGTTGAAGATGGTCTCTCTCAAGCAACCCCGCAACTAAGATACAAGAAGTCTCTTGTGTCCCCAACACACCTAATACACTTGTTAGATGTATAGGTGCACTAGTTCGGCGAAGAGATGTTAAATGGCAAGTGATATGGATGACAAAACAAAGTAATATAAATCTGTAATAAAAAGTGCAGCAAGCAAACAAGTGGTAAACGTGAGCACAAATGGTATTGCAATGGTGGAAACAAGGCCTAGGCTTCATACTTTCACTAATGGCAACTCCCAACAACATTAACATAATCGAATCACATGATATTTCCCATAAAACATGCAATGGAGACGCACCCGGAGGTCATTCCTTCGTGGTCAAGAGAGGATGAGAATTATGTAGGACTACAAAAGCACACCTCAAAGTTCGTAGTTCTCAATCTAAGGATTTCCCAATGTCACCGCGGCCATCCAAAGAGAGTCCCACAATCACCACAACATATCTAAAGGATAGTCAAAGACAAGCACCAAGGGACTCTCAATCTTCAATCAACACACAAGAGAGGAAATCACTCATGAAAATATTTTTCTAATCCATGTCCAATAGACCGCTGTCACCTTGGTCTCGGGGATTATACTAGATAAAGACAAGTGAGTACATCAATCCAATACATAGAGGAAGGGGAAATATCATGGGATCACCCTAGATTAACATAGCCTATGATCACAACGAAGATCACATCATGGGAGAGAGAATTGACCACATAGCTACTGGTAGAAACCTCAGCCCCGAGGAGGAACTACTCCCGCATCATGGAGGGAGGAAGCAACGTCGATGGAGATGAATCCGGGGGCACTTCCCCGTCCTGGCAGGGTGCCGGCACAGGAATTCTGGTCCCCCGAAGCTTGATGGCGATGGCGGCGGAGATCGGAATTGCGTCTGGAGAAAAGGAGTCCGGAATCAGGGTTTCTGCGACGGGTGTTAAATATATGGCAAAGGGGGGCATCAGCGGAGGCCTGGGGGGCCCAGGCGCCCCCCCCGGCGCGACCAGGAGGGGGGCCGCGTGGGCAGGCCGCCTGGAGCCCTGGTGGCCCCCCTCTGACCCTACTTTGGCCGCATGGAAGCTTCCGGAACGCTGATTTTTTATATATTTTTTCCGGGATTTTTCTTGCTGTTTTCGTGACGGGAAAACCTGAAATACAAAAACAGCAGAAAACAGAAACTGGCACTGGGGGTGCACTGAGTTAATAGGTTAGTCCAAATATGATCAAAAGTGTATGGAGGTGTATAAATATCATAGCAATATCACCCAAAAGAGGCATGGAGCAAGCAGAAATTATAGATACGTTTTGGACGTATCGACATGCGGAGAGACTTGTCCTTCTTGGGGACCATGACGACATTGGCGAGCCACTTGGAGTGGTAAATCTCACGGATAAACTCAGCTGCCAGGAGCCGAGCCACTTCCTCGCCAATTGCCTTTCGTTTCTCCGCAGCGGACCGACGGAGATGTTCCTTCACAGGCTTCACCTTTGGGTCGACTCACAAATGGTGCTCAACCAGTCCCCTGGGTACACCCGGCATGTCTGATGGTTTCCATTCAAAGATGTCCCAGTTCTCACGGAGGAACTAGATGAGCGCTTCTTCCTATTTGCTGTTGAGTGTAGTGGAAATGTGGGTCGGTGCTGCATTGGGGTCGGTGGGGTGGATGTGCACGGGTTTCGTGTGCTCGGCCGACTGGAAAGCTGACTCGGAAGCCGGCTTCTTTGCCCTCAGCAGATCACTCGGATCCACACTCTTTTGGTACTCCTCCATCTCTACTGCTGCCATCTGCTCGTCAACGATCTTTGAGCCTTTTTGGAAGCACTCTTCCGCTTTCTGACGATTCCTAGTGACGGTTATTACGCCGTTGGGTCCCGGCATCTTCAGCTTGAGGTAAACATAACACGTAGGTGGTCCTACCTAGGATGGCGTGATAAGCGCTGTTGAAGTCCACCACTTCGAACGTCAGCTTCTCTTTGCGATAATTCTTCAACTCGCCAAAGAGCACGTTGAGTGTGATTTGGCCAAGTGAGTCGGCCTTCTTCTCGGGGATGACCCCGTGGAACCTCATGTTACTTTCGCTCAGCTTGGACATTGGAATGCCCATATCCCAGAGGGTTGCTGCATACAAGATATTCAAGCCACTGCCTCCATCCATCAGGACTCTGGTCAGACGTGCGCCCTCGACCACTGGATCGACCACCAGTGCCTGCCGCCCGGGGGTGGCAATGTGCGCAGGGTGATCAGACTGATCAAACGTGATGGGGATCTTGGACCATTTCAAAAACATGGTGGTCGCCGGGGCAACCATGTTTACCTCTCTATTAATGACTTTCAGTCGACTTTTTCTCTCGACGTCCACGAAGATCACCAAAGTGGAGTTGATCTGGGGGTATCCTCCATCCCCTTCCTTGTCTTCGGACTCTTCTGATTCATTTCCCTTCTCAATCGACTGATCTTTTTGGAAGTTCTGGATCAGAAGTCGACACTGTCGAGTGGTGTGCTTGGGATATACCAAGTTTCCCTCTTCATCTTTCTTCGTGTGAATGGGACATGGCTGGTCGAGTACATCATTCCCAGCTTGATCCTTCACTTTCTTGGGGGCCCAGGACCCCTTCGGCTTTCCTTTGCCTTTTCCTTGATTGACCACTGCAGCCTCGCCCTGAGCAGCTGGCTCGGCCTTGCGCTTGTTCTTCCGATTGGAATTCTGATCATCCTGCCCGACTGGTTTCTTGCCACTGCGGAGCCGATCGGCCTCTTCGCCGTCGGCGTACCGACTGCAATCTCCATCATCCGTGACAGGGACATATCGCCTGTTCGACCAAACTTCAGATTCAGCTCTCGATTACGTACACCTTCCTTGAACGCGCAAACTGCCTGGTGCTCAGACACATTTTCCACCGTGTGATGCAAGGTGGTCCATCGCTGGATGTAATCCCTCAAAGTTTCATTCGACTTCTGCGCGCAGTGCTGAAGCTGTGCGAGTCCAGCAGGCCGCTTGCAGGTGCCTTCGAATGTCTGAATGAACACTCGCGCGAGCTCTTGCCAACTGTAAATACTCCCGGGGGCCAACTGATTGAGCCACGCCCGAGTCGAACCGCCCAGCATCAGAGGAAGCTGCTTCATGGCCATGTCGTCGTTGCCGCCTCCGATCTGTACAGCCACTCGGTAGTCTTCTAGCCAGGTGTCTGGTTTTGACTCGCCCGTGAACTTGCTTACTCCCGCCGCTAACCTGAAGTTCGGTGGGATCTCTGCGGCTCTGATAGCACTGCAGAAACACTCGGGGTCCAGAGACAGGTGCTCGGCTCCCACTCAGTTGATCTCTGCCTTGCTCTTCTCTGAACGCCCTGTTCCGGTCGACCCGTCCCTACACAAGGATAGACCTTGCATCGAAACCTGGCCTCCGGGGGTCTGGGGGAACCCTCCGCTCGTCGTCGCGCATGCGCCTGCCCTCGTGCCGCCGGGGCGAGTACGACCCACTTCCCGGAGGAGGAGTGGGCACTCGACGGCGGTCATGATGACCGGGTCGATGGTCATGGTTCTCGTCATTCCGACCCAGATGCTGGTCTTGTCGCGGGCCACGTTCCTCACACCTTGGGGGCGATCTTGGACTGTGGGCTGACCAAACGGTGTCCGCAGCCACCGATCTGCTGTGGATCCTGTTGCGCGACTGAGAAACAACCGCGTTTTGCTCTTCAGTCGTTCGGAGCAAAGCTCGGATCTGCTGAAGGCCTCTCCCAGCCTCCGACTGAGAAGGTTGAATTGACTCCGCGATGTGAGCCGTGGCTTCGAGGTTCTCGACTGGTGTGCGGAACACCTGAGTCTCGCGTAGGTGCGATTGCCGCGGTCGTCGACTGGACTCGGGGACCAGTCGGCGGGCCTATTCGTCGAGTGCGCGCTGGATATTTTCTAAGCGCATGCGCTCAGCCACGGTGGCCAAGCGCGTGGCTTCCAGGGCTAGAGCCTCTGGAGAATCTCTCACGATGGGAGAGAAGAGCGCGTCTTCGTTGCGGCGACAAAGCTCAGCCCTCTGCTCGGTAGTGAGGGGTTGAGGAATGTAGCCGTCGTTGTCATGTGAACGGCCGTCGCCGCTGCCGCCGTCTCCACCATGAGGAAAACCCGGCGGGCGGCGGCGCGAGTCGACCATGAGGACTTCCGCTGCGGGATCGCTGCTCCCGCACTCGAAAACAGAATCTACGAGTTCGATCGACGGATCGACCGGCCCGTAGAGGTAACCGTCGGGCTCGATGGCTGTGACTTGAGGGGTGACCGTCTGACGGGCCACCGCGTGTTTCACCCACCGCTGGAGCCGTGAGCGACCGGATCGCTTGCGACGGCGTCCGGCGGGTATGGGGGACGATGTAGGGATCGATGAATACTGAGTCGAAGGCTGCCGAAGGAGGAGACCGCAGGCGCTGGCGCGGAAGTGCGCAGCCCCGCGGGTGGGCAGAGCCTCGACGTCGAGAGGGGCCTCCTGGAGCCATGCGGAGTCGTCGGCGATGAAAACGAGCGCGCCAAGCCGGATCTCGCGGCCCAACGCTAAACCACCGCCTGACACCATGATGAAGGAGGTCGGAGAAGAAATTGCAACCTCACCAGATGTCGCTAAGACGCCTTGCCCCACGGTGGGCGCCAACTGTCGTGGTTCCAAGCCGGACATTACGAGTAGGGGGTACGAATGGGGAGGCAAGGCCCTAGCTATGGTGAAGTTGTACACGAGGTGTTTTACGAGTTTAGGCCCTTCTCGGAGGAAGTAACAGCCCTACATCTCGGTGCCTGGAGGCGGTCGACTGATATGTGTATATGTGAGTTACAGGGATGCGAACCCTTGTACAGGAGAAGGGGGTGGCTTATATAGTGTGCCAGGACCCCAGCCATGCTCCACGTTACCAAGGGTTCAATGTACATTAAGGCAGGCGTTACTGATAACGTCTACAGTAAAGAGTAATTAGGGCATTCACTATGGCGAGTGAATACTGTTGGGATTGGTCGAGTGGGGTTGAGCCGTCTTGTAGATGCTGTCCAGTCGAGTGGGATGTCCTCTTGGGCCGTCTCAGTCGACTGTCTTTGTTATCACATGTTTTGTCTTTTGATATTCCAGGGTAGTGACCTTGGGTGGGGTACCTCGGTCAGGCCTATGACCCTACCCTAGGTCTGTAACCTCGTCAGACCGTCCGTAGTCAAATTCAATTCAACTAAAGTAGGAGAAACAGACACCCACGAGCCACTTTTATGCAAAACAAGCTGCATGTCTGTCGGTGGAACCGGCCTCATGTATGTAGACATGTAAGGTTGGTCCAGGCCGCTTCATCTTAAAATACCGCCGAATCAAAATAAGACGTTGGTGCTAAGTAGTATGACCATCACCGCGCACAAATCTTTGTGTTCTACTCGTGCATATCATCTACGCATAGACATGGCTCATGATGCCACTGTTGGGAAACGTCGCATGAAAAAAAATGTGCGCACACGCAAGATCTATCCATGGATATGCATAGAAACAAGGGGGAGAGTGTGTCTACGTACCCTCGTAGACCATAAGAAAAAACGTTTGACAATGCGATTGATGCAGTCGAACTTTCTTCACGGTCCAACTGATCGAGTACCGAACGCACGACACCTCTGCGTTCAGCACATGTTCAGCTCGGTGACCTCCACGCCTTCTTGATCCAGAAAGAGAGCAAGGTAGTTGATGAGTTTCGGCAGCACGACGACATGGTGACGATGATTCACCCCGGGCATAAAAACCGAAGACCGAAGACCGAACCCGAAAAATACCAAACTAGAAAAAGACAGAATAAAAAATGGTCTGCAAAATAGATGACCGAACTAGGTATAGTCTGTTCGGTCATGTTGTTTTGAGGACCGAATGGCCCGTATAGACCGAACTAATAAAATCCCATCCTAAGGCCCATCTAGCCAGCCCAATGATCACACACGAGTACATGACCTCACGTCTCACTTCACGATTCACTCCCGTTCTTCCTTTTCTCCTCCACTAAGAACCCTAGCCGCTACCCACCACACGCCGCTATGGACCGATGCCCCATAAGACGTGAGCCCGTGACGACTAACGACCGTGGCACCGAGGCACGCCGAGCGCTGTGACCAATGAAGACTGATGCCCACAGTGACGACCCTGACCAGTGAAGACCGGAGCCCCGAGGGGCGGTTCTGACCGATGAAGACCGGCGCCCCGCGTTGACAACCTCGAACCCCCGCCGATCGCTCCACTTCCCACGACACGGCCATCCACCTCCGGTGTTCCATTTCCTGATGGCCGGTTGAACAAGTGCAGGTCATCACCACCACTTGTCCCTTCCACACTATTCGCTGGCTCACCGCCTGCTGCCATCTTTCGGTTCTCCACATCACAGCTGATGGTGAATTACTTCATCTCTCTATGTACATATATGATATATGATTCCCATGAAATCAGCGCTCCTGCAGGTATTTTGTAGCAAATACATGCCTTGCTTTGTGTCAAATGTTAGCACTTGGAGACAACAAATAGAACTCTATATTGTACTAAACTTAACTAGAGGAGTGTCAAATGTTAGCACAAGATTATTACTGTAGTCATTTGGGTTGTTTTGCAAAAAATACTAATTTATTTTCTATTTATTTCTGCACTTTAACTTCTATCCATTTCAGCCTTATAAAAGCAACACTTTAAAATGGAACGTTTAGAGTGCGGATTTGGGCAAGTTAACTGAGAAGAATCCCCCACTTTAGCAGCTTCAATACTTTAGTACTACTAGCAGGAGTAGAGAATTTATATCTATAATCCTCTTTGTTATTGCAAGATAAATCAAATGTACAAAATTCCTATGTACATAGTAAAGCATTTGTACTTGTTTCCTAAAACTAGATATATACATGGTATATATGATTTTGGTAGCTGATACGAGATACACAAAGATGGGTTATATGCACTTTATGTTTTGATTTGCTCATTTCAATGTTGTTTGACAGACCAATGTCCTCTTTTTTCTAGATATTTCCTACAACAGAATCTAAATATGATGAGGACTTGAATGAGAAAGATGCCGAAGCAATAGGTGCCAAAGGTGCCAATTTAGAAGCTGGTCAAGATGACAAGCCAAAAGAACGGAAGCAAATAACGTCATGAATCTTGTTGTTGGACCATGAATTAAGAATCTTCTTACTTTGTATCATATCAATCTTGTTACTTGTTGTCAAGTATAAACATGTATTAGTATTTTGTTACTTGATGTCAAATATAAACATGTATTGGTACTAGAAGTAACTTTTGTAGCCATTAATTTGGTCTGTTTGGTTGGGACCGAAGACCGAATAGTAAAGACCGAAGACCGAATAGTGAAGAACCAAAAAGACAGAAATTATTTCGGTCTTCAATTCTGGAAGACCGAATTCCTGGAAGATCGAAAAGACCGAACCGAACAAACCAAAAAGACTGAATGCCCAGGCTGAACGGTGATGGTGAAGCTATCTCCGCAGGGCTTCGCCTAATCACTACGAAAATATGACCGAGGGTGTAAACGGTGGACGGGGGCGCTACACACAGTTAAGACAATGTTCGGGTTGTCCTAGGCGCCCCCTTCCACGTCTATATAGGTGGGGGATAGAAGGAAGCCCCTAGGGCGCCCCAAGAGACCTGGCGCTAGCCCTAGGGCTGCTGCCTTGCCCTGCTCCCCCCTTACTTATTTGGAGTGCGGGAGGAAGGAAAGAGAAGGTGGCCCCCTTTCCTTTCTCATGAGGAGGGAAAGGCAAGAGGGGCCACCCGTCCCCTTTCGTTCCCCTAGGGCCGGCCAGCCAAGGGATGGGGCACACCAGCCCCCTAGTGGGCTGGTATGTCCCCACTGTTGGCCCATAAGGCCCATACACATGTCGGGGGTGCCCGGAACCCTTTTCGGTGACCCGATGAGTACCCGGTCCACTCTGAAACTATTCTGGTGTCCGAATACCATCGTCCTATATATCAATATTTACCTCTCGACCATTTAGAGACTCCTCGTCATGTCCGTGACCTCATCCGGGACTCCGAACAACATTCGATCACCAAATCATATAACTCATATAACACTATATCATCAACAAACGTTAAGCGTGCGGACCCTACGGGTTCGAGAACTATATAGACATGACGGAGACACCTCTTCAGTCAATAACCAAGAAAAACCGGGATGCCCATATTGGCTTCTACATATTCTACGAAGATCTTTATCGGTCGAACCATTATGACAACATACTTAATCCCCTTTGCCCATCGATATGTTACTTGCTCGAGATTCGATCGTCAGTATCTCCATACCTAGTTCAATCTCGTTAACAGTCAAGTCTCTTTACTCGTTCCGCAACACGTCATCTTGTAACTAACTCATTATTTATTTGCTTGCAAGGCTTCTCATGATATGTACTACCGTGAGGGCCGAGAGATACCTCTCCGATGCTCGGAGTGACAAATCCCAATCTCGATCCATGCCAACTCAACAAACACCTTCAGAGATACCTGTAGAGCATCTTTATGATCACCCAGTTATGTTGTGATGTTTGATAGAATACAAGGTATTCGTCCGATTTCCGGGAGTTGCATGATCTCATGGTCGAAGGAACATGTATTTGACATACAAGAAAGCAATAGCAATAAACTAAATGATTACATGCTAAGCTAACGTATGTGTCTTGTCCATCACATCATTCTCCTAATGATGTGACCCCGTTATCAAATGACAACTCATGTCTATGGTCAGGAAACCTTAACCATCTTTTGATCAACGAGATAGTCTAGTAGAGGCTCACTAGGGACACGGTATTTGTTTATGTATTCAAACATGTATTTAAGTTTCCGGTCAATACAATTCTAGCATGAATAAAAAAACCTTTATCATGATTAAGGAAATATAATAAATACCATTTTATTATTGCCTCTAGGGCATATTTCCATCAGACTTCATATGAGCTCCTCACTGACACGAAGCCCAATTTAAGTTATTTTAAGGTCTTCGGTGCTAAATGCTAGATTAGAGATCCACATCACAATTTAAAATTTGCACCAAAAACACATGAGGCTTTTATGCTTGGTTACGGAAAGGACTCGCACACCTACAGAGTCTTCAACACCTACCACAACAAGATCGTTGACACCACAGATGTGCGGTTCGATGAAACTAACAGCTTGCAAAGAGAGGATCTGCCTCCTATGCTAGATGAAATGCCTCCTGAGGAATCTATTAAGTCGATGGGCACTGGTGAAATAGTGCCCAGTGAAGAAATAGCTAAAGAAGAAGGGATCATTCCCCATCATGAAGAATCTGCTACTACTAAAGGAAATGACTCTAGAGGAAAATGCTCAACCTCAACAAGGCCCTCGTCCAGCTCATCCATGAGTGGCGAATGAAGTGCAGATTGAGAAGATCTTCAACAACATTAATGCACCTGGTCCCTTCACTCGCTCATGAGCTTCACATCTAACTTTTGTGGGAATTTTGCATTCGTCTCTATCTCAGAGCCCACCAAAGTTGATGAAGCATTTCTGGAGCCTGAGTGGATTCAAGCCATGCAAGAAAAAATGCAACAATTTGAGCACAACAATGTGTAGGATCTTGTGAATCATCCTGATCCACGCAAGAACAATATCATCAACACTAAGTGGATCTACCACAACAAGCAAGACGAAAATAGCTAAGAGTTAAGAAATAACGCCCATCTTGTAGCACAAGGCTATACATAAGTTGAGGGTATTGATTTCGGTGAAACTTTTGCGCCTACTGCTGGGCTTGAAGATATTCGTACATTGCTTGCATGTGCTAACCATCATAATATTCTCTTATCTCAAATGGACGTGAAAAGTGCATTCCTCAATGGTAAGCTTGAGGAAGAAGTATATGTTGCTCAACCACCAGGTTTTGAGGATCCAAAGCATCCTGACAAAGTCTTCAGACTAAACAAGGATCTCTATGGCCTCATGCAAGCACCACGGGCTTGGTATGATACTCTGAAGGAATTCCTGAAGAAAAAGGGTTTCAAACCCGGTTTATTGCCGTCCTGGGAACGGGGGTACCTGCTACCTCTTGAGCTTGCGTTGTATTCACTCGAAGAGGAAAGGGAGATGCAGCACAGTAGCGTAAGTATTTCCCTCAGTTTTTGAGAACCAAGGTATCAATCTAGTAGGAGACCACGCACGAGTCCCTCGCACCTGCACAAACAAATAAGAACTTCGCAGCCAACGCGATAAGGGGTTGTCAATCCCTTTACGGTCACTTACGAGAGTGAGATCTGATAGAGATGATAGTTGATATTTTTGGTATTTTTTGTTTTAGTAAAACAACAAATAAAGGCGGTAAAAGTAAAGTAGATGTAGATTGATATGTTGAGAATAGACCCGGGGGCCATAGTTTTCTCTAGTGGCTTCTCTCATGATAGCGATATTCTACGGCGGGTAAACAAATTATTGTCGAGCAATTGATAGAAAAGCGAATAATTATGAGACTATCTAGGCATGATCATTGTATATAGGCATCACGTCCGAGACAAGTAGACCGACTCCTGCCTGCATCTACTACTATTACTCCACACATCGACCGCTATCCAGCATGCATCTAGTGTATTGAGTTCATACGAACAGAGTAACGCCTCAAGCAAGATGACATGATGTAAAGGGATAAAATCAAGCAATATGATGAAAACCACATTTTTTATCCTCGATGGCAACAATATAATATGTGCCTTGCTGTCCCTACTGTCACTAGGAAATGACACCGCAAGATTGAACCCAAAGCCAAGCACTTCTCCCATTGCAAGAACTATAGATCTAGTAGGCCAAACCAAACCAATAATTTGAAGAGACTTGCAAGGATAATATGAGCACACATAAAAAGTTCAAAGAAGAACCAAATATCTTTCATAGATAACCTTGATCATAAACTCACAATTCATCGGATCTCGACAAACACACCGCTAAAAGAGATTACATCAAATAGATCTCCTCGAAGACCGAGGAGAACTTTGTATTGAGATCCAAAGAGAGACAAGAAGCCATCTAGATACTAGCTATGGACCCGAAGGTCTATGGTAAACTACTCACAACTCATGGTGAGGGCGATGATGATGATGATGAAGGCCTCCGTGATGGATCCCCCTCCCGAAACAGGCTCCAAGATGGGATCTCCACGGGAACAGAAGCTACGGCGGTGGAATCAGGGTTTTCTCTCTGTGTATGGAGTTTCTGGGATACGTGGACTTATATAGGAAGAAGGAGGGCACCGGGGGCCACACGAGGAGGCCTGAAGGCAGGGGGCGCGCCTTGGGAAGGGGGCGCGCCACCCACCCTCGAGGGCGGCTCCTCGATCCTCTGACGTGGTTCTCAAGCTTCCTGGGCGTGATTTTCTCCAAAAATATCTCTCGCGAAGGTTTCATTCCATTTGGACTCCGTTTGATATTCTTTTTCTGCAAAACCCTGAAATAGGCAAAAAAACAGCAATCTGGACTGGGCCTTTGGGTTAGTAGGTTAGTCCCAAAACTGATATAAAATTGAATGATAAAGCCCATTAAACATCTAAGAGTTCATAAATAATAGAATGGAACAATCAAAAATTATAGATACGTTGGAGACGTATCAAGCATCCCCAAGCTTAATTGCTGCTCGTCCTCGTGTAGGTAAATGATAAAGAAAGAATTTTTGATGTGGAATGCTAACAAATATAGTTTTTCAATGTAATTCTCTTAATTGCGGCATGAATGTTCAGATCTGAAAGATTCAAGATAAAAGTCTATATTGACATAAGAAATAACAATACTTCAAGCAATACTAACAAAGCAATCATGTCTTCTCAAAATACCATGGCTAAAGAAAGTTATCCCTACAAAATCATATAGTGTTGGCTATGCTCCCTCGTTATCACACAAAAATATTCATATCATGCATAACCCCGATTTCAGCCAAACATTTGTTTTCATACTCTATCTTTTCAAACCTTTCATCTTTCACGCAATACATGAGCATGAGCCATGGATATAGCACTATGGGTGGAATAGAGGTGGTTTTGGAGAAGACAAAAAGAAGGGAGATAGTCTCAAATCGACTCGGCGTATCAAAGGGCTATGGAGATGCCCATCAATAGATATCAATGTGAGTGAGTACAGATTACCATGCAACGGATGCACTAGAGCTAAATATGAATGAAAGCTCAACAAAAGAAACTAGTGGGTGTGCATCCAACTTGCTTGCTCACGAAGACCTAGGGCATTTGAGGAAGCCCATCGTTGGAATATACAAGCCAAGTTCTATAATGAAAATTCCCACTAGTATATGAAAGTGACTAAACATGAGACTCTCTACAATGAAGAACATGGTGCTACTTTGAAGCACAAGTGTGGAAAAAGATAGCAGCAATTGTCCCACTTTTTTTTCTTATTTTTTGGGCCTATTTTTCTTTGGCCTTTCTTTTTTTCTTTTTCTTCTTTTTTTTTGCGGAGGGGCTTTATAGATTTAGCCTTTCCTCCCATCGGACAATGCTCTAATAATGATGATCATCACACTTTCATTACAACACGAAATTACAACTCGATACTACAACAACAAAGTATGACTCTATATGAATGCCTCCGGCGGTGTACCGGTATGTGCAATGAAACAAGAGTGACATGTATAAAAATTATGCATGGTGGCCTTGCCACAAATATGATGTCAACTACATGATCATGCATGACAATATGACAATATGATGCGTGTCATATGAACGGAACGGTGGATAGTTGCATGGCAATATATCTCGGAATGGCTACGGAAATGCCATGATAGGTAGGTATGGTGGTTGTTTTGAGGAACAATATGGTGGCTGTTTTGAGGAAGGATATATAGTGGATTTATGGCACCGGCAAAAGTTGCACGGTACAAGAGAGGCTAGGAATGGTGGAAGGGTGAGAGTGCGTATAATCCATGGACTCAACATTAGTCATAAGAACTCATATACTTATTGCAAAAATTTACGAGTCATCAAAACAAAGAAATCTACGCATACTCCTAGGGGGAGGTTGGTAGGAGTTAACCATCGCGCGCCCCCGACCTCCACACAAAGGTTGGCACTCTACAAATACCTCATGCTCTAACTTCGTCACATAACGGTTCACCATACGTGCATGATACGGGAATCACTAACCTTAACACAAGTATTTCTCAATTTAATAATAACTCCACTAGCATGACTCTAATATCACTATCCTCATGTCTCAAAACAATTATCAAGCATCCGACATCTCATTCTATTCAATGCACTTGGTGTGAATTTTTTTACTACATTGACATTGGATGTTTATCATGTGAAGACTAGTTCCTTCAGCCTAAAGACTTTACCATGCTGTTTTAATAGAATCTCAAATAGATATAAGTTAATCATCAGAGTTCAACAATTTCTACAAAATATTACCACCACCGTGCTCTAAAAGTTATAAGTGAAGCGCTAGAGCAAAAACTATTCAACTCAAAAGATATAAGTAAAGCACATAGAGTGTTCTAACAATTTCTAAGCCATATTTAACTCTCTCAAATAGGTGTGTCCAGCAAGGATGATTGTGGCAAACTAACAAGCAAAGACTCAAATCATACAAGACGCTTCAAGCAAAACACATATCATGCTGCGAATAAAAATATAGCTCCAAGTATAGTTACCGATGGTTAAAGACGAAAGAGGGGATGCCTTCCCGGGGCATCCCCAAGCTTAGGCTTTTGATTATCTTGAATTTACTTGGGGTGCCATGGGAATCCCCAAGCTTAGGCCTTTGCTACTCCTTGTTCCATAGTCCATCAAAGCAATACTCAAAACATGAAAACTTCACAACACAAAACTTAGACAAAAATTCTCGTGAGCTCCGTTAGTATAAGAAAGCAAACCACTACTCAAAGGTACAGAAATGAATTCATTCTTTGTTTATATTGGTGTTAAACCTACTGTACTCCAACTTCTCTGTGGTTCATATCCTCCGATACTACTCATAGATGCATCGAAATAAGCAAACAACACACGGAAAATAGAATCTGTCAAAAATAGAACAGTCTGTAGAAATCTGCAGGGTTCGCCTACTTCTGTAACTCCAAAAAATTCAAACTAAATTGTTAAATTTGCGCAATTTGTCTACCAATCATCAGAAAAAAGAATCAACTAAAAAGCACGTTCCAGTAAAATCCCACGACTACTTTAGCAAGCGCTAACGATTCTGTTTTTCAGAGCAAGATCATATAAACTTCACACGAGCCTTCCCAAAGGTTCTACTTGGCACAAACACTAAACAAAACATGAAACCACATATAATCAGAGGCTAGATGCAATATTTATTCCCTAACAGCAACAAAAACAAAAAAAACAAAAAATTGGGTTGCCTCCCAACAAGCGCTATCGTTTTACGCCCCTAGCTAGGCACGATACAAGATAGATCTAGGTATTGCCATCTTTGATCTTCACCCTTTTAATGGTGTCAAGTTCGAATCCAGGAGGTTCTTTACGTTTCCCTTCATATTCAGAAAACTTTAGATCTAAAGCATCCAACCACTTATTACAAAGAGTAATCAACATATTCATGCGGTGGAGATTCCCACTAACACTTTTAAGAGGTTCAAGAGACTTTTGTAATATTTTTGTTACTTCGCAAATTTTCTCAAAAACTTGTGTCCCTTCCGGGGTTGAATTTAACCGTTTTTGGGGAGGTAGTGTTCCCACTATTCCCTCTATAATTTCATGCGCGATACTAGGATCAACTTCAATAAAATTCCCTTTGGCAACACAATCCAAGAGTTGTCTGTGAGACATATTCAACCCAACATAAAAATTGCGAAGCAAGATACTAAAATTCACCTCTATGGTGCACTTACGATAAGATTCCATCATCCTAAACCAAGCATCTTTTAAATTTTTTCCTTGCTTTTGCTTGAAGTGAAGCATTTCAAACTCGGGAGACAAAGGAGTGGATAAGGGACTACCATAATGACAAGCAAGCACGCAGCAAGCGAACGATAAACACACGGCGGAAGAAGGGCGAATAAAATGGCAAGGGTGAAGTGGGGGAGAGGAAAATGAGAGGCAAATAAATGTAATGTGAAGGATAAGGGTTTGTGATAGGTACTTGCTACATGACTTTTGCGTAAGCCTCCCCGGCAACGGCGCCAGAAATTCTTCTTGCTACCTCTTGGGCTTGGGTTGTATTCCCTCGAAGAGGAAAGGGAGATGCAGCACAGTAGCGTAAGTATTTCCCTTAGTTTTTGAGAACCAAGGTATCAATCCAGTAGGAGACCACGCGCGAGTCCCTCGCACCTGCACAAACAAATAAGAACTTCGCAGCCAACGCGATAAGGGGTTGTCAATCCCTTTACGGTCACTTACGAGAGTGAGATCTGATAGTTGATATTTTTGGTATTTTTGGTTTTAATAAAACAGCAAATAAAAGCGGTAAAAGTAAAGTAGATGTAGATTGATATGTTGAGAATAGACCCGGGGGCCATAGTTTTCTCTAGTGGCTTCTCTCATGATAGCGATATTCTACGGTGGGTAAACAAATTACTGTCGAGCAATTGATAGAAAAGTGAATAATTATGAGACTATCTAGGCATGATCATTGTATATAGGCATCACGTCCGAGACAAGTAGACCGACTCCTGCCTGCATCTACTACTATTACTCCACACATCGACCGCTATCCAGCATGCATCTAGTGTACTGAGTTCATACGAACAGAGTAATGCCTTAAGCAAGATGACATGATGTAGAGGGATAAACTCAAGCAATAAGATGAAAACCCCATGTTTTTATCCTCGATGGCAACAATACAATACGTGCCTTGCTGCCCCTACTGTCACTGGGAAAGGACACCGCAAGATTGAACTCAAAGCCAAGCACTTCTCCCATTGCAAGAACTATAGATCTAGTAGGCCAAACCAAACCAATAATTCGAAGAGACTTGCAAGGATATTACGAGCACACATAAAAAGTTCAGAGAAGAACAAAATATCTTTCATAGATAACCTTGATCGTAAACTCACAATTCATCGGATCTCGACAAACACACGGCAAAAAGAGATTACATCAAATAGATCTCCTCGAAGACCGAGGAGAACTTTGTATTGAGATCGAGAGAGAGAGAAGAAGCCATCTAGATACTAGCTATGGACCCGAAGGTGTGTGGTAAACTACTCACAACTCATGGTGAGGGCGATGACGATGATGATGAAGGCCCCTGTGATGGATCCCCCTCCCGGAACAGGCTCCAAGATGGGATCTTCAGGGAAACAGAAGCTACGGCGGTGGAATTAGGGTTTTCTCTCTGCTTATGGAGTTTCTGGGGTACGTGGACTTATATAGGAAGAAGGAGGGCACCCGGGGCCACAAGAGGAGGCCTCGAGGCAGGGGGGTGTGCCCTGGGAAGGGGGGCGCGCCCCCACCCTCGAGGGCAGCTCCTCGATCCTCTGACGTGGTTCTCAAGCTTCCTGGGGCGTGATTTTCTCCAAAAATATCTCTCACGAAGGTTTCATTCCGCTTGGGCTCCGTTTGATATTCTTTTTCTGCAAAACCCTGAAATAGGCAAAAAAAATCAATCTGGACTGGGCCTTTGGGTTAGTAGGTTAGTCCCAAAAATGATATAAAAGTGAATGATAAAGCCCATTAAACATCCAAGACTTCATAAATAATAGCATGGAACAATAAAAAATTATAGATAAGTTAGAGACGTATCAGTACCCAGACTTGCCTGCCTACGGCCCAGAGCGTGGCTCACCGAGCGGCCTGGTACGGCCCAACCCCATCAGCAACCACTCAATACACTCGTGAGGGGCCAAGCCTCACGAGGCAGACGCGGCACAAGACCTCCCCTGGGGCGGCCTCATTAGGCTAGCTCCCGAGGAGGAGAGATATCAAGGCAAGGGGCACCTCGCGAGGTTCCCGTGACGTGAGCCATGACGACCAAGGCCAGGCGGGTGCCGGCGGGCGCAGGATGCCAGTTTCCTCTTTGGTGCTAAAGGGGCAAGCACGGGCGAGGAGTCCCGAGGCATCAGGCAAAGGTTTCCATATCGGTGCAACAAGACCAAGACTAGCAGGACGGCAGAGCGGAGCTCACCGCGGAGCCCACAGCAGCATCACCACCATAGCCTTTGGCAGGCAAAGACCAGCTTTTGTCAGGATAGCTTGTACTAGCTGCCCCCCTTCAAACTTGGCCGTTGTGGGATCCCTTCCCGCTCAATATTTGGGAAGAGGACCCGGGCCTCTATAAATAGGACTAGCCACCACCATAGAAAGGGGATCGGATCATTGAGACCACCCACACACCCACAAGCTCTCCGAGCACAAGAGCACATCTCCTTGGGAGGCTGTTCTTCCCATGTACTAGTTCATCCTCAGCCTGCAAGGCAATCCACCACACCACACTGGATTAGGGTATTACACCACAATGGTGGTCCGAACCAGTATAAACCCTTGTGTCTCTTGCTCTTCGGGCTTGACGAGTTAGGCCTAGGAATCGATGCGAGAGCAAGCAGGAACGGAAAGGAGAGATCTTTGTGCACGCCCCAATGTTCGAACCTCAAGGGTTTTCCGGAACCCAAGATCTGACATTTGGCGCGCCAGGTAGGGGGTGCGCCGAAGTTTTTCGCCTCTCCGTCCACCCCGCTCTCCATCCTCCAGGCTCTCATGGCGGGCGCCTCTTCTTCGACCGGCTCGGTGGGCGCACACGGTGGTGTGGCGGGCCATCGAGCCTTCACCCCCGCCTTGTGACAGGTGCAATGGCCACCCAGATTTAGGCCAGATCTTCCACCCCGTTACGACAGGGCGCCAGATCCGGCCGTCTTCCTCCAGGCCTATGAGGAGGCCATTTCGGTGGCCAACGACGATAGCAAGGTCATGGCCAGCTGGCTCCCCATGGCGCTCACCGGTGTTCCGTGTGCCTGGTTTCTCAGCTTGCCAGAGTCATCTATGAAATCCTGGGAAGAGCTGCGCGGCCTCTTCACCGCGCGCTTCGGGGCGCTGGCACCCCACATTGTAGCGGCCCTCTTTGGTGGCTCTCAAGCGCCGCCCTCGGACCGCCACGTCAAGCAGTTCTTCCGCCAGATCGGCGCCGCCTTCATACGCCGGGGGCCCCCTCCCGGATGTGTGGCGCCCAAGACTGACCTCACCTTCGACTCAGGTGACCATCCCGCCTCACTACGGGCTCAGGCGCTCTCCCGATGCTTTGCACACCCACCATATGCAACGTAGCAGTCACCAAGACCCTCATCGACGGTGGGGCTGGCCTCAACGTGCTCTCAGTAGAAGCTTTTAGCCTGCTCCACGTGCCGCTTGAGCGGCTACGTCCCTGATACGTCTCCAACGTATCTATAATTTTTTATTGTTCCACGCTATTATATATGATGTTTTGGATGTTTAATGGGCTTTATTATACACTTTTATATTATTTTTGGGACTAACCTATTAACCCAAAGGCCCAGTCCAGATTGCTGTTTTTTGCCTATTTCAGGGTTTTACAGAAAAGGAATATAAAACGGAGTCCAAACGGAATGAAACCTTCGGGGGAGATATTTTTGGAGCGATATCTTCACGCGAGACTTGAGAACCACAAAATAGGGCACACATGGCGTCCACCAGGGTGGGGGCGCGCCCCCTCCCCCTAGGCGCGCCCCCTACCTCGTGGGCCCCACATTGCACCACCGGTGCCCTCCTTCCTCCTATATATACCCATGTACCCTGAAAACATCGAAGCAACAGAGAAAACCTATTTCCACCGCCGCAACCTTCTGTTCCCGTGAGATCCCATCTTGGGGCCTGTTCCAGAGCTCCGACGGAGGGGGGACGTTCCACGGACAGCTTCTACATCAACACCATCGCATCACCATTAGTTGTGAGTAGTTTACCATAGACCTTCGAGTCCATAGTTAGTACCTAGATGGCTTCTTCTCTCTTTTTGGATCTCAATACCAAGTTCTCCTCTGTCTTCGAGGAGATCTATTTGATGTAATCTTTTTGCGGTGTGTTTGTCGAGATCCGATGAATTGTGGGTTTATGATCAAGATTATCTATGAGAAATATTTGGTTATTTTCTGAATTATTTTATGTATGATTATAATATCCTTGCAAGTCTCTTTGAATTATCGGTTTGGTTTGGCCTACTAGATCTATAGTTCTTGGAATGGGAGAAGTGCTTGGCTTTGGGTTCAATCTTGTGGTGTCCTTTCCCAATGACAGTAGGGGCAGCAAGGCACATATTGTATGGTTGCCATCAAGGATAAAAAGATGGGGGTTTATATCATATTGCTTGAGTTTATCCATCTACATCATGTCATCTTGCTTAAGGCATTACTCTGTTCGTATGAACTCAATACACTAGATGCATGCTGGATAGCGGTCGATGTGTGGAGTAATAGTAGTAGATGTAGAATCGTTTTGGTCTAATTGTCATGGATGTGATGCCTATATATAATGATCATGCCTAGATATTCTCATAATTATTCGCTTTTCTATCAATTGCTCGACAGTAATTTGTTCACCCACCATAGAATTCTGCTATCATCAGAGAAGCTACTAGTGAAACCTATGGCCCCCGGGTCTATTCTCAACATATAAATCTACAATCTACTTTACTTTGCTGTTTTTACTTTTGATTCTTATATCCAAAAATACCAAAAATATCAAACTATCATATCTATCAGATCTCACTTTCGTAAGTGACCGTAAAGGGATTGACAACCCCTTATTGCGTTGGCTGCGAAGTTCTTATTTCTTTGTGCAGGTGTGAGGGACTCGCGCGTGGTCTCCTACTGGATTGATACCTTGGTTCTCAAAAACTGAGGGAAATACTTACGCTACTGTGCTGCATCACCCTTTCCTCTTCGAGGGAATACAACGCAAGCTCGAGAAGTTGCAAGAAGAATTTCTGGAGCCGTTGCCGGGGAGGCTTACGCAAAAGTCATATACCAAGTACCTATCACAAACCCTTATCCTTTGCGTTACATTTATTTGCCTCTCGTTTTCCTCTCCCCCACTTCACCCTTGCCATTTCATTTGCCCTTCTTTTTGCCGTGTGTTTACCGTTCGCTTGCTTCTTGTTTGCTTGTGTTGCTATGTGCCCTCTATTAGCTTGCATCTTCGCTTGCTAAATTATGGATCCTCATCCACTTGCTAATATTTTTTAAAGATCCAATTATGTTGAACCTATTGCTAGTGAGTTGAGTGCACTAGCTTATCTTTATGGGGTTTTGCTAGAAATTCATCAATATGAATATTGTGAGGAATTGTTAAAAGAAAAAGTGATTCATGATAGTTCCTTTGATGAAAAGCATGATTGCAATGATGTTATTATAAATTCTATTAATGTCAATTGTGCTAATGATTGAAAAATCCTAAGCTTGGGGATGCTTGTTTTGCTATGCCCACTACTTGTTGCAATGATCATGATTGGGGTGAGGATTCTTATGATCTTGAAAATTTATTTAAGCCCCATGATATATATGAGATTGATAATAATGTTTGTGAAAGTGCGTTATATCGACTAGAGGGGGGGGGGGTGAATAGGCGATTTTTATGAATTCATCACTGAGGAATTTGCTGTTGAGGAAATTCCTTAGCGAAGAACTACTTGGAGTGGAATAAGTACTCAGAAGTAAACACAGTAGAATACAAGCATGGTCATCATGAATAAATGAAGACGAACATAGAGTACAGAAAGCGTAATCACAGGATAGCACAGGATGAAGACAAACAGACTGAAGAATTTGAACTGAGGAAATTGAGAAAGTCTTCAGTCAAAGTCTTCAAACAGATATGAACAAGTACACAACACAGATATGAGGAAATGAAAGAGTTGAGGAAATAGAACCAGTAAGCTTGGTGAAGACAATGATTTGTTAGACCAGTTCCAACAGTTGTCTCAGTTGTACATCTGGTTAGGGCGGCTAGGTATTTAAACCTGAGGACACACAGTCCCGGACACCCAGTCAAGGACACACAGTCCAAGACACCAAGTCCTCGTCGTATTCCCCTTGAGCTAAGGTCACACAGACCTCGCCCAATCACTCGTGGTAAGTCTTCAGGTGACTTCCGAACCTTCACAGACTTGGTCACTCGGCGATCCACAATTTCTCTTGGATGCTCTAGGCCATGACGCCTAACCATCTGGAAGAAGCACAGTCTTCAAAGGTAACAAGTGTCGGATCCACGCAGGATCAATCTCTTCAGTGATGCTCAATCACTTTTGGGTTCGAAGGTTTTGGGTTTGGTTTTGGGTTTTTCCTCACTTGATGATTTTCGCTCAAAGTCCTCGGAGGATGGGTTGCTCTTATGACAAGTGTCAGTTTCTCGCGGAGCAGCCAGCCAGCTAGTGGTTGTAGGGGGGCGGCTATTTATAGCCTAGGGAGCATCCCAACATGATAAGACGTAAATGCCCTTTAATGATATGACCGTTAGGTAGGTAGATATTTTGGGACAGCTGGCGCTTAGCACAGCAACGGTCGGAAATTTGAGTATGAAATTCCTCAGGGCTATCATGTTCCTCACTGTGTAGGTAATTCACACTGGCGAATTCCTAACTCCTCAGTCAGAACAAATTCCTCAGAGACCAGAAGAACTTCGTCTCTGTCACTACAGAATATGACTGAACTATATGAGATTTCCAATGGCTTCACTCGAAGGGATTGGTAGGTGTAGGATTTTGAGTTGAGCATCACATGGAAATTTTTCCTTAGTATTTCCTCGACCCCCTTTAACAGTACGGTGTTTCCTATGACTCAAGAAAGAGAAAATGAAACAGTAAAAACAAAAGTCTTCACGCTTCATGTTCCTAAAATGAATACCAAGTCTTCAGGGTTACACCAATTTCTTCACTTTCAAAGTCTTCAGAAAGTCTTCAGAAATCCAAAGTCTTAAGTCGAAGAACTTTAATTTTTAGGGGTCGACTTTCCCTGTAATTATCAAACTCCTCATAGACTTATAGACCTGTGTACACTCATAAACACATTAGTCCCTTAACCTATAAGTCTTCAATACACCAAAATCACTAAGGGGCACTAGATGCACTTACAATCTCCCCCTTTTTGGTGGTTGATGACAATATAGGTTAAGTTTTCAACGGGGATAAACATATGAAGTGTAATTACTGATATTGAGGAACTTGATTGCAAGATATAGAAGAACACCCCCTGAAGTTGTGCATAGTGAGGAATTTGCTTTTGAAGCAATGCACACTTGAAGAATAGAATCATGGAGATCTCCCCCTATATCTTGTAATTCATACACGCATTTGACATATAATAATATGAAGAATTTGAAATGCATAATGAAATATGGTGACTGATGTAATTCAGCATGCGTGCATAACATTAATGAGGAATAGGCATGCAGAAACACCACAGCAAAAGTATCAGGTCACCATAGAGTTTAAGTTTACAACTCGATCCACAAAGTCATCAGAAGAACGAGAGTTGTAACCTAGCAAAAAAACGCCCATATATATAGACCCGCTTGAAGACTAACTCAAATTTCTCCCCCTTTGTCATCGAATGACCAAAAGGATTCAAACTGGGGACTAACGCCCCTGAAGAATCTCAAGTTGATGAAGGAGCGCCAGTGTTGTTGGGGTCGATAGTTGAAGTAGGGCCTACCACAGTGTCGTCCAGGTCTTCATACTCGTCGGTCTCGCGCGATGAAGAATAAGAGCTGGCCACCAAGGGAGGAACCTTGACCTTCTTGTACTTCTTCGCAGGAGGAGCAGACCAGTCAAAGTCATCCTTGAGACCCATTTTCTTCTGATCTTCTTCGCCATATAGATGAGACAGAACAGCCCAGGTGCGGTTGAGGGTTTCATGAAGGTAGTAATGATTTTTCTTCACTGCATTATGTGTGGAGGTCATGTTGTGAAGAATTGAACCAAACTGACGCTTGACCCATTTGTGGTTGCGATCAACCTTCTGATGAAGACTGAGGAGAAGCTCACGATTAGTCATCACCCTGGGAGCTGTGCCTTGAGGATTTTTCTTGGGAGCGTTGGTGGCAGAGTCATGAGTGGCAGATTCATCATTGGTGGAATAAGATGCAGCTTTGCGAAACTGGCCATCCAATGGACGAGTGCCTTCATCAAAAACAGCAGTGGCCTTGCCCTTGTCAACAGATGAGGAAAATGTCCGTTTGAGGACTTCAATTGGGGGCAAGTAGCTGCAATGATTGAGAGTGTCAGCTTTGTAATTCACTGAAGACCTTGTCCTGATGAATCTCATAATCCATGGAGGATAAGGCTTCAGGTTGAAAGGGGATAGTGCAACATTTGCCATTGTCCTCACGAAGAAATCATGAAAGTTGACGGGAACGCCATGGATGATGTTGAATAGCAGATTCTTCATGATGCCAACGACTTCTTCATTATTCGAGTCGTGGCCCTTGATTGGACTCAAAGTCTTCGTCAGAATGCGATAGACAGTCCTTGGCAGAAACAACAATTCCTTCACGAGTAATTTGGTCCGTGCAGCTTGTCCTGGCTTCAAAGGCTTCATGAGCACTTGCATGTAGTGATCAGTGAGTTCAGTTTCTTCATACATGCAACGTGCAGCTTCATTTGGAGGACTAAGGGGCAGAGCCTGAAGCAATTCAGAGGCTGGAGCTTTATAATAAGTGTTTTCAGACATCCAGTCCAGCACCCATGAATTTATGTCTTCAGAATGGCCAGTGATGTGCAGGGTTGCATAAAATTGAAGAATCAGTTCTTCATTCCAATCGCATATATCTGTGCAAAAACCCAGAAGTCCAGCATCGTGAAGAACACTAAGGACCGGCACAAAACACGGCAGAGACTCCATATCCACGTGAGGAATATGCTGATGATCGAAGACTTTATCTTTGTTGTAAAGCACTAAGGAATAGAAATTCGCCTGACTTGCAGTCCAAAAACGTCTCTTCCTTATGCGAGCAGAGTCATATGGATTGAAATCATTGAAGAACACATGCTCGCTGAAGAAATCGGCCTTCTTGAAAGATTGCTTACTTGAGAAAGGATCCTTTGGCTTCGGTTGAGGAGTATCTGTCAACTGCATCACTACCTCTGGATTAGCAATCTCAGGTTCTTCAGTCTGAGGAATTTCTAGTTCCTCTTCAGCAGCAGTCTTCATCGATTCAGCAGCAGCAACAGTTTCTTCAACACTAATGGCTGGAATGTCTTCATGAACAGACTGTGTGGGATGAGTTTCCTTAGAGCCCAATGAAACAGTTGGTGCTGGTGAATGAAGAATTTGTTGGAGTGGCGTGAACAAAGGGGAACTGGGATGCTGACTATCCCAGAATTCATCAGTCATCAGTGGAGTGGCATTTCCAATGTCCACGTCAGAGTCTTGTGCTTCCATTTCTTCAACGCCGGCCTCTTCAGCAGTAAACTGAGGCATAGGCGAGGAGATGACAGGGGTTGAAGGGATAGCATCCACTTCAATTTCTTCATCCATCTGCTCTGAAGAAGCAGCAGAGGGAATGTCTTCATCCGATTCACTTGGAATCACATATTCTTCATCAAAAGGAACAAGGTCCTTTGATGGCATAGATAAATTGGAATGGAATCAATTGGATTCTCAGTTGAGCTTGTCAATGGCTTCAGTTTCTTCAGAACTGAAGAATCTGAAGAAGTTGATGCCTTCCTTTTCTTCACAGTTGCACGCTCTGCAGCCTTCGTCTTCTTCACATCTAATGCAGATGGAAGAATTGGAGTTGGAGTAGGCGCAGGAGCAGTAGCGGAATTTGGTTCATTTTCTTCAGGCACAACTGATGCAGTTGTCCTGATTTCTTCACGGTCTTCAGGAACAGCCTTTGAATTGAGCTGGCCTGACATTTTCTTCAGGCGTAACACTAGAGGTTGCCCTGGCAATTTCTTCAGCGGCTGGAGTGGAGTCATCAGCCTTGGGATGTTCTTCAGCAGCCTGATGTTCTTCAGCGGTGCTGGCATGTCCTTCAGCAGATTGAGCAGATGCTTCAGCCTGAGGAATTTCAATGTGCGTCTTGCGAGCAGCACTTGAAGAAAAGCCTTTGGTCAGAATTACAAATTTGACTTTGGCGCCCAACCAGTCAGCATGATATGCTTCAAATTCATCACTGAGGGCTTTGATTTCGCCCTAAATCTTGACTAGTTCTTTAGTTGTCATGTTGACAACATTTTTCTTCAGAAAGCGCTCCTTCTTGTACTGCGCTTTCTTGGTCTGCCTGGCCTATTCAAACTTCCATTTTTCTTCGCCTATGAAGGCGGTCAGCATATGACTTTGGCCAGGAGTCAGGTTGAAGTCTGGCATAGGAATGTTGGGATCCTTGTGCCAGAGATCGATGAAATCTAGGATCACCTTGGGATCCAACAGCAGTGGTACTTCACTTCCTTTGGCTCTAGCGGCCCTTTCTTGCCTGTCTCTGATGAGTTGAACAAGTTCGTCATCATCAGCTTCATCATCAGACGGCACTTGGAAAGCAACTTGCTTCTTATGAAGACTTGGACGAGAGCCTCGTCCAGCAGTTGTCTTTTTCTTCAACAGCGAGGGACCAGCTGAGGAACTTGGTATCGTTGAGGAACTTGGGGCAGCTGAGGAGCTTGCAGAGGATCCCAAGGCAATGGATATGCCCGCAGTCCTTTGACATGTGGCAAGATGCACTGGAGTAGAAGATTTTGTTGCAGCATCTGAAGACTTTTGCGGAGGAGTTGAGGACTTTGAAGGAGAAGGAGCAGTCTGAGGAATTTGCCATGAGGGCTTTGAAGAAACTGGATGTGAGGGCATTGCTGAGGAAGAAGCAGTTGGCTTGTGAGCAGGCTTCTTAGCCATGGCCTTCTTAGGCTTGGAAGCAGAAGCCTCAGCAGAGGCAGCAGCAGCAGCAAAGTCTTCATTGAATTTCCTCACTGCTTCTTTTGCTTGTCTGGCCAACTTGGCCTGGCGCTTAGCCCATTCTTCAGGAAAGTCCTCACCATACTTGAGGCTTGTGGGATCAGTAACTTGACATGTGCCAGTGGAGGTCTTGGGCAGGGAGGATTTAGTGTGAATTTCTTCATGTATTTTGGAGTGACATACCTGTACTCCCTCCACTCACGTGCCCATCTCCTCTCCATTCTTTGGATGCGCACTTTGCGTTGATTCTTATCCTCTTTTCCGAATTTTGCCTCATCAGGAGTGCAATAATCAGCATAAATGTCTTCAGGAAGTTCAAAAGCAGTATTGACCTCTAGCTTCTTTTCTCCTTTCTGCGGCTTCTTTCCGTCGGCCATTTTCTTCAGATGAGGAATTTGAACAATCGAATTCTCTGAAGAAGTATGCAACTTTTCTTCAAGGAACGCTGCAAATGAGTTAAGTTGATGAGAACCTAGTGATTCAGCGGCAGACATGAGTACCTGTGAAGAGAGTATAGTTGCGAGGAATTTGGAGAGGTCATATGCGTTCTCAAAAGTTTTTGTAAAAAGAACAAGTTTGAGGAATTTGACCAGATGAGTCTTGAAGAATTTGACTAAGCGTTCTTTGTCTTAGGTTCCAGAGTTGTATAGATTGAAAAATACACACAATTGAGGAATCTTGAAGACAATCATAGCTTAGAGAAATCAAATCAAGGACAGAGGATATGTGAGGTGTTTAGTGTGTGAAGATTTGATGAAGAAAACACCTTTTGAGAATTTTGAAGAAAATGTTTGAATCAAAGAGGGCAGTAAAAATAACTTTTAATTACCCTGGATGAAGAACACGACGAACTGTGGGATGGAGAAGTGAAGTTCGTCTATGCAGATCTTCCACGCCCTAACTTGGCGGAGGAAGACAGCTACGGCGGCGGCGGAGTGAAGAAATCTGCGGCCGCGCGAGTGCGACGGCGACGAGGTCGAGGCAATGAAGCTCTTCCTCACCGGCGAGGATGGAGTAGCGGCGGCGCTAGGGTTGGAGAAGCTCAAGCGGGAGAGTGAGAACAAGCGGAGTAAAAAGTGAAGTAAGGGAAGGGGAGGGGTATTTATAGCTGAAGTGAAAAACCGTTCGACCGAAGAAATAGGACGAACGTGCCCCTGACCCTTCTCATGCGCACGACATGTGTCACCCACGTACTGTGTAGTGGAGATCGTGGGTGAATAGATAAGTATTGTCGTGGGATGTGAAACGATTTGAGCGGCAAAGCCGAAAATTTTGGAAAGGATAAGTTTTAACGTTGCGTTCACAATTTCTTCAGCTGACAAGGACACAGTGAAGATTTTGAACAAGTTTCAAATAGAACGCATATAAAGAATTTTTGAATGGAATGGGTTGAGTTTAGCATAGAGGGGGAAGGGTCCGATCACATTCACTTAGCAGAAAAAGCAACTTGAAGAAATAGCAATAAGTGAATGCTGTAGAGGACATAAACTCATATATATATATATATATATATATATATATATATATATATATATATGGTGGGTCTATTCTCATAACACCCCTTAAGACCTTATTCTCATAACACCCTCACTTAAATAGGTTTCTAGCGCGGAGCGCCCCGAGGACAGCAACCACTGCCCCGCCTCCTACCCCCGCGCTGCCGCCGCGCCTCCTTCCCCCAGCACCGTCGCGCTGGCTCCTACCCTCATGCAGTGCGGTTTTCTTGTGCAGTTCGGAAGCGCAAAAAAACGCTCGCTGCCATTATTCGTCGGTCGCACCGTTTTCAAAACTGCTCTTAAACCGTGCGGAATCTCGAAAATTGTTCAACATGGCGAAGTTGCGTCTACTCCATAGCTTTTCAACGGTATATTACACGCATAATTTCGATAAACGGTTAAAAAACTAGAGCAAAAAAGGTATCGAAAAAACAACACGTACAGTTTTTTCAAACATGCAGTTCACCGTTTTCAAAACTGCTCTTAAACCGTGCGGAATCTCGAAAAGTGTTCAACATGGCGAAGTTGCGTCTACTCCATAGCTTTTCAACGGTATATTACACGCATAATTCCTATAAACGGTTAAAAAACTAGAGCAAAAAAGGTACCGAAAAAACAACACGTACAGTTTTTTTCAAACATGCAGTTCGCTGGTCTCTGTGTTGCAGTAACATGCAGTTCGGAAGCGCAAAAAAACGCGTCGATTTGGGTGTCGTGAAAAACAGAGTTTCTGTGTTTTTGTAATTTCAAAACTGCTCTTAAACCGTAATGAATTAGAGGGGGTGTTCTACATGAAAAAGTACTATCTCGACGATATCTTTCCAACGGTGTATCATTTGGAACATTTCGACCAACGTTTTGTAAAAAATTCACGAAAAACGGCCACTGCCCTTTGTAGTCAGCCGCACGATTTTCAAATTTAACAAAAAACCATAAGAAATCTCAAAAACATTTCAACATATGAAAGTTGTGCCTCGTTCGTAGCTTTCCAACGGTATATTACACGCCTTGTTTCGACAAACGGTTAGAAAACTGGAGTGAAAACAGTACCGAAAATTTGAAAAAACTCGAAAAACACAATTCCGCGATTTAGTAAATTCAAAATTGCTCTTAAACCGTAGCGAATCAGAAAAAATAATAGATATGAAAAGGATGCGCGTCGACGATACCTTTCCAACGGTGTATCATACGTTTCATTCGGACGAGCGGTTTAGAAAAAAACGCTCGCTGCCATTCGTTGTGAGCCGCAAGATTTTCGAAACTGCTCTTAAACTATGATGAATTTTGAAAAGTGTTCAACATGGCGAAGTTGCGTCTACTCCATAGCTTTTCAACGGTATATTACACGCATAATTCCGATAAAAGGTTAAAAAACTAGAGCAAAAAAGGTACCGAAAAAACAACACGTACAGTTTTTTCAAACATGCAGTTCACTGGTCTCTGTGTTGCAGTAACATGCAGTTCGGAAGCGCAAAGAATCGCGTCGATTTGGGTGTCGCGAAAAACAGAGTTTCCGCATTTTTGTAATTTTAAAACTGCTCTTAAACCGTAATGAATTAGAGGGGGTGTTCTACATGAAAAAGTAGCGTCTCGACGATATCTTTCCAACGGTGTATCATTTGGATCATTTCGACCAACGTTTCGTAAAAATTTCACGAAAAACAGCCACTGCCCTTCGTAGTCAGCCGCACGATTTTCAAATTTAACTAAAAACCGTAAGGAATCTCAAAAACATTTCAACATATGAAAGTTACGCCTCGTTCGTAGCTTTCCAACGGTATATTACACGCCTTGTTTCGACAAACGGTTAGAAAACTGGAGTGAAAACAGTACCAAAAATTTGAAAAAAATCAAAAAACATAATTCCGCGATTTAGTAAATTCAAAACTGCTCTTACGCCGCCCCCTCTAGTGCGCGCTCCCCCGCCGCCGGCCACTCCGGCCCCGGCGTCCACCTCCCTCTCCGTCGAGGGCCTGCGCGGCCCCGGCGCCCCCTCCGCCGACGGCCTCCTAGGCTCCGGCGCTCCCTCCCCCCCGGTCCGCCCCTTCTTTTCCCTTTTCCCCTGTTCCAGGCGTTTCCGGCCGCCATGGCCTCGGGCTCGGCTAGTCCGGCCTCGGTTTCCTCAAGGCTACAGCCCATCGTCTCCGGACTGGGTCTGTCTGCGTCGTCCGAGTCTGGGAAGTCTTCGACTGGGGCGGGTGGCGCGCTGGCTGGGGCCGTCCATGCCGCTGCCGCGGGCGCCGCCGTGCCTTGGCGTAAACCGGGGCCTTCTCGCAAGGCGATGTGGAGGAAGAGTAAGGCCATGCGGAAGCAGGCGGAGGCGGGTGGTGCTAGGCCGCGTGCGTCGCGCTCCCCTGCCTCGTCGCCGGAGCGGAGGGAGATTCCGGCGGACTTATTTGGTCTCTGTTTCAAGTGTTTTCGCGAAGGGCATCATCGGGAAGATTGCTGGTTCCCCCTGCTCTGCATCCGGTGTGGTCTGGAGGGCCATATCTCGACGGAATGCAAGCTTCCGCGGAGCCCGAGGTCGGAGGAGGATCTCCGGCGTGATGCGGTGGCCAAGGTATCGCGTGCGTCCCAGCCGTCTGTGCAGGCCGGACCTGCGAATAGGCTGTCACCGGCGATCAGGCAGGTCGCTCCTCTGGAGAGGCCCTCGTCTATCCCGGCTGACACCGCACCTATGGGGTCTGTGCAGGCATCGGCTGCCGTGGCGGCTACTGGGAGCATTTGCGTGATCCACCGCACGCCTGAGTTGGAGGATCGCGAGCAAAGGTTGAGGCTTGCTGTGGTGGCCTATGTGGGAGGCACACGGCCTGTGGTGTCCTGCCAGGATGCGGCAGAAGCCTTGTCGGAGGAGCTCCACATAACTCGGCACCGTTTCTCCGTCCACAGATACCACCCTGAGGATTTCCTGATTGTGTTTGCAGCACCGGAATTGCGCAACAGAGCACTGGTGGCAGGCACCGTCGAGCACGGGTTCATCAAGCTCTCCGTCAAGTCGTGGCTTAAGCAAGCCCAAGCTGTCTCTAGAGTGATGCGCACGCAAGTGGACATTATGATCGAGGGGATCCCATCACATGCCTGGACGTCCGAGACGGCGACGGCGATCCTCGGCTCGTCTTGCCTGGTGGAGAGCTTGGCACCCGAATATGAGAACAGGGAGGACCTATCCCTCTTCAAGCTTCGTGCTTGGTGCACTGCTCCTGACGAGGTGCCGGTCGCCAGACGCATTTGGGTTCCGGAGCCGGAGGTCGATGGTGGCTCGGCGACGCAGCAGCCTGCGTCGCGTGCCTTGCTGGGGTAAAAGATTCTCATTCACATTGGGAGGATATGGGAGCATGAAGGTCCGGAGCGCTGGCTGAGGCCGCCTAGTTCCGATGGGAGCGGACAAAGCGGGCTGCCAGATGGTTCCGAGGATTTCTCCGGTCGGGGAGAGTGGCGCGTTCTTCCGTGGTCTCGAGGAGTGCATGATCACCGCGGCGAAACATAGTCTACAGGAGCGCTCGGTGGTTCGTTTTTATAGGCGCTGACTGGCCGCATCGGGCCTTCCGCTTGGAGGATCCCAGCGATGACTCGCAGTCCGACGGTGGCGGTGGTAGCGCCGGTGCGCGCTCCGGTGTTAGCCGCCGCGGCGTCCTTGCCGAGTTCGAGGCTGGAGCCTGCGGGCAGGGCGGCGCATGTGCTGCCGGAGAAGCGGCGTGAGGCCCAGGCTGTGGCCATACACGTGCCACCGGCTGTGCGGCTGGCCACAAAAGATCCGGGTCAGAACTGCGGGGCCGGGCATACGCCACTGGAGGTCCCTGACCTGAGCGGTGGGGTCCAGCTTTTGACATGTCCTGCGGTTGTGGCTCTGGCGAGGCGCAATACTATTGGTTCGTTTGAATCGCATTAGGAGGCTGTCAAGGCTGGGACTCAGGTGGCCACTAATGGAGGCATGCAACCAATGATTGAGGTGGGGCCTGGCGCGGATCCCGAGGAAACAGTGGAGGAGATGGCTGCAGCGACCCGGCGGGAAACACCTGATGTTTCCTTCGACGCGATTCGAGGCGAGGGATCCCAGGTTGGGCTGCTGGGGGACACCACAAACCCTCACCTCGTGGATTCCGAGGAGGTGATTTTGCCGCAATCCCAGGAACCAATGATGGCCGGCAAAACTGCACACGGGTGGGCCCCGGTGGCGGATATATCGTAGCATGCTGCTGTGGTTGGAGAGGAGGTTCTAGGAGAGAAGGAGTTGGAATCTGGTCCCACAACTCAGGAGGGAGGATGCGCTGAGATGACCACGTCCAGCCCACGCATGCAGGAGCAGCTGCATGGCGCTAGCAATGCCATGGTCGTGGCAAGTGTGAGGGATGATCAGAGCCAAGAGGGGCAGCTCTCGGCCAAGGAAATCGTGGCGCTGGGTAACATCAAGGTGTTTTGTGCGGGCCTTCTCAAGAAGCTTGCGCCACCTCTTCTCAAAGAGTTTGAGGGACTGAGAGGTGTCAAAGCGGGGCAGGACCCTTTCACACCGTGTCGCACCACTAGGTCCATCTGCTCTGGGGGCGCAAGGAAGACCAAAGCCTCGGCGGCAGAAACGGTTTTGTTGAAAACCTTGGGCTTTGACTACGATGACCTGGCGGTCTCCGAGGACGCGCTAGGTCAGTTACGTACTGTCTTCGACTCGCCTCTACAGGAGCCGCACCTGAGGGCTATTGCGGCTATCTTCGGGAAGGCTATTCCGCTTAACTTAGCGGGGAGACAGGGATGGCGGAACCTCTCGCGGCAAGGTAGGGCCGCTTGCCGCTGTGGTGTTGGAGTCATCCACGTGCGATGTCGTGCAACGTCTTGGAGCTAGTGTGCTGGAATGTTAGAGGTCTTAACAATCCATCTAAGAGGAAGAATCTTAGAGGTTTCGTGGAGTCGGTTCATACGGCGATCGTGTGTATTCTAGAAACTAAGCTAGAATTGGTGGACAAATATGTAATCTTGCAATGCATGGGGCCAAAATATGATGGCTTTACTTACTTACCGGCGTCGGAGACTAGATGAGGCATTTTTGTGGCTTGGGACACCACGAGGGTTCAGTTGACAAACTATGTCAATGACTCACATAGCATCACTGCGTACGTTTCGTTGGTGGAGGGGACACCATGGTGGTTAACAGTAGTTTATGGTCCGCAGGAGGACGCTCAAAAAATAGGCTTCTTGAATGAGCTTTCAGAGAGGAGATCGCTTTGTCCTAGGCCATGGCTTGTCATTGGCGACTTCAACCTTATTCTTTATGCGGCAGACAAGAACAACTCTAACTTGGATCGGAGAATGATGGGGAAATTCAAACGCTTTGTTGACAATAACGCGCTTAAGGAGCTTTTCCTACATGGGCGCAAATTCACGTGGTGCAATGAACGGGAAACGCCCACCCTAACTAAGATAGACCGTGCTTTTGTCTCCATTGACTGGGAGATTGAGCATCCGGAGAGCATGCTCCAAGATCTATCCTCTGAGTGCTCGGACCATTGCCCACTTCATCTCATGCTCCATGAGCCCATGCACACCAGGAAGAGGTTCCGCTTTGAGAAGTTTTGGGTGAAAATGGGAGGCTTTTTTGATGTCGTAAAAGAGGCGTGGACTTGTGATCCGGAGATCATTGACCCTTTCATGCGGCTCGACATCCTGCTCCGCAACACGGCTAGAGCTCTTGCCGCTTGGTGTCAAAAGGAGATTGGAGATATCAAGCTGCAAATAGCCATCGCAAACATGGTCATCATGAGGTTCGACTGCGCCCAGGAAACTAGGAGGCTCACAGAGGAAGAGCGATGGCTTAGAAGAACGCTTAAGCAGCTTCTGTTGGGGTTGTCTTCCTTAGAAAGGACCATTGCCAGGCAAAGGTCGAGGATAACCTGGTTTCAAGAAGGGGACGCCAACACGCATTTGTTCCACTTGGTGGCTAATGGAAGACGTAGGAAGAATTACATCCCAGCTTTGCATACGGAGTGGTATCATCACAGATCAGAGAGGCAAAGAGGAAGCGTTCTATGATGTTTACAAAAATTTGTTGGGCAAAGAGGTGGCGAGAGAATTCACTCTGGATTTGGAGGACCTGGGAATTGCCCGCATTGATCTCTCTGAGCAAGACAGTGTGTTTACCGAGGATGAGATTTGGGCGGTCATCAAGGAGATGCCCTCGGACAAGGCGCCTGGGCCGGATGGCTTCATCGGTTTGTTTTTCCAGAAGGCTTGGGAGGTGATCAAGTTGGATCTCATTGCCGCAATTCACAAGCTCTTTGTTGGCAATGGGAGGGGTTTTGGGAGGCTAAATCAAGCGTTGATCACTCTTCTGCCGAAGTCGCCGGAAGCTTGCTCTGTGTTCGATTTCAGACCCATTTGCCTTGTCCACAGCATGCCCAAGATTGCCTCCAAGCTCCTAACTTCTAGGCTAAGACCTCGCATGGGCGAGCTGGTGCACGTGAACCAGTCCGCTTTCATCAAAGGTAGATGCCTTCATGATAACTTCTTGCTCGTGAGACAAATGGCAAGATCTTTGCATCGCAGAAAAGTAAAAGGTGTGCTGCTCAAGCTTGACATCACTAAAGCGTTTGACTCTCTGGCTTGGCCGTTCCTATTCGAAGTGCTAAGAGCTAAAGGCTTCTCGGAGCGCTGGATATCTTGGATTGCGATTCTTCTCACCACGGCCAGTTCCAGAGTGTTGGTTAATGGTAGCGCTGGTAGCAAGTTCATGCACGCTAAAGGATTGAGGCAAGGAGATTCGATTTCCCTGCTGCTTTTTGTCATCGCCATGGATGTACTGACAACTATGATCATCAAGGCGCACGAGGCTCGTGTAATGAGCAAGATAAATGGCTGCAGTCCGTTGCAGCGCCTATCTCTGTACGCGGATGACGTAGTTCTTTTCATCAAACCAACTTGGACCAACCTCATGTTCGTCAAGGAAGTCCTAACCATATTTGGACATGCTTCGGGGTTGAAAGTAAACTTCGCCAAATCAGCGGCAATTATGATTCGTGCCGAGAGTGAGGATGAAGAGCTTGTGAAGTCGGTGCTCCCTTGGAAGATCGCCACTTTCCTTGCAAATACCTAGGTCTTCAGTTAAGTATCAAGCAACTCAAAAGATCCGAGTGGCAGCCAATTGTGGATGCTGCACTTCACATTCTGCCAGGATGGCAAAGGGGCTTGGTGACTAGACCTGGGAGGCTTATACTTGTCAACCAAGTCATGAGGGCGAGGGCCACGCACCACCTTATGGTTGCTGAGGCACCAAAATGGGCTCTGGAAAGAGTGGACAGAGGTTGCCGGGCTTTTTTCTGGGCCGGGATGGAGGGGGTTAATGGCGGAAAGTGTGTGGTGTCCTGGGCTAGAGTATGTAGGCCTAAGCAGCTCAGAGGATTGGGCGTCATTGACCTATCCAAGCATGGCCTTGCTCTAAGACTACGCTGGGAATGGCTCACGCGCACGGATGCTTCCATGCCCTGGCAAGGACTTAACTTGACCGCGGACAAAAAGGTCGCCCAAGCTTTTGGGAGTCTGGTTAAATGGAAGGTTGGAGCTGGAGACAAGATTTTGTTCTGGAAAGACCGGTGGCTTCTTGGGGCAACCATCTCAGAGCTTGCACCCTTGGTTGTGGAGAGAGTGCGCACGCACGTAGCTAACCAGAGGCTGGTGCGCGACGATGTGCGCACGCATGATTGGATGAATGACGTTGTGGGTGACCTGGGCACAGATGGTCTGACCCAGTTTATCGGTCTGTGGGAAATCATTTCGGAGGTTCAATTGGACACTCCGGTTGAGGACAGTCCAATTTGGGCTTGGAACGAAAAAGGAGTTTACACCGCTTCTTCCGCATACAACATGCTTTCTGAGGGAGGAGTTAGATTTCACTCATTCGGAGCAATATGGAAATATTGGGCTCCGCTTGCGTGCAAAATCTTCATGTGGCTCGCGGTGCAACATCGACTTTGGACGTCTGATAGAAGGGCGAGGCACAGATTACAAGACCAAACGTCTAAATGCTTCTTCTGTGATCAAGAGGAAGACATGGTGGAACACATATTGCAGCAGTGTGTGTTCTCCAGGCAAGTGTGGTACAACTGCATGGACCGGACGGGACTAATGACGGAGTTGTGCCCTACATATGAGTCTTGCCTGGTGAAGTGGTGGACGGATGCTAGAAAACGCATGCATAAGCAAAACCGGAAAGGATTCGACACATTCGTGATGCTCGTTTGTTGGACACTTTGGAAGCAAAGGAACGCGAGAGTGTTTCGATCAAGCCTTATCTTGAGCGTAGGGGAGACCGTCGACAGGATATGCGACGAGTTGAGGATATGGGCTACGGCAGGAGCATTTGGAGGAAGACCGAGATTCGAGGAATATAGTAGTCTTAGGAGTGGAGTGGAGGCTTGGTCGGGGTCGGCATGTGATCGTCGACCAGCGGTTGTGTATAACTCTTGTACATATTTTTCTCCCTTCTATAAAGCTATGGTACGCCTTTGGCGTACCCTCGAAAAAAATAAAAAAATAATGGATATGAAAAAGATGCGCGCCGACGATACCTTTCCAACGGTGTGTCATACGTTTCATTCCGACGAGCGGTTTAGAAAAAACGCAAAAAAAACGCCCGCTGCCATTCGTTGTGAGCCGCACGATTTTCCAAACTGCTCTTAAACTATGATGAATTTTGAAAAGTGTTCAACATGGCGAAGTTGCGTCTACTCCATAGCTTTTCAACGGTATATTACACGCATAATTCCGATAAACGGTTAAAAAACTAGAGCAAAAAAGGTACCGAAAAAACAACACGTACAGTTTTTTCAAACATGAGGTTTTGTTGCAGTATCTGTGCAGTGCGCATAGCTTTCCAATGCAGTAAAACAAAGCAGTTCGGAGGTGTTATGAGAATATTATTCTCATAATGTATATATATATATATATATATATATATATATATATATATATATATATATATATATATATATATATATATATATATATATATATATATATATATATATATATATATATATAGCCAATGAAGAACAGAGACGGAAACAGTGAAGAAAATGCAAAGTTGAAGAATATGAACAACTGAGGAATTTCAAAAACTCAAATTGAAGATTTTCAACTTTTGTGGTGGCGTGAGCCATCGTATAAGAATGATGATTTCAGACACCGCGTACAATTTTCGTAGGGTTCTGAGAATCGAATTCTTCATTAATTTCTTCACACTTAGAGTGTTATTCTTCATTGATTGAAGAAAAACAAATTCTTCATGTGTTGCACATCTAAATCATCAATTTTGCATAAGTGTTAGGATGAGTGTCCAATTTAAAGAACATCCAAAGATTCTAAGATATTTAGCTCACACCGCAACTTGCTAAATCTCTTCTCATCCAAGGGCTTTGTGAAGATATCGGCTAGATGTTCTTCAGTCTTCACATGTTCAATAGAAATGTCGCCCTTCAACACATGATCACGAAGAAAATGATGACGAATTTGAATGTGCTTTGTCTTCGAGTGCTGAACTGGGTTGTGAGCAATCTTGATGGCACTCTCATTGTCACAGAGTAGAGGCACATTCTTCACGTTGACACCATAGTCCTTGAGAGTTTGCTTCATCCATAAGAATTGAGCACAACAAGAGCCAGCAGCAATATACTCAGCTTCAGCGGTAGATAGTGATACACAGTTCTGTTTCTTCGAGGACCAACAAACCAAAGATCTTCCGAGGAAATGACATGTACTAGACGTTGATTTGCGGTCCACATGATCACCAGCATAGTCAGAGTCTGAATATCCAATGAGATCTAAAGCCGAGCCCTTGGGGTACCACAATCCAAGTGTTGGTGTGTGAGCTAGATATCGAAGAATATGTTTCACAGCCTTATGGTGTGATTCCTTTGGTGCAGCTTGAAACCGGACACACATGCAAACACTAAGCATTATATCTGGCCTAGATGCACATAAGTACAATAAAGAACCAATCATGGAGCAGTATACCTTATGATCGAAGTCAATACTAGTTTCCAGTACACAAATGGCCATTTGTGGGCATAGGAATTTTGACGCCTTTGCAATCGTGCATGCCGAATTTCCTTAGTAAATCTTTGAGGTATTTCTCCTGAGATATGAATATAACATGGCGTTGTTGATGAATTTGAAGACCTAGGAAGAATTTCAGCTCTCCCATCATAGACATTTGATATTCTTCACTCATCATATAGGCAAATTCATCACTATAGCGTTGGTCAGTACAGCCAAAGATAATATCATCAATATATATTTGGCACACAAATAATTCACCATCATAAGATTTAGTGAAAAGAGTTGGATCGAGTGAACCGGGTTTGAAGCCTTTCTTTATGAGGAATTCCTTCAAAGTATCATACCAAGCCCAAGGGGCCTGCTTGAGGCCATAGAGAGCCTTATTGAGTTGGAAGACTTTGTCAGGATTCTTTGGATCTTCAAAACCTAGGGGGTTGAGCAACATATACTTCTTCCTCAAGCTTACCATTGAGGAATGCACTTTTCACATCCATTTGATAGACAATGATATCATGATGGTTAGCATAAGCAAGCAATATGCGAATAGCCTCAAGTCTAGCAATAGGTGCAAAAGTTTCATCGAAGTCAATTCCTTCAACCTGTGTGTAGCCTTGAGCCACAAGCCGTGCCTTATTCCTTACCACAAGGCCATTTTCATCTTCCTTGTTGCAGTAGATCCACTTTGTGCGAATGATATTATGCTTGCGAGGATCTGGACGATTGACCAGTTCCCAGACGTTGTTGAGTTCAAACTGATGTAATTCTTCTTGCATAGCTTGAATCCACTCAGGCTCCAAAAATGCTTCATCTACCTTAGTGGGCTCTGTGATAGAGACAAAAGCAAAGTGCCCACAAAAGTTAGATAAATGTGAAGCTTTTGAGAGTGTGAGAGGACCTAGTATATTGATGTCGCTGATGATTTTCTCAATCTGCACTTCTTTCACAACGCGATGATGAGCTGGTTGTCGTCGAGGAATTTGATCAGCATTTTCTTCAGTATTTTCCTCAGGTGCATTAGCTCGACGATCTTCAGGTTCTAGAATGAATTCTTCAGCAGATTCTTCGGTAGGAATGACATCCTCGGTAGCCTTGAATTTGATAGTTTCCTCAGGTACTGGTTCATCTATCACAGTAGGAAGGTGCTCTCTTTGCGAGCCATTAGTTTCATCGAACCGCACATCTACAATTTCAACAACCTTGTGAAGAACATTGTTGAAAACTCTGTAGGTGTGCGAGTCCTTTCCGTAACCAAGCATAAACCCTTCATGTGCTTTCGGTGCAAATTTTGAGTTGTGATGATGTCAGGACCGGTTTTTCAATAAAACATTTACTAAGAAACCGACCTTTTTATCGGACCAGTGTAGAAGAATCCTTCTTACTGGTAGAGAAATCCTTGATACAGAATTCCAGAGTACTGAATATTACACAAGGTTGACCTGAGGCTGCTCAACAATTTATTACAAGCACGCCGATATTATACATAAAGGCGGATATGACACAAAGGTAGGGTGGCATAACTACTGACTCGTAATAAAAAGCGGTGGTGGATATGTCACAGTGTAGAGGGTGACACGACTCCAATATCCTACAGCTCATCGAGTGTCGGAGTGAGACTCGATGAATTTTATTTGGGTAGCGGAAGCGTTTATGATACAGTGATCAACTCCAGGATCGCAAGAGACTGACTGGGACTCGTCTAGGCGTCGGACTCGCTATCAAAATCTTCATCCATGAGATCGCCTTCGTCAACATCTAGCCAAATCAACAAGCCAGGTGAGTACTTTGAATGTACTCGCAAGACAGTTCGGACATAAGATATAACAAATGCAAACGTGATGCATATGAGCAGGCTAGCAAAATGTACTCAAAGAATAAATTTGCGCTGCATGTTAAATAAAAATGGAAGTCAGGCGGTAGTCCTCCCGAAATCCCAAGGAAATAAAAGAATACAGATCGAGTGTTTGAAATGACGCCTCGAAAGGAAAAATGAATAAACATGCCACAGTCGGACGTCTGAGCGACATCACATAGAGGGCTTATATCAAAAATAAATAACGAGAATGCCATAGTCGGACGTCTGAGCGACATCACATAAAGGGCTTATATCAAAGTAAACAACGAGAATGCCACAGTCGGACGTCTGAGCGACATCACATAAAGGGCTTATATCAAAAGTAAATAACGAGAATGCCACAGTCGGACGTCTGAGCGACATCACATAAAGGGCTTATATCAAAAGTAAATAACAAGAATGCCACAGTCGGACGTCTGAGCGACATCACATAAAGGGCTTATATCAAAAGTAAATAACGAGAATGCCATAGTCGGACGTCTGAGTGACATCATATAAAGGGCTTATATCAAAAGTAAATAGCAATGATGCCACAGTCGGACGTCTAAGCGACATCAGATAAAGGGCTTATATAATCATTCGAAACCAAGTAGCATCTTGAAGGTAAATCATCTCAAGGAAACATTTAGTACATAATAGACTGGTTAGTTCGTTCACCAGGATAACATTCAGCCGGTCTACTACTCATAGACCTATGTTAAATCACTAGAGCCTGTCACGGAGACTGACACGGAGACTAACGCTAGGCCATAGACATGGCTACTTGAATGGGCTTTGACTCTGCAGAGTTTATACTCTTTAATCACAACCAACAGATTTCAGTAGTCGCAAAGGACTAGTTCCGTTTACGGTATTTTAGCAGTAACACAACTAACCAGTACACACCATTCCACATCCCGCTGCCCGGAATCACCCTAGGCAAAGTTCACGAAAAACTTTAAGACGAGGAGGCTACAACCTCGAATAGCATGGGATCAAATTTATACCGCGCGCTCTAAGGGGTGCCCCCCTCTCGGTCCCAACCAGAAACACCCATGCCCCCTAACCGGATGACGGGCTTTAATCCAGGGCCATGGAACCCTCATCCCGGCCCCTCTATTTGGTGTGCACAAGGAAAGAGGTTTGCAACTGACTAAACCGTATCCTTTGCAGAAGACATGTGAAAGTACAAAAAGGGAAATGAACGGGATCATGACCTGATCCACGTTAACACCGAAACTAAACGGTTGACTGGCATGCTTCAACAAATACCAGCTTACAACCCATCATGTCCCCACATGATCAGGTTGGCTCACCATTAACTTTCGAAGCTCACACGAAGCTTGCCTTGCATGAAATATAACATCCACAGAATGCTTATATAACCATGCCATGAGAAAACTACTCAAACAAACATGCAAAGCACTCGTCATATCAAAGGTTCAAACATGCTTGCCTGGTTCGGAGTAGTCGGAGTCTAACTCGGTGAAGTTTGCGGCTCCGTCACCTCCTTCGGTATCTACGGATAAAATAAAATGGATACTAACATAAATACCGTGCGCGCATAAAGGTTGTCCCAAATATTTTTCAAATAAATATGATAAAAAACTAGACAGAAAAATAAAGAGGATAGAAAAAGAATCAACTCAAAATCATCTTTTGTTTAAAAGTTATTAAGGTTTTTGTCCAGGGACTTGTCTGTAATGAAACAGAAAGTTTCCAGGGGCTTGATTACAAAAACAGAAAATGTTTCAGTCAGAAGTACGCCAGCTGAAAAGGGAAGCGTATTTTGCCTGAAGGCGTTTTCCAGAAAAACGGTTCGAATAAAACAGAGAGGCTGACGAGAGGGTCCCACCCGCCAGGTTTGAATATTCTAATAGAAAACAGAGTGCGCCGTCGCCCGAGAGCCGCGGTGGTCGCCGGCGCTGATCCATGGCGAGGTAGGGGAAGGGATAGGTACCTACGGACTCACGGTGCTCTTCCGCATCTGTGGGTGGTGGAGTTAGACGTCGGCGAGCACCACGTCGACGGCGGCCTTCTCTCCGGCGGACGGTGGCTCGGGTGGTGGTGGATCTCGCCGGGGAGAGTTGCGGAGGTCAAATTGAAGTGGGGTTTAGGCGTCTAGGTGCGTCATGAGACTATTGGCACGACTAGGGAGGTGGAGGCGCTCTCACCAGAGAGAGAGTTGCCGGAGCCCGAAGCGGATCGGGGCGGCCGGAGTTGGGGAAGAAGGGCTCCTCGAGGTCCTTCCAGTGGCTGGGCGGGGTCTGGTGAGATGGTGGAGAGGTGGAGGCTCGAATGCGAGCTCGGGGCCGCTATTTATAGCCGGCCCGTGGCGGTTGCCGCAACGGGATAAGTCCGGCGAGTGATTACGGCGAGGCCGTGGCCGAACAGGTGGCTTAAGTACGTGGGCATCGACGAGGTGTTTCACTGGTTCCATCCTGATGCTGAGCTTAGCAAAACTTGGGCGATTACTGCAGTCTCTCAACGGAACGAATGCGCGGGCACGTCGGCGGCAAAGAGCGCGCTCTGTGCCTCTCAGGCCACGGCGACTGTGCTGCAGCGTGCACAGGGGAGGGAACGGACATGCGGAGCTCTCTGGTGGCTTGGGCGGTGCCGAACGGCGCCGTTTTGCAGGGTGGCCCCTGTTGGCCGCCACGGGTGGCTCTGCCGCTGCGGAAGACGCCGGCGCAGGCAGGCCACGACGCCACCGACGCTCGCAACCAGCCAAGCAAGCGTGCGGCGCTCTGGATAAGGGAGAGGAGCAGTGCAGCAAGGCGCCAATGCAAACACTGGCGAGATTGACGCGGTGGTCTGACGGGAACAACACGGTCGACTGAAACTTCACTGATTTTTTCTGAAATTTTGACAGATCAGTGCACATCAACTGTTTGATGAAATGATTCAGGCACTTGCCGAATTTTTCTTGAGCTAATCTTTGGTGAGGTGGTCTCTTGATGCATCTAGAGGCTGCCTGAATTTCCACAATTTTTTAGGAAGAGGGAAAATATGAATTTCACCAAAAATGGCAAATCTGGTCCAAACTTGCAGCAAGCAAAATTTGAAAATTTTGAACTAAGGACCAGCAGATCTTGATGGATCTAGGCTGAGGGTACTAAGGGCTGGTCAGGGGAGTTTGTTTGGAATCAAAACTCAAATGGAAACTAGTAGTTCCTTTGTAAATCACCAAGGCTCAAATTAAAAGATAGAAAATGTTTTTGGGGTAAAATAATTAGGAGAAAAATCTAAATGAGGTTGAAACCTACTGGAATTGATATTAGACTTGTCTAAGGTGGGAATGAAGGTTTTGGAAGAAAGATCTTCATTGGGTGCCATGGCAAAAGAAAAGTTTGAATGGGAGAGAATAAGCCCAAGGTTTTGTAGGAAGGCTTTTCATAATAAAAAGAAATTGTCAAAGCATTTTGAAAATATTTTGTGTTGAGCCAACACAAGGTGAAAACTCTCAAGACCAAAGTTCAAGGTTGAGAAGGAAACAAAAACCTTTTGTCATAAAAGATTTGAGAAGAAGGGGTTTTAAGAAAGATTTAAAAATCCTCCTTCCAAAAGACCAAAGAATTTGATGAAAACAAATCCAAATTTTTTGGAGTGTTACAAATGAGGATCTCTAATCCAACATTTAGCATCAAAGACTTTGAAATAACTCACATTGGGTTTCTTGTCAGTGAGGAGTTCGTAGGCAGTCTTCTTGAAGAATTTGTGAAGATATACTCTGTTGATGATGTGGCACGCAGTATCAATTGCATCAATCCAGAAACGACGAGGTGTTTTATATTCATCAAACATAGTGCGAGCCATCTCAGCAAGAGTCCTATTCTTGCGCTCCACGACGCCATTCTGCTGAGGAGTATAAGGACCAGATAACTCATGAGTAATACCAAGTTCATCAAGATAGTCATCAAGAACAGAGTTCTTGAACTCAGTTCCATTGTCACTTCTGATATGCTTGATCTTCACACCAAAGTTGGTTGAAGCCCTCGAGGAAAATCGTTTGAAGACTTCCTGCACTTCATGTTTGTAAGTAACAATGTGTACCCATGTATATTGAGAGTAATCATCAACAATAACAAAGCCATATTGAGAAGCATCATTTGAAACTGCAGAATAATGATTAGGACCGAAGAGATCCATGTGAAGCAATTCAAATGCTCGAGTAGTAGTCATGATAGTCTTCGCTGGAGGCTTGGCTTTGGTCATCTTTCCAGCTTCACACGCACCGCACAAGTGATCCTTGAGGAATTTGACATTCTCAATGCCAATGACATGCTTCTTCTTCGCAAGCGTGTGCAAATTCCTCATGCCTGCATGACCAAGTCGTCGATGCCATAGCCAGCCTTCTGAAGCTTTTGCAAATAGACACACAGCTGGTTGAGGTCCTGTAGAGAAATCAACAATATACAAGTCTCCTCTGCTAAAGCCTTCGAAGACTATGGAGTTGTCAGATTCCAAGATCACAGCACAACGATGTTTGCCAAAAGCAACAACCATATCCAAATTGCAAAGCATTGAGACAGACATGAGGTTGTATCCTAAGGACTCGACAACCATGATTTTGTCCATGTGTCGATCCCTAGTGATCACAACCTTACCTAGACCCAATACCTGACTTTTGCCTTTGTCAGCGAAGATGATATACTTCAGATGAGATGGTGATAAGGGAGCATCAATTAAGAGATTCTTGTCACCAGTCATGTGATTTGTACATCCACTATCGAGGACCCACTCAGTGGCTTTGGGTTGATCATCCTGCAGAAGTTCTTATTTCTTTGTGAAGGTGTGAGGGACTCACGCGTGGTCTCCTACTGGATTAATACCTTGGTTCTCAAAAACTGAGGGAAATACTTACGCTACTGTGCTGCATCACCCTTTCCTCTTCGAGGGAATACAACGCAAGCTCGAGAAGTTGCAAGAAGAATTTCTGGAGCCGTTGCCGGGGAGGCTTACGCAAAAGTAATATACCAAGTACCTATCACAAACCCTTATCCTTTGCGTTACATTTATTTGCCTCTCGTTTTCTTCTCCCCCACTTCACCCTTGCCATTTCATTTGCCCTTCTTTTTGCCGTGTGTTTACCGTTCGCTTGCTTCTTGTTTGCTTGTGTTGCTATGTGCCCTCTATTAGCTTGCATCTTCGCTTGCTAAATTATGGATCCTCATCCACTTGCTAATCTTTTTTAAAGATCCAATTATGTTGAACCTATTGCTAGTGAGTTGAGTGCACTAGCTTATCTTTATGGGGTTTTGCTAGAAATTCATCAATCTGAATATTGTGAGGAATTGTTAAAAGAAAAAGTGATTCATGATAGTTCCTTTGATGAAAAGCATGATTGCAATGATGTTATTATAAATTCTATTAATGTCAATTGTGGTAATGATTGAAAAATCCTAAGCTTGGGGATGCTTGTTTTGCTATGCCCACTACTTGTTGCAATGATCATGATTGGGGTGAGGATTCTTATGATCTTGAAAATTTATTTAAGCCCCATGATATATATGAGATTGATAATAATGTTTGTGAAAGTGCGTTATATCGACTAGAGGGGGGGTGAATAGGCGATTTTTATGAATTCTTCACTGAGGAATTTGTTGTTGAGGAAATTACTTAGCGAAGAACTACTTGCAACGGAATAAGTACTCAGAAGTAAACACAGTAGAATACAAGCAGGGTCATCATGAAGAATTGAAGATGAACACAGAGTACAGAAAGCGTAATCACATGATAGCATAGGATGAAGACAAACAGACTAAAGAATTTGAACTGAGGAAATTGAGAAAGTCTTCAGTCAAAGTCTTCAAACAGATATGAATAAGTACACAACACAGATATGAGGAAATGAAAGAGTTGAGGAAATAGAACCAATAAGCTTGGTGAAGACAATGATTTGTTAGACTAGTTCCAACTGCTGTCTCAGTTGTACATCTGGTTAGGGCGGCTAGGTATTTAAACCTGAGGACACACAGTCCCGGACACCTAGTCAAGGACACACAGTCCAAGACACCAAGTCCTCACCGTATTCCCCTTCAGCTAAGGTCACACATACCTCGCCCAATCACTCGTGGTAAGTCTTCAGGTGACTTCCGAACCTTCACAGACTTGGTCACTGGGCGATCGACAATTTCTCTTGGATGCTCTAGACCATGATGCCTAACCATCTGGAAGAAGCACAGTCTTCAAAGGTAAAAAACGTCGGATCCACGAAGGATAATCTCTTTAGTGATGCTCAATCACTTTTGGGTTTGAAGGTTTTGGGTTTGGTTTTGGGTTTTTCCTCACTTGATGATTTTCGCTCAAAGTCCTCGGAGGATAGGTTGCTCTTATGACAAGTGTCAGTTTCTCGCGGAGCAGCCAACCAGCTAGTGTTTGTAGGGGGAGGCTATTTATAGCCTAGGGGGCATCCCGACATGATAAGACATAAATGCCCTTTAATGATATGACCATTAGGTAGGTAGATATTTTGGGACAGCTGGCGCTTAGCACAGCAACGGTCAGAAATTTGAGTATCAAATTCCTCAGGGCTATCATGTTCCTTACTGTGTAGGTAATTTGCACTGGTGAATTCCTAACTCCTCATTCAGAACAAATTCCTCGGAGACCAGAAGAACTTCGTCTCTGTCACTGAAGAATATGACTGAACTGTATGAGATTTCCAATGGCTTCACTCGAAGGGATTGGTAGGTGTAGGATTTTGAGTTGAGCATCACATGGAAATTTTTCCTTAGTATTTCCTCGACCCCCTTTAACAGTATGGTGTTTCCTATGACTCAAGAAAGAGAAAATGAAACAGTAAAAACAAAAGTCTTCACGCTTCAGGTTCCTCAAATGAATACCAAGTCCTCAGGGTTACACCAATTTCTTCACTTTCAAAGTCTTCAGAAAGTCTTCAGAAATCGAGAGTCTTCAGTCAAAGAACTTCATTTTTAGGGGTCGACTTTCCTTGTAATTATCAAACTCCTCATAGACTTATAGACCTGTGTACACTCATAAACACATTAGTCCCTTAACCTATAAGTCTTCAATACACCAAAATCACTAAGGGGCACTAGATGCACTTACAGTTTGCAATAATATTGAAAGTGGGTTTGGAAGAGTGTCAACTTTAGATCCCACATATTTGGAGAATGATCAAACTTATGAAATTTTAGATAAAAGTGGGTTTGGAGAGGTCATTACTTTAGTTAATATTGGTCCCACTATTTTGGAAGAGTGTCAACTTCGTATGCATGTGGATCATGTTGAGAATATGTTTTGTGCTAGCTATATTGTTGAATTTGCTTATGATCCTACATGCAATTATTATGAGAGTGAAAAATATGGTTGTAGAAATCTTCATGTTACTAAATTACCTCTCTTCATGTTGAGATTAATCTTGTTTCTTTCTTCCTCCTTGCATATGCTAGATCTTGCTTGTCTTGCTAATTTGTTTTCCGATAAAATATCTATGCATAGGAAGTATGTTAGACTTAGATGTGATTTTCACATGCTATATGATGCTCTATTTGTGCTTCAATTCTTATCTTTCATGTGAGCATCATTGAAATCCCAAGCCTATCTTAATGGCTATAAAGAAAGAGCTTGTCGGGAGGCAACCCAATTTTATTTTATTTGTTTTTGCTTCTGTTTAGGAATAAATATTGCATCTAGCTTCTATTTAGATGTGGTTTTGTGTTTTAATTAGTGTTTGTGCCAAGTAGAATCTTTGGTAAGACTTGTGTGAAGTTTATATGATCTTGCTGTTAAATACAGAAATGCTAGCGCTCACTAGGATAGTCACTAGATTTTACTGGAGAGTGATATTTAGTTGATTCTTTTTGCAGATGATTAATAGACAAATTCCTCACGCTTACCAATTTATTTCAACTTTTTGGAGTTACAGAAGTATGCGAAAGTTACAGATTACTACAGACTATTCTGTTTTTGATAGATTCTATTTTTCGTGTGTTGTTTGGTTATTTTGATGAATCTATGAGTAGTATTGGAGGATATGAATCATAGAGAAGTTGGAATACAGTAGGTTTAACACCAATATAAACAAAGAATGAGTTCATTACAGTACCTTTGAGTGGTGGTTTGTTTTCTTATACTAACGGAGCTCACGAGATTTTTGGCTAAGTTTTGTGTTGTGAAGTTTTCAAGTTTTGAGTATTGCTTTGATGGACTATGGAACAAGGAGTGGCAAGAGCCTAAGCTTGGGGATGCACAAGGCACCCCAAGGTAAAAATCAAGGACAACCAAAAGCCTAAGCTTGGGGATGCCCCGGGAAGGCATCCCCTCTTTCGTCTTCATCTATCGGTAACTATACTCGGGACTATATTTTTATTCACCACATGATATGTGTTTTACTTGGAGCATCATTTATAATTTGACTCTTTGCTTGTTAGTTTGCCACAATCATCCTTGCTGGACACACTTTTTGCGAGAGATAAATATGGCCTAGAATTTGTTAGAACACTCTATGTGCTTCACTTATATCTTTTGAGCTAAATAGTTTGCTCTAGTGCTTCACTTATATCTTTTAGAGCACGGTGGTGATTTTATTTTGTAGAAATTGTTGATCTCTCATGCTTCACTTATATCCTTTCGAGAGTCTTTTAGAACATCATGGTAATGTGCTTTGGTTATAAAACTAGTCCTAATATGATAGGCATCCAAGATAAATTTAGTAAAAACTTTCATACAAAGTGCATTGAATATGATGAGAAGTTTGATACTTGATGATTGTTTTGAGATATGAGGATAGCGGTATTAGAGTCATGCTAGTGGAGTTATTATGAAATTGAGAAATACTTGTGTTAAAGTTTGTGATTCCCGTAGCATGCACGTATGGTGAACCGCTATGTGACGAAGTTAGAGCATGAAGTATTTGTAGTGTGTCATCCTTTGTGTGGAGGTCGGGGGTGCGCGATGGTTAACTCCTACCAACCTCCCCCCTAGGAGCATGCGTTGATTGCTTTGTTTTGATGACTCGTAAATTTTTGCAATAAGTACATGAGTTCTTTATGACTAATGTTGAGTCCATGGATTATACGCACTCTCACCCTTCCACCATTGCTAGCCTCTCTTGTACCGCGCAACTTTCGCCGGTACCATACACCCACTATATACCTTCCTCAAAACAGCCACCATATACCTTCCTCAAAACAGCCACCATATCTACCTATCATGGCATTTCCATAGCCATTCCGAGATATATTGCCATGCAACTTTCCACCATTCCGTTCATATGACACGCTTCATATTGTAATATTTCCATGCATGATCATGTAGTTGACATCGTATTTTTGGCAAAGCCACCATGCATAATTTTTCATACATGTCACTCTTGATTCATTGCACATCCCGGTACACCGCCGGAGGCATTCATATAGAGTCATACTTTGTTCTAGTATCGAGTTGTAATATCGAGTTGTAAATCAATATAAGTGTGATGATCATCATTATTAGAGCATTGTCCCAAAAATAAAAAAAGGGAAAAAAGAAGGAAATGCCAAGAAAAAGAAAGGCCCAAAAAAAGGAAAAAAAAGAAAAGAAAAGAAAAGGGACAATGCTACTATCTTTTTCCACACTTGTGCTTCAAAGTAGCACCATGTTCTTTATGATAGAGAGTCTCATGTTTAGTCACTTTCATATACTAGTGGGAATTTTGGTTATCGAACTTGGCTTGTATATGCCAACGATGGGCTTCCTCAAATGCCCTAGGTCTTCGTGAGAAAGCAAGTTAGATGCACACCCACTTAGTTTCTTTTGTTGAGCTTTCATACATTTTTAGCTCTAGTGCATCCATTGCATGGCAATCCCTACTCACTCACATTGATATCTATTGATGGGCATCTCCATAGCCCGTTGATACGCCTAGTCGATGTGAGACTATCTTCCTCCTTTTTGTCTTCTCCACAACCACCACTCTATTCCACCTATAGTGCTATATCCATGGCTCACACTCATGTATTGCATGAAAGTTGAAAGGTTTGAAAAAATTGAGCATGAAAACAAGTGCTTGGCTGAAACTGGGGTTGTGCATGATATGAATATTTTGTGTGATGAAGAGGGAGCATAGCCAGACTATATGATTTTGTAAGGATAACTTTCTTTAGCCATGTTATTTTGATAAGACATGATTGCTTTGTTAGTATGCTTGAAGTATTATTATTTCTTATGTCAATATAAACCTTTGTCTTGAATCTTTCAGATATGAACATTCATGCCACAATAAAGAGAATTACATTGAGGATTATGTTGGTTAGCATTCCACATCAAAAATTCTGTTTTTATCATTTACCTACTCGAGGACGAGCAAGAATTAAGCTTGGGGATGCTTGATACGTCTCCAATGTATCTATAATTTTTTATTGTTCCAGGCTATTATATATGATGTTCTGGATGTTTAATGGGCTTTATTATACACTTTTATATTATTTTTGGGACTAACCTATTAACCCAGAGGCCCAGTCCAGATTGCTGTTTTTTTGCATATTTCAGGGTTTTACAAAAAAGGAATATCAAACGGAGTCCAAACGGAATGAAACCATTAGGAGAGATATTTTTGGAGCGATATCTGCACGAGAGACTTGAGAATCACGGAATAGGGCACATGTGACGTCCACGAGGGTAGGGGCGCGCCCCCTGCCTCGTGGGCCCCACGTTGCTCCCCTAGTGCCCTCCTTCCTCCTATATATACCCATGTACCCTGAAAACATCGAAGCAATAGAGAAAACCCTAATTCCACCACCGCAACCTTCTGTTCCCGTGAGATCCCATCTTGGGGCCTGTTTTGGAGCTGCGCCGGAGGGGGGATCTTCCTCGGAGTGCTTCTACATCAACACCATCACGTCACCATGAGTTATGAGTAGTTTACCATAGACCTTCGGGTCCATAGTTAGTACCTAGATGGCTTCTTCTCTCTTTTTGGATCTCAATACGAAGTTATCATCGGTCTTCGAGGAGATCTATTCGATGTAATCTTTTTGCGTGTGTTTGTCGAGATCCGATGAATTGTGGGTTTATGATCAAGATTATCTATGAGAAATATTTGGTTCTTTTATAAATTCTTTTATGTATGATTATAATATCCTTGCAAGTCTCTTCGAATTATCGGTTTGGTTTGGCCTACTAGATCTATAGTTCTTGTAATCGGAGAAGTGCTTGGCTTTGGGTTCAATCTTGCGGTGTCCTTTCCCAGTGACAGTAGGGGCAGCAAGGCACATATTGTATTATTGCCATCGAGGATAAAAAGATGGGGTTTATATCATATTGCTTGAGTTTATCCCTCTACGTCATGTCATCTTGCTTAAGGCGTTACTCTGTTCTTATGAACTTAATACTCTAGATGCATGCTGGATAGCAGTCGATGTGTGGAGTAATAGTAGTAGATGCAGAATCGTTTCGGTCTACTTGTCACAGGCGTGATGCCTATATATAATGATCATGCCTAGATACTCTCATAATTATTCGCTTTTCTATCAATTGCTCGACAGTAATTTGTTCACCCACCGTAGAATTCTGCTATCATGAGAGAAGCCACTAGTGAAACCTATGGCCCCCGGGTCTATTCTCAACATATCAATCTACAATCTACTTTACTTTGCTGTTTTTACTTTCTGCTCTTATATCCAAAATACCAAAAATATCAAGCTATCATATCTATCATATCTCACTTTCGTAAGTGACCGTAAAGGGATTGACAACCCCTTATCGCGTTGGCTACGAAGTTCTTATTTGTTTGCGCAGGTGCGAGGGACTCGCACGTGGTCTCCTACTGGATTGATACCTTGGTTCTCAAAAACTGAGGGAAATACTTATGCTAATGTGCTGCATCACCCTTTCCTCTTCGAGGGAATACAACGCAAGCTCAAGAAGTAGCAGTCCCACCAAGCCCTCCTCCGGAGTCGACAGCGGCTCTGCCAGCCCTCTAGGGAAGGTCCGCCTCCCGATCACCTCGGCACCCGCAACAACTACCGCACCGAAGCTGATCGACTTCAACATCGCTCATATCAGCCTCCCGTACAATGCCATCCTCGGGTATCCAGCCCTGGCTCAGTTCATGGTCGCGACCCATCTGGCCTACAACCTCATGAAGATGCCGGGGAGCAGCGGTGTCCTCACCATGGAGGGGGACACCAAGGAGGCTCTGATGGCCCTCAAGCTCACCTTCCGGACCGCTGCGGCGGCACGTCCGGCCAATGAGGCTGCCCCAGGAACAAAGGGGGCTGCACCAGCGAAGAAGAAACAACTTTTCTCCCAAGACCGGGCCGAGACAAAGCAGGTACTGGTGGATGAACATGGGACGTCAGGCACCACCTTCACCATAGGCGCTGGCCTTCACCCAGCTCAAGAAAAGGCGCTGGTTGGATTCCTGCGCGCTAATAAGGAGGTGTTCACGTGGGAACCCAAGGACCTGGCAGGAGTCCCAAGGGGGGTTATTGAGCACCACCTGAACGTATGCCCTAACGTGCGCCCCGTAAAGCAGAAGGCCCGGTACTAGTCTACAGAGAAGCAGTCCTTCATCGTACAAGAAACTCGCAAACTAGAAGCAGCGGGTGTCATACGTGAGGTCCAGTACCCGGAGTGGCTGGCGAACCCCGTCGTTGTGCCCAAGAAAGGCGGAAAAGAGCACATGTGTGTCGAATTCACCAACCTCAACAAGGCCTGCCCACAAGACCCGTTTCCACTGCCTCGCATCGACCAGATTGTTGACTCCACCGTCGAGTGTGACCTACTATGCTTCCTGGGTGCCTACTCGGGTGTAATGCCCCGGATGTAATACTTTCCCTTTTGGGTTTATAATAAATCTCCGGCTTCATCTATTTCCATTTCGGGTTCTTTGTCTTTCGGGCTTTCGTCGTTTTGTTGTGTGTGTGTGTGGCATTCATTCATATCATGTAGACATGTGCATTGCATTGCATTTGTGTTGTGGGTTGCATCCGGTTCGTGGCGTTTCTTCCCATTGTCCGTTTCGTGTTCCGGAGCTCCCTCACGTGTCCGTGACGTCCCGTAGGCCTACTTTGTTGTTCGGGCGTTTTTCGTTACCGGTGTGCCGTGAGGTTGTGTTGTGTGTTGTTGTTTTGTTGTGTGCAACCCGCCTCTCAAATCTCGTCTCGTTTGGACTCCGTTGACTTTTCCCTCCGTTGTCCGTGTGGGTCCGATGTGCCTTCACTTCGTGTCCCGGAAATACCCCTACCGCATTCTTTTATCTCCGTCTGGTCCTTTTAAATCATCCCCGCGATCGGATCCGTTGGATCCCGATCGGAGGGCTCCTAAACATCCCTAGTCCCCAAACCCTAGTCTAAATCTGCTATATATAGACCCCTAGTCTATTTGGCATGTCCCCTTCTTCTTCCTCCTTCCCCTCTATTTTTTTCCTTTTATTTCATATCCAATCCTCCTTTTTTTCTCTGGATCCCGAGGGGATCCCTCGATCTACCAGCGCAGCCGACCGGTCCCTCGAACTGAGCACGAGTCAACGCCTCCGCCGCCGGATCCCCGCGGTCTCCTCCCGCGCGTCGACCGCGCCGGTCAATCGACCTCCCAGGCCACGTCGCGCCGCGTCCCCACCACTTCGTCGCGCCGGGCCGGCCCAGGGACCACTTCCCCGCCGAGTTGACCTCGCCAGGTCCTCCTGGGCCTGGACCCCGCCGCTCCTCCGCAGGTCAAGCGTCTCGCCTAGGCTTCGCAGCCGCACGGGCCGAGTCGCTTCCCTCCGCGGCCGATCGACGCCTCCGCACCCCGGGCCTCTTCCGCCGTCTGGGCGCCTCGCCTCGGCGGCTGGGCCGAGCCGCCACCGGGGCCCAGCTCCCGCAGGCGCACCCAGCCAGGCCCCGCGCCGCCGGTCCAGTAGCCACCTCCCGCCGGGCCGTCCCGCGCCGGATCGGGCCCAGATCCAGCCGCCGGCCCAGTCCTCCGCGGGCCAGATCCGCACTGTTCATCAGATCCCTGAGGTTGACCTAATTCCACCTAGTACTTGTTTTCCTGATCTGTGATCCAAACTTTGACCTGCTGTAATTTCTTGCCTGTTGCTCCGTTTTGCGCGTGTAGCATGTCCAGATGTTCGTGGAGATGCCCTCTACGTTTTACCTGTTGTAGTCATGCATGTTAGATGTCATCTTGACACTTGTTTTGCTGTTGCAAGAGTGCATCATGATATAAATTGCTGTTATGTGTTATTTTCTTGCCACCTTTGACTTGTGATATCTTTTAGCTCGTTTGTCCAAACGATGCAAATGACGTGTCCACGTGTTCGTCTTGCCACGAACTACGTGTTGCTTGTGATAGGTTGCATGGTAGATTTATTGTTTCCTTGTTATCATCGTTGCAAAGTGCCATGTTCACATGTTGTGTTTTTACTTGTTATGAAATGCCATCTTGTTGAGCTCGTTGTAATCGGTGTGTTCACCACAATGAAGCATGTTTGTGTGTTTCGGGATCACCGTCATATGTACTTTGATGAGGTGCTTACCCTTTGCCATGTTTAGTTTCGAGGTGTCTTAAACATGCTCTTTTGTGTGCTATGATGATGTTGCTGTTTTAGGACTTAGTGAAATTTCGCTAAGTCTGAAATCTGTAACGTTCCGATGCCATGTTCGTGTGATGTTCTAGGAAAATGCATGATAGTTTTGGGGTGGATTTTGATTGTTCCTTGAAGTATATATTGTTGTCTTTCCATCCATGTCCTCACATGTCCATTTGAGTGGCTGTAGCATGTTTATCTTTTGCTCCGAACTTTCAATAAAATTCTGCTGCCAGAATTTTATTTCAAAGTTCAATATGTCCAAGATCATTGCTATTGATCCGTGACTCCGTTGGGGGTGCACTTTGGACCTAGTTGCTGTACATTATATCTAGTTTGTGTTCAAGTCCTTTGCCATGCTTTTTGGGTGCTGTAGATTAATTATTTTGAGCTCCCAAGATGCTATGTTGCTGTAATTTGCAGTTTTCGCTCAAATCTTGTTTCGGGCATAACTTTTAGCCCGTAACTCCGATTTCAGCGAATCTTATATCAAACTTGGGTGATTTTTCTGTGTAGATTATTAATATCAGCTTGTTATCTTGTTTTGAGGTGTTTTGCTTGAGTGATGTTTTACGTGCTCCATGTGCATCACTAGTGCATCCATCATGCATACATGTTTTTCGAGTGCGCATTGCATTTTGTTGATTGGTGCTTGGTGTGTTTGTCTTGTTTAGAGCCGGAAGCTGAGAACGAGTTCGAGGTTGAGCACGAGGTTTCCAACGAGTTTGAGCACGAGGACCCTTCTTTCGATCCGAACGTCTTCTCTTCAGGCAAGATGACCGAACCCCGATAACATTACTATCTTTGCCTATTGCTAGTAGTCTCGATCTATAGTTTTGCCTCGATGCCCATGTTCTTCTTGTCAGCCTCCTACTTGTAACCAATTGCCATGTTTAACCACCCTACCTATGCAAACCGTTGCTTGGCTAAGTACGCTTCGCTCAGCCCTTCTTATAGCGTTGCTAGTTGCAGGTGAAGTGAAGATGCTTGCTCCATGTTGAAGTTTGGTTGGGTTATATCACTCTATATAAATGCTTTAATTGAAATCATCTATATATTGGCAAGGGTGGAAGGCTAAGCCTTTTGCTTGGTG
>LR738712.1:195014043-195060894 GCA_902687465.1 Secale cereale | reverse complement strand
AACAACCCCGGGCCAGTGCTCCACATGAGTGTTGGTCCGAAACGGGGAGTCTGCGGGGCCACCTCAAGGAAACTCGAGGTTTGGTAAAAACCTGTAGAATCGCCCATCCGGTCGTGTCCTGAGACCTAGATACGCGCGGCTACGATCAGGGTGTCGACACGCCGGGAGGATTTGCTGGATTAGCCTTACCTTAGCTCGGTATATCTTGAGCACGGGATTCCGAGGATACTCGGGTCTTCCCACTTTGGAGTTGCGACTCCGCGGATCGTGGGCTTGTAATGGGTCAAGTTGGAACACCCCTGCAGGGTTTGAACTTTCGAAAGCCGTGCCCGCGGTTATGTGGCAGATGGGAGCTTGTTAATTCCGGTTGTAGATAACTTGACACAATGATACTAATACACTACCAGCGTGTGTTCCGTGACTGTCAATTTCCGAATAGGGATTCGGGAGTTGAACACGGAGGGGTTATGTTTGTGAGCTTGTAGCTAGGATCACTTTGTGATCACTTCTCGCGATGCCTTCTCTTCTCGCTCTCACTTGCGTAAGCTAGATGCTAGTTGCTGCTGCAGACTTGTTCTTTCTTCAGCCTTTCCCTCACCTAAAGGCTTTGGTAGTTCTGTTACCCGGGAACGGGATTGCTGAGTCCTCTGTGGCTCACAGTTACTTCACACACCAGATGCAGGTCCAGCTGTGAGCTATCCAGGTGATGGCACCGAGCTGGATTGGGAGTACGACGAGGAGCGTAGTCGTTACTACGTGCGCTACCCGGACGATCAGTAGTGGAGTCTCTTACTAGGATTCGATCCGCCTGTGGTTGTTTTATTTATCTGAGTTTGGTACTTTGACTTTTGGCTTTTGCCCTTAGAGGGTTGTAGTGCTCTTAATGTATGATGTTTGAGACTTGTACTGTTTTTCTGTGACGTGGCGATTGTAAGCCAACTATTTTCAGTTTACTATCCCCCTTTTACATGAGTTGTGCAAAGATTACCAAACTTGAGATCATTCTAGGATGGACTTATGCCTTTAAGTCGTGCCTCGACATGTAGGAGGTATAACTCCATCCTGGGCATTACAAGTTGGTATTCAGAGCCTTCTCCGACCTAGGAGCCCACACTGTTTGATCGAACCGTTGACGGTTGAGTCTAGGCACACACTGAAAACTTTTTGAGTCCTATATTATATCGGAGAGTAGGATTTCTTTGCTTCTCATCCGTTTCTCTCTGGTGAGGACTCCTGACGTCTACTCTTGTCTCTCCTATCTTCAAAATTTGCACAAATTTTTTTTTAGGAATCCCGCGAGTATTCTGGGATTGTTTCGATGTTCTTGTGACAAGGATATTGTTCTCGTTGCCTCCTGTTACCGAGGAGTTGAGCTTCGGGGTATCATTGTAACAAGCATATCGCGACAGTACTAAATACTTAAGACGGCCGACATCGAAAATCTCCCCTATACGGCCAGTGGCAAGATAACCCCGACATCACCCAGTACTGGGGAGGTAGTTCGGGAGTATTGCCATAGCTTGTTATAGTGGATGCTTTTCGAAGGTCCGAGGTACACAGTTTCCGAGAAAGACTGGTTATGTGTTGAAGGATGGATACACCTGGATGTAGGTTATAGTTGATTGCGCGGTGCTTCCCGTGTATCCCCAACACCTGATTGCATAACTGGAATCTTTCGGAAAGCTATAGGTGGGTTTTATCCAGTAGATCGTAGGCATTCTTCCAACGAATGCAGGTTAGTGAGTTCGGGGTTCGACATTGAGTGAAGGGGTTATATGACCGTTGTCACTATCAGGAGTTGCGTCTTAAAGGGTCCTTGGCTATGCTGATCCGGGGATTGCAAAACCTTTTCGTAACGCGTTCATATGCTTTCAGCACAAAGATGTTAGAACGAAACTCCTCTCTTGTGTTTGTTCCTTTCCGTACCTTGTTGTTTTATTATTTTATCCTTTTGATCCCTATGTGGCTTCTCGTGAAGACTGATGTTATCAATTAACTGAGAAATTCATTCGTTCCTCTTGTTCGGATGATTTCATTCGTTCTTATTGTTCGAATGATTATTGTGAAGACTTGTTGCAATTCATTCCATTGATTCAGCTTATTCCTTTTGTCAATCAATTGCTGATTCGTGGTCATCTCTTACAGGATGGCTCCGAAAAAGGTTCCGAATGCCAACCCAGAGGTGGAAGAGGTTCCAGAACGTCCTCCTTCACCTCCTCCTCCGCCTGAGGCTTGGAGAGCAATTATGCAGACTACTGCTCAGAACACTCAGTTGATGATGCAGATGATGCAGTAAATGCAAGCTATGCAAGCTAATCAAGCTAATCAGGGCGTTCCTATGAACCAAGGCAACTTCTTCCAGCAGCACCATGCTACCCTCAACCAGTTCTTGGCCAACAATCCTAAAGCTTTCAGTTACTGTGTCGACCCTCTTGATGCTGAAGATTGGCTGACCGATATCAAGAAGCATTTTGAGTGCAGTAACGTGAAAGAAGATGACTATGTGAAGTTTGCAGCCTTCCAACTGAAAGATCAAGCAGCTGACTGGTGGCAGCAGTACAAAGACTCAAGGCCGGGTCAAGTGATCTCATGGGAGAATTTCTGCAAGGATTTCCGCTCGCATCACATTCCTACAAGTGTTATCGAGGGTATGCGTGAGCAATTCCGCAACCTCAAGCAGGGCTCCATGTCAGTCTATCAGTATAATGTCAAGTTCCAAAACCTCGCTCGCTATGCAAAGCAAGACATTCCTGATGCAAAGAGTAAAATCTATCAGTTCCGTGGAGGTCTCAAAGATGAACTTCAGCTTGCTCTCACTCTGTTCGAGCCAGACGAATTCGATAAGTTCTATAATATGGCTTTGAAACAAGAAGTAGCTCAGCTTAAGATGGAGGCTTCCAAGAAGAGAATTCGAGATGCTGTTCACTCTACCTCATCGTCTCAGTTGGCTGCGAAACAACAGAAATTCTGGCTTCCTCCTCCTCCAATGATTCGAGCTCCATACAACAACTTCAGCAACTTCAACAACTCCAACAACAAGAACTCTAGTGGTCGTGGTTTCTCCCACCCACCCAACCCAAGCAACCAGTCGAAGAAGCAGTTTCAGTCTCAAGGCTCCAAGTCCAGTGGCTCTCAGTTCCGTCCTCTCTCAGAAGTGACTTGCAACAAATGCACTCAGAAAGGTCACTATGCCAACAGATGTCCGAATCCGAAGCGTCTTCCTCCTCCTCCTCCTGTCGGTACCGCTATGGTCAAGCATGATCCAAAGGCAGCAAGGGTTAATCTGATGAATGCAGCACAAGCGGAGGCTTCTTCTGATGTCATTCTGGGTAACCTTCCAGTGAACTCTTTTCCAGCTAAAGTGTTATTTGATTCGGGTGCATCATGCTCTTTCATGTCTCAACCTTTTGCATCCAAGCACAATATTGCCACTTCAAATTTGCCTCAGAAGTTGCAAGTTGTTTCTCCGGGGAAGGTTATGACTTCTAGTGTTTATGCTCCGGATGTTTCTATTCGCATGGGAGATTATCGTTTTCTGGCTAAACCGGTGATTCTTGGTCATTCTGACATCGACCTCATTCTCGGAATGGATTGGCTTTCTCAGCACGATGCTCACATTGATTGTGCTCAAAAGGAAGTCAAGTTGACTCATTCTGATGAAGATGTGATTATCTTCGCCTCCAGGGATAATACTATTCGGCTTTTCTCTCTTAATGATAAGGGTGAAATTAATGCCATAGAGCAAATTCCAGTGGTGAATGAATATCAAGACGTCTTTCCAGAAGAACTTCCAGGCATGCCTCCACACCGTCAGGTGGAGTTTGTCATTGAACTCGAGCCGGGCACCGAACCTGTTTGTCGGCGTCCATACAAGCTCTCTTCAGATGAATTGAAGGAATTGAAGAAACAGTTGGATGAACAGGAGCGTATGGGTCTCATCAGACCGAGTACATCTCCGTGGGGCTGTGGTGTCTTATTTGTCAAGAAGAAAGATGGCACGGAGCGTCTCTGTGTTGACTACCGGCCACTGAACAAGAAGACGATTAAGAACAAGTATCCGCTCCCCAACATCAACGAACTCTTTGAGCAGCTCAAAGGAGCTAAAGTATTCTCTAAGCTTGACCTCCGAATGGGCTATCATCAAATTCGCATTCGTGAGGAAGACATTCCCAAGACGGCCTTCAGAACGAGCTACGGTTCATATGAGTATACCGTCATGTCCTTCGGTCTCGCCAATGCTCCTCCTACCTTTTCAAGGATGATGCATTACATCTTCAACCCCTATACTGGCGAGTTTGTGCTTGTGTATCTGGATGATATTCTGGTGTTTTCCAAGAATGAAGAAGATCACGAAAAGCACTTGCGTCTGGTTCTTGATCGACTCAGAGAGCATAAATTCTATGCCAAGTTCTCCAAGTGCGAGTTTTGGCTCGATAAGGTTTTGTACCTGGGCCACATTATCTCAGCTGACGGTATTGCGGTTAATCCCGAGAAAGTTGAAGCAATTGTCAACTGGGAAGCTCCTCAGAACGTCAAGCAGCTCCGCAGTTTTCTGGGTCTTGCCAGCTATTGCAGAAGGTTTGTGGAGAACTTCTCCAAGATTGCCAAGCCTCTTTCCAACCTCCTTCAGAAGAATGTCAAATACTTTTGGTCTCCCGAATGTGAAGTGGCTTTCAAAACCCTCAAAGAGAAGCTTGTTTCTGCTCCAGTTCTGATTCCTCCAGATGAATCCAAGCCCTATGAAGTGTTCTGTGACGCTTCTCTTCAAGGTCTTGGTGGTGTGCTTATGCAAGAGAAGAGAATTGTGGCATACACTTCTCGTCAGCTAAAGCCAGCTGAGAAGAACTATCCCACACATGATCTCGAGCTAGCAGCTGTCGTACATGCTCTGATTACGTGGAGACATCTGTTGTTGGGCAGAAAGGTCGACATCTTCACTGATCACAAGAGCTTGAAGTACATCTTCACACAGCCGCATCTGAACCTCCGCCAGACTCGTTGGGTAGAGATGATCCAAGAGTACAACCCCAGCATTGAGTACACTCCAGGCAAGGCGAATGTGATTGCAGATGCTTTGAGCAGAAAGGCATATTGCAACAGCCTTCTTATCAAGCCACACCAGCCTGAGCTTTGTGAAGCTTTCAGGAAGCTCAACCTTCAGGTTGTTCCGCAGGGTTTTCTTGCAAATCTCCAAATTGCTCCTACCTTGGAAGATCAAGTCCGTGAGGCCCAGCTCAGTGATACCATGGTGAAGAAGGTGAAACATGGGATTGCAAAGGGCACTCCAAAATATAAGTGCTTCCGTGTTGATGAGAGAGATACCTTGTTCTTTGAGGACAGACTCGTTGTTCCCAAAGGTGATCTCAGGAAGCTCATAATGGAAGAAGCTCATGACTCTCTCCTTTCCATTCATCCTGGCAGTTCCAAGATGTATCAAGATCTCAAGCAGTCTTACTGGTGGACACGCATGAAAAGGGAAATTGCCCAATTCGTGAATGAATGTGATGTATGCAGAAGAGTGAAAGCAGAACATCAACGTCCAGCCGGTCTTCTCCAACCTCTTCCTATTCCTGAGTGGAAGTTCGACCACATTGAAATGGACTTCGTCACTGGTTTTCCTAAATCCAAGCGAGGAAATGATGCTATCTTTGTGGTGATTGACAAGCTTACCAAAGTCGCTCACTTTCTTCCAGTTAAAGAATCAATCAATGCAGCTCAACTTGCAGAGCTGTACACTTCCAGAATTGTGTCCCTACATGGCATTCCTCAAGTGATATCCTCAGACCGTGGCAGCTTGTTCACATCAAGGTTCTGGGACTCCTTTCAGTCCGCCATGGGCACGAAGATCAGGTTCAGCACTGCCTTTCACCCTCAGACTAGTGGTCAAGTCGAGCGTGTGAATCAGATCCTAGAAGATATGCTAAGAGCCTGTGTCATCTCCTTCGGCATGAAATGGGAAGACTGTCTTCCATTTGCAGAGTTCTCTTACAACAACAGCTTTCAAGCAAGTGCAGGCAAAGCACCGTTTGAAATTCTCTATGGCAGAAAGTGCCGTACCCCTCTCAACTGGTCTGAAACAGGTGAACGCCAACTTCTTGGCAATGATTTGATCTCTGAAGCCGAAGAAATGTGCAAAGTCATACGTGAGAATCTCAAGGCCGCTCAGTCGCGTCAGAAGAGCTACTATGACGGAAAGCATCGTGATTTGGCTTTCGACATCGGTGATCATGTCTATCTCCGAGTTTCTCCGATGAAAGGAACCCAGAGGTTCGGTATCAAAGGAAAGCTTGCTCCTAGATACGTCGGGCCTTTCAAAATTCTTGGCAAAAGAGGCGATCTAGCCTATCAGCTCGAGCTCCCTTCCAACTTTGCAAATGTTCATGATGTCTTCCATGTGTCTCAGCTTCGCAAATGCTTCAAGGCACCTGAGCGCATGATTCCGTTTGAGGAGATTGATCTTCAACAAGACCTTTCCTACCGAGAGCATCCAGTTGCAATTCTCGAAGAAACTGAACGCAAGACTCGTAACAAGTCCATCAAGTTTCTGAAAGTCAAGTGGTCACATCACACAGACCGAGAAGCTACCTGGGAACGAGAAGATCATCTTCGTTCCGAGTACCCTTCCTTTTTCCAGTCTTAGATCTCGGGACGAGATCTTTTTGTAGTAGAGGAGAGTTGTAATGCCCCGGATGTAATACTTTCCCTTTTGGGATTATAATAAATCTCCGGCTTCATCTATTTCCATTTCGGCTTCTTTGTCTTTCGGGCTTTCGTCGTTTTGTTGTGTGTGTGTGTGGCATTCATTCATATCATGTAGACATGTGCATTGCATTGCATTTGTGTTGTGGGTTGCATCCGGTTCGTGGCGTTTCTTCCCGTTGTCCGTTTCGTGTTCCGGAGCTCCCTCACGTGTCCGTGACGTCCCGTAGGCCTACTTTGTTGTTCGGGCGTTTTTCGTTACCGGTGTGCCGTGAGGTTGTGTTGTGTGTTGTTGTTTTGTTGTGTGCAACCCGCCTCTCAAATCTCGTCTCGTTTGGACTCCGTTGACTTTTCCCTCCGTTGTCCGTGTGGGTCCGATGTGCCTTCACTTCGTGTCCCAGAAATACCCCTACCGCATTCTTTTATCTCCGTCTGGTCCTTTTAAATCATCCCCGCGATCGGATCCGTTGGATCCCGATCGGAGGGCTCCTAAACATCCCTAGTCCCCAAACCCTAGTCTAAATCTGCTATATATAGACCCCTAGTCTATTTGGCATGTCCCCTTCTTCTTCCTCCTTCCCCTCTATTTTTTTCCTTTTATTTCAGATCCAATCCTCCTTTTTTTCTCTGGATCCCGAGGGGATCCCTCGATCTACCAGCGCAGCCGACCGGTCCCTCGAACTGAGCACGAGTCAACGCCTCCGCCGCCGGATCCCCGCGGTCTCCTCCCGCGCGTCGACCGCGCCGGTCGATCGACCTCCCAGGCCGCGTCGCACCGCGTCCCCACCACTTCGTCGCGCCGGGCCGGCCCAGGGACCACTTCCCCGCCGAGTTGACCTCGCCAGGTCCTCCTGGGCCCGGACCCCGCCGCTCCTCTGCAGGTCAAGCGTCTCGCCTGGGCTTCGCAGCCGCACGGGCCGAGCCGCTTCCCTCCGCGGCCGATCGACGCCTCCGCACCCCGGGCCTCTTCCGCCGTCTGGGCGCCTCGCCTCGGCGGCTGGGCCGAGCCGCCACCGGGGCCCAGCTCCCGCAGGCGCACCCAGCCAGGCCCCGCGCCGCTGGTCCAGTAGCCACCTCCCGCCGGGCCGTCCCGCGCCGGATCGGGCCCAGATCCAGCCGCCGGCCCAGTCCTCCGCGGGCCAGATCCGCACTGTTCATCAGATCCCTGAGGTTGACCTAATTCCACCTAGTACTTGTTTTCCTGATCTGTGATCCAAACTTTGACCTGCTGTAATTTCTTGCCTGTTGCTCCGTTTTGCGCGTGTAGCATGTCCAGATGTTCGTGGAGATGCCCTCTACGTTTTACCTGTTGTAGTCATGCATGTTAGATGTCATCTTGACACTTGTTTTGCTGTTGCAAGAGTGCATCATGATATAAATTGCTGTTATGTGTTATTTTCTTGCCACCTTTGACTTGTGATATCTTTTAGCTCGTTTGTCCAAACGATGCAAATGACGTGTCCACGTGTTCGTCTTGCCACGAACTACGTGTTGCTTGTGATAGGTTGCATGGTAGATTTATTGTTTCCTTGTTATCATCGTTGCAAAGTGCCATGTTCACATGTTGTGTTTTTACTTGTTATGAAATGCCATCTTGTTGAGCTCGTTGTAATCGGTGTGTTCACCACAATGAAGCATGTTTGTGTGTTTCGGGATCACCGTCATATGTACTTTGATGAGGTGCTTACCCTTTGCCATGTTTAGTTTCGAGGTGTCTTAAACATGCTCTTTTGTGTGCTATGATGATGTTGCTGTTTTAGGACTTAGTGAAATTTCGCTAAGTCTGAAATCTGTAACGTTCCGATGCCATGTTCGTGTGATGTTCTAGGAAAATGCATGATAGTTTTGGGGTGGATTTTGATTGTTCCTTGAAGTATATATTGTTGTCTTTCCATCCATGTCCTCACATGTCCATTTGAGTGGCTGTAGCATGTTTATCTTTTGCTCCGAACTTTCAATAAAATTCTGCTGCCAGAATTTTATTTCAAAGTTCAATATGTCCAAGATCATTGCTATTGATCCGTGACTCCGTTGGGGGTGCACTTTGGACCTAGTTGCTGTACATTATATCTAGTTTGTGTTCAAGTCCTTTGCCATGCTTTTTGGGTGCTGTAGATTAATTATTTTGAGCTCCCAAGATGCTATGTTGCTGTAATTTGCAGTTTTCGCTCAAATCTTGTTTCGGGCATAACTTTTAGCCCGTAACTCCGATTTCAGCGAATCTTATATCAAACTTGGGTGATTTTTCTGTGTAGATTATTAATATCAGCTTGTTATCTTGTTTTGAGGTGTTTTGCTTGAGTGATGTTTTACGTGCTCCATGTGCATCACTAGTGCATCCATCATGCATACATGTTTTTCGAGTGCGCATTGCATTTTGTTGATTGGTGCTTGGTGTGTTTGTCTTGTTTAGAGCCGGAAGCTGAGAACGAGTTCGAGGTTGAGCACGAGGTTTCCAACGAGTTTGAGCACGAGGACCCTTCTTTCGATCCGAACGTCTTCTCTTCAGGCAAGATGACCGAACCCCGATAACATTACTATCTTTGCCTATTGCTAGTAGTCTCGATCTATAGTTTTGCCTCGATGCCCATGTTCTTCTTGTCAGCCTCCTACTTGTAACCAATTGCCATGTTTAACCACCCTACCTATGCAAACCGTTGCTTGGCTAAGTACGCTTCGCTCAGCCCTTCTTATAGCGTTGCTAGTTGCAGGTGAAGTGAAGATGCTTGCTCCATGTTGAAGTTTGGTTGGGTTATATCACTCTATATAAATGCTTTAATTGAAATCATCTATATATTGGCAAGGGTGGAAGGCTAAGCCTTTTGCTTGGTGTTTTGTTCCACTCATGCCGTTAGGATCCGTATAAGCCGGTTTTATGTTCCTTGATTATGCGTTCCTAACACGGTTGGGGTGTATGGGACCCCCTCGATAAACCGCTAAGTGCTAAGTCTTTTCCAGCAAGTCCCAACATTGGTACTATTTGCCTAATAACAAACTAAACATGCATAGGGAGTAATTAACCCTCTTTCTTAATCAACAACCCCGGGCCAGTGCTCCACATGAGTGTTGGTCCGAAACGGGGAGTCTGCGGGGCCACCTCAAGGAAACTCGAGGTTTGGTAAAAACCTGTAGAATCGCCCATCCGGTCGTGTCCTGAGACCTAGATACGCGCGGCTACGATCAGGGTGTCGACACGCCGGGAGGATTTGCTGGATTAGCCTTACCTTAGCTCGGTATATCTTGAGCACGGGATTCCGAGGATACTCGGGTCTTCCCACTTTGGAGTTGCGACTCCGCGGATCGTGGGCTTGTAATGGGTCAAGTTGGAACACCCCTGCAGGGTTTGAACTTTCGAAAGCCGTGCCCGCGGTTATGTGGCAGATGGGAGCTTGTTAATTCCGGTTGTAGATAACTTGACACAATGATACTAATACACTACCAGCGTGTGTTCCGTGACTGTCAATTTCCGAATAGGGATTCGGGAGTTGAACACGGAGGGGTTATGTTTGTGAGCTTGTAGCTAGGATCACTTCGTGATCACTGCTCGCGATGCCTTCTCTTCTCCCTCTCACTTGCGTAAGCTAGATGCTAGTTGCTGCTGCAGACTTGTTCTTTCTTCAGCCTTTCCCTCACCTAAAGGCTTTGGTAGTTCTGTTACCCGGGAACGGGATTGCTGAGTCCTCTGTGGCTCACAGTTACTTCACACACCAGATGCAGGTCCAGCTGTGAGCTATCCAGGTGATGGCACCGAGCTGGATTGGGAGTACGACGAGGAGCGTAGTCGTTACTACGTGCGCTACCCGGACGATCAGTAGTGGAGTCTCTTACTAGGATTCGATCCGCCTGTGGTTGTTTTATTTATCTGAGTTTGGTACTTTGAGTTTTGGCTTTTGCCCTTAGAGGGTTGTAGTGCTCTTAATGTATGATGTTTGAGACTTGTACTGTTTTTCTGTGACGTGGCGATTGTAAGCCAACTATTTTCAGTTTACTATCCCCCTTTTACATGAGTTGTGCAAAGATTACCAAACTTGAGATCATTCTAGGATGGACTTATGCCTTTAAGTCGTGCCTCGACACGTAGGAGGTATAACTCCATCCTGGGCATTACATCGGGCTACCATCAAATCAAGATGGCAGTGCAAGATGTCGAGAAGACTGCCTTCCTCACCCCGCGCGGGGTATACCGCTACACTAGTATGCCGTTCGGGCTGCGGAATGCAGGAGCAACCTTCCAGTGGTTGATGCATATCGCTCTAGGAGAGCAGCTCGGGAGGAACGTTGAGGCCTACATTGATGACATCATGGTGAAGTCTCAGGAGGCCAAGACCCTCATCGAAGATTTGGAAGAGACCTTCGCCAGCCTGCACAAAGTAGACCTGCGGCTCAACCTGGAAAAGTGTGTGTTCGACGTCCCATCAGGTAAGCTTTTGGGCTTCCTAATGTCGCATAGAGGGATCGAGGCCAACCCCGAGAAGGTCAAGGCCATAGAAAAAATGAGTCCGCCGAAGACCCTCAAAGAGATGCAGAAGTTGGCCGGCTGTGTGACGTCACTCGAGCGTTTCATCTCCAAGCTGGGGGAGAGGGCCCTCCCCTTCTTCAAATTGATGAAAAGGAAGGGCCCATTTGAATGGACCCCTGAGGCTGATGTAGCATTCGAAGACCTCAAGAGATACATCACCAGCCCACCGGTAATGGTGGCACCCAAACCTCGAGAGCCCCTGGTGCTTTACCTGGCCGCTACACCGCATTCCGCCAGCGCAACGTTAGTGGTAGTTCAGGGGGAGCGCCAAGACAAGACCCCACAGCCCCGGAGCGATGCTCCCAAGGCTCAGGCAGGGCCAGCATCGACCTTGCCCCGTAAGACGATGTTCCTGAAGCCATAGTGAAAGTGCAACTATCCCTGGGTGGTTTTGGTAATTCCTAACAACATATAGCTCATTGAACTAATGCTCTTTAAAGATGATCATTTCAGAAAGTTCAATGATTGGCATGGCATGGACTAGGAATGTGGACCCCTCAAAATGCTAAGGACACATATTGGCTCAAGCTCAAGACTCTACATTTTCTATTTTAGTGATCCAAGATCACATTGAGTCCATAGGAAAGCCAATACTATTAAAAGGGGATGAGGTGTTACTTAATGGGTTTCTTGCTCAAAATGCTTAATCATATGATCCAAAACCCTCAACCACTTTCTCACATCCACATATGTCCCAAACAAAAAGCCAAACTCGGCCCCACCGAAATCTTCTATCCGGCGCCATCGAGTTCAGTTGACATAGCCACTGCCACAAACCCTAATCACTTCGGTCTCACCGATAGGGATCTCGGTCTCACCGAGATGGAATTGCAAACTCTCTATTTCCCTTCGTAACGTTTCGGTCTAACTGAGATGAGCGATCGGTCCCACTGAATTCGCAATGCAAACTCTCCGTTTCCCCCTCATAACGTTTCGGTCCAACCGAAATGAGTGAATCGGTCCCACCGAGTTTGCCTGACCAACTCTCTGGTTAGCTTATTACAAAAATTGGTCCTACCGAGTTTGTGTAATTGGTCTCACCGATAATACTTTATGCCCTAACCCTAATGAAATTGTTCCTACCGAGTTGATCATACCGGTCCCACCGAAATGCCTAACGGTCACATTATGAACTAAATCGGTCTGACTGAGTTCTCTGATTCGGTCCCACCGAGTTAAATTGTATGTAACGATTAGATTTTGTGTGGAGGATATATATATACCCCTCCACCCAGTCTTCATTCATGGAGAGAGCCATCAGAACATACCTACACTTCCATTACTCATTATTCTGAGAGAGAACCACCTACTCATGTGTTGAGACCAAGATATTCTAATCCTATCATGTGAATCTTGATCTCCAGCCTTCCCCAAGTTGCTTTCCACTCAAATAATCTTTCCACCAAACCCAAATATGTGAGAGAGAATTGAGTGTTGGGGAGACTATCATTTGAAGTACAAGAGCAAGGAGTTCATCATCAATACACCGTCTATTACCATTTGGAGAGTGGTGTCTCCTAGATTGGTTAGGTGTCACTTGGGAGCCTCCGACAAGATTGTGGAGTTGAACCAAGGAGTTTGTACGGGCAAGGAGATCACCTACTTCATGAAGATCTACCCTAGTGAGGCAAGTCCTTCGTGGGCGATGCCCATGGTGGGATAGACAAGGTTGCTTCTTCATGGACCCTTCATGGGTGGAGCCCTTCGTGAACTCGCGCAACCGTTACCCTTTTGGGTTGAAGTCTCCATCAACATGGATGTACCATAGCACCACCTATCAGAACGACGCGTAAAAACTCTCCGTGTCTACATTGCGTTTGCTCACGCAAACTCCTCCTTTTACCTTCATATGCAATTGCTTTATATTCCGCTGCTATACTCTTAGATTTTTCATGTGTAGCTTGATTGCTTGACTTGTGCTATGTTGCTAAAATCTGCCAATAATTAAAATTGGGAAAGGCTAGATTTTTATTTGGTCAAGTAGTCTAATCACCCCCCCTCTAGACATACTTTCAATCCTACAAGTGCTATCAGAGCTTTGGTCTCCATTTGCCTTGATTTCCATAGCTTTGGTGATCATAGCCTTGGTTTCACAACCTATGAGAGTATGGTGTCTAGCGAGGTAAATTACCACCGTAGAGGTCCTTACTTTGATGGTACTAATTTTATTGTTCTGATGGCTCTCTTCATTCGTGGAGAGAGCCATCAGAACACACCTACACTTCCATTACTCATTGTTCTGAGAGAGAACCACCTACTCTTGTGTTGAGACCAAGATATTCCAATCCTATCATATGAATCTTGATCTCCAGCCTTCCCCAAGTTGCTTTCCACTCAAATAATCTTTCCACCAAATCCAAATCTGTGAGAGAGAGTTGAGTGTTGGGGACACTATCATTTGAAGTACAAGAGCAAGGAGTTCATCATCAACACACCGTCTATTACCATTTGGAGAGTGGTGTCTCCTAGATTGGTTAGGTGTCACTTGGGAGCTTCTGACAAGATTGTGGAGTTGAACCAAGGAGTTTGTACGGGCAAGGAGATTGCCTACTTCATGAAGATCTACCCTAGTGAGGCAAGTCCTTCGTGGGTGATGCCCATGGTGGGATAGACAAGGTTGCTTCTTCGTGGACCCTTCGTGGACTCGCGCAACCGTTACCCTTCGTGGGTTGAAGTCTCCATCAATGTGGATGTACGGTAGCACCACCTATCAGAACCACGCATAAAAACTCTCTGTGTTTACATTGCGTTTGCTCCCTCAAACTCCTCCTTTTACCTTCATATGCAATTGCTTTATATTCCGCTGCTATAATCTTAGATTTTCATGTGTAGGTTGATTGCTTGACTTGTGCGATGTTGCTAAAATCTGCAAATAATTAAAATTGGGAAAGGCTAGATTTTTATTTGGTCAAGTAGTCTAATCACCTCCCTCTAGACATACTTTCGATCGTACAAGTGGTATCAGAGCTTTGGTCTCCATTTTCCTTGATTTCCATAGCTTTGGTGATCATAGCCTTGGTTTCACAACCTAGGAGAGTAAGGTGTCTAGCGAGGGAAATTACCATCGTAGAGGTCCTTACTTTGATGGTACTAATTTTGCTAGTTGGAAGCATAAGATGAAAATGCATATTCTTGGACATAACCCCGTCGTTTGGGCTATTGTGCGTATTGGTTTGCAAGGTGAATTCTTCAATGGGAAGGAACCAAACCGTGAAGCCTCCGTGGAAGGACTGAAGATGTTGCAATACAATGCTCAAGCTTGCGATATCCTCTTCAACGGATTGTGCCCCGAAGAATTCAACAAAATCGGCTGTCTTGAGAATGCAAAGGAAATTTGAGGATTCTTTGATTGATATGCACGAAGGTACCAACTCCATCAAGGAATCCAAGTTGGATGTGCTTCAAAGTCAACTTGACAAGTTCAAGATGAAGGATGGTGAAGGTGTCGCTGAAATGTACTCTAGGCTTGCTCTCATCACAAATGAGATTGTCGGCTTAGGAAGTGAGGAGATGACCAACAGATTCATCATCAAGAAGATCCTAAGAGCCTTGGATGGAAACTATGATACCGTGTGCACATTGATCCAAATGATGCCCAACTACAAAGATCTCAAGCCTATAGAAGTCATTGGAAGAATTGTTGCTCATGAGATGTCACTCAAGGATAAAAAAGAGCTTCACAACAAGTCTAGTGGTGCTTACAAAACCTCAATTGATGCTCCTACATCATCAAGTGAGAAACAAGTCTTCAATAAAGAATTGAGCTTAATGGTGAAGAACTTCAACAAGTTCTACAAGAATAGAAGCAAAGAGAGAAGTTCCAAGTCAAGGTCCTACAATGACAAAAGATCTTCTAGTCGTGACCGAAATTGCTACAATTGTGGAAGACCCGGACACTACTCCAATGAGTGTACGACTCCCCACAAAAGAAGAGAAGACTCACCTAAAGGAGAAGTAGAAGAGAAGAATCACCACCAATAGAGAGGAGTAGAGATGATCAATATGAACGAAGACCCTCTCGTAGAAGCAAGGATTTGGAAAGGAAGGACAAATCATCAAGGAGCTATACAAGACGAAGACATCAAGCTCATGTTAGCGAATGGGTATCCGGTTCCGACTCCGATGACCACTCCGAGAGAAGCTATTACTCTGACTCCGAAGATAATCAAGATGAAGGTGTTACCGAAACTTCTCTTGTGTCAACCAATTCCTATGACATATTTGAGTCACCAAGTGAAGGAATTGGAAGATGCTTCATGGCTAAAGGCCCTAAGGTATCACACCCCAAGTATCTTGATTTTAAAAGCGATGAAGATGACTTGCTAGGAGATGATGATTTACTTATTGGTAGCAGTAGTGATGAAACCTATGATGAAAACTATGATGAAATTGCTATTAATCATGCTAATCAAGATAAAATGAATGACAATGATAAGGAGAAGATTGAGCGTCTAACTAAAGAACTAAACACTCTTAAGTTAGCTCATGAAACCATCTTGGAAGATCATCGAGAAGTTTTAAAGACTCATGAGAAGTTACGCTTTGAAAAACTCAACCTTGAGCAAGAGCATGAGTTCTTAAAAGCAATCAATGATGATCTTCGCAAGAAAAGTTCTTCTTACATTGCCAAGCGTTTACTCTTGTCTACTTACATGCTACAAGTAAAATCTAGCAACAAGAACAAGAAAGATTCTTCCTCTAGTAGTAACAACAATCATGATAAATCCAATATTGTTGCTTCTAGTAGTTCTCTTGATTCCACTAATGATTCTCTTAGCCAAGTTACACTTGAGCAAGAAAATAGCTTATTGGTGGGAATCATAGAGAAAGGTGTTTACAAGAGCCTTGCTGGGAGTAAGCAATTTGAGGAAATTGTACGAAAGCAAGGAAGACACCGGAAGAATCAAGGTGTTGGTTTTGAACGAAAGTTCAATGCCAATGGAGTTGAGTGGGAAGAAGATCAATACCCCAAGACGAAGTTTGTTCCTCAACAAGAGAAGTATGATCCTACTTATTTCCAAGGAACACAAGCACAAGATGATCTTCCACCACAAGACCACAAGCTAAAGGGCAAGGACAAGCTTCAAGAAGAGATAGAGGCATTTAAAGAAGCTCCCAAGGCCTTGGTCAAGTGCGTTCCCAAGACTACTTCAAGTTCTACTACATCAAGTACGTCTACAACTCCAAGGATTCCCATCAATATGGTGTGGACCCCAAAGAAGAAGAACTAGAGAGTTCTTGAGGGTGACTCCGCCAACATACTTCACTCATATCATTTTGGCGAGGACAAGTGCAAACAACTTCCACATCTTGCACTAGTTCAAGGAGTCACAAACCCTCTTGTTGGTAAGACAAGGGACAAGGTAACCTAATGCTTTCATGGACATCATCTTGTGTGCAATTCACTCTATGTCCATGGATATCTTTGTTTGTTCCTTGTGGGACTAACCCTTGTAGGTATTGAAAGTGCAACTCACTGAAATGGACTGCTCCAAATAATCTACATCAACATTGAACATTGCTACTTCTTGAGCTTGCGTTGTATTCCCTCGAAGAGGAAAGGGAGATGCAGCACAGTAGCGTAAGCATTTCCCTCAGTTTTTGACAACCAAGGTATCAATCCAGGAGGAGACCACGCGTGAGTCCCTCGCACCTGCACAAACAAATAAGAACTTCGCAGCCAACACGATAAGGGGTTGTCAATCCCTTTACGGTTACTTACGAAATTGAGATCTGATAGAGATGATAGTTTATTTTTTGGTATTTTTAGTTTATAAGAACAGCAAATAAAAGCGGTAAAAGTAAAGTAGATGTAGATTGATGTGTTTAGAATAGACCCGGGGGCCATAGTTTTCTCTAGTGCCTTCTCTCATGATAGCGATATTCTACGGCGGGTAAACAAATTACTGTCGAGCAATTGATAGAAAAGTGAATAATTATGAGACTATCTAGGCATGATCATTGTATATAGGCATCACGTCCGAGACAAGTAGGCCGACTTCTGCCTGCATCTACTACTATTACTACACACATCGACCGCTATCCATCATGCATCTAGTGTATTGAGTTCATAAGAACAGAGAAACGCCTTAAGCAAGATGACATGATGTAGAGGGATTAAGTCAAGCAATATGATGTAAACCCCATCTTTTTATCCTCGATGGCAACAATACAATACGTGCCTTGCTGCCCCTACTGTCACTGGGAAAGGACACCGCAAGATTGAACCCAAAGCCAAGCACTTCTCCCATTGCAAGAACTATAGATCTAGTAGGTCAAACCAAACCAATAATTCGAAGAGACTTGCATGGATATTATGAGAACACATAAAAACTTCATACAGCAACCAAATATCTTCCATAGATAACCTTGATCATAAACTCACAATTCATCGGGTCTCGACAAACACACCGCAAAAAGAGATTACATCGAATAGATCTCCTCGAAGACTGAGGAGAACTTTGTATTGAGATCTAGAGATAGAGAAGAAGCCATCTAGATACTAGCTATGGACCCGAAGGTCTGTGGTAAACTACTCACAACTCATGGTGAGGGCGATGATGATGATGATGAAGAACTCCGTGATGGATCCCCCTCCGGTGGAGCTCCGAAACAGGCTCCAAGATGGGATCTCATGGGAACAGAAGCTTGTGGAGGTGGAATTAGGGTTTTCTCTCTCTTCACGGAGGTTTTGGGGTACGTAGACTTATATAGGAAGAAGGAGGGCACTGGGGGACGCTCGAGGGGGCCACGAGGCAGGGGCGTGCCCTGGGAAGGGGGGCACCCCCCACCCTCATGGGCCACCCCTTGATCCCCTGACGTGGTTCACAAGCTCCGTGTGCCTGATTTTATCCAAAAACATCTCTCGCGAAGTTTTCATTCCGTTTGGACTCCGTTTGATATTCTTTTTCTGCAAAACCCTGAAACAGGCAAAAAACAGCAATCTGGACTAGGCCTTTGGGTTAGTAGGTTAGTCCCAAAAATGATATAAAAGTGTATGATAAAGCCCATTAAACATCCAAGACTTCATAAATAATAGCATGGAACAATAAAAAATTATTGATACGTTGGACACGTATCAAGCATCCACATCTTCAACACCTACATGAAGTCATCATCGACAAAACCCAAGGTTATTTCATCCCTCTTACGGGGGATATCACATCTAGGGGGATCTTTACTCTAATCAATTGAGCTAAAGCAACTCTAATGGTGTGAACACAACAATGCTTTATGTAAAAGTGGTAACCCCACTTGTGCTTAAACGATGAGTATGACCTATGATAAAATGTTCTCATTTGACTCCTAAGTCAATATACTCATATATAGATGACCTAGTCATCGCTAATTGTCTGTTTGATGCTAGAATGGTTGTGCATGCTTTGCCACATGTTTCATTTGCTATCTTATTGCGTGAGCATGTTGAATGCATATTTTTCTCATTCGAGGACATCCATTTGTTGCTTCGATTGTTCGGTTCTTTTTCTTTTGCCAAATGGATGGACAAGAATGCTTAAGAACCCCCTCTAGCTGTCTACAATTTTCTCGTCTCAAACTCTATTCATGCTACATCACAAAGTTTGATCAAGTCAGATTCGAACCACTCTGTGTGAGGAGCACTCGGAGTCCCCGATTCGTCATAGACTTAAAATTCCAAAACCTCTTTGTGCATTTCGGTATGACCGAGTCATCCACTTCGGTCACACCGAGTTCACTAAGTAGATCTAGGTTTTCAATCTCGGTGCAACCGATTTGAACTTTTCGGTCACACCGAGTTGCAGTAACTGCTAGCAGTTTTGCATCTCGGTGCCACCGAGTTGTTCCACTCGGTCACACCAATAGGGTCAGGTTATATATACCGTCGGGTCAAATTTTGGAAAACTTTCCAAAACCTCTTGCCCGCGCATGACCTGCTCTGCCGTCTCGGGTCTCAGGATCGTCTCCTCGCTGCCAGCAACCTCCTGGCGCTGGTCTCCGCCGCCGTCAACGGCAATCTGCTCTGCCGTTGCCGCTGTACCAAGCTCACCACCAAGTTAGGGTATGAACTCGATCTATGTGCTATTCCTTAAATATGGTTCATAGCACATTACTTTGCCATGATTCTTGCCACGATAGAAATCATCCTATCCAGCAGAAACTCCCCGTTGATTAGGTTTGATTCGAAAATTAAGGGTTAGGTCTCCGCCGAACTCATGTCTGACCGACCGAGTTGTAGAAATCAGTCTCACCGACTTGGGTTAGGCCATTGCACAAGTGATTTTCGGTCTGACCGAAAATTGCAAATCGGTGCGACCGAGTTCAACTCTTTGTGAAACCCTAGCAATCTCGGTGCCACCGAACCGTGACTCGGTCTGACCGAGTTCACTAGTTTAGGTTCCAGAATTGCTTCGGTATCACCGAGTTTAACTAATCGGTAGCTCCGAAATGCTTTCTGTGGAGAACTAAAACTAAGTTTTTGAGTCATCTGTTTTGCAAAAACTTGGCACTTTGTGATGCTTATCCACTCTACCTCATTTACATCTATTCATAGGGTTTGCTGTCAGTATAATTGCCAAGATGTTTGACCAGAGTGACAGCCAGAACTTGTATGAGGAGCAAGTTAACATGAGTGAGGGCACTAGTCCCGCTAGCAGTTCCGATGAGGGTAGCAGGAGCACACCAAGCAACCCACCTAAGGCTGGTACCAAGACAAGAAAGAAGAAAACTTCTTACGCTGAGGATGAGGACTTTGTAACTGATGAGGCCACTTCAAAGAAGAAGGTGCTCAGGAAAGAGTGTGGCACAGCTGCTGCAACAAAGCCAGGGATGAAAAAGAAGGCCCCTGCCAAAAGAGCTCCAATGTCAAAGGCCAGAGCCTCTACTCAAGAGACAATGGTTTTCACTCTTGAAACCAGACATGATGAGCCAGAAGGAACAAATAAGGGAGCTAGAAAGACAACAACCAGAGTGATTGGCAAGCCATCCATAAGGGATGATGATGATGATGAAGCAGAAGAAGAGGAAGAGGATGCTGCACCAGCACCTAAAGCTCAGAAGCTTATGGGAGATGCAATCAAGTCAGGGTCTGCTCCTTTAAAGCCCAAGACTTCCCCCAAAGCTGCTACTCAAGCCACCAAGTCTGCACCGAAGAGAAGCACTAGGAACATTCCAGCTGCAAAAAAGAACAAGGCCCCAGTGCTTGAGATTGATGAAGATGTTGAGGTCCAAGTGCTCAGAAAATTGAAGCCCAAGATCCATGATCATGATAATACTCATATTGTTGCTGAGTACATGGAGTTGAGGAAGGATGCAAGTCTCAGAAGATGGAGACAAAGTGACCCATATGCTGTGAGGAGAAGGACTGCTGTGGACTACAGATTTCATACCAAAGAACAGCAAGACTTCTATGAGACAGTTCTGCTTGACAAGAAGCCCGTACTGTGTGACATGAGATGGGTTGATTGGGAATATAGATAACAGTCACCTGTTGATGAGTGGGCCAAGCTGATAAAAGCCCCTAAAGAGCATGAAGATGACTTGTATGTGTATGCCAAGAATAAGCAAGACCACAACTCCATGGCAAACATGTACATAGAGATCCCTGATGAAGCTTTGGAAACACACCAGCTTGGATCTGTACACTATAAGTTGTCTGGTCTAGCTACAATCAACACTATCTTGAGGCATACATTGTAGCCCAAGTCAGGAGATCACAAGATGATCAGAGGCCACTCAATCAACTTGCTGCACATTTTTTATGTCCCTCAAAAGTTCAAGGTCATGAGTCTGATCGTTGAAACAATCAAGAGGACTGTTGCAGATCAGAAGAGATCAAGTGGGTATACTCGACACATTCAGGAGCTCATCAACTCCAAGATGGGCATAGGCATATACTTGTTGGGCAAGGAATATCTACCCCTATATCCTGAATTTGAGGACAACACAGTTGTCATGGATGAGAATGAACCTTCATCAGTGCAAGCACAAGAAAAGAGAGCCAAAGCTAGAGCTGAGAAAGCTGCCAAGATGCCAAGTGTTGAAGAGGCATCTCAAGTGTCCCTCCAATCTAAACAAGATCAAATGGCATATATGATTCAAGCAACTTTGAGAATTGAGAAGGGCTTGGCCACCCTAACTCAAAATCGGGAGAGCTTGGAGAGGATCATAGAAACATAGTTCTATGGTCTTGATCTGAAAGTGAGTGAGATACAGACTGTAGTTGAGTAGCTCCATGAGGAAGCAGAGTAGAGGAAAGGGCAGGCTACCACAGATGCTTTTCAGAGAGTGCCTAGAGGTCAGAGGTCTGCTGAAGTGCATGTACCTGATACAAGAGCAATAGCATCAGCACCAACAGCCACAGCTTCAGTGCCACCTCCAGCAGCCACTCCACCAGCTCCAACTACACCATCTGAAGCCTTCATCCTTGGAGTTCTCTCTACACCACCTCCCAAAGATCAAGCCTAGAGAGACGCATAGCACTATGCATTTTCAAACTTTTTGGTAACTTGTTGCCAAAGGGGGAGAAATATGTATAGATCAGAGGCTTTGAGAGAGAGAGTGTTTTTTCTTCTTGGTCTCTCTTGCTTTTGGTTGAACTTTATTGTGTGCTTGATTTATACTCTATGTCCTTGTGTGAGGTACTTGTTTGATCATGTGATTGATCATATGCTACCTTAATGCTTGCTTGAATGATATTATCCTTCATATCTCTATATGATCATTCACTTTGCTTGGTGATGAGTGCATGCTTTTAGTTTATATCATTTTGAGTGCTCCACCAAGATGTATGTGACATGGAAGAGTAACCCATTATCATAATCGATTGTGCATTTGCATTCAAATGCAAATTTTAAATAATGCACAAATTTAGGGGGAGCTCTTGCTTATCACATACTTCTCAAAGTGACAATGTATTTAAATCTTGTTATCTCATTTGTCGAAGCTTTGATCTATATGTTGTCATCAATTACCAAAAGGGGGAGATTGAAAGTCGAACTATCCCTGGGTGGTTTTGGTAATTCCTAACAACATACAACTCATTGAACTAATGCTCTTTCAAGATGATCATTTCAGAAAGTTCAATGATTGGTAGGGCATGGACTAGGAATGTGGACCCCTCGAAATGCTAAGGACACATGTTGGCTCAAGCTCAAGACTCTACATTTTCTATTTTAGTAATCCAAGATTACATTGAGTCCATAGGAAAGCCAATACTATTAAAAGGGGATGAGGTGTTACTTAATGGGTTTCTTGCTCAAAATGCTTAATGAGATGCTCCAAAACCCTCAACCACTTTCTCACATCCACATATATCCCAAACCAAAAGTCAAACTCGGTCTCACCGAAATCTTCTATCCGGCGCCACCGAGTTCAGTTGACATAGCCACTGCCACAAGCCGTAATCACTTCGGTCTCGCCGATAGGGATCTCGTTCTCACCGAGATGGGATTGCAAACTCTTTGTTTCCCTTCGTAACGCTTCGGTCTAACTGAGATGAGCGATCGGTCCCACCGAGTTCGCAATGCAAACTCTCTGTTTCCAACATTCCTGTCCAACCGAAATGAGCGAATTGGTCCCACCGAGTTTGCCTGACCAACTCTCTGGTTAGCTTATTACCAAAATCGGTCCTACCGAATCTGTGTAATCGGTCTCACCGAGATTACGTTATGCCCCATCCCTAATGAAATTGGTCCTATCGAGTTGATCATATTGGTCCCACCGAAATGCATAACAGTCACATTATGAACTAAATTGGTCCCACCGAGTTTGCCTGACCAACTCTCTGGTTAGCTTATTACCAAAATCGGTCCTACCGAATCTGTGTAATCGGTCTCACCGAGATTACGTTATGCCCCATCCCTAATGAAATTGGTCCTATCGAGTTGATCATATCGGTCCCATCGAAATGCCTAACAGTCACATTATGAACTAAATCGGTCTGACCGAGTTCTCTGATTCGGTCCCACCGAGTTTGGTAAATTGTGTGTAACGGTTAGATTTTGTGTGGAGGCTATATATACCCCTCCACCCACTCCTCATTCATGGAGAGAGCCATCAGAACATACCTACACTTCCATTACTCATTGTTCTGAGAGAGAACAACCTACTCATGTGTTGAGACCAAGATATTCCAATCCTATCATATGAATCTTGATCTCTAGCCTTCCCCAAGTTGCTTTCCACTCAAATCATCTTTCCACCAAATCCAAATCTGTGAGAGAGAGTTGAGTGTTGGGGAGACTATCATTTGAAGCACAAGAGCAAGGAGTTCATCATCAACACACAATCTATTACCTTTTTGAGAGTGGTGTCTCCTAGATTGGTTAGGTGTCACTTGGGAGCCTCCGACAAGATTGTGGAGTTAAACCTAGAAGTTTGTACGGGCAAGAAGATCGCCTACTTCATGAAGATCTACCCTAGTGAGGCAAGTCCTTCGTGGGCGATGGCCATGGTGGGATAGACAAGGTTGCTTCTTCGTGGACCCTTCGTGAGTGGAGCCCTCCGTGGACTCGCGCAGCCGTTACCCTTCGTGGGTTGAAGTCTCCATCAACGTGGATGTACGATAGAACCACCTATCGGAACCACGCATAAAAAATCTCCGTGTCTACATTGCGTTTGCTCCCTCAAACTGCTCCTTTTACCTTCATATGCAATTGCTTTACATTCCGCTTCTATACTCCTACATTTGCATGTGTAGGTTGATTGATTGACTTGTGCTATGTTGCTAAAATCTGCCAAGAATTAAAATTGGGAAAAGGCTAGATTTTTATTTGGTCGAGTACTCTAATCACCCCCCCCCCATCTAGACATACTTTCGATCCTACACATAGCTATCCCTTCCAGCGACCAAGCTCCCAAGGCTCCTTTACCCAATCAGGCGCCACAGCCCTAGGAGAGCTCGGGCTTCACCCCCGTCGAGCACCCGGTGTACTTTGTCAGCACGGTGCTTCGTGATGCTCGGGCACGCTATCCTATGTCACAGAAGCTTCTGCTTGCGCTCCTCGTCGCCTCGCGCAAGATGTGCCACTACTTCCAAGGCCATCGCATCAAGGTCGTCTCGGCCTACCCGCTGGAGAGGGTACTTCGGAGCCCCAACGCAGCAGGAAGAGTCGTTGAATGGAATATCGAGCTACAGGCGTTCTAGTTGGAATTCAGCACGACTAGAGTCATCAAAGGATCCGTGCTTGCTGACTTCGTGGCGGAATGGACCGACGCCCCGGAACTCGTAGAGGGTGAAGACCGATCCCTCTTGCCAAGAAGTGAAGCGCAGGACGGCTGGGTCATGTACTTCGATGGCGCGTTCGCGCGCCAGGGCACAGGGGCTGGAGTTGTGCTCATCTCGCCCACTCAGGACAAGCTCTACTACGCCGTGCAGCTTTGCTTTCAGCCGGGGGATAAGGTCTCCAAGAACATCGCGGAGTACGAGGGCCTCATTGATGGTCTTATGGCTGCGGTGGCACTGGGAGTGAAGCGCCTCATCATCAGGGGCGACTCGCAGCTCCTCGTCTACTTATCCAATAAGGTATACGAGCCAAAGGACGAGCATATGGAGGCATACCTCACGGAGGTACGCAAAATGGATAAGCAGTTCTTAGGCCTGCAGCTGTAGCACGTGCCCCGTGGCACCAACAAGGAAGCCAACGACATCGCCAAAAGGGCATCCAGGCGCCTGCCCCAGGAGCCAGGCGACTTCTAGGAATGGCTCCTCAAGCCTTCGGCATCACCCCGCATGAGGGGCCGGCGACGTCTCAGGAGGAACTCCCCCAACCACTGACCTCGGGAGCCCCCGCCTGTGGCCGAACCTCAGGAGCCCGCCTGCTCCTGGAGCTCGAGCCTCAAGAGGGATGCTGGACCGACGAGCTCAAGGCGTACCTGGTGCGAGGAGCGCTGCTAGAGAAGGGGGAGGATGCAGAACCTGTAGCCCGACAAGCTACGGCGTATTGCATTCAAGATGGTGAGCTTTACAGGAAATGACGAAATAATGTTTCTTTACGATGCATCTCCAGGAAGCAAGGGAGCGAGCTGCTAGCTGACATCCATGCCGGGGACTGCGGGCATCATTCATCATCACGCACCCTGGTTGGCAAGGTGTATCGCAGCAATTTCTACTGGCCCATGGCGCTCAACGATGCTGCCGAGCTGGTAAAGTCTTGCGAGGCTTGCCAATTCCATGCCAAGCAGATCCACCAGCCGGCTCAGGGCCTCCAAACTATCCCGCTCTCCTGGCCATTCGCGGTCTGGCGCCTGGACATCCTAGGCCCATTCCCTCGAGCACCCGGGGGCTACCGCTACCTCTACATCACCATCGACAAGTTCAGCAAATGGGCGGAGGTGGAAGCCGTCCGAACCATCCCGGCCGGATCCGCAGTCAAGTTCATCAAGGGCCTCGTAAGCCGGTTCGGCGTCCCCAACCGCATCATCACTGACAATAGCTCACAGTTCACTGGCAACCTTTTCAAGACATATTGTGCTAACCTTGGAACGCAGATTTGCTATGCTTCAGTGGCACACGCCAGGAGCAATGGCCAGGCCGAGCGAGCCAACGCGGAGGTTTTAAGAGGCCTCAAGACTAGGACCTTCAAGCAGAGGCTCGAGGCTTGTGGAAGGGGCTGGCACGACGAGCTCCAGTCCGTGTTGTGGTCCATCCGCAGCACCGCTACCAAGCCAACAGGTGAGACCCCATTCTTCCTCGGCTACGGAGCAAAAGCGGTTCTCCCTCATGAGGTCAGGTACCGCTCCGTGCAGGTCCTAGCGTTCGATGAAACACAACAGAACGCCATGCGGGGGGTGGACCTTGTGCTGGGAGAGGATCACCGTTGGGACGCCTCGTTCCAAGCGGCAAGGTATCGGCAGGCATTACGGCGGTACCACTATCGCAACATCCGCTCCAGGACGCTCGAGGTGGGTGACCTCGTCCTAAGGCGAGTCCTCTCCAGGGAAGGGCTGCACAAGCTTTCACCCATGTGGGAGGGCCCGTTCAAGATCACCCACATTTCCAGGGCTGGCGTCGTGCGCCTGGAGACGGGGGATAGCATCCCTATCCAGAATGCGTGGAACATCCGGCACCTCCGGAAGTTCTACCCATAAAGCAAGGCCCCGTGCCTATGAAGAGAGGGCCCTATGCCTAGAAAGCAAGGCCCCATGCCTGTGAAGACAAGGCCCTGTGCGTGAGAAGCCAAGGCCTAGTGCCTGTGAAGCAAGGCTCATGCGTGTGAACGTCTCCGCCCGTGACACTCTCATGTAATAATGAGTGGGGCTGTACACGCCCCGGAGTCTCTGGAGTGCCGCCCTCAGGCCTCGGGGGCTCCCTCCCACGTCCTAGTGGCAGCAGTTAGCTCCGCGCTGGTGAGAAGACTAGACTAGGTACCGGATGCGGTTGTTCATTTGCTTTCTGGAGTTGGCTTGCCCCTTCCTTCTTTTAATGGATTTTAAAAGTTCTAGCGTTTATCGAATGACTTGGTTGAACCACCTCTCCCTTCGATTCTTCCCTTGATTCTTGGCCTTGCGTTGGGGATAGCGGCAGTTGCCCGACGCTCTCCCTCGTGCGCCTCCCTTAGCCTCTGCGGGCATCCACATTTGAGCTCGTGATCAGCGCGTCCCTTTCCTTAAGTCTGTGCCCCACGGGTACCGCGACAGAGTGCGTTTTACCAAGTTCAGCTCAAGCCTCCGACCTCATGCGGCAAAGGATAATGATCTCCTAACGAATTTCTGCAGCTCCTCGAAGGGCCACGCCTCACGAGATGGGGTCTATCACGAATACGTCAAGATATGTCTCCTCCCTCTATGGGCGCATAATACATAGACCTCACAACACTAACCAGAAACAATAAACATGGCACCAAGCAGCATAAAATCACGGTTCATTACATGCCCTGCCAAGGCCCCATACTTGTTTTGGTAATGCAGGAAGAAAGGAAGAGCGAGGACAGGCAAAGGGGGCTCCTACGATACGACAACTCACGAGGATCGGCTCCCCGGGCTCAGTCTGAACCCTCCTCATGCTTCACCGGGGCGTGACAAGGAGACGACCCAACGTCACGCTCAAGGTGGACGTGGCGGCGTGGTGGCTGATCGTAGCCACCGCTGCTGGAGCTGGCGATGTGGGAGGATCTACCGTAGACGGATGAAATGCGGTCAGCACTGAGGGAGAGCTCACCTTCACCCTCGTCATGGCCGTCGCTAAGACCGAGCATTTCGCCACCATCGTTTTCCTCAGGGCAGCACCTGGCACGGCGCCCGTCTTCCCCGAACACCCTCACGAAGAGGGTCGAGTCGCCATCGTACTTGAAGTGGAGGGTGCACCGCCTACCCAGGCCGCGTGCGTGGGCAAATGTCTGCCAGCCTCGGGCCAGGGTAATGACGCCCGCGACGGATATCTCCACCGCGACCCAAGAAGCTCTGCTACATCAGTTGTCCGCCTGCAGCAAAAGACCGTCGGAACCCGCGGACGGAAGTTCGCTGGCGAAAGAGCGTGGGAGCTGGAGCCGGGTGTCGGTCGGGTTCTCTGACGACACGAGAAACTTCGGCATCACCTCCGCCAAGTGGAAGCATGGCCGGGGAGGCCAGGCAACCCCGGCGCGCCTCCCCTCATCCATAGGGTTGCAACAACCTCGGCGACCCCCACTAGCGAAGGGCCGTCGCCGCAGCTGCCGAGGGCGGCGCCGGGCACTGAGGAGGTCTGCCCGCGCCCGCGAGGGGCCGCGGCAGGGGTCACGGCACACTTGCAAGGGCGGCCTCGCCCCCTCTTAGGCGGCAGTGAGCAGGGGCCCTCCTGACGGGACTTCCCCTACTCCACGGACGAGAATCTCCTCACTGGCGCCATGGGTGTTGGTGCAAAGCAAGAAGCAAGGAGGAAGAAGAAGAAGCGGGCGGAATGAACGATGAGACGGGCAACGGGGGCTCCGCCTGTCGCCTTATTTATAGCCAGAAGAAGGCCAACCGCCGACCTCCGTAATCGCAGGTAATGATTGTCCTTTGTGCATGCGGGGACTTGGCAAGTCATGCGGTTGCCGAGGCGGCATGGGGAAGTGGAGACGCCCACGTCCCATCAATCGCCATGCGTCAATCAAGGCCATAGGCTTTTGGGGCCCGCGGTGCTCCGCACTTGACCCTTGGCTTCTCCGCGAAGCCAAGTCCGAGCGCACCTCGGGCTCGGGGGCTACTGTCGGCGTCTTGGGAATGGGGGTACCCAGACTTGCCTGCTTGCGGCCTAGAGCGTGGCTCGCCCAACGACCTGGTATGTCCCAACCTCATCAGCAACCACTCAAGACCCTCGTGAGGGGCCATGCCACGCGAGGCGGACGGTGCAAGACCTCCCCTGGAACAGCCTCATTAGGCTAGCTCCCGAGGAGCGGAGATATCAAGGCATGGGGCACCTCGTGAGGTTCTCGTGACGTGAGCCATGACGACCAAGGCCAGGCGGGCACCAGCGGGCGCAGGATGCCAGTTTCCTCTTTGGTGCTAAAGGGGCAAGCGCAGGCGAGGAGTCCTGAGGCATCAGGAAAAGGTTTCCATATTGGTGCAACAAGACCAAGACCAGCAGGACAGCAGAGCGGAGGTCACCGCGGAGCCCACAACAGCATCACCACCAGAGCCTTTGGCTGGCAAAGACCACCTTTTGTCAGGATAGCTTGTACTAACTGTCCCCTTCAAACTTGGCCGTTGTGGGATCCCTTCCCACTCAATATTTGGGAAGAGGACCCGGGCCTCTATAAATAGGACTAGCCACCACCGTAGAAAGGGGATCGGATCATTGATATCACCCACACACCTACAAGCTCTCCAAGCACAAGAGCACCTCTCCTCGGGAGGTTGTTCTTCCCATGTACTAGTTCATTCTCAGCCTACAAGGCAATCCACGACACGACACTAGATTAGGGTATTACACCACAACGGTGGCCCGAACCAGTATAAACCCATGTGTATCTTGTTCTTCGGGTTCAACGAGTTAGGCCTAGGAATCGGTGCGAGAGTGAGCTGGAACGGAAAGGAGAGATCTTCGTGCGCACCCCAGTGTTTGAACCTCAAGGGTTTGCCGGAACCCAAGACCCGACACGGTTCACTTGACCATACTCTTCATGTCTACTACACAACTTGTTCTTGTAGACTTGTGTTGGGCCTCCAAGCGCAGAGTTCTATAGGACAGTAGCAAATTTCCCTCAAGTGGATGAGCTAAGGTTTATCAATCCACGGGAGGTGTAGGATGAATATGGTCTCTCTCAAACAACCCTGCAACCAAATAATAAAAATTCTCTTGTGTCCCAAACAAACCCAATACAATGGCAAATTGTATAGGTGCACTAGTTTGGCGAAGAGATGGTGATACAAGTGTAATATAGATAAAAGATATGAGTTTTTGTAGTGCGAATAATAAAAATTAGCAATGTACCAAGTAACAAAAGTGAGCACAAACGGTATTGCAATGATAGAAAAGAAGGCCTAGGGTCCGTACTTTCGCTAGTGCAATCTCTCAACAGTGCTAATATAATTGGACCATATAACCACCCCTCAAACAAATCACCTCAAAGTCATTCTTTCCATTCAATCTATCAAGAGTTCGTACTAAAACAACATAAAGTTATCCTTTACGATCTATCTATCAAGAGTACATACTAGAATAAAAAAAGGTTATCTTTTCCGATCGATCTTTCAAGAGTCCGTACTAAGATAACACAAAGTTATCCTTCCCGATCAATCTATCAAGAGTTCGTACTAAGATAACACCAAAACATATTCAAAGAGTGACCCAAGATTTCTACTGGAGAAACTAAGACAAGAACGTGCATCAACCCCTATGCATATATTACCCCAATATCACCGCGGGAATCCGCAAGTTGAGTGCCAAACCATATATCAAGTGGATCAATACGATACCCCATTGTCACCATGAGTATTCAATTGCAAGACATATATCAAGTGTTCTCAAATAAATAAAAGTATTCAATCCAAAGAAATCTCAAAGGGAAAACTCAATTCACATCACAAGATAAAGAGGGAAAAACATCATATGATCCAACTATATTAACATAGCCCGCGATACATCAAGATTGTGCATATCAAGAACACGAGAGAGAGAGAGAGAGATTAAACACATAGAAACTGGTACAAACCCTCAGCCCCGAGGGTGGACTACTCCCTCCTCATCATGGTGGCCGCCGGGATGATGAAGATGGCCACCGGCGATGATTTCCCCCTCTGGCAAAGTACCAGAAAGGATCTAGATTGGTTTTCGGTGGCTACAGAGGCCTGCGGCGGCAGAACTTCTCATCTTGTTCTACCCCGAAGGGTTTTGGAATATTCGTGAATTTATAGGGTAAAGAGGCGGCACGGGAGGCCACCGAGGTGGGTACAACCCACCTGGGCGCGCCAGGGGGCCTGGCACGCCCTCGTGGGTTGTTCCACCCTCGGGGCACCCCCCAGGTGCAGCATCAGCCCATTGGGTGTCTTCTGGCCCATTAAAATCTCCAAAAAGTTTCGTGATGTTTGGACTCCCTTTGATATTGATTTCCTGCGATGTAAAAAACATACAAAAAACAGCAACTGACACTTGGCACTATGTCAATAGGTTAGTCCCGAAAAATGATATAAAATGACTATAAATTGATTGTAAAACATCCAAGAATGATAATATAACAGCATGGAACAATCAAAAATTATAGATACGTTGGAGATGTATCAACTCTTTTCAATAAGTCTTATGATGGTGAATTGTTCATATGCAAAATATATGTTGATGATATTATGTTTGGTTGCACTAACAAGCGTTTCAGTGACGATTTTGCATACATGATGCGTGAAGAATATCAAATGTTCATGATGGGAGAATTGAAAGTCTTCCTTGGTCTCCAAATTCGTCAACAACCAAATGGCATCTTAATTTCTCAAGAGAAATACTCCAGAGATTTCCTCAAGAAATACGCATGCAGGATTGCAAAGGCCTCAAAATTACAATGCCTATGAATGGTCAACTCGGCACTGAAGAAAACAGTAAGTATTTTGATCAGAAGGTATATCGCTCCATTATTGGTTCGCTTATTTACCTATGTGCATCTAGGTCAGATAATATGCTTAGTGTTTGCATGTGTGCCCGATTTCAGGTAACACCGAAGGAATCACACCACCAAGCAGTGAAACAATTATTCGATATTTAGCTTACACACCAACACTTGGATTATGGTACCCCTAGGGCTCATCTTTTGATCTAGCCAGATTTTCTAATTCTGATTACTCTGTAGATCATGTGGATCACAAGTCTACATCAGTCACATGCCATTTCCTCGGACAATCTCTTGTCCATTGTTTCTCAAAGAAGCAAACCAGCGTGGCACTTTCCACAACTCAGGTTGAAAACATTGTCGTGTGTGTCTGCCGCTCACAGTTGCAATGGATGAAGCAGACCCTCAAGGACTATGGCGTCAACGTGAAGAAAATCCCTCTCTTCAGTGACTATGAGAGTACTATCAAGATTGCCCACAACCATGTGCAACGTTCCAAGACAAAGCATATTCAGATTCGTCACCATTTTCTTCATGATCATGTGCTGAAGGGCTACATCGTCATCGACCATGTGAAGACTGAAGACCAACTTGCTGATATCTTCACTAAGCCCTTGGATAAAACAAGGTTCTTCAAGTTGTGGTGTGAGATAAACATCCTAGAATCTTCGAATATCCTCTGAAGTGGACACACATCCTAACACTTATGCATTTTTGATGACTTCAATGCACAACACATGAAGTAACGTTTTTCTTCCATCAATGAAGACTAACCCTCTAAGTGTGAAGAAATTAATGAAGAACTAGACTCTCAGAACCCTACGATAATTGTCCACGGTGTCTGAAGTCATCATAGGTCTTATACGATGGGTAATGCCACCACCTCTTTATGACGTTCTTCAAATTTGAGTTTCTCGTCATTTGCAATTTTGTCAAACTTTTCAAATTCATCATTTGAGGTTATTCTTCACTCCTTATTATTTATATTCTTTGATTGAGCTTTTCATGTCCTCAACAACATCCACACATTGCTAACTCTTTAATTTGATTTCTTCATCTACGTGGATGTGATTGGACGTGCTCCCCTCAATTCTAAGCTACACCCACTCTGTACACAAATTATTCATAAGCGTTCTACTTGTCATCATTCAAAGTATTCACGGTGTCCTTGACAGCTGAAGAAATTACAAAAACACTTTAAAGTTCTCAGTTTTTTTGGCGGTTGCCACAATAACTTCATTCCTCGCTTCACACGCATGGATAAGTGCAAAAATTCATGTGTGACACATTTCACCGAGATGCAAATGGTCAGGGGCTTATCTATCCAAATCTTTTGGACCATCAGTTTTCACTGCATCTATAAATAGCCTTGACCCTACCAACGTTCTTTCACTTCGCCTCCCATCTTCTGTCACTCTCAGTCCTCAAACCCTAGCGCCGCCGCTGGATTTCATCCCCATCGGAGAAGAAGAGCTTCACCGCCTCTACTTCTTTGTCATCATACTCAAGCCGGGAGCAGATTTCTTCACCTCCAGCACCGCTGTAGACGTCTTTCATCGCCGAATTAGGGCACGAAAGATCTGAGATGACGATTTCCATCGCATCGTTGTCTAGTTCATTGATTCCATCTCTGGGGTAATTAAACTGCTTATTTACTGCCCCGCTTTGATCTTCACTCTACTCACAAAACTCAAAGTGATGTTTGTACCACTCTTTCAATTCTTCAGGACTTCCTTCTGGCTAGTCTTGTGTATTTTCATCTAAGTTATGCTTAACTACTAGATTCCTCAATTGTGCAATTGCAATCTGTACAAATCTGGAACCTAGGTCAAGAACACTCAGTGAATTGATTTAAGACGATAAGGGTCAATTTCCTCAACTGGTTATTTTGAAAAATCTCTAAGAACGTATTTGACTCTTCCAATTTCCTCACGACTATACTTTGTTCACAGGTACAATGTTTGTCGACGAATCACTTGGTTCTCATAAAATTAATTCGTTTGCAGCACAACTTGAGGAAAACCTTAAAACATCTTTCGCATCCTCACGTGTTCAAATACCTCAGTTGAAGAAAATGGTTGAAGGAAAGAGGCCTCAGAAAGGAGGCGTGTGGAAAAAAAAGAACAAGCAACTTTTGAGATCCCTGACGACTTGTATGCAGGGTACTATAGACCGGATGTGAAGACTCATGGCCCTGAGACAAAAGAGTAGCGCAAAATGCGCATGCAAAGGATCAAACGTAGATGTGCATGCGAGTGGAGGGCTTCCAGATATGTAACCCCCAAGTACATGAAGGAATTTGTTGTAAAGCCTCCATGCAAGAGAACACCGCTCGCTGAAGGACAAGTTGCGAATCCCACTAGTATCAGAAGGGGTGAAGAAATCCCCAAGGAATGGGCCAAGCGCCAAGCTAAATTGGCCAAACAAGCAAAGAAGGCCATTGAGGAATTCAATAGGGCTACAAATGCTTCACACAAAGCTGGTGCCAGTGGCAGTGTCAATGCTCCCAACAAGGCTATAAAGAAGAAGCCTGCCAGCAAGCTAAAGTCTTAAGTGGCCCAGCCAACAACATCAAAGGCTTCAACACCTAAGATATCAAAATCATCGGTGCCTCCTCCTACTTCTATCAGATTCAGGGCTCCGCTGACCCAAGGAGGTTCGAACTCTAGGGCGTGTATGGAGATCTCAACCTCTTAAGCCTCAAGCTTGCTGCCCTACGGCCTAGACTCGTTGAGCTTGTGTGAGTGGGGAAAAGGGATGAATACGGCAGTTTACCTAGCTTCGGGCCACCTTGCGGTGTAAGATCCTACTCCTGCTTTATGGTGGATTGGCCTCACAAGGAGGTTGAGGATGAAATAGTACAACAGATGAGAAACCTCGCGAGGGATCGAATGGTGTGGGTGGAATCGGTCCGATCCCCCATTATGGTGGTGGCTCGCTTGTATTTATACTGGCCATGGTCCTCTTCCCTCGTCGTTTCGATTGGAAGGGATTCCACAACGGCCAATTTTAAAGGGGGGCAAGAGGTAGATCTTATCCCGACTAAAGGTGGTCCTCGCCTGCAAAGCCTCTGGTTATGACGTAGCGGTGGGCTCGACGATGACATCCGTCCTGCCGTGGCCGTGGACTTGGTCTTGTTGCACCAGAATGCAAGCCTTGGGGAGATTCCTTGGGAACCCATGTACGTCCTTGCCTCCTTAGCACAAAAGAGGGAACTGCCTCCTCTGTGCCCGCTGGCGTCCGCCTGACCTTGGTCGTCATAGCTCACATCATCGCAGCCACGTGAGGCTGGGCATCTGCATAGAAATCTCTGCTCCACGGGAGGCTACATGGGGAGGTCGCCCCCTTGGAGGTCTCGATGTCGTTCTCCTTGCGAGGCCAGGGAACCTCGCGATGGTCTTCTGTTGGAGGCCTCGCCGTTGGGCCGCACCAGGCCATCATGGGAGCCACACCGTGGACCGCAGGCAGGCAGATCTGGGTACCCCCAACCCCAGAAGGCCGATAGTAGCCACCGAGCCCAAGGCATGCTCAAATTGGCTTTGAGGCAAAGCAAAAGAGGGAAGGCGGAAGGGCCGCGGGCCCTCAATAACCTGCCGGCCCGATCTGACACGTGGCGCACGGCGGGACGCGAATGCCTTCACTTCCCCATGTTGCCTCGACAACCGCCCCAGCTGACAAAAGGTTCACAAAGGGTCAACATGGCCCCGAATGCGGAGGGATGCCGGTTGGCCTCCGATCGCCTATAAATTGGCAAGGGATGCGAAGCCCCCGGCCCATCTTCATCCTCTTGCCTCCCCACTCCGAGGCACCGCTTTGACAACCATGGCGCCAGTGAGGAGGTTCTCCGCTGCTGAGAAAGGGAAAGCCCTCTTAGAAGTACCAGGATCGCTGCCGCCCAAGGGGGACTATGGCCGTCCCCACAAGCACACTGCAACGCCGGTGGTGGTCTCTCAAGGACGCGGGGGCACTCCCACGTGGTCGAAACAACTTCTGGCAATCGCGGGAAGGGTCCCTCCCACGGAGGTGGCTATGGCAGCTGCGGTGCCCGAGGTCGAGGCGGGAGGCCTGCGACGGCAGCCCGGCCACCGCGCCCGCGGTCGCACTCGGCCGACGCGAACCATGAGTTTGTGGTATGTGCGGAGAGGCTGGCGAGCACCTGGTTCCAGCTCCCGCGCTTCTTCACGGAGGCATTGCTGGCCAAAGGGACTCCTAGTTTATGGTTGCAGGCTGACGACTGCTGCAGCGAGGTCTCATGGGTGGAGGTTGATGTCACCCCTGCGAGCTATGTGTTCTTGAACGTGGGTGGCAGACGTTCGCCTGTGCTCGCGGCTTGCAGAGGAGGCGTACTCTCCTCTTCAAGTACAAGGGGGCGGCAACACTCTTTGTCAAGGTCTTCGGGGAAGATGGCTGGCGCTTGGGTTGCTGCCCGAAGGGTGCCGCCGGTGACAGCGACCAACTCCCCACGGATGATGGCCACCACGGCAGCGGCGTCCTCGGCCGTGAACTTGCCCTTGGCGACGGTCGCAGCACCGCCAGCAGCAGCGGCGCCTCCTCCAATGAAGAATACGATGAGCCGCCACGTCGCCGTGACCGAACAAAGAAGGGCGGGGAGCCGCCGCGCCACCATGCCCCTGTCAAGGCGGAGGACTCTAACTGAGCGTGGGCAGCGCAGGAGCCAGGCCTCAGGAGTGGTGGTCCTCGGGAGGCCGCCTCTTTATTTCCGGAACGAGAACCACGAAGAGACCCGCGGGGGCGTGTAATGAACTATGGCGCTTGCGCCTTTATGCTAGTATTTATATTGCTACCAATTGAAAGGTTTCTGCCCGGAGTGATTAGGATAACTTAGCTTGGTGTGCTTGCGGTGGATTCCTGTGGTGCAGGCCAGATGGCTTCGGAGTCCTGAGGGGGCTCTCCGTCCACGAGGCCTCTAGGGAACTCGCGAGGGGTTAGGGCCTCCGGAGATGTCTCCTCCAGGCATCGCGCCTCCCAAAGACGCCACATCATAGTTTATGTAGGATTCCTTGTCGATGAGCCAAATCGTGGTTGTTCTTTCTTCAGTCATCCTTCTCTGGCGACCATCTCAGGCCATAGCCCCCGAGCGAGGGTCGATCATCACTGGTATGTTAGTAATGCTGCTCAGCAAGGCCAAGAGATGAACGCTCCCGAGGTCAGGGGCCCGAGGCAATACGTGCTCGTCGGCTCGCTCGAGAGTGTCGCATGAGGATTCGAACGCCGAAGTCCCGACGAAGTGTGTGCTTGAGCAGACCCATGGCAGCCCAACCAGGCCTGATTTAGGCATATACACCATGCCCAACCCCCGCTTGTCGGATGTGTGGGAGGGAGCAACGGGCAACTTCCGCTCCTCCAAAAACAAGACTCAAGAGATGAAATGATGCAAGGAGAAAAATTCCCACCCCTTTCCAAATCAAGACGCGAAAACTTCAAACTTTATTCCAAGAAACGACAATTTTGTTACAAGAGCAAGCAAAGAAACAGCTGCTGGCGCCTAAACTAGTCTTCTAGTCTTCCCACCAGTGCTGAGCATGGGGCCTCCACTAGGCGTGGGCATAGTCGCTGAAAGACCGTGTCTTCCGCCAGCGCGGAGCATGGGGCTTCCTCTTGGGCGTGGGCGGGAGCTCCTGCGGAGCCGTGGAGCGGCGTACTGGGAGACTCCGGGGCGTGTACAGCCCCACTCATTATTACGTGAGAGTGTCACTGGTAGAACTTGCGGAGGTGCTGGATATTCCACGCATTCTAGATGGGGACTCCGTCCTACGTCTCCAGGCGCATGGTGCCAGGCCTGGAGACACGGGCGATCCTGAACGGGCCCTCCCACATGGGCGAGAGCTTGTGAAGTCCCTCCCAAGAGAGGACCCGCCTCAGGACGAGGTCACCGACCTCAAGGGTTTGAGGGCGGACGTGATGACAATGGTAGCGTCGCAGTGCCTGCCGGTACCTTGCGGCGCGGAGAGAGGCCTGACGGCAGGCCTCCTCTCCAAGCACGAGGTCAATCCCCCGCGAAGCATCCTGACGCGCCTCGTCAAATGCCAAGACTTGCAGGGAGCGATGCTTGACCTTGTGCGGGAGGACCGCCTCAGACCCGTAGACGAGGAAAAAGGGGGTCTCGCCGGTGGGCTTAGTTGGGGTGGTGCGGATGGACCACAACATGGACTGAAGCTCACCGAGCCAACCCCTATCGCAGGCCTCAAGCTTCTTCTTGAAGCTCCTTGTCTTGAGGCCCCTCAGGACATCCACGTTGGCGCGCTCGACCTGGTCGTTGCTCCGCGGGTGCACAACTAAGCATACCATATCTGCGTTCGAAGGTTAGCACAATATGTCCTGAAGAGGTTGCTTGTAAATTGGGAGCCATTGTCAGTAATGATATGATTGGGGACGCCAAAACAGCTCACGAGGCCCTAAATGAACTTGACGGCCAAGCCGGCGGGGATGGTGCGCTTGGGCTCCACCTCCGCCCACTTGGTGAACTTGTTGATGGCGACGTAGAGGTAGCGGTAACCATTAGTCGCTCGAGGGAAGGGGCCCAGTATATCCAGCCCCAGACCGCGAAGGTACATGAGAGTGGGATGGTTTGAAGACCCTGGACGGGCTGGTGAATCCGCTTGGCGTGGAATTGGTAGGCCTCGCAGGATCGGACCAGCTCAGCAGCGTCATCAAGTGTTGTAGGCCAATAGAAGCCGATGAGGAACACCTTCCCCACGAGGGTGCGCAACGAGGAGTGGTACTCGCAATCTCCACCATGAATGTCAGCCAACAGCTCACGCCCTTGCTCCTCAGACACGCACCGCGGAGAGACATCATTGGGGCGTCTGCGGTACAGCTCGCCGTCCTGCAAGCAATATGCAGTGGCCGGGCGAGCCACACCCTCTGCCTCTTCGTCCTTCTCTGACAGGGCACCATGGAGCAAGTACGCCTTGAGCTCCTCGATCCACACATTCTTGAGGCTCAAGCGCGAGGAGCAGGCGGTCTCCTGAGGCCAGGCTACAGGCTGGGGCGCCTGAGGACGGAGCCGATGGTAACTCCTCCTGAAGGAGCGCCAAACCCGCGCCCGGGGGTGCTGCCGACGGTCTGAAAAGCCTATCCTCGGAGACGCCGGGCTTCTGGGGCTCACGGCGTGACGCCCTCTTGGCGATGTCGTCTGCTTCCTTGTTCGCGCCGCGCGGGACATGCTATAATTCCAAGCCCAAGAAACGCTTTTCGATTTTACGTGTATCTTCCAAGTATGCCTCCATGTGCTCGTACTTCGGTTTGTACTCCTTATTGGAGAAGTTGACGAGGAGCTAAGAATCGCCCTTGATGGTGAGGCGCTTGATCCCCAGAGCGGTTGCGTCCCTGAAGGCCGGCAATCAATCCCTCGGACTTCGCAATGTTGTTGGAGACCTTCTCACCATGCTGGAAGCAGAGTTGCATGGTGTAGTACAGCTTGTCCTTGGTCAGTGAGATGAACACAACTCCAGCCCCCACGCCCTGCCACGTGAAGGCGCCGTCAAAGTGCATGACCCAGTCATCGGGCGCTTCATCGCCTAGCATGAGGTACTTGCCCTCATCCAGCCCCTGGCAGGGGGGTCTATCCATTCTCCAACAAAATCGGCAAGGGCCGCGCCTTTGATGACCCTGGTCGTGCTGAACTGTAGCTGGAAGGCCTGCATCTCAATGTCCCATTCGGCGGCTCTCCCGACTGCGTTGGGGCTACGCATCACCTTCTCCAAGGGGTATGCCGAGACGACCTTGATGGGGTGGCCCTGGAAATAATGACGTAACTTCCTTGAGGCAATGAGTAGCGCGAGCAGGAGCTTCTGCTACATAGGGTAGCGCGAGCGCACATCTCACAGAACGGTGCTGGTGAAGTACACTAGATGCTCGACGAGGGACGGGGTGTCGACGATGCCTTGCTCCGCGTGGGGTGCGAGGACTCGTGAGTCCCGTTGGCTGGTGAAGCGCCGAGGGCCTCACGAGCGCCGTCTCGAAGTGATGAATGTTGCATGGCCCTTGCGGGTCGCCCTTCTTGGCTCCTATACTGACGCGCTCTTCTCGGACCGCCACGACTGCCGTGCTGGCCGAGTGGGGGTTGGTCGGCAGGTACATCACTAGGGGCTCACGAGGGTGAGGCGCCGCCATAAAGGTGGGCTTTTGAGGTATTTCTTGAGGTCCTCAAAGGCCATCTCAGATTTTGGGGTCCATTAGAAAGGACCCTTCTTCATCAGCTTGAAGAAAGTAAGGGCCCGCTCGCCGAGCTTGGAGATGAAAGTCCCAGTGAGGTCACGCAGCTCGCGAGCCTCTCCATCTCTTTGAGGGTTTGAGGCGGGCACATCTTATCAATTGCCTTGACCTTCTTGGGATTGGCTTCAATCCCTCGGTGTGACACAAGGAAACCCAACAGCTTGCCGGACGGGACCCCGAACATGCACTTTTCTAGGTTGAGCCTCAGGTTCACTTGGCGTTGGCTGGCGAACGTCTCTTTCAAGTCCTCGAGCAGGGTCTTCGCCTCCTATGACTTAACCACGACGTCGTTGACGTATGCCTCCATGTTCCTCCCTAGCTGGCGCCCCAGCGTGATGTGCATCAGCCACTGGAAGGTTGCGCCGGTGTTCCGCAGCCTGAAGGGCATGCAGGTGTAGCAATACACGCCGCACGGGGAAATGAAGACCGTCTTCTCAACATCATCCACCGCCATATTGATATGATGATAGCCTGAGAAAGCGTCCAAAAACCACAGCAGGTCACACTCAGCGGTGGAATACATGATCTGGTCGATGCGAGGGAGCGGGAACGGATCCTGAGGGCAAGCCTGGTTGAAGCTCGTGAAGTCGACGCACATGTGCTCCTTCCCTCTTTCTTGGAGACGATCACTGGGTTTTCCAACCAATTCGAGTGCCATACTTCCCGAATGACTCCGGCCTCTTGCAACTTGCGAACCTCTTGGACGATGAACACTTGCTTTTCTTGTGCTTGACGCCGTGCCTTTTGCTTCACCGGGCGCGCACCGCGGCATACCATCAGGTGGTGTTCGATCACCGCCCTCGGGACACCAACCAAGTCGGATGCTTCCCATGCAAACACGTCTTTGTTGTCCCTCAAGAAGCCAATCAACGCCTCCTCCTAGTTCAAGGGGAGGCCTGCACCTATGATGAAGGTGGGCCTGAGCCCCCGCTGTCGACGGGCACCTATTTTGTCTCAGCCTGGTCCTGAGAGATCAACTGCTTCTTCTTCGCGGGCGTGGCCTCCAGAGCCTTCGGAGGGTCCCCGGCAATGGGGGCATGAGGCCACTACAGCTTTGTAGGCGATCTTGAGGTCCTCGACCGCATCCTTTGTGTCTCCGGCCACCGTGACGATGTTGCTGCTACCTGGCATCTTGATGATGTTGTAGCCCGAATGGTTTACTGCCATGAACTTGGCGAGGGCCGGATACCCTAGATGGTGTTGTACGGAAGGATGATGCGGGGCACGTCAAAATCGATCAGCTCAGTGTGGTAGTTGTCGTGTGTGCCGAAGGTGACAAGGAGGTGCACCTGCCCCAGGGGGGTGGTTGAGCCCTTGACCACTCCCGAGAAGGGCTTGGTGGGCACGATCTAGTCGTATGGCACCTGGAGCCGGTAGAAGGTTAGCACGAAGAGGACGTTCAGGCCAGTGCCGCCGTCGATGAGCGTCTTGGTGACCGCGACGTTGCTGATGGTGGGCATGCATAGCATGGGGAGTGCACCCGCAGCCGTCGTGACCTTTGGATGATCTCTAGAGTTGAAGGAGATGCCGACCTCGGGCGTCACACTGCCTTGAGAAGTCTCCCTCTGCGGCCATGTAGCACCCGTCTGATATAAGATCTACTTGACGTGGTGCCCAGAAGCAGGTGACTGCGACGCCGATGATGCACGCGACTGCGTGGTGCGCCGGTGCTGTGAAATGCGCGATGAACTGGTTGCGGAGCTCCTCCCAAGAGGAGATCGAGGCGTCCGGGAGGCTGTGAAGCCCGGATCGAGGGACCTCCGTGAGGGCCAAGGGAAACCAGTTCGCCGCGGACGTGTCATCTCCAGCCACAGCTTGGATGGCCTGCTCGTTCAGCCGAAGGAATTCCTCGGGGCCTGAAGCACCATCGTACTGCCGGGGCAGCGCCGGCCTGAATCTCACGGGTCTCCTTGCCCAGCATAGGCCTGGAGTAAAGGCCGGGAAGCCCACGGTTCTCCCGTGGGCTTTGGGTGGCCATGTCCGCAGGACGGCGCCCGCCATGAGGACGATGAAGCAAGGACGGAGCGGGGTTCGAGAAGAGGCGAAGCTTCAACACGCCTCTATCTTGCGTGCCAAAGGTCAGTTTCAGGGCTCCACTAACCCAAAGAGGTTTGAACTCTGGGGCGTGTGCGAAGATCTCAACCTATTAAGCCTCAAGCTTGCTTCCCTACGGCCTAGACTCGTCGAGCTTACTCGAGCGGTGAAAAGGGATGACCATGGTAGTTTAGACAAGTTCGGGCCACCTTGCGGTGTAAAACCCTACTCCCGCTTTATGGTGGATTGGCCTCACGAGGAGGTTGAGAATGAAATAGTACAGAGGATGAGAAACCTCATGAGGGCTCGAGTGGTGTGGATGGAGTCGGTCCGACCCCCCTCTATGGCGGTGGCTAGCTTGTATTTATAGCGGCTGCGGTCCTCTTCCCTCGTCGTTTCGGCAGGAAGGGATTCCACAATGGACAATTTTAAAGGGGGACAAGACTTACATCTTATCCTATCTTCGTCTGCAAAGCCTCTGGTCGTAATGTAGCGGTGGGCTTGACAATGTCATCCGTCCTACCGTGCTCATGGACTTGGTCTTGTTGCACCAGAATTGAAGCCTTAGGGAGATTCCTAGGGAACCCATGTATGTCCTTGCCTCCTTAGCACCAAAGAGGAAACTTCCTCCTCTGCGCCCGCTGGCGTCCTCCTAGCCTTGGTCGTCATAGCTCACATCATCGCAGCCTCGTCAGGCTGGGCATCTGCATAGAAATATTCGCTCTTCATGAGGCTACATGGGGAGGTCACCCCCTAGAGGTCTCGATGTCGTTCTCCTCATGAGGCCGGGGGACCTCATGAGGGTATTGTCTTGGAGGCCTCGCCGTTGGGCCTCACCAGGCGGTCATGGGAGCCATGCTGTGGGCCGCAGGCAAGCGGGTGTGCGTACCCCCGACCCCAAAACACTGAAAACTTCAAGTTCATCAATAGCAGCAGCTAGAGCTTCTACACCGACCGTGCTCGCATCTTTCCAGCGCACCGAGGGCTTTGCAAAAGCCTCAATTGGTGCATCAAGTGCCTCAGCTAGTGGGCAACCATCTTCTTCTTCACCCAAGCCGAAATAAAAAGTCACCGCATGCCGTGGAACTAGGCCAAGCCAAATAACAAGGTCAATGTGGCTCAGGTTGACGAACAGGGGTTGGATGACGAAGATGAGCTTGCTGAGTTCCTTAGAAGAAAGCAAGAGCAAGTTGCCATTGCTAATAATTCTTCAGTTCCTATGTTGCTGGACCCCAAGAAACTGCTTGACTTCATTGATATCTGGTGCACTAAACCAAATACACCACTTTACGACATTTACCTTCCTCCTGGTTTTGGTCATGTGATGATGGCTTTCATAATGAATGAAAAGCACAAGATTGATCAAGCCAAGATGCTAAGGAAACAACAACTGCAAAAACTTGTAATGCTTCAGACTGAAATTAAATAGGTGTCTGACGAGTTTGAACGACATTCCAGTCACTGTTGTGGTGTGCGCGATAGATTCATGAATGCCTCCAATCAGGTTGTTGAAGTCCAAAACAAGCGTGAGGCTGCCAAGTTTGGCATGCCGCCTCCCTCCAGTTCATCAGCACCCTAGCAAACTGCCTAGGCTAGCGAAATTGTGCCCTCTTCCCCTCAAGAGGATGCCAAGGCAACTAACGAAGTTGTGCCTGAAGAAAGTGAAAGGGCAACTAATAATGTTGTGCCTGAAGAAATTCCCATGGTGACTGCATTAGTCATGCCTGATGAAATTGAACCATCAAGTTCCTGAGCAGCAGCACCATCAACGACTTCATCTTTGAAGCTTATCACCCTTCCTTCTGCAACAGAAGTGAAGAAGACCAATGCTGCCAAGAAAGAAGCTAGAAAGAGAAAGGCATCAGCTCCACCTGCGCCTGCATCTGTGAAGAAATTGAAGTTGTCAAAATTGTGTTCAATTGTCATTCCAATTGACACTATACCACTTTCATCAGCACCCCCTACTCATAATCTTGAAAATCTTCAAATGGTTCCCTATGGGGTGGAATATCAAATTCCTCAAGCTGATGATGATGAAGATACCCATTCCACTGCTACCACAGAGAAAATGGATGAAGAGATTGAGGTTGATGTTGATATATCAATTACCCAAGATTCTGCTCAAACTCCTCAGTGAAATCCGTTGTGTGAAGAAAATGAGGAGGAAGTGGACATTGATGGTGAGACAACTCCTCCAATCCATGACGAATTTTGGGAAGCAGCTCACCCAAATTCGCCCCTCACCGCTCCCCTCACTATAGAGCCTCAATCGCCTGTGCACACTGAAGAAGTTCATACTGGCTCTGAAGAAAGAAAACCATCGCTTCAAAGCATTCCTGAAGAAATTCCAGATGCATCAGTTGCTAAAGTTGCTCAAGAGGAGCCAATGGTCGATGTCGTCAATACGTCCCTATCACGTGCAGACTCAGTTCTGTCAGCTGACACTGATATAGTTCCAACTTCCACAGCAGATGAAGTTGCTCAACCTCTTGCCGTGACTGATCCAAATGACTCAACTGGGCCCCCACGACCAGTGTTTGACATACACCCAAAGAAGCACAACCTCCAACCAATTCCTCAAATTCCAAAGATTGGCAGAGTCCTCAGGCGGCCTCTGTTCGAAGATGCCAAATTCTTCGAAGAGAAGAATTTCTTTGTTTGCGAGTCTCCATATGACTCACCCAAGACCAGGCGCCTGCGCTTCTGGACCAGGAATCAGATGAACTATTATGCTTCATTGCTATTTTACAAGAAGAAAGTATTCCTGTATTGTCATATTCCTCATATCGATATGGAGACAATTTCCTGCTTCCGGCCAGTTCTGGCTGTTCTTCATGATGCCGGTCTACTAAGATTCTGCTCTGACGTCCACAATTGGAATGGAGAGCTAATTCTTCAATTATATTCAACTATGAACTTTTCCGGAAACACTGACCATACAACTACTTGGGCTCTGGACTGGATGAGTGAATTCACTCACTACAAAGCGCCTATTGATGAATTACTTCATGCTCTTCCAGCTGATCCACCCCAAGAAGATGCAAAGAAAATATATGAAGAATCTGAGCTGCCCAACCATCTGATGCAAGTGCCGATGAAGCCAATGGCTGAAGAAACTGCTCCACGGACAACCTTCCTAGTGAAGGATTTGCTTTATGTGCCAAAGAATGTCTATCGTATTTCGTGAAGACCCTCAGTCCAACCAAAGGTCACAACTCAGATACTGAAGAAGTTGTGGGAGTTATGAAGAATATGTTGTTCCACATCATTCATGGGACTCCCATCAACATTCATGATTTCTTTTTGAGGAATTTAGTCACTATGGCTTAGTCTCCTTTTGATTCGAAGCTATGTGCTCCATGCATCATGAGATTCATCAGATCCTGGTCTTCCATTCACTACAAGGATGACCATTGAAATCACCTGAGCTATTTGCCCGAAGTTGAAATTCTTCAAAGCACTCTGTCCACTATACCTGACAAAGGAAAGACCGTCGCTGATGAAGGAATTAGTCCCCTTGATGGACAACTCTGCCAGCCTATATCCAGCTCCAATGATGATGAATCTGCTAGCCATGATACAGCAGTAAAAGCTTCAAGCCCACCCACTTCACCTGAAGCACCATGTGTCATGACTGACCGTGAGTTGCTTATATGTCTTCATTGGAAAGTTGACAAGCATCATCGCTAGGTTAAGCGTCAGTTTGCTGATGTTCAAGCCAACATTACTATGAACCATAACGCAGTGCACAAAAACCGCTACTATCTTCATGAGATATTTGACAGATCACGGGCCATACTCTCGCACCTCAAATCTGACGACGAACTTGCATCCATGGAATTTCAAATGAACTTTCACAAGGCTAAACCGCCAAGGAAGAAATTCAAGAAAACTCAAGTTCCTCCTCCGATGCCAAGCTCAGAGTCTTCATCATCCCCCCACTAATGAAAATGAAGCTATTGAAGACACTGCTGGTAGTCCTTCTGCACCCCGTGACCCCAACAACATCGGCACTCCCTCGACCTCTCCATGATGTTTTTATTCAGGGGTGCTAGTCCTCATATACTTCACTTTTTGGTCATTTGATGACAAAGGGGGGGACTATGAGTTTGTCTTCAAGCGGGTCGACATATGGGTTTGTTTTTTCTTAAGTTGCAACTCTTGAACTTTATTGGATTTGCTCTTTAACGACTCATAACTTAATAATTGTTTGTTGGCTGACTCTTTTGCTACACTTGATATGCATGCTCCGACCTTAAATACATCTACTCATGCATGTTGTATGCATCCCGGGAACGGGGATACCCAGACTTGCCTGCGTGCGGCCTGTGACGTGGCTCCATCAGCGTTGTGGTACGGCCCAGCTTTAGCAACCGCAGCTCAAGACCCTCACGAGGGGCCAAGCCTCGCGAGGCGGACGACGGCAAGACCTTCCTGGGGGCAGCTTCTTTAGGCTGGCTCCCGAGGAGCGGAGATATCTATGCAAGGTGCACCTCACGAGGTTCACGTGACGTGAGCCATGACGACCAAGGCCAGGCGGGCGCCAGCGCGCGCAGAGTAGCAGTTTCCCCTTTGGTGCTAAGGGGGAAAGCGCAGGCGCGGAGTCCTGAGGAATCAAGCAAAGGTTTTCGTATCGGTGCAACAAGACCAAGGACCGTCAGGACGTCAGAATGGAGGTCATCGTGGAGCTCGGCGCGGCGTCACCACCAGAGCCTTTGGCAGGCGAAGACTGCTTTTGTCAGGATAGCTTGTACTAGTTGTTCCCCTTCAAATTTGGCCCTTGTGGATCCCTTCCCACCGATATTTGGAAAGAGGACCAAGGCCACTATAAAGAGGACCTAGCCACCACCATAGAGGGTGATCTCATCTGATCTTGAGCCGATCCAATCATAGAAGGGATCGGATCCATTCCACACTGACCATGCCACAAGCCCATCCGAGCCCAAGAAAACCACTCCTCCGGAGGTTGTTCATCCATTGTACTAGTTCATCCTCAGTCCCATGAGGCAATCCACCACACACACTTGAGTAGGGTATTACACCGCAAGGTGGCCCGAACCAGTATAAACCATTGTGTCTCTTATTCCTTGAGTTTATCGAGCTAGGCCGTGGAATCACAGGGCGAGCGCAATGGGGAGAGAGTGTACTTCGTGTGCACCCCAGAGTTTGAACCTCTCTAGGGTTTGCGGAACCTGAAATCTGACATTTGGCGCGCCAGGTACGGGCCCGCTGAAACCTCTCTTCCATCGGACGACGCATCACCGCTCCACCTCTTCCATGGCTGACGCTCGTCGGGCTCGTGGTGAGCGACGGGCCGTCCTCGCTACCCACATCGCTCAGACGGCTCCCGCCCCCCCCCCCCCCCCCCCCCCCCCCCCCCCCCCCCCC
>LR738712.1:194820511-195013979 GCA_902687465.1 Secale cereale | reverse complement strand
CTCCATCACCTGTCGCCAACGCAGCCACTGGTCGGGCGAGGCACGAGCAGCAAGCCTCATCGCTGCACCACTCGGTGCGGCGAGATGGACGCACCGCTACCCCATCGCTGACTCCAGCCGGCTCGTCGTTCCACGGTCGTTGCGGACCCGCGGACATGCAGGCTGCGCTGCTCATGGCGCGCGAGCTCCTGCACTACTGCCCCGTCGACGACTTCTACAAGGACTGGCTAGACTGCATCGCCGAACTCGTCAGCGCCATTGGGGGCTCTCATGCACCATCCCTCTCGCTACCTCGCTCGCCTCCCTTTGTGGGCGACATGGCTCATGAAGCTCCTCCACCACCTCCACGTCAAGACGTCGCCCACGCTCCAAGGCGTGCGGCCCTGTGGCGTGACCCACCGTGCGGGGCGCCCACGCCTAAAGAAGGAAGCTGTCAAGAGGTCCAGCGGTAGCAAGGAGGAGCTCCTGCACTCCCACAACCATCATGTCAAGACCGTGCGATCCCTGCGATGGCGGCGCATGAGAACCAAGACCAAGCTCCGCCTCCACGACGGGCTTCGGTGGCCACAGCAGGCTGCCGAGCCTTCACTCCTGAGCTATGCAGCGTCATCTGGCTCAGGAAGTGCAAGCCCGACCTGCCTCCACGCTACGACGGCACCCCCGACCCAGCTGAGTTCCTACAGCTTTACGATCTGAGCATCGAGGTGGCCAACGGCGACGAGAAAATTATGGCAAACTGGTTCCCCACGACTCTCAAAGATGACGCGCGCTCGTGGCTCCTGAACATGCCCGCGGGATCAATCTCCTAGTGGGGAGAGATACGCGAGGGTTTCATCGCCAATTTCCTCGCGATCGCCCGCCAGCCACAAGTGACCTGTGGCGCGTCAAGCAGCGACCGGGGGAAACCCTGCAGAAGTACATCCAGTGCTTCAACAACGTCTGCCTCAAGATTCCCAAGGTGACGGACGAGGCCATCATCTCAGTGTTCTCCGATGGTGTCCGCGATGTCAAGATGAAGGAGGAGCTCGCCATCCACGAGGATCTGAGCACAACACTGGAGCTATTCAACATAGCGACCAAGTGCATGAGAGCTGAGGAAGGGCGCCTTACCCTCGTCGAGCTCCCCGCTGCTGACCTAGAAGACAAGAAGGCCAACGCTAAAGATGTGAAGTGCAAGGGGTGGCTGTGCTCACGGCAGAACTGGAGATGAAGCGCGGCCACGACCACCCAGAGTCGTCCAAGACCAGCCGTCCGTTCTACGCCTTCGACAATGTGCACAGCCACAACACCAACGACTGTCAAGACCTCAGGGTCATCCGCGATGGGCGCTTCGGCCGATGCCCCGAGCGCAACGAATGAGGCTACGACCGTGGAGGAAGCCGAACAAGAGGGCGCTGCGACAACTGCGACCCCCGTCAGGAGTGGCGCGATCAGCCTCGTGAGGACCGCTGGCACGACCAGCCTCGCGAGGGGGCCTAGAGGGACCAGCCTCTTGAGGACCGCCCTCAGGGAAAGGCCGGCCTCCCTCCGCTACCACCACCACCAAGGAGGAACGACGATCAGGACGAGGGGGTTGGGGGCTTCTAGGAGCCTTGCGCCATCGCCTGCATCTTGGGCGGTGCGCAGGCTCTAGCCCCTCAGTGCATCTTCAAGCAGTTCGCCCGAGAAGTGAACGCGGCTCTTCCCAGGCTAGAAGCCACACGGCCGCTCAAGTGGTTCAAGTGCACCATCACCTTCATCTCAGCTGACCAACTCAAGTGCGCGGCAACCGGCGGCGCACTCCCGATGCTCTGCTCGCCCATCATCAGCAACGTCCAAGTCACCAAAACCCTCACCGATGGTGGTGCGGGGCTCAATGTTCTCTCCGTCGACATGTTTGACCGTCTCCAAGTGCCATATGACCAACTGCAGCCCACCAAGCCCTTCTCGGGGGTGACCGACGGCTCCACCACCCCAACCGGGCAGATCTGGCTCCCTGTCACCTTCGGCACCCGCGACAACTACCACACCGAGCTCATTGACTTCGACGTCGCCCACATCCATCTCCCATACAACGCCATCCTTGGGTACCCAGCCTTGGCCAAGTTCATGGCAGTGAATCACCATGGCTACAACATCCTCAAGATGCCAGGAAGCCGCGACATCATCACCATCATGTGCGAGGAAAAGGACGTTGTGTGCTCCCTTGAGAGCGCCTACCAGGCTGCGGCAGGCGAGGACCCGGACAACGAAGACATCATCTACCCCCCTGAAGCCATCCCAAAGAAGAAGAAGCAGTTGATCGCCCTGGAGCCTCATGAGGAAGCAGCACCCGACCGCCGCACCTCAGGATCCGTGCCCGTGGACGGGGCGCCTCCCTCCCTCGCATAGGGAGGCGCGTCTGGCGCCCCTCTCAGGTTGGGCTTGGGGGCACTCCTCTGGAGGGCCTCCAACCTAGCCAATGTCATGAGGGAGGCGCTCGGGCACCATGTGGAGGCGTGCTTCACCGCACATTTCCCTCGCGAGAGCACAAGACGCGAAGTGCCAAGTGCTCAGGAGTTCATCAACCAAACCATCAAAAACTTGGAGGTACCAAGGGAAATGTGAGGCGAGCGCCACCCCGCACCACCAAGTGCAGCTGTCGTCCCAGGCTCGGGCGATAGGCTGGGCATCTACGTCAACATCCCAGGACTCAATAGGGTTGCATCTCAGGAGCTTTACAGGCCGTCTCAGGTGGGCCGGTGCGAGGTCCCTCCTCACAGCTACATTTGCATGCCCTTCAGCTTGCCGAACCAGGCAGCCCTGCACATGTGGGACGTCCTGGCGGCTCGTGAGGCCACGCATCAGGAGATCCTAGCGGAGGTGGCAACAGTTCTTCGCGAGCTCTCGGGACCTCAGGAGCCTCGCGAGGTCCTGGAGTCAGACGGCTCATGAGGAGCGACATCCGCAGCAAGCATCTTCAGCTACATCAACATCTCTCCAGCAACGGTGCCAGGTGACTCTATTTCAGTTTGTTCAGTTGGGGGGCGCCCCTTGGGCTGCATCATCCCCAAGTCGCATGGGCCTGTCCCTGTGATGCGTATACTTTTGCATCTTTAGCTTACTCTGTTGGGGGCGCCCCTCGGGCTGCATCATCCCCAAGCCGCACGGGTTCGTCCCTATGGCATGTATCGCGCTTACATCCTATTCGGTACTTCGATACCATGAACGTCGTGCGCCCCGGCAAGACCACCCGCGACCACCTCATGGTTAAGGACGGGAACGGCATTTGTGCTCGGATCCGTCCCTGTAGCATCGCTAAACCCAAGAGGCTGAGCTTTGGCTCACGGGCCAGCTCCTGTGTACGTCACCTCCCGTGGCTGTTGGTGCCTCGTTCTCGCATGAGCTAATCGTGGATGGACGAGCCAGGGCGCGCGTCTCGGTGCCCCTCCACCATGGGAGCTGTGCGTCGGTTATCTTTCTTCAGGATTTTTCGCATGAGAAGTCTGGACACGGCGTCTGTGCTCGAGTCTGTCCCTGCAGTGTCGATAAACCCAACGACTGAGCTCTGTCTGGTGGGCCGCCCCGTTCACGTCACCTCCTGGGGTCGTTGGTGTTTGGCCTTCTCATGTGATCGCCTCAGGAAATTCATTCGGTGCAGGTTGCTTGACCATCTCGTAGGACCAGCACAGCTATCAAGGATCAAATTTCGGCGCAACCCGCCTTGAGGTAGGGCCTCATGAGTCCCGCGCTGGCTCACGGGTGCCCAGACACACCTCGTCTGGCCCTGCCGTGCAAGCCACGTGTCAGGGCGGGGCTGTACACTCCCCGGGGGCTCCACTCAGAGGGATCCCTCACCCACGCACCAGTAGAAGCACCATGCTTCGTGCTGGTAGTCGACACGGTCGAGGAGCGGCTATGCCAATTCAAGTGCGGAAGCGCTATGCTCTGCGCTGGTGATAAACAACTGAGGGCGGCCCCTTGGCCGTATCAACCTCAGGGAGCCAACAGGCTTAGTGCCTAGCCACGTCTCAACGCTTTCCCCTCAGGAGAGTCATGCGAGGAGGTTGGGCACGGGGGCTACGCTTAGGTCACGCCTGGCGTACGCCCCTGCCAGGACAGGTATGGAGGTCTATTCGTACGTCAAGGAGGACTCTTGAGCATCGCGTCTCAGGAGCCTAACTGGTCACGTAGCCCCTCACCCCTGGCCTCGTCCTGGTGATCCGGACGAGCCAGCGGCGGCCGAGGTATGCGCGGGGCCGGGCTCTATCGACGCAGAACTCTAAGGCCTAGTTCCGCGTTCTCTTCCCGAGGTTTGTTCGTACGTCAAGGAGGAACCCTAGGCATCACACTCAAGAGCCTAACTGGTCACGTAGCCGCTCACCCCCTGGCCTCGTCCTGGTGATCCGGACGAGCCAGCGGCGGCTGAGGTAAGCGCGGGGCTGGGCCCTGCCGACGCAGAACACTAGAGCAAGCGGGAAGGAAATCATGAAATCCTAGTAATTATTACAAAAACATATTGTTCTTCGAATACCAAAGCCTAAGTTTTAACGCCTCCACAAGGCACGGTGCATGTTGCAGTAGATAAAAGCGAAGGAAAGCACTGCCGGCAAGTCTCCTCTTCAGCCTTGGGCGTTATCGTCGCCCGCAAGGAGCGCCCCCTCGACGTCGGCATCACCATCGACTATTATTATAGGGTCGGCGGCATCACCAGCAGGGGGCGCAGGATCGATAGCGAGGAACTTCTCCAGCAGGGCATCCACCCGGTCCTTCATAGCTTCGGCAGCAGCCATGCAGCGCTCTTCGTCCACAGGATCAAGCGGGGCTCCAAGGTTGATGCTCGGGTCGCGAATATGGAGGTCGCTGAAGACGCGGGTCAAGGCTGAAGCAGAAAGCACGCAAGCCTCCCCCTCCGCCATGGGGACGATCCCGTTAACGACTGATACGTCCAAAACGTATCTATAATTTCTGCTTGCTCCATGCCACTTTGGGGTGATATTGCTATGACATTCATACACTTCCATACACTTTTGATCATATTTGGACTAACTTACTAATCCAGTGCACCCCAGTGCCAGTTTCTGTTTTCGGCTGTTTTTGTATTTCAGGTTTTCACGTTTCGAGAACTGCCCAGAAAAATCCAGAAAAATTATATAAAAAATCAGCGTTCCGGAAACAACTCTGCGTCCGAAGGGCAGCCTGGGGGGGCCACCAGGGCTCCAGGCGCCCTGGCGGCGCCCCCCCCCTGGGCCGCGCCGGGGGGGCGCCTGAGCCCCCCGAAGCTCCCCCGATGCCCTACTTTGGCATATATTTAAAGGGTCCTCCGAAACCCTCAGAACAGGAACTCTTTTCGCGATCCCATCTCTGTTCCGCCGCCGCCGCTTCCAAGATCGGGAGCACCAGGAGAACTCTTCCCGACACCCTGCGGGAGGGGAGGATCACCACCGGGAGCTTCTCCACCACCATGGACGCCTCCCGGATGACTCGTGAGTAGTCTCCCTTGGACCATGAGTCCATGACCAGTAGCTATGTGATGTTCTCCTCCAGCTCTTGTGCTTCACTAATTAGTCCTCGTGAGCTGCCCTACATGATCGAGGCACCTATGTAATCCTTATGTTGTTGCTATGTTGAGTTTGCTGGGATCCGATGGATTATGAGATTATGTTCAGATTGATCTTGAGTAATATATTTGATTCACCTCTTTTATATTTTTGTTCATAAGTAATTCTTGCATGTTCTCCGTTGTTATTTATTGCTTGGCCGAGTAATTGGTAGTGACTCCAAGAGGGAACGTTATGCTTGATTGTGGGTTCATGCCCCTCGATGACTAGCTTGAGTGACAGAAACATGAGTCTAGGGGATGTGCTGTTGCCACAAGGGGGAAAACAACGGTGCTTGTGCCCGTGGGTGCAAGGATTGTTTACTTTACGCAAAGTTCTTTTAATGCAGTTGTCTGTTGCATTGAGTTTACACTATGGGTGGGACTCGCAACTTAATACCAGCGAGATGTTCTGTATAGATATCTCAAGGTGGATGATTAGTAGTAGATATTGATGGATTTCGGTCTACTTACTTTGGCGTACCGCCCATGCTTTGAACCTCAACCTTTCTTGCAATGTAGTCAGCATTGGTTTGCGTTCGTGGTCCTGTCAATTGCCCAGCTGTAATTTGTTTACCTCACATAGCTGTTTTATCGTCTTTTGGGAGAGAGACATCACTAGTGAACATCATGAGACTCCGGTCCATATTACCATCATTGATCACGTCCACTATTTACTTTCCGTTATTATTTACTATTGCAAAACACTATCTATCACTACTATCATTGCTTTTAATCCTGTGTGAACTACAAGGCCGGAGGGATTGACAACCTCTCTGTACTCGTTGGGAGCAAAGTAATTTGTATCTGTGTGCAGGTCCACGTTGATTGCTACTAATCTGGCGCCGTAGCAATTGACACCTACTTGTTGAACCTAGGAGTCTCTGGGGATTCGATCCTTGGCATCTTTGCTAAGGGAAAACACTTCTACAATACTGCATCTTACACCTTCCACTTGGGGTAACCAACGAGGGGTTCGAGGCCCATCAACGACGCCCTCGAGCGCCATGACAAGCTAAGGGAGTAGCTCGGTAGGGCCTTCCTTGTTGGTAACCAACGGCTTCTTCAAGCCCTTCCCATAGAGCTCCTGCAGCGCCTTGCGGGACTTCTGCTCAAGGCATTTGAAGGCCGCGCGGTCTTCAACAAGAACCTTCGCCTTGGCTTCTAGCCGGGCGTTCTCCGCCTCCACTTCCTCCTTCAACTTCTCCAGGCGGCCGCGCTCCATGGCCTGCTCCCGTGCTGACTACTCCAACTCGGTGTCGCGACAGGCAACCGCATCCTCCCGGGCTTTCAGCTCCTCCTCCCGCGCCCCGCGCTAGCAGGCCTCGGTGGCTCGCTCGTCACCCAGGGTCTTCAACTCAGTCTCTAGCGCCAAGTAGTGCTCCTCTGCAGCCTTGGTGTCCTTAAGTTTCGCATCGCGGGCTACCGCGGCCAGGTAGGCAGCCTGCTCGCCCTCCTTGGAGGCTGTAATGGCCTGGCTCCATGCTGCCCGGACAACTGCGTCGGACCACAACCACCCCGAAATTAACTCTAGGCGCCCCGACACCAGGTGACGGACGGGGCCTTGGAGGTTGTCGCGAAGCTGGGTCAGCATAGAGAGGGCCCCCTCCAAAGCATCTGGCGAAGCAGGAAGATTGCGACTCGACGACATCACGAAAGGAAGAGGAGGCGGCATTGGCGCCAAGACCTGCAGGATGGCCACAGCAGACGAGGCAGGGGGCTCCTGAGCTCTCGTAGCCCCGGAGGACGAGCAGGGGGCATGCGCCTCCGGAGCCGGCCTGGCCATGGAGATCGCCTTCTCCTCCGGACGGGCCTCTGCATCTCGCAAGGGCGATCCAGGCTCTGAGGCACGGGAACCGTCCTTCCGCACCGAAGGTGGCGCGGCAGTGGCCGGATGCTGGGTCTCACAGGCCACTTCCGACTCCCTCTTCTTCTTCATCGCCGACGTTGGCCTGACGATGCAAGGGAAAAGCATCAAGAGGCAGCGACAAAGACAGGAACACGAATCTGGCTGGAACACTTACTGGTCCACGACAATGTACTCCCTCGCCCTATTCTGAAGCACGAAGCCCGAAGGCTTCGTGATCTGGGACACTGATGCCCGAGCCCTAGGAGCAGATGGGGGCACGGCGGCCGGACCCGCAGCGGTGTCGGCCGACAATGAAGCAGAGGCGCCACCCTAGGGGGTCAGCACCGACCTACCCCTCTTCAGGACCCCCGGCTTCAGCTTCTTCAAAGAGGTGCCCTTCGACCTCGTGGCAACCCCGGTGGAGCGCGGCGACTCCCTGACTGGTTGCTCTCTGTCATCATCGTCGTCGAAAAGGACGCGGAGGAGGTTAGTCTAGCGTGGGGGAGAAGTCTTGTAATGCCCAGGATGGGACTATATCTCCTACGTGTCGAGGCACGACTTAGAGACATAACCCCATGCTGGAATGATCGTAAGTCTGGTATCTTTGCACAACTCATGTAAAAGATGGGGATGGAAAACATAAAATAGTTGGCTTACACTCGCCACGTCACAAAAATACAATACATGTCTCAAGTCATCATTCAATAAAACATCACAGCCCTCTAAGGGTAAAATCCAAATGACAAGATACCAAACATAATTTAAATCCACAGGTCGGATCGAATCCTAGTAGAAGTCTCCACTACTGATCATCAGGATAACGAACATAGTATCGACTACGCTCCTCGTCATACTCCCAGTCTAGCTCGATGCCATCACCTGGATAGCTCACCATCGGACCTGCATCTGGTGTGGTGAAGTAACTGTGAGCCACAGAGGGCTCAGCAATCTCGTTCCCGGGTAACAAGACTATTTAAGCCTTGGGAGAGGATAAGGCTGAAGAAAAGAATAAGTGTCTGCAGCAGCAACTAGCACTAGCTTACGTGAAAGAGTGCGAGAAGAGAAGAGCCTCGGTCGAGAGATGATCACGAAGTGATCCTAGCTAAAGCTCAACAAACATAGCCCCACCGTGTTCAACTCCCGAATCCCTATTCGGAAATTGACAGTCACGGTACACACGCTGGTAGTGTATTAGAACAATGTGTCAAGTTATCTACAACCGGACATTAACAAGCTCCCATCTGCCACATAACCACAGGCACGACTTTCGAAAGTTCATAACCCTGCAGGGGTGTTCCAACTTGGCCCATTACAAGCCCACGATCCGCGGAGTCGCAACTCCAAGGTGGGAAGACCGAGTATTCTCGGAATCCCGTGCTCAAGATACTCCGAACTAAGGTAAGGATCCAGCAAATCCTCCCGGCGTGCCGACACCCTGATAGTAGCCGCGCGTATCTCGTCTCAGGCCACGTCCGGATGGGCGAGGCTACGGGTTTTTACCGGACCTTGAGTTTCCTCGAGGTGGCCCCGCAGGCTCCCCGTTTCGGACCAACACTCATGTGGAGCACTGGCCTGGGGTTGTTGATTAAGAAAGAGGGTTAATTACTACCCATGCAAGTTTAATTAGTTATTAGGCAAATAGTACCAATGTTGGGACTTGCTGGAAAAGACTTAGCACTTAGCGGTTTATCGAGGGGGTCCCATACACCCCAACCGTGTTAGGAACGCATAATCAAGGAACATAACACCGGTTTAAACGGTTCCTAACGGCATGAGTGGAACAAATCAACAAGCAAAAGGCTTAGCCTTCCACCCTTGCCAATATATAGATGATTTCATTTTAAGCATTTATATAGTGTGATATAACCCAACAAAACTTCAACATGAAGCAAGCATCTTCGATCTTCACCTGCAACTAGCAATGCTATAAGAAGGGCTGAGCAAAGCGTACTTAGCCAAGCAACGGTTTGCATAGGTAGGGTAATTAAACATGGTATTGGTTACAAGTAGGAGGCTGACATGAAGGACATGGGCATCGAGGCAAAACTATAGAGCGGAACTACTAGCAATAGGCAAAGATAGTAATGTTATCGGGGTTCGGTCATCTTGCCTGAAGAGTAGTCGTTCGGATCGTAAGAAGGGTCCTCGTGCTCAACCTCGTTGGTAACCTCGTGCTCGTACTCGTACTCGGTCTCAGCTTCCGGCTCTAAACAATACAATCACACAAGGCACGAATCAACAAGATGCCATGCGCACTCAAAATGATGGATGCATGATGGATGCACTACGAGAGCACACGGAGCACGGATAATAGCACTCAAGCAAAACACCTCAAAACATGATAACAACAGGAGATTATGATTCTACACGAAAAATCAATCAAGTTTCATATAAGACTCGCTGAAATCGGAGCTACGGGCTAAAAGTTATGCCTGAAACAAGAAATAGGCGAAAGCTGAAAATTACAGCAACATAGCAACTTCGGAGCACTAGATTATTAAGATACAGCACTCAAACACCATGGCAAAGAGCATGAACATAAACTAGACATATCCTACAGTAAATAAGTTCAAAGGTGCACCCCCAAAGGAGCCACAGATCAATAGCAACAAGCTTGGACATATTGAACTTGACAATAAAATTCTGACAGTAGAATTTTATTGAAACTTTGGAGCAAAAGTTAAACATGCTACAGCCACTTAAATAAGCATGTGAGAACATGAATGGAAATCCAACAATATCTACTACAAGGAACCATCAATATCCACCCCAAAACTATCATGGTTTGTCCTAGAACAGCACGCAAACATGGCATCGGAACATTACAGATTTCAGACTTAGTGAAAAACCACTAAGTGTTAAAACAGCAGTTTCATCATGGCATCTAAATGAGCAAGTTTAAGTCACCTCGAAACTAAACATGGCAAGTGGTAAGCACCACATCAAAGTACACATGATGGTGATTCCGAAACACACAAGCATGCATCATGGAGATAAACACAACGATAGCAATGAGCTCAACAAGATGGCATTTCATAACAAGTTAAACAACATCACAGCCACATGGCACTTTGCAACGAAGATATACATGGCAAGAATAAATCTATCATGCAACCTAACACAAACAACATGTAGAGCATGGCAAGACAAACACGTGGACATGTCATTTGCATCATTCGGATAAACGAGATAAAAGATATCTCTATGCAAAGATGGCATAAAAACAACACATAGCAGCAGTTTATATCGGGATGCACTCTTGCAACAGAAAAATAAGCATCTAGATGATCTCTAATATGCATGGCACAATGGAATGAAATGTAGTGCTAATCACCACGAACGTCTGGACACCTCATTCACTCAAAACGGAGCACCACACAAAAAGATATCATCATTTGAAATATGCATCAGAGAACAAAATCCTGGGGAGTTAGAAAAATTAACCACCTCCTCAGTCAACGGACTGGTCAACGGGCTGACGACGGGGAAGCGGATCGGGCCAGTTTTGAGGCGGATCGGGCCGGAGCCGAGCGAATCGGGCTGGAGACGCTAATGGGCCGGCGGCTGGGCCCGTTAGGGTTCGAAGGCGAGGCGGATCGAGCGAACGAAGCGGCGGCGGCTGGCTTCGCGCGCGGCTGGGCCGTCGGAGGGGAGGGGCCCAGGCGGCTGGCGGCTCGGCCTGGAGGCGAGGAAGGCGCTGGGCCTCGGCCCGGCTGGAGGGCGCGGCTCAGCCGGCGGCTGCGGATCGGGGCGGCTGGGCCTCCGGATCGGGCCAGGCAAGCTGCGGGAGGAGGCGCCCAGGCCTGGCGATCGGGCCTGGCGCTCGCTGGGGAAGGCTGGGCCTTCGGCGCGCTGGCGAACGGCCCCAGGGAAGGAGGCTGCGCGATCGGGCCTCAGGCGCAGCGCTCGGCGATGTGGTCCAAGCGGCTTGCTTCGAGCGGGAGGCCCAGGCTGCGGTTGGATCAGATCGGGGAAGGCGCGGGCGTTGACTCGAACGGCGGCGGGGATCCAGATCGGGATCGAACTTCCGATCGAATCCAGAGCGGCGGCAGGTCGCTTGCTGGAGCGGGACTCGAGGAGGAGAACTCCAAGTGGCAGTGGGGAATTGGCCAGGCACGAAAATTAAGGAGAGGAGGGGCTAGAGGTAGGTGGAGGGGATTTAGTCTGCCAAAAATGGCATGGGGGTGTTATATATATGGTAGGTGCTAGGGTTTGAGGGATTTGGGGTGTTTTAGAGCCCTCCGATCGCGATCCGACGGATCCGATCGCGAGGGAAGTTAGGATGGGCCAAGAGGAGGGAAGTGAGCTGTTGGAGGGGGTGTTTTGGGCCTCAAAGTGGAGGCACTTTGAGCCCACGAGAATAACTGTTGGGGGAGCAAACGGACTCGAAACGCGACGAAATTTGACAGGCGGGTTACACACACCAAAACAACAACACACGACAAGTCTCGCGCCAAACCGGTAACGTTACACGGCCAAACACCAAAGTAGGCCTACGGGACGCCACGGACACGTGAGGGAGCTCCGGAACGCGAAACGGACAACGGGAAGGAACGTGTGGTACCGGATGCAACCGACAACACAAATGCAATGCGATGCACATGTCTACATGATATGAATGAATGCCACACACGCACACAACAAAACAGCGAAAACCCGAAAGACAAACAACCCGAAATGGAATAGATGAAGCCGGAGATATATTATATGCCCAAAAGGGAAAGTATTACATCCGGGGCATTACAAACTCTCCTCTACTACAAAAAGATCTCGTCCCGAGATCTAGGACTGGAAAAAGGAAGGGTACTCGGAACGAAGATGATCTTCTCGTTCCCACGTAGCCTCTCGGTCGGTGTGATGTGACCACTTGACTTTCAAGAATTTGATGGACTTGTTACGGGTCTTGCATTCGGTTTCTTCGAGAATAGCAACGGGATGCTCTCGGTAGGACAGGTCTTGTTGAAGATCAATCTCTTCAAACGGAATCATGCGTTCAGGTGCCTTGAAGCATTTGCGGAGTTGAGACACATGGAACACATCATGAACATTGGAGAAGTTTGAAGGTAGCTCAAGTTGATAGGCTAGATCGCCTCTTTTGCCAAGAATCTTGAAAGGCCCGACGTATCTAGGAGCAAGCTTTCCTTTGATACCGAATCTTTGGGTGCCTCTCATCGGAGAAACACGGAGATAGACATGATCACCAATGTTGAAGGTCAAATCACGATGCTTGCCGTCATAGTAGCTCTTCTGACGCGACTGAGCGGCCTTGAGATTCTCACGTATGACTTTGCACATTTCTTCGGCTTCTGAGATCAAGTCATTGCCAAGAAGTTGGCGTTCGCCTGTTTCAGACCAGTTGAGAGGGGTACGGCACTTTCTGCCATAGAGGATTTCAAACGGAGCTTTGCCTGCACTTGCTTGAAAGCTGTTGTTGTAAGAGAACTCGGCAAATGGAAGGCAGTCTTCCCGTTTCATGCCAAAAGATATGACACAGGCTCTAAGCATGTCTTCTAGAATCTGATTCACTCTCTCGACTTGACCACTGGTCTGAGGGTGAAAAGCAGTGTTGAACCTGATCTTAGTGCCCATGGCGGACTGAAAGGAGTCCCAGAACCTTGAAGTGAACAAACTTCCACGGTCTGAGGATATAACTTGAGGAATGCCATGTAAGGACACAATTCTGGAAGTGTACAACTCTGCCAATTGAGCTGCATTGATGGATTCTTTGACTGGAAGGAAGTGAGCGACTTTGGTAAGCTTGTCAATCACCACAAAGATAGAATCATTCCCTCGCTTAGACTTAGGAAAACCAGTGACGAAATCCATTTCAATGTGGTCGAACTTCCACTCGGGATTAGGAAGAGGTTGGAGAAGACCGGCTGGACGTTGATGTTCTACTTTCACTCTTCTGCAAACATCACATTCATTCACGAATTGGGCAATCTCCCTTTTCATGCGTGTCCACCAGTAAGACTGCTTGAGGTCTTGGTACATCTTGGAACTGCCAGGATGAATGGAAAGGAGAGAATCATGTGCTTCTTCCATTATGAGCTTCCTGAGATCACCTTTGGGAACAACGAGTTTGTCCTCGAAGAACAAGGTATCTCTCTCATCAACACGAAAGCACTTGTATTTCGGAGTGCCCTTTGCAATACCATGTTTCACCTTCTTCACCATGGCATCACTGAGTTGGGCCTCACGGACTTGATCTTCCAAGGTAGGAGCCACTTGAAGATTTGCAAGAAAACCCTGCGGAACAACTTGGAGGTTGAGCTTCCTGAATGCTTCACAAAGCTCAGGCTGGAACGGCTTGATAAGAAGGCTGTTGCAATATGCCTTTCTTCTCAAAGCATCTGCAATCACATTCGCCTTGCCAGGAGTGTATTCAATGCTGGGATCATACTCTTGGATCATTTCAACCCAACGAGTCTGGCGGAGGTTCAGATGCGGCTGTGTGAAGATGTACTTCAAGCTCTTGTGATCAGTGAAGATGTCGACCTTTCTGCCCAACAACAGATGTCTCCACATAATCAAAGCATGTACCACAGCTGCTAGCTCGAGATCATGTGTGGGATAGTTCTTCTCACTTGGCTTGAGCTGACGAGAAGTATATGCCACAATTCTCTTATCTTGCATAAGCACACCACCAAGACCTTGAAGAGAAGCATCACAGAATACTTCATAGGGCTTGGACTCATCTGGAGGAGTAAGAACTGGAGCAGAGACGAGCTTTTCTTTGAGAGTTTTGAATGCCACTTCACACTCAGGAGACCAAAAGTATTTGACATTCTTCTGAAGCAAGTTGGAAAGAGGCTTGGCAATCTTGGAGAAGTTCTCAACGAACCTTCTGCAATAGCTGGCAAGACCCAGAAAACTGCGGAGTTGCTTGACGTTCTGAGGAGCTTCCCAGTTGAAAATTGCTTCAACTTTCTCGGGATTTACCGCAATATCGTCAGCTGAGATGATATGGCCCAGGTACAAAACCTTATCGAGCTAAAATTCGCACTTGGAGAACTTGGCATAGAACTTATGCTCACGGAGTCGATCAAGAACCAAACGTAAGTGCTTTTCGTGATCTTCTTCATTCTTGGAAAACACTAGAATATCATCCAGATACACAAGCACAAACTCCCCAGTATAGGGGTTGAAGATGTAGTGCATCATCCTCGAAAAGGTAGGAGGAGCATTGGCGAGACCAAAGGACATGACAGTATACTCGTATGAACCGTAGCTCGTTCTGAAGGCCATCTTGGGGATGTCTTCCTCGCGAATGCGAATTTGATGATAGCCCATTCGGAGGTCGAGCTTAGAGAACACTTTAGCTCCTTTGAGATGCTCGAAGAGTTCGTTGATGTTGGGGAGCGGATATTTGTTCTTTATTGTCTTCTTGTTCAATGGCCGGTAATCAACACAGAGACGCTCCGTGCCATCTTTCTTCTTGACAAATAAGACACCACAGCCCCAAGGAGACGTACTAGGCCTGATGAGATCCATACTCTCCTGTTTATCAAGCTGCTTCTTCAATTCCTTCAATTCGTCCGGAGATAGCTTGTACGGACGCCGGCATGCTGGCTCAGTACCCGGCTCGAGTTCAATAACGAATTCCACCTGACAGTGTGGAGGCATGCCTGGAAGTTCTTCAGGAAAGACGTCTTGATATTCGTTCACCACCGGAATTTGAGATATGGCATTAATTTCGCCCTTATCATTGAGAGAGAAAAGCCTGATAGTGTTATCCCTGGAGGCAAAGATAATCACATCTTCATCAGGATGAGTCATCTTGACTTCCTTCTGTGCACAATCAATGTGAGCATCATGCTGAGAAAGCCAATCCATCCCGAGGATGAGGTCGATGTCGGAATTACCAAGAACCACCGGTTTAGCCAGAAAACGATAATCTCCCATGCGAATAGAAACATCCGGAGCAAATATCTTTGGATGCAATAGTTTGCCTGGAGAAACAACTGACAATTCCCTTGGCAAACTTCTGGTGACAATGTTGTGCTTGGATGCAAATGGATATGACATGAAAGAGCATGTAGCACCCGAATCAAATAACACTTTAGCAGGAAAAGAGTTAACTGGAAGGTTACCCAAAATGACATCAGAAGAATTCTCCGCTTGTGCTGCATTCATCAGATTCACCCTTGCAGACTTTGGATTATGCTTGACAATAGCTGAACTCACAGGTGGAGGAAGTGGAAGACGCTTCGGGTTCAGACATCTGTTGGCATAGTGACCTTTCTGAGTGCATTTGTTGCAAGTCACTTCTGAGAGAGGACGGAAATGAGAACCACTTGACTTGGAGCCTTGAGACTTAAACTGGTTCTTCGACTGGTTGCTCGGGTTGGGTGGGTGGGAGAAACCACGTCCACTAGAGTTCTTGTTGATGTTGGAGTTGTTGTAGGGAGCTCGAATCACTGGAGGAGGAGGAAGCCAAAATTTCTGTTGCTTCGCAGCCAACTGAGACGATGAGGAAGAGTGAACGGCATCTCGAATTCTCTTTTTAGAAGCCTCCATCTTAAGCTGAGTTGCCTCTTGTTTCAAAGCTATATTATAGAATTTGTCGAATTCATCGGGCTCGAACAAGGTGAGAGCAAGTTGAAGTTCATCTTTCAGACCTCCACGAAACTGGTAGATTTTGCTCTTAGCATCAGGAATGTCTTGCTTAGCATAGCGGGCGAGGTTTTGGAACTTTACATTATACTCGTAGACTGTCATAGAGCCCTGCTTCAGGTTGCGGAATTGCTCACGCATACCCTCGATGACACTTGTAGGAATGTGGTGAGAGCGAAAGTCCTTGCAGAAATCCTCCCAAGAGATCACACGACCTGGCCTGGAGTCTTTGTGCAGCTGCCACCAGTCAGCTGCTTGGTCTTTGAGTTGGAAGGCTGCAAACTTCACATAGTCCTCTTCCTTCACGTTACTGCACTCAAAATGCTTCTTTATGTCGGTTAACCAATCTTCAGCATCAAGAGGGTCGACACAGTAACTGAAAGCTTTTGGATTATTGGCCAAGAACTGGTTGAGAGTAGCATGGTGCTGCTGGTTGAAGAAGTTGCCTTGATTCCCTGGAACACCCTGATTAGCTTGCATCTGCTGCATCATCTGCATCAACATCTGGGTGTTCTGAGCTGTAGTCTGCATAATCGCTCTCCAAGCCTCAGACGGAGGAGGAGGGGAAGGAGGACGGTCTAGGACCTCTTCACCCTCTGGGTTAGCGTTGGGAACCCTTTTCGGAGCCATCCTGAAAGAGATGACCACGAATCAGCAATTGATTGACAGAAGATAAGGCCGAATCAATGGAATGAATTGCAACAAGTCTTCACAATAATCATTCGAACAATAGAAACGAATGAAATCATTCGAACAAGAGGAACGAATGAAATTCTCAGTTTAATGATAACATCAATCTTCACGAGAAGCCACATAGGGGACAAAAGGTAAAATAAGAAAAACAACAAGGTACAGACGGGAACAAACACAAGATAGGAGCTTCGTTCTAACATCTTTGTGCTGAAAGCATATGAACGCGTTACGAAAGGGTTTTGCAATCCCCGGATCAGCATAGCCAAGGACCCTTTAAGATGCAACTCCTGATCGGAACATCGGTCATAATACCACTTCACTCAATGTAGAACCCCGAACTCGCTAACCTGCATTCGTTGGAAGAATGCCTACGATCTACTGGATAAATCCACCTATTAATTTCCGAAAGATTCCAGTTATGCAATCAGGTGTTGGGGATACAGGGGAAGCACCGCGCAATCAACTCTAAACCTACATCCAGCTGTATCCATCCTTCAACACATAACCACTCTTTCTCGGAAACTGTCTACCTCGGACCTTCGAAAAGCATCCACTATAACAAGCTATGGCAATACTCCCGAACTACCTCCCCAGTACTGGGTGATGTCGGGGTTATCTTGCCACTAACCGTATAGGAGAGATTTTCGATGTCGGCCGTCTTAAGTATTTAGTACTGCCGCGATATGCTTGTGACGACAATACCCCGAAGCTCAACTCCCCGGGACACTGCCACAACCCCTAATGTCAGGAGGCATCGAGAACAATATTCTCGTCACAAGAACATCGAAACAATCCCAGAATACTCGCGAGATTCCTAAAAAAAAATTGGTGCAATTTTTGAAGATAGAAGAGACAAGAGTAGTCGTCAGGAGTCCTCACCAGAGAGAAAGGGGATGAGAAGCAAAGAAATCCTACTCTCCGATATAATATAGGACTCAAAATGTTTTCAGTGTGGCCTAGACTCGACCGTCAACGATTCGATCAATCAGTGGGGGCTCCTAGGTCGGAGAAGGCTCTGAATACCAACTTGTAATGCCCAGGATGGGACTATATCTCCTACGTGTCGAGGCACGACTTAGAGACATAACCCCATGCTGGAATGATCGCAAGTCTGGTATCTTTGCACAACTCATGTAAAAGATGGGGATGGAAAACATAAAATAGTTTGCTTACACTCGCCACGTCACACAAATACAATACATGTCTCAAATCATCATTCAATAAAACATCACATCCCTCTAAGGGTAAAATCCAAATGACAAGATACCAAACATAATTTAAATCCACAGGTCGGATCGAATCCTAGTAGAAGTCTCCACTACTGATCATCAGGATAACGAACATAGTATCGACTACGCTCCTCGTCATACTCCCAGTCTACCTCGGTGCCATCACCTGGATAGCTCACCATCGGACCTGCATCTGGTGTGGTGAAGTAACTGTGAGCCACAGAGGACTCAGCAATCCCGTTCCCGGGTAACAAGACTATTTAAGCCTTGGGAGAGGATAAGGCTGAAGAAAAGAATAAGTGTCTGCAGCAGCAACTAGCACTAGCTTACGTGAAAGAGTGCGAGAAGAGAAGAGCCTCGGTTGAGAGATGATCACGAAGTGATCCTAGCTAAAGCTCAACAAACATAACCCCACCCTGTTCAACTCCCGAATCCTTATTCGGAAATTGACAGTCACGGTACACACGCTGGTAGTGTATTAGAACAATGTGTCAAGTTATCTACAACCGGATATTAACAAGCTCCCATCTGCCACATAACCGCGGGCATGGCTTTCGAATGTTCATAACCCTGCAGGGGTGTTCCAACTTGGCCCATTACAAGCCCACGATCCGCGGAGTCGCAACTCCAAGGTGGGAAGACCCGAGTATTCTCGGAATCCCGTGCTCAAGATACTCCAAACTAAGGTAAGGCTAATCCAGCAAATCCTCCCGGCGTGCCGATACCCTGATAGTAGCCGCGCGTATCTCGTCTCAGGCCACGTCCGCATGGGCGAGGCTACGGGTTTTTACCAGACCTTGAGTTTCCTCGAGGTGGCCCCGCAGGCTCCCCGTTTCGGACCAACACTCATGTGGAGCACTGGCCCGGGGTTGTTGATTAAGAAAGAGGGTTAATTACTCCCTATGCAAGTTTAATTAGTTATTAGGCAAATAGTACCAATGTTGGGACTTGCTGGAAAAGACATAGCACTTAGCGGTTTATCGAGGGGGTCCCATACACCCCAACCGTGTTAGGAACGCATAATCAAGGAACATAACACCGGTTTAAACGGTTCCTAACGGCATGAGTGGAACAAATCACCAAGCAAAAGGCTTAGCCTTCCACCCTTGCCAATATATAGATGATTTCATTTTAAGCATTTATATAGTGTGATACAACCCAACAAAACTTCAACATGAAGCAAGCATCTTCGATCTTCACCTGCAACTAGCAATGCTATAAGAAGGGCTGAGCGAAGCGTACTTAGCCAAGCAACGGTTTGCATAGGTAGGGTGGTTAAACATGGTATTGGTTACAAGTAGGAGGCTGACATGAAAGACATGGGCATCGAGGCAAAACTATAGAGCGGAACTACTAGCAATAGGCAAAGATAGTGATGTTATCGGGGTTCGGTCATCTTGCCTGAAGAGTAGTCGTTCGGATCTTAAGAAGGGTCCTCGTGCTCAACCTCGTTGGTAACCTCGTGCTCGTACTCGTACTCGGTCACAGCTTCCGGCTCTAAACAATACAATCACACAAGGCACGAATCAACAAGATGCAATGCGCACTCAAAATGATGGATGCATGATGGATGCACTACGAGAGCACACGGAGCACGGATAATAGCACTCAAGCAGAACACCTCAAAACATGATAACAACAGGAGATTATGATTCTACACGAAAAATCAATCAAGTTTCATATAAGACTCGCTGAAATCAGAGCTACGGGCTAAAAGTTATGCCCGAAACAAGAAATAGGCGAAAGCTGAAAATTACAGCAACATAGCAACTTCAGAGCACTAGATTATTAAGCTACAGCACTCAAACACCATGGCAAAGAGCATGAACATAAACTAGACATATCCTACAGCAAATAAGTCAAAAGGTGCACCCCCAAAGGAGCCACAGATCAATAGCAACAAGCTTGGACATATTGAACTTGACAATAAAATTTTGACAGCAGAATTTTATTGAAACTTTGGAGCAAAAGTTAAACATGCTACAGCCACTTAAATAAGCATGTGAGAACATGAATGGAAAGCCAACAATATCTACTACAAGGAACCATCAAGATCCACCCCAAAACTATCATGGTTTGTCCTAGAACAGCACGCAAACATGGCATCGGAACATTACAGATTTCAGACTTAGTGAAAAACCACTAAGTGTTAAAACAGCAGTTTCATCATGGCATCTAAAAGAGCAATTTTAAGTCACCTCGAAACTAAACATGGCAAGTGGTAAGCACCACATCAAAGTACACATAATGGTGATTCCGAAACACACAAGCATGCATCATGGAGATAAACACAACGATAGCAATGAGCTCAACAAGATGGCATTTCATAACAAGTTAAACAACATCACAGCCACATGGAACTTTGCAACGAAGATATACATGGCAAGAATAAATCTATCATGCAACCTAACACAAACAACATGTAGAGCATGGCAAGACGAACACGTGGACATGTCATTTGCATCATTCGGATAAACGAGCTAAAAGATATCTCTATGCAAAGATGGCATAAAAACAACACATAGCAGCAGTTTATATCGGGATGCACTCTTGCAACAGAAAAATAAGCATCTAGATGATCTCTAATATGCATGGCACAATGGAATGAAATATAGTGCTAATCACCACGAACGTCTGGACACCTCATTCACTCAAAACGGAGCACCACACAAAAAGATATCATCATTTGAAATATGCATCAGAGAACAAAATCCTGGGGACTTAGAAAAATTAACCACCTCCTCAGTCAACGGACTGGTCAACGGGCTGACGATGGGGAAGCGGATCGGGCCGGTTTTGAGGCGGATCGGGCCGGAGCCGAGCGGATCGGGCTGGAGACGCTAACGGGCCGGCGGCTGGGCCCGTTAGGGTTCGAAGGCGAGGCGGATCGGGCGAACGAAGCGGCGGCGGCTGGCTTCGCGTGCGGCTGGGCCGTCGGAGGGGAGGGGCCCAGGCGGCTGGCGGCTCGGCCTGGAGGTGAGGAAGGCGCTGGGCCTCGGCCCGGCTGGAGGGCGCGGCTCAGCCGGCGGCTGCGGATCGGGGCGGCTGGGCCTCCGGATCGGCCCAGGCGAGCTCCGGGAGGAGGCGCCCAGGCCTGGCGATCGGGCCTGGCGCTCGCTGGGGAAGGCTGGGCCTTCGGCGCGCTGGCGAACGGCCCCAGGGAAGGAGGCTGCGCGATCGGGCCTCAGGCGCAGCGCTCGGCGATGTGGTCCAGGCGGCTTGCTTCGAGCGGGAGGCCCAGGCTGCGGCTGGATCAGATCGGGGAAGGCGCGGGCGTTGACTCGAACGGCGGCGGGGATCCAGATCGGGATCGAACTCCCGATCGAATCCAGAGCGGCGGCAGGTCGCTGGCTGGAGCGGGACTCGAGGAGGAGAACTCCAAGTGGCAGTGGGGAATTGGCTAGGCACGAAAATTAAGGAGAGGAGGGGCTAGAGGTAGGTGGAGGGGATTTAGGCTGCCAAATATGGCATGGGGGTGTTATATATATGGTAGGTGCTAGGGTTTGAGGGATTTGGGGTGTTTTAGAGCCCTCCGATCGCGATCCGACGGATCCGATCGCGAGGGAAGTTAGGATGGGCCAAGAGGAGGGAAGTGAGCTGTTGGAGGGGGTGTTTTGGGCCTCAAAGTGGAGGCACTTTGAGCCCACGAGAATAACTGTTGGGGGAGCAAACGGACTCGAAACGCGACGAAATTTGACAGGCGGGTTACACACACCAAAACAACAATACACGACAAGTCTCGCGCCAAACCGGTTACGTTACACGGCCAAACACCAAAGTAGGCCTACGGGACGCCACGGACACGTGAGGGAGCTCCGGAACGCGAAACGGACAACGGGAAGGAACGCGTGGAACCGGATGCAACCGACCACACAAATGCAATGCGATGCACATGTCTACATGATATGAATGAATGCCACACACGCACCCAACAAAATGACGAAAACCCGAAAGACAAAGAACCCGAAATGGAATAGATGAAGCCGGAGATATATTATATGCCCAAAAGGGAAAGTATTACATCCGGGGCATTACAAGTCTCCCCTGCGCCTTCCCGGATCGCCTTCAAGTCGCTCTTCTCCTCCTCATCGGGCCCACTGGACGACACCATTATTGGGGAGCCCAGGGGCCGAGAAGGCACCAGAGGCATGAGTCCCCACTCGTCGAAGACAGGCATGGCAGCGGCAATCTGTGACCCATCCAAATGGCAATACGGTGGAAGATGAGTGTCAGGTGGGTACCCTTGGTCCTCCACAACCAGGAGGCGGAGGACCTTGTCCAGCTCCTCGTCGGACATGGCATCTGGGTGCAGGCGGAGGTCGTCCCCTCATCCACGAACTTCCACAGGGGGCGCGAGTGCGCTTGGAGCAGAGCCAGGCGCTGCATCAGAAACTCCTTGATGATCATGGCCCCCCGTCAGCTTCTCCACCTTCGGGTCATCAGGCTTTAGGTTAGCCGCCATCCTCGCCAGTAACTGCTCAACCCGGGGGTCGTTGAGCTTCGCGCTATTCCACCCATCGTGAGACATAGGCACCCCCATCGGCAGCATCAGCCACGGGTGGGAGATCTTCGCATCCATTAGGACCCACTTGCTCCTGAAGCCCTCTGCCTTCTTCCCGGCTCTCGATATTGCGATGGCCCCATTGACCGCGACGAAGTTGGTGCACCTCGAGCGTGGGCCCTCCTTGATCCGAAGGTAGAAGAAGTGGTGAAGCAACGCCACGGACGACATCACCCCCACGAATTCCTCGCAATAAAAGTCGAAGATCAACATAAGAAGGATGGAGTTGGGATGAATATGGAGGGCGTGAAGCTTATAATGGCGGAGGATGACATAGAAGAAGTCGGAGAAAGGGGGGACCAGCCCCGCAATGACGATGTGCATAAAGAAAGGATAAAAAGTACTACCTGAGGGCTCCGGCATGACGGAGCCGGCCGGAGCTTAGGCTCCTTCTCCTCGTTGCTGCTGTTTGCCGTCATCAGGAGCACGACGGCGAGGTTCTTCTCTGAGATCATGGGCGCGCTAAAGGCCGGGTCAAACCAGGAGGGCAAGCGAGCGGCCTTCGCCTTGTCGAACGCCATTGGCTACGAACTCGGAGGAGAGATCAGGCGGATCTGGAGACTCTTGGGGCAGGAAGGAGAAGGGGATCTGGAACAAGATGAGGGAAGGCAATGAAAACCCAGCAGCGCTTGCCAACCTTTTGTCAGATGAGGGTAGTTGCCAAGGCAGCATGGGGAAGCGGAGACACCCATGACCAATCAGTCACCGCACGTCGACCAAGGCCACATGCGATTAGGCCCTGCGGCGCTTCGCACTTGCCCCTTGGCTTCGCCTCGAAGCCAAGTCCAAGCGCGCCTTGGGCCCGAGGGCTACAGTCGGTGTCCTAGGAACGGGGGTACCTAGACTTGCTTGCCTACGGCCTATGACGTGGCTCCATCGGCAGCCTGGTACGGCCCAGCTTCAGCAAACGCAGCTCAAGACCCTCGCGAGGGGTCAAGCCTCGTGAGGCGGACGACGGCAAGACCTCCCTAGGGGTAGCCTCTTTAGGCTGGCTCCTGAGGAGCGGAGATATCTATGCAAGGTGCACCTCGCTAGGTTCACGTGACGTGAGCCATGACGACCAAGGTCATGCGGGCGCGAGCGGGCGCAGTGTACCAGTTTCCCCTTTGGTGCTAAGGGGACAAGTGCAGGCGCGAAGTCCCGAGGAATCAAGCAAAGGTTTCCATATCGGTGCAACAAGACCAAGGACAGTCAGGACGGCAGAATGGAGGTCATCGTGGAGCCTGGCGCAGCGTCACCACCAGAGCCTTTGGCAGGCGAAGACCGCTTTTTTCAGGATAGCTTGTACTAGTTGTTCCCCTTCAAATTTGGCTGTTCTGGGATCCCTTCCTGTCGATATTTGGGAAGAGGACCAAGGCCACTATAAATAGGACCTAGCCACCACCATAAAGGGTGATCTCTTCTGATCTTGAGCCGATCCGACCATAGAAGGGATCGGATCCATTCCACCCTGACCACGGCACAAGCCCATCTGAGCCCAAGAACACCTCTCTTTCGGTGGCTGTTCATCCATTGTACCAGTTCATCCTCAGCCCCACGAGGCAATCCACCACACACACTGGAGTAGGGTACTACACCGCAAGGTGGCCCGAACCAGTATAAACCCCTGTGTCTCCTGTTCCTTGAGTTCGCCGAGCTAGACCGTGGAATCACAGGGTGAGCGCATTGGGGAGAGAGTGTTCTTCGTGCGTACCCCAGAGTTCGAAGCTCTCTAGGGTGTGCGGAACCCGAAATCCGACACATGCACAGTTTTGTCATGCACCAATTTTCATCATGCATTCATATTCTGCGAAAATCTTATGATCATACATGATTGGATTCCAAGATATAGGGGGAGATCTCCACAATTTCAACCTGCATGTGCATTTGCAATCCAAAGCAAATTCCTCAGATGCACATCTTCATGGGGAGTTCCTCGATATCTTGTAAACAATTTCTTCAAACTCTGTACTTACACTTCAATTATTTTTACACCCATTGAAAGCCTAACCAATTTGTCATCAATCACCATAAAAGGGGGAGATTGTAAGTGCATCAAGTGGCCCCTTAGTGGTTTTGGAGTATTGAAGACAAATATGTTGAGGAACTAATGTGTTTGTGAGTATACACAGGAAATAGAGTCCCTAGATATTTGGTTTAACACATGGAAGATGACCCCTAAATGTAAATTTCTTCAAGTGAATAATTTGGTGATAAATTGGTACGACCTTTGAAGAAATTGATGTGAAGACTTTGAAGCTTGAAGACTTTTGTTTTTGTAGTTTCTTTTCTTCTTATTTGAGTCGTAGGAAAAATGTACTATTAAAGGGGGTCTAGGTGAAACATATTTCACATTTCCAAAGTGATGCTCAAACTTACTCAAACCCATACACAAAAGCCGCTATGAGTGAAGCCTTTGGAAATCTCCAGTATAGCAGACGCATTTGCTAGTAACAATGACGAAGTTCATCTGGTCGCTGACGAATTTGGTCAGTCTGAGGAGTTAGGAGTTCGCCAGTGCAATCTGCCTAAAAGCGTGGAAATTGAGTGCCCCGACGAATTTGAGAGTTCAAATTCCGAACGTTGTTGTGCCGTGTGCCAGCCTCGAGTGGATCCTTATCCTGACAATGGTCGAATCCAAGAAGGGCATTTATGACAATTCATGTCGGGTTGCCCTGGCTATAAATAGCCGCCCTGCTCAAGCACTTGTTGGTTGGCTGCTCCAAGAGAACTTGACACTTGTCGTTTGAGAGCAACCCATTCTCTGACAACATTGAAAGAATCCTAAGTGAGGAAAAACCCAGAGCCAAAGTTATTGAGCATCACTGGAGAGATTGATCTGTGTGATCCAATGCATGTTAACTTTGAAGACAGTCATTCTTCCAGACAGTGAGGCATCATGTTCTGAGTAAACCAAGAGTCATTGTTGTGTGCCAGTGAACAAGCATGTGATGGTTTTGTAAGTCTACCTTGAAGACTTGCCATGAGTGATTGGACGAGGACTAAGTGACCTCAGCTCAAGAGGAATACGGTGAGGACCGTGTGTCCTCTGAGTTGCGACTCAGCAGCCTGAACCAGGCGTACAATTGATGCGGGAACTGGAACTGTTCTACCAAATCGCTGCGTCTTCACCAAGACAATATGGTTTCAAATTCTTCACCCTTCCTTACATTATTCCGATGTTGAAGAATCAATGATCTGTGCTCTGATGAATTTGAACTGAAGAATTTCATAACACAATCTTTTGTTTCCTCAGTTCATATTCTTCTTGCTCGTATGACTATATGATTGCATGTTCTTCACTCTTATGAATCTTGATTGCATGTACTCTGATTCTGTGCTGACTTACTTTCCCTTGCATCTCTATTTCTTCACTCTGATCTTCGTCAATTTCTTCAAAGTTTGACGAATTTATAAAAATCTCCCATTCACCCCCTCTAGGAGATAACCTGCGCTTTCATGTGCGCACACCCAACAGGGATGCCACATGGAGTACTCGACGCCATACTGCGCCGCTGCTACGTTGTAGTTTCTTAGGTATAGTTGTCCTCTGATGACGGTGGAGTGGTTGAGCAAGGACGATGGACTAGTGCCATTGGAAATTGTGGGAGAAGCAGACAAGATAAGCTATGAGGAGGGAGGGGAAATGCGACGCGAGACTTGCCGGTCGTGAAGGTTTATATAGCAGCCTTGTAAGCATTTGGGGTTTTGAGGGATTTCGCCGAGTCAGGTGGGAAGCTTGTGGGGCTGTGCATAGGAACCTGCGTGGTTGCACGGGAATGGGTTCATCGACGATTCATTGGAACCACTTTCAGCCATCGTTTTGCCAAAAGAACGCATGTGTGGTGCTCAAGCTTGCCTCGAAGCCTTGTGCGGCAGCGGGGTGACAAGATGTGCGAGAGGAGGACAAAATGACATGTACACACATCCTTAATAAAAAAATCTTTGTGATTTAATTACCTAGCACACAACCGCTCTCTACGTAGCGTTACGAACGATTGTTTGACCACCGTGTGATGTGGAATGCGACGCAATTTCACATCATGCCGCTAGCTTGCAACTGTCGGCCGGCTTCTAGACAACCATTCCTTGCGTGTTCAACTTCTCTATGCGTGTGGTTGCTCGCGGTTAAGGTGGTCGTGCGTGCTCCGCCCACGTCCCACCGTGCGAGCTCTGCTCTCATGTACCTTTGCACACTTTTAGTGTTTGGGGCAGGCGCATGATCACGTACACTCGTGCTGCCATTATGCATGCGGTCGAGCCAGGCGCGGCGCCAGGATGAAGTTACCCGTTGCAAAAACTATCATGCAGACGTGCCGAGAATCCAGGCCGCCCGAACCCCATTTATTCCACGACCATTTACCTTAATCTTTCGTTCCCCACGACATAATAAGCACACCCACGACGACACATATAGAGAGGATATCCAGTGGCTCCAATGGTGCTCCCAGAGCTGACGACGACAACGGGCGGCAGTTCACCACGCATCACGTAGTGGACACCTATGTGAAAGGGAAGGACCTCTTGGCGGTGTACACGAATGAGCCGATCTCGGCGGAGAGCTCCATCCATAAAATGTAGTAGTTGCTTGCTGAGGACAAGTACCAAGTGGTCAGGTTCGACCTCAAGTTCAACGACGGTCGTGCCGGTCATGATCAGAAGGTTGTCATCGCCCATATGTGTGTGCGTCATGACGTCCTCGTATACCACTACCACCTGGCTACAAGGCCTTGCAGCGTTTCATCAGGTTTATCAACATCCTCGACTATAGTTTCGCTATGGTGGACACCAACAACGATCTAAAAGTGCTCGAGGTTTCAGGCTTGGCCTGCCGGAATCTTGTCAACATCCGTGACCACTACAGGGTCTGGGGCAGCACGAAGAATAATCAGGACTTCCTGTTGACCTTGCCTCGGCCATCATCGACCCCCACTACATGAAGATGAAGGATGAGAGCAAGAAGGACAAGATCGCCTGGCATAGTGCCTGGGAGCAGAGATTGGATGAAGAACACATCAAGTACGCAGCCAAGGTAGCTTACAGAAGCTACGAGATGTACAGGCGGATCGTTGACATGAGGAAGTGTCTTCGTCCTCCCCTAGATGAGGGATTGAGCCATAGAGAAGTGGCGGCAGCGTCACAAGAAGTAGATGATTATATGATCGTTTCTCCTAGTTTAGAATGCATGTATTCTTTATTAAGGTGTGTGGGAATGTTTTGTATAGTCACTTATGTAATTGGATGTTTATTTCGGTTATATATGTTGTTCTTCTATAGAAAGAGCAAATCACATCACACACGGAGTAATCTAGGGAACCCGTCGGTGATGATTTCATCAATCGCTGACCACTGTATACCAGCAAGCGTTTTCCTACAACACACATGGCATATTAGCAGCAGTTGTCTTTGTTATTATCGACCTTCGTACACATTCTTGATTAAGGACCTGTTTCTCGCGTATCACATACATCTTGTTAACTTGAATAGTTTATGTTGTCTTGGCTCATTGCAGACAGTTCATCCGAGTGAACTGTATGTCGTATATCGCACACACCTTGATCTGGCTGACCAATTCTATTGTGTTTCCCTAATCACAAACAGTTCCTCCGAGTGAGCTGCATGCCATATACCGCACACACATTCATCTGGCTGATCATTTCTATTGCTATGCTCATCGCAAATAATTCATTCGAGTGAACTGTACCACATATCGCACACGCAAATGTAATCTGAATCATGTTTGATGTCTTCGCCAACGCAAACAGTTTGTATCATTTTGTACGGTTTTATTACACCATTGTTTGCGATTAATGCATCGCACACAATTTCATAGAAGGGTCTCTGATAATGCTAGACCATCTTGCAGTAGTGACTCCTCTTATCTCTTGATGGGGGTGGCGGATCAGCACAAACATGCGGGAGGGGATCACGATGAAGAGTTGAACAGTTGGTGGGAAACTCCTCCTTGGCGGTCTATGAATAAATGCAGTGGGAAGGAGAGAGGGCATGTAATGCCCAGTATGAGATTATACCTCCCACGTGTCGAGGCACGACTTAAAGGCATAATCTCATACTAGAATGATCTCAAGAATGGTATCTTTGCACAACTCATGTAAAAGAGGGATGAAAATGTAAAATAGTAGTTGGCTTACACTCGCCACGTCACACAATGCATTACATAAACATTCATCATCCAAATAGCATCAGAGTCCGACTACGGACGAAGATCCAAATGAAAGATACCATAAATAAAACTACACAAGGTCCCGATCATCCTAGTAAGAGCCCTACTTATCCTCTGGGTAAGACACGTAGTACCACCCACGTTCTTCATCGAACTCCCAATACAACTCTGAACCACCAGCTGTGTAGTTCTGAACCGTATCTGCATTTGGTGTTGTAAAGAATCTGTGAGCCACGGAGGACTCAGCAATCCCGTTCCCGGGTAGCAATAGCAAAGCCTTGGGTGTGGAACAAGACTAGAAACAAGGTTGCAGCAGCACTAGCACTAGCTTACATGTTTAGTGCGAGAAGAGAAAGTGCCAACGATCGTCAAAGTGATCACTAAGTGATCCTAACTAAGCACGTCAAGCATAACCCCACCGTGTTCACTTCCCGAACCCCTTCGGAAAGCGACCGTCATGGTTACTCACACTGGTAGTGTATTATGATCATAGTGTCAAGTTTTCTACAACCGGATATTAACAAATTCTCATCTGCCACATAACCGCGGGCACGGCTTTCGAAAGATCAAAACCCTGCAGGGGTGTCCCAACTTCCCATCACAAGCTCACGATCTGCGGAGTCGCAACTCCAAGGTGGGAAGACCCGAGTATTCTCGGAATCCCGTGCTCAAGATATTCCGACAAAGGTAAAACTAATCCAGCAAGACCTCCCGGCATGCCGACACCCTGATAGTAGCCGCGCGTATCTCGTCTCAGGCCATGACCGGATGGGACATCCTACAGGTTTTTACCAGCCCTTGAGTTTCCTCGAGGTGGCCCCGCAGCCTGCCCAGTTTGGACCAACACTCATGTGGAGCACTGGCCCAGGGTTGTTAATTAAGAAAAGGGTTTAGAACTCCCTATGCAAGTTTTAGTTATTAGGCAAATGTAAAACCAATGTTGGGCCTTGCTGGAAAAGCTTTAGCGCTAAGCGGGTTATCAAGGGGGGCCCATAAGTCCCAACCGTGTTAGGGACGCAAAATCAAGGAACATAACACCGGTTTAAAGGGTTCCTAGGGTGGCATGAGTGGAACAAAACACCAAGCAAGAGGCTTGGCCTTCCACCCATTGCCAAATATATAGATGATTTAGTTTAACAGATTATATAGTGTGATATCCCAACAATAACTTCAACATGAAGCAAGAATCTTTAAATCTTCTCCTGCAACTAAGAAAGCTATAAGAGGGGCTGAGCGAAGCTTACGTAGACAATCAAAGGTTTGCTGGGTTGGGTGGTTAGAGCATTTCATGGCAACAATAGGAGGCTGACAAACAGACATAGGCATCGAGGCAATAAGCTAAAGAGCGAGACATCTAGCATAGGCAAAGATAGTAGTGATATCTGGGTAAGGTCATCTTGCCTGTTGAATCCTCAGAGGGAACGTAACCTTGCTCCTCACACTCAACCTCGGCAGAAAGCTCGTACTCCGTATCGTCATCGGGCTCTAACCAAACACAACAATGCAACAACGGAACAAAATCAATCAACATGCAGCGCTCAACCACATGATGCATGAACATGTTGAACAAGGACAAGAATAGATATGATGCATGGCCTAGGGGTCACAAGAGTGCAATATCATCATAACCAATCAAGATCATTCACAAGCATGACACAAGCAAAGGAACAACTTAACAAGTTTATGTAGTTTTCCAAAAAAGCATGCAACATGTTTTAAAGAAGTTGGTTAACATGCAAGGGTGCAACTAACATAACAGCAACATGCTAGCACATTTAAATGGGCTAGAATTAAATAACAACAATATCCAGAAACTCCCATATTTATTTATTTGCATTTGGGACAGATTTGAAAAGCTTCTATGATAGAGTTGTCAAACATGCTAAACAACAGCACCAAAATATTCTACACAATTTTCTACCCCAAATGCATATAAATTTTGTTAAATTTGGAGTTGTAGATATTTAGTTATGGTTTTTGCAAGTTTAAGCATATTTAAAACAAGTTTAAATTCAAACAGCATTTTAAATGTTTTTTAAAACATGGCAGCAATTAGCATATTCATAATCTACATAAAATTCTAAGAACTTTTCATGTATAACTCAAATTCATCATAAACATATTTATGCAGATATTAAATAAACAAGAAAAACAGAAAAGAAAAAGAAAAACAGAAAAAGAAAATAAAACAAAACAGACGCTAGGGTCTAGATCGACCCAGGCTCAACTAGCCCACGCCACTGACAGAGGGGCCCGGCGGGGCTGAGCTGGCAACGTGGGTGCGCGCGGGGGCTGGGAACGACGCTGAGTGGCTGGCGGGTGGGGCCCTGCTGTGAGCCACGGAAGAAAAACAAAAAGGGGGCGAATACACTCTGCCCCTGCAAGGAATCGAACCCACGACCACTCGCTTACTGACGAACAGACTCACCACTGCGCTACTGAAAGGTTATCGACAGAGAACAGGTAGCATAACTGAAGAATAGACAAAAGAAGAAGAAACAGGGGAGGCGCTGGCCTCGTCGGAGCTGTTCCGGTGACCAAACAGCACGGCGGAGGGGTGCGAGATGCTCCCTAAGGAGTTCTGCATCCCTCTAGCACGCTAGCAGCACCTAACGTCTACTGCAGCACCAGCGGTGAGCAATGACAGCACGGCGGCGACGGAGCAACGGCGAGGAGATGTAAAGCCCTAGGCGGCACGGCGACTGCACGGGAAGCTTCTACGCGGCTAACTGGAGCGAACGGGCAGCACAACACGACCTAGAGGGGTCGGAACACTCACCGGCGACGAGGTCCGACGGCGACGCGATCGGGCGCTCGGTGAACTAGGTGATAGAGGGCGCGCAGGAAAGAAAAAATGGTGCGGGGAGAGAGAGGAGCTCACCACGAGCACGGCGGTGTGCTCGGCTGGTCCAGTCGTGGACGGAGTCGACGATGGCGGCTCTCGATAACCTACGGCTGTGGGAAGGAAGAAGAGGAAGAAGAGCTCATCGTGGAGGCAATCGGATCTGCGTAGTCGACGTAGAGGAAGGAGTCGATGTCGTGGAAGCAGACGGACAACGTTGGCGAGGCTGAGATCGACGCGGGGCTCGCTGGCGACGTGGTCGTGCTCTCAGATGCGCTCGGGTATCGACGGGATCGACGAATCTGGGGGTGCTCGGCTCTCTAGGCGGCGACGAGGGGAAAGGGAAACCCTAGGAGAAGGGAGAGGACGAGCTGCGTGTTTGAAAAGGGGGCGGCGCCGGCCTCGACGTCCGTGAACTCACGGCGCGACAATGAGCATGGGCGTGCTCTGTTTCGGCTGACGGAGGAAGACAGCGACGCGTCCTGTGTCACATACAAGTGGGACCGCGGGGGAAAAAGGCCACGGCGCGACGGCGCAGCTGTTGGCTGGGCCTGCGGGTGGAGTTGGGCTGCGCTGCGGAGAGAAAGGAGAGATGGGCCTGGGGGAAGAGAGGAGGAGGAGGAGGCCCAGGTGCACTGCGCTGGCTGCTGCTTTTTCTTCTTTTTCTTTATTTCTTCAGGCAGAACAGAAAAAGAAAAGCATAGAAATAAATAAGAAGAGTTAGGGGAAAAGAAAAATATCCCCATGCTCAGAGATTTATGCCCTATTTAAATAAATTGACTTTGACATTTTTAGAGGCAGAAAAATAAAAGGAGTTTCAATATGGCTCAAACTCTTGATATTTTAAAACCCAACAAAATCATTTTCAAAAGGGCTGATATTTGGTGGAGAGGTTGTAGGCATGGTGCAAGATTCATAGGGGAAGAAAGAACAAAAGTGGGCTTGGTTATGAGGCTTGCACAAAAGAGCAAAGATAGGGCAGAAGAAAAGAAAGAAGAAAAAGAATAAGAAGAGGGAGAAGGGGATAGGGTTAGCTAGGCATGGCCAAACCTCACACAACAACATCACAAGTCCTCACTCTCACTCAACAATAAAGTAAACTAGTATGCCATGATGATATGATGATGAGCAATGCAATGATGCTAAAATAATAAAAGATATGGCAATGCAAAGAAAATAAAAGACAAGAACCCCCAAGGATAATGACAAGGATCAAAGAGGAAGCTTTATTGCCATTATTGGAAAGTGTTACATATGGGGCATTACAAACTCTCCTACACTACAAAAAGATCTCGTCCCGAGTTCTAGGACTGGAAGAAGGAAGGATACTCGGGACGAAGGTGATCTTCTCGTTCCCACGTAGCTTCTCAATCTGTATGGTGTGACCACTTAACTTTCAAGAACTTGATTGACTTGTTGCAGGTTTTGCACTCTGTTTCCTCAACAATAGCAACAAGGTGCTCACGATAAGACAAGTCTTGTTGAAGATCAATATCCTCGAACGGAATGGTGCGTTCAGGTGTCTTGAAGCACTTGCGGAGTTGAGGCACGTGAAAGACATCATGAACATTTGCAAAGTTGGAGGGAAGCTCAAGTTGATAGGCTAGATCGCCTCTTTTGCCAAGAATCTTGAAAGGGCCCACGTATCTCGGAGCAAGCTTTCCTTTGATACCGAATCTTTGGGTTCCTTTCATAGGAGAAACACGGAGATAGACATGATCTCCAATGTCGAAAGCCAAATCACGATGCTTGCCGTCATAGTAACTCTTTTTACGCGATTGAGCGGCTTTGAGATTCTCACGTATGACTTTGCACATCTCTTCGGCTCCTGAGCTCAAGTCATTGCCAAGAAGTTGACGTTCACCGGTCTCGGACCAGTTGAGAGGGGTACATCACTTTCTATCATAGAGGATTTCAAAAGGAGCTTTGTCGGCACTTGCTTGGAAGCTGTTGTTGTAAGAGAACTCGTTAAACGAGAGACAATCTTCCCACTTCATGCCAAAAGAGATGACACAAGCTCTCAGCATGTCTTCGAGGATCTTGTTCACTCTTTCGACTTGACCACTAGTCTGAGGGTGAAACGCAGTGCTGAAACGAATCTTAGTGCCCATGGCTGACTGAAAGGAGTCCCAGAACTTGGATGTGAACAAACTTCCACGGTCTGAGGAGATGACTTGAGGAATTCCATGCAACGAAACAATTCTGGAGGTGTACAGCTCTGCCAGCTGAGCTACGTTGATGGATTCTTTGACGGGAAGGAAGTGAGCTACTTTAGTTATCTTGTCAATCACTACAAAGATAGCATCATTCCCCTTCTTGGACTTAGGAAACCCAGTGACGAAATCCATTTCAATGTGGTCGAATTTCCACTCGGGAATAGGTAGAGGTTGGAGGAGACTGGCTGGACGTTGATGCTCTGCATTCACTCTTCTGCAGACATCACATTCATTCACGAATTGGGCAATCTCCCTTTTCATGCGAGTCCACCAGTACGATTGCTTGAGGTCTTGGTACATCTTGGAACTTCCGGGATGAATCGAGAGGAGGGAGTCATGTGCTTCGTTCATTATGAGTTTCCTGAGATCACCCTTGGGAACCACAATTATGTCCGCAAAGAACAAGGTGTCTTTCTCATCAACACGATAGCACTTGTATTTGGGAGTACCCTTAGCAATACCATGTTTCACTTTCTACACCATAGCATCATTGAGTTGGGCCTCACGGATCTGATCTTCCAAGGTAGGAGCAACTTGAAGATTTTCAAGAAAGCCTTGCGGAACAACTTGGAGGTTGAGCTTCCTGAATGATTCACAAAGCTCAGGCTGGAACGGTTTGAGAAGGAGACTGTTGCAATATGCATTTCTGCTCAAGGCATCTGCAATGACATTGGCCTTGCCAGGTGTGTATTCAATGCTTGGATCATACTCTTGGATCATCTCAACCCACCGAGTCTGGCGAAGGTTCCGGTTTGGCTGTGTGAAGATGTACTTCAAGCTCTTGTGATCGGTGAAGATGTCCACTTTTCTGCCCAACAGAAGGTGTCTCCATGTGATCAAGGCATGTACAACTGCTGCTAGCTCGAGATCATTTGTGGGGTAATTCTTCTCATTTGGCTTCAATTAACGAGAAGTGTATGCCACAATCTTCTTGTCTTGCATGAGAACACCACCAAATCTTTGCAAAGAAGCATCACAAAAGACTTCATAGGGCTTGGACTCATCCGGAGGAGTAAGTACCGGAGCAGAAATGAGCTTCTCTTTGAGTGTTTTGAATGCCACATCACAATCAGGAGTCCAGGAGTACTTGACATTCTTCTGCAACAGGTTGGAAAGAGGATTGGCAATCTTGGAGAAGTTCTCAACGAACCTTCTGCAATAGCTAGCGAGACCAAGGAAGCTTCGGAGTTGCTTGACATTTTGCGGGGGTTCCCAGTTGACCATAGCTTCAACTTTCTCGAGGTTGACAGAAATACCCTCAGCAAAGATGATATGGCCAAGATATAAGACTTTATCCAGCCAGAATTCACATTTGGAGAACTTCGCATAGAACTTGTGTCACGGAGCATGTCCAGGACTAAACGGAGGTGCTTGGCATGGTCTTCTTCATTCTTGGAGAATACCAAGATGTCATCCAGATAGACGAGAACAAATTCATTGGTGTACGGGTTGAATATGAAGTGCATCATCCTCGAGAAAGTGGGTGGAGCATTTGCGAGGCCAAAAGACATGACCATGTATTCATAGGAGCCAAAACTCGTTCTGAATGCGGTCTTGGGAATATCTTCTTCACGGATACGGATCTAGTGATAACCCATCCGGAGATCGAGATTTGAGAACACCTTTGCTCCTTTGAGTTGCTCGAACAATTCATTGATATTGGGGAGCAGATACTTGTTCTTTATTGTCTTCTTGTTCAATGGCCGGTAATCAACGCAAAGGCATTCTGTGCCATCCTTCTTCTTGACAAATAGAACACCACAGCCCCAAGGAGAAGTACTAGGCCTGATAAGACCCATACATTCTTGCTCATCGAGTTGTTTCTTCAGCTCCTTCAACTCATCAGGGGAAAGCTTGTACGGACGCCGGCATGCTGGCTCGGTACGAGGCTCGAGCTCAATGAAGAATTCAACTTGACGATGCGGAGGCATGCCTGGAAGCTCTTCAGGGAAAACATCTTCATACTCATTGACCACCGAAATCTGAAAGATGGCATTAATCTCGCCCTTGTCATTGAGAGAGAATAGGCTGATTTTGTTATCTCGAGAGGCGAAGATAATCACGTCTTCGTCAGGATGAGTAAGCTTGACTTCCTTATTTGCACAATCAATGTTTGCATCATGATTGGAAAGCCAATCCATCCCAAGAATAAGATCAATGTCGGAGTTACCGAGAATAACCGGAGAAACCAGAAAAATGTAATCTCCCATATGAATAGATATATCCGGAGCATACAAGCTAGAAGTCATTACTTTCCCCGGATAAGTAACTTGCAACTTTTGGGGTAATGCCACTGTGCCCACATTGTGCTTGGATACAAAAGGACATGACATGAAAGAACATGATCGACCCGAATCAAACAAAACTTTAGCAGGTTTAAGATTGACTGGAAGGTTACCAAGAATCACATCTGAAGAATTCTCTGCTTGAGCTGCATTCATCAGATTCACTCTTGCTTGCTTGGGATTGTGCTTGACAATAGCAGTGCTAACAGGTGGAGGAGGCGGAAGGCGCCTTGGGTTGGGACACTTGTTAGCATAGTGACCCTTCTGAGTGCACTTGTTGCAAACCACTTCTGAGAGAGGACGGTGATAAGGACCACTTGACTTCAAACCTTGAAAGTAAGTCTTGGACTGATTGCTTGGGTTGGGTGGGTGGGAGAAACCACGGCCACCAGAGTGCTTGTTGTTGTTTGGAGGGCAGAGCACTGGAGGAGGCGGAAGCCAAAACTTCTGCTGCTTTGCGACCACTTGGGAAGAAGAGGAGGAGTTAACGGCCTCTCTTATCCTCTTTTTGGAAGCTTCAACCTTGAGCTGGGATGCCTCTTGCTTAAGAGCCATGTTATAGAATTGATCAAATTCATCCGGCTCGAACAAGGTGAGAGCTAGTTGGAGTTCATCCTTCAGACCACCACGGAACTGATAAATCTTGCTCTTGGCATCTGGGATGTCTTGCTTGGCATAGCGAGCGAGATTCTAGAACTTGACATTGTATTGATAAATGGACATGGCGCCTTGCTTCAGGTTGCGGAATTGCTCACGCATGCCTTCAATGACACTAGTTGGAATGTGGTGAGAGCGGAAATCCTTGCAGAAGTCAGTCCACGAGATTTCACGTCCATCTCTGGAATCTTTGTACTATTGCCACCAATCAGCAGCTTGGTCCTTGAGTTGGAAGGCGGAAAACTTGACATAATCCTCAGGTCTCACGTTACTGCACTCGAAATGCTTTTTGATGTCGGTTATCCAGTCTTGAGCATCTAGCGGATCCACACAGTAACTGAACGTCTTCTGTTGGTTTGCCAGGAATTGGTTGAGAGACGCAAAGTGAGGTTGATTGAACAGATTGCCTTGGCCTTGGTTCCCATGACCACCTTGATTTGTTTGGTTGGCTTGAATGTTCTGCATCATTTGCATAAGCATCTGGGTGTTCTGGTTGCTCGCTTGCATAATTGCTCTCCAGGCCTCAGACGGAGGAGGAGGGGAAGAAGGACGATCAGGAACTTCTTCACCCTCTGGGTTAGCATTGGGAACCTTCTTAGGAGCCATCCTGAATGAGATGACAACTATTAGCCATTGATTGAAATATATAAGCTGAATCAATGGCTAGAACTTGCAACATAAGTCTTCACAAGAACATTCGAACAAAATGATCGAATGTAATCCACAGTTCAATGGTACAACAATCTTCTCGAGAAGCCAGTTGGGAGAACAAAAGGTAAATAAAACAACAAGGAGCAGATAGAACAAATACAAGATAGAAGCTTCGTTCCACATATTCGTGCTGAAGGCTCATGGAACATGTTACAAAAGGGTTTTGCAATCCCCGGATCAGCATAGCCAAGGACTCTTTAAGATGCAACTACCGGTCGGAACAACACCCATAAAACCACTTCACTCAATGTAGAACCCCAAGCTCCATATCATGCATTCGTTGGAAGAATGCCTACGAGCTACTAGATGAACCCACCTATTAATTTCCGAAAGTTTCTGGTTATGCAATCGGGTGTTGGGGATACAGGGGAAGCACCGCGCACTCAACTCTAATCCTACATCCAGCTGTATCCATCTTTCAACACATAACCAGTTATTTCCAGAAACCGTTTACCTCGGACCTTCGAAGCGCATCTGCTATACAAGCTATTGCAATACTCCTAAACTACCTCCCCAGTACTGGGTGATGTCGGGGTTATCTTGCCACTAACCGCATAGAAGAGTTTTCGATGTCGGCTGTCTTAAGTATTCTAGAACTGCTGTGATAGATTTGTGACGACAACACCTCGGAGCTCAACTCCCCGGGACACTGCCACAACCCCTAATGACAGGAGGCATCCAGAACAACGTTCTCGTCACAAAGACATCGCAACAATCCAAACAATACTCGCGTGATCCTAAAAAAATTGTGAATTTTTGAGAGTAGAAGAGATAGAACATCGTCAGGAGTCCCCACCGGAGTGATAAAGGGGTGAGGAGTAAAAGAAATCCTACTCTCCGATATATATATAGGACTCAAAACATTTTCATGTTTGTGCCTAGACTCAACCGTCAACGATTCGGTCAATTAGTGGGGGCTCCTAGGCCAGAGAAGGCTCTGATTACCAACTTGTAATGCCCGGTATGAGATTATACCTCCCACATGTCGAGGCACAACTTAAAGGCATAATCTCATACTAGAATGATCTCAAGAATGGTATCTTTGCACAACTCATGTAAAAGAGGGATGAAAATGTAAAATAGTAGTTGGCTTACACTCGCCACGCACACAATGCATTACATAAACATTCATCATCCAAATAACATCAGAGTCCGACTACGGACGAAGATCCAAATGAAAGATACCATAAATAAAACAACACAAGGTCCCGATCATCCTAGTAAGAGCCCTACTGATCCTCTGGGTAAGACACGTAGTATCGCCCATGTTCTTCATCGAACTCCCAATACAACTCTGAACCACCAGCTGTGTAGTTCTCAACGGTATCTGCATCTGGTGTTGTGAAGAATCTGTGAGCCACAGAGGACTCGGCAATCCCGTTCCCGGGTAGCAATACTATCAAAGCCTTGGGTGTGGAACAAGGCTAGAAACAAGGTTGCAGCAGCACTAGCACTAGCTTACGTGTTTAGAGCGAGAAGAGAAAGTGCCAACGATCGTCAAAGTGATCACTAAGTGATCCTAACTAAGCACGTCAAGCATAACCCCACCGTGTTCACTTCCCGAACCCCTTCGGAAAGCGACCGTCACGGTTACTCACGCTGGTAGTGTATTATGATCATAGTGTCAAGTTTTCTACAACCGGATATTAACAAATTCCCATCTGCCACATAACCGAAGGAACGGCTTTCGAAAGATCAAAACCCTGCAGGGGTGTCCCAACTTAGCCCATCACAAGCTCACGATCTGCGGAGTCGCAACTCGAAGGTGGGAAGACCCGAGTATTCTCGGAATCCCGTGCTCAAGATATTCCGACAAAGGTAAAACTAATCCAGCAAGACCTCCTGGCGTGCCGACACCCTGATAGTAGCCGCGCGTATCTCGTCTCAGGCCATGACCGGATGGGACATCCTACGGGTTTTTACCAGCCCTTGAGTTTCCTCGAGGTGGCCCCGCAGCCTGCCCAGTTTGGACCAACACTCATGTGGAGCACTGGCCCAGGGTTGTTAATTAAGAAAAGGGTTTATAACTCCCTATGCAAGTTTTAGTTATTAGGCAAATGTAAAACCAATGTTGGGCCTTGATAGAAAAGCTTTAGCGCTAAGCGGGTTATCAAGGGGGGGCCATAAACCCCAACCGTGTTAGGGACCTAAAATCAAGGAACATAGCACCAGTTTAAACAGTTCCTAGGGTGGCATGAGTGGAACAAAACACCAAGCAAGAGGCTTAGCCTTCCACCCATTGCCAAATATATAGATGATTTAGTTTAACAGGTTATATAGTGTGATATCCCAACAATAACTTCAACATGAAGCAAGAATCTTCAAATCTTCTCCTGCAACTAACAATGCTATAAGAGGGGCTGAGCGAAGCTTACGTAGCCAACCAAAGGTTTGCTAGGTTGGGTGGTTGGAGAGTTTCATGGCAACAATAGGAGGCTGACAAACAGACATGGGCATCGAGGCAATAAGCTAAAGAGCGAGACATCTAGCATAGGCAAATATAGTAGTGATATATGGGTAAGGTCATCTTTCCTGTTGAATCCTCGGAGGGAACGTAACCTTGCTCCTCACACTCAACCTCGGTAGAAACCTCGTACTCCGTATCGTCACCGGGCTCTAACTAAACACAACAATGCAACAACGGAACAAAATCAATCAACATGCAGTGCTCAACCACATGATGCATGAACATGTTGAACAAGGACAAGAATAGATATGATGCATGGCCTAGGGGTCACAAGAGTGCAATATCATCATAACCAAACAAGATCAGTCACAATCATGACACAAGCAAAGGAATAACTTAACAAGTTTATGTAGTTCTCCAAACAAGCATGCAACATGTTTTAAAGAAGTTGGTTAACATGCAAGGGTGCAACTAACACAACAGCAACATGCTAGCACATTTAAATGGGCTGGAATTAAATAACAACAATATCCAGAAACTCCCATATTAATTTATTTGCATTTGGGACAGATTTGAAAAGCTTCTGTGATAGAGTTGTCAAACATGCTAAACAACAGCACCAAAATATTCTACACATTTTTCTACCCCAAATGCATATAAAGTTTGTTAAATTTGGAGTTGTAGATGTTTAGTTATGATTTTTGCAAGTTTAAGCATATTTCAAACAAGTTTAAATTCAAACAACATTTTAAATGTTTTTTAAACATGGCAGCAAGTAGCATATTCATAATCTACATAAAATTCTAAGCACTTTTCATATATAACTCAAATTCATCAGAAACATATTTATGCAGATATTAAATAAATAAGAAAAACAGAAAAGAAAAAGAAAAACAGAAGAAGAAAATAAAACAAAACAGACGCCAGGGTCTAGATCGACCCAGGCTCAACTAGCCCACGCCACAGACAGAGGGGCCCGACGGGGCTGAGCTGGCAACGTGGGTCCGCGCGGGGGCTTGGAACTGCGTTGAGTGGATTGCAGGTGGGGCCCTGCTGTCAGCCATGGAAGAAAAACAACAAGGGGGCGAATACACCTGCCCCTGCGAGGAATCGAACCCACGACCACTCGCTTACTGACATAGAGACTCACGACTGCGCTACTGAAAGTTTCTCCATAGAGAACAGGTAGCATAACTGAAGAGTAGACAGAAGAAGCAGAAATAGGGGAGGCGCTGGCCTCGTCCGAGCTGCTTGTCGGAGCTGTTTCGGTGACCAAACAGGATGGCGGAGGGGTGCGAGATGCTCCCTAAGGAGTTCCGCACCCCTCTAGCACGCTAGCAGCACCTAACGTCTACTGCAGCACCTGCGGCGAGCAACGACATCACGGCGGCAACGGAGCAACGGCGAGGCGATGCAAAGCCCTAGGCGGCACGGCGACTGCACAGGAAGCTTCTACGCGGCTCACTGGAGCGAACGGGTAGCACAACACGACCTAGAGGGGCCGGAACACTCGCCGGCGACGAGGTCCGACGGCGACGCGATCGGGCGCTCGGTGAACTAGGTGATAGAGGGCGGGCAGGAAAGAAAAAAAATGGTGCGGGGAGAGAGAGGAGCTCACCACGAGCACGGCGGTGTGCTCGGCTGGCCCAGTCATGGACGGAGTCGACGACGGCGGCTCTCGATAACCTACGGCTGCGGGAGAGGAAGAAGAGGAAGAATAGCTTGTCGTGGAGGCGATCGGGTCCGCGTAGTCGACGTAGAGGAAGGAGTCGACATCGTGGAAGCGGACGGACAGCGTTGGCGAGGCTGAGGTCGACGCGGGGCTCGCCGGCGACGTGGTCGCGCTCTCAGATGCGCTCGGGCATCAATGGGATCGACGGATCTGGGGGTGCTCGGCTCTCTAGGCGGCAACGAGGGGAAAGGGAAACCCTAGGAGAAGGGAGAGGACGAGTTGCGGGTTTAAAAAGGGGGCGGCGACGGCCTTGACGTCCGTGAACTCACGGTGCGACGGTGAGCGCCGGCGTGCTCTGGTTTGGCTAACGGAGGAAGACGGTGACGCGGCCTGTGCCACAGATAGGTGGGACCGCGGGGCAAAAAGGCCACGGCGCAACGGCGCTGCTGTTGGCTGGGCCTGCGGGTGGAGTTGGGCTGCGCTGCGGAGAGAAAGGAGAGATGGGCCTAGGGGAAGAGAGAAGGAGGAGGAGGCCTAGGGTGCACTACACTGGCTGCTGCTTTTTCTTCTTCTTCTTTATTTCTTCAGGCAGAACAGAAAAAGAAAAGCATAGAAATAAATAAGAAGAGTTAGGGGAAAAGAAAAATATCCCCATGCTCAGAGATTTATGCCCTATTTAAATAAATTGACTTGGACATTTTTAGAGGCAGAAAAATAAAAGGAGTTTGAATATGGCTCAAACTCTTGATATTTTAAAACCCAACCAAATCATTTTCAAAAGGGCTGATATTTGGTGAAGAGGTTGTAGGCATGGTGCAAGATTCATAGGGGAAGAAAGAACAAAACTGGGCTTGGTTATGAGGCTTGCACAAAAGAGCAAAGATAGGGCAGAAGAAAAGAAAGAAGAAGAAGAAGAAGAAGAAACAGAATAAGAAGAGGGAGAAGGGGATAGGGTTAGCTAGGCATGGCCAAACCTCACACAACAACATCACAAGTCCTCACTCTCACTCAACAATAAAGTAAACTAGTATGCCATGATGATATGATGATTAGCAATGCAATGATGCAAAAATAATAAAAGATATGGCAATGCAAAAAAAATAAAAAACAAGAACCCCCAAGGATAATGACAAGGATCAAAGAGGAAGCTTTATTGCCATTATTGGAAAGTGTTACATATGGGGCATTACAGGGCGTCATGGTGTGAGGACCCACAAGTATAGGGGGTCATTGTAGTCCTTTTGATAACTAAGAGTGTTGAACCCAACGAGGAGTAGAAGGAAATGACAATCGGTTTTCAGCAAGGTAATGTCTGCAAGCACTGAAACTGTTGGTAACAGGTAGTTTGATAGCAAGATAATTTGTAACGAGAAAGTAACGGTAACGATAAATAAAGTGCAGAAATGTAGCCCAATCCTTTTGTGGGAAAGGACAGGCCCAAACGGTCTCTTATAATAAGCAAAGCGTTCTTGAGGGTACATGGGGATTTCATCTAGTCACTTTCATCATATTGGTTTGATTTGCATTCGCTACTTTGATAATTTGATATGTGGGTGGACCGGTACTTAGGTTTTGTTCTTACTTGAACAAACCTCCCACTTATGATTAACCCCTTCGCAAGCATCCGCAACTATGAGAAAAGTACTAAGATAAAATCTAAACATATCATTAAACATATGGATCCAAATCAGTCCCTTACGAAGTAGCGCATAAACTAGGGTTTAGGTGAAGTGTCATGCAGTCGATGTTCACATGACCCCACTAAGGGAATCACAACATACATATCATCAAAATATCGAACACATATCTAGTTCACATGATTACTTGCAACCTGATTTCTCCCATGACCTCAAGAACAAAAGTAACTACTCACAAATGATAATCATGCTCAATATCAGAGGGGTATTAAATAGCATAATGGATATGAACATTTCATCATCCACCAAATAAACCATATAGTGATCAACTACAAGATGTAATCAACACTACTAGTCACCCACAGGTACCAATCTGAGGTTCCGATACAAAGATTGAACACAAGAGATGAACTAGGGTTTGGGAGGAGATGGTGCCATTGAAGATGTTGATGAAGATTGGCCTCCCAAAGATGATAGGTTTGTTGGTGATGACGATGGCTTCGATTTCACCCTCCGGGAGGGAAGTTCCCCTGGTGGAATCACTCCGCCGGAGGGCAAAATTGCTCCGACACAAGTTCCACCTCGAGACGTCGGCGTTCTGTCCTGAAAGTCCTCTCCTTATTTTTTTTCTATGTCAAAAGACCTTATATACCAGAGGATGGGCATCAAAGGTGGGTCGGGCTGGCCACAACCCACCAGGGCGCGCCTTGGGGGCCTGGCGTGCCCTGGTGTCTTGTGGTCACCAGGTGCCCCCCTCTGATGGTTATTTTCCCAGTATTTTTTATATATTCCAAAATAATTCTCCATAAATTTTCAACTTCTTTGGAGATGTGCAGAATAGGTGTCTTGACGTAGCTTTTCCAGGTCCAGAATTCCAGCTGCCAGTATTCTCCCTCTTTGTGTATACCTTGCATATTATGAGAGAAAATACATTAGAATCACTCCATAAAGCACTATTATCCATAAAGCATTATTATGCATAAAACATTATAAATAATAGTAGGAAAACATGATGCAAAATGGACGAATCAACTCCCCCAAGCTTAGACCTCGCTTGTCCTCAAGCGAAAACCGATATAAAAAAATCATATCCACATGTTTAGAGAGAGAGAGAGGTGTCGATAAAAACAAAATACAGACATAGTAGAATCATGCTTATTATTAGAACAACAACAAACTTTATCAATATGCTTTATCATATAACTTATCATAGACAAGTAACAATTCATCACAACATAGAAGTAGAAGGCATAAACTTTATTGAAAACCAACAAACTATGTTCTCAGTCAACTTTTCTACTACAATTCATCATATTTTCAAGAAGGGTCACGTACCAGAGCCTTTTGGCGAGTCCACATACTGAACCATCTTTTAATCTTCTATGATTGCTAACACTCAGAGCATACCCATGAGCAAAAAGTTTCAACTACACACATAAAAAGACAGGGGCTTATAATTTCGCCTCCCAAGGTATTCACCTCAAGGGTGATGTCAACAATAATAACTCATGCTCACTCATATCCAAATGGATATATGTGCCTAGATCGTTCCTCGCCACATGATGCTTGCGAAAATAGAAAATGAAAAGGAATAGGGAAGAATACTTTGACTCTTTCATAAAAGTAAATACATAAAAGTAAAAGATAGGCCCTTCGCAGAGGGACGCAAAGGTTGTCATGCGCTTTTTGTTTGCGTGCCCAACCCCTTAATGCAAAAGAACGTCACGTTATATTGCCCCTTATGATAGCAAGCTTTACTATGCATTATGTCGCTTTTATTACTTTGACATTACAAGTTCATACAACGCTCAATTTTCTCTTACACTAAATGATCAAACCCATTTAAAAAGCAACTTTTATTGCCTTGTTGCACCGATGACAACTTACTTGAAGGATCTTACTCAATCCATAGGTAGGTATGGTGGACTCTCAAAACATGAGTTGGGTTTAGGGTTTTTGGATGCACAAGTAGCATCTCTACTTAGTGTGGAGTTTTGGCTAGCAAAGATATTGAGCAAGCACCACATGTTGATGGATCTATGACAATATAACTTCTATGTGAGTATGAACAAACATAACTCATTATGTTGTCTTCCTTGTCCAACGTCAACAATTTTGACATATAATAATTAATGGGGGCTCACAATCATACAAGATGTGCAAGCTGGTGTATTTGCATGTGAATGTTCTCTTTCCTTTTTAATTCTTTCATGAGTTGCATCATTGACCAATGCTATTTTTATCAATCTCCAACGAATTTTACCATTTATACTTTTTCTTATGTGATGTCATTACTTACCATAAGATTAGCATATGATATTTTTCATTATTTATTTTTATTTGATTGCAACAAGAAAGTAAAGAAACAAAAATCTAAAACTAAACTTTATTATATAACTCTCACTCGATTACATAGATAGATAGATCACGAAACTAACACTCATAAATAGATCATTCTAAACTTTTATTCAACTAAATCACAAAATAACTAATGATCGAAGTAAGATAGGTAAAGGTAAACAAAAGTGATGGTGATACGATACCGGGGCATCTCCCCCAAGCTTGGCACAAGCCAAGGGGAGTGCCCATACCCGTGTACTCAAGTCTCCTTCGGTGGGGAAGATGATGATGATGGTGGGGACAAGGCAGTAATATTCTTCTTCTCCAGCTTGCGTCGGAGGCTAAAATTATCCTCCCTAAGATCCTCATTATCTAGCTCATGCCTTAATATCTTCCTGCATAATGCTGCCTCGCTATCCTGCAGAAAACAAGAAGGGGTAGATTGGGTCTTAATGTTGTTGGGGAGGCTTGACCTCTTAAACTCCACGTGCATATCTCCAGGTTGAGGTGGAGGAACTTCGTCTTCATCTAAGGATGCATCCTCTAGATCAGTGTCCTCCTCATCCGTGAACCACACATAGGGTAAGGTATCCTTAAAGACATTTGGATCTAGAGGATGGTACGAAACATGGCTCTCTCCCTCCGAATCCAGAGATGACATATCTTCAGATCTGTCAGAAAAACAACACGAAACATGAACATAGGATTTTCTGCGATGCGGTGGCCGAATCGTCCGGGGGTATATACAAAGATTTTTTTATCTTGGGAAACAAGAATATGGAAGGAAAACGAAGTCGGGAAGGTACCTGAGGGGGCACAACCCACTAGGGCGCGCCCTGGTGTATTGTGCTCACCTCATTTGCCTTCCTAGTTATTCCTTAATTTCCTAATTTTTGTAATATTCCAAAACTGGTAGAAAATATTTTTGCAGATTTTCGGAGTCCTTTTACTTACCGTATCATGTACCTCCTCTTTTTCAGGGTTCTGGAGTGTTCTAGAAGGTTTATTTTATGTGTTCCTCCAGTTTCATGGTTTGGATAACATTACTTTCAAGATTAATAGGCATACCTGAGATATAGTGTTTAATTCTTTGTCCATTGACCACCTTCGGGTTAGTACCTTCATCATTATTAATTTTGATAGCTCTAGAGCGATAAACCTCTTCGATAATATATGGTCCTTCCCATTTGGAAAGAAGTTTTCCTGCAAAAAATCTAAAACGAGAGTTGTACAAAAGAACACATTATCCAACTTTGAACTCCCACTTTTGGATTCTTTTGTCATGTTATCTTTTAAATTTTTCCATAAATAATTTGGCATTTTCATAAGCTTGGGTTCTCCATTCATCTAGTGAGATTATATCAAATAACCACTTTTCACCGACAAGTTTAAAATCATAGTTAAGTTCTTTAATTAAGCTATCATCAATAGGTAGTGGGTCATCAAGAATATTTTCTAACCTAGAGCAGATACGGGGTTCTCGGCTCCTTTCCTATCAGTGATATGTAAGTCAAATTCTTGTAGCAAGAGAACCCACCTAATGAGTCTAGGTTTAGCATCTTTATTTTCCATAAGATATTTTATAGCAGCATGATCAGTGTGAACAATTACTTTGGAATCAACAATGTAGGATCTAAATTTATCACAAGCAAACACAACTGCTATTTTTTCAATGCTAGCATAATTTCTTTGAGCATTGTCTAGAGTTTTGCTAGCATAATGGACAACATTTAATTTCTTATCAACTCTTTGTCCTAGAACAGCACCAACGTCATAATCACTAGAATCACACATAATTTCAAAGGCAAGTTCCAATCAGGTGGTTGAACAATAGGTGCGATGGTTAAGGATTTCTTAAGTGTTTCAAAGGCTTCTATGCAATCATCATAAAAAACAAAAGGAACATCCTTTTGTAAAAGATTAGTAAGAGGCCTAGAAATTTTAGAGAAGTCTTCAATAAACCTCTTATAGAAACCAACACGACCAAGGAAGCTACAAATACCTTTAATATCTTTAGGACATGGCATTTTCTCAATTGCATCAACTTTAGCTTTATCCACTTGAATACCTCATTCAAAAAATATATGCCCCAAGATAATACCTTCATTAACCATAAAGTGGCACTTCTCCCAATTCAAGACAAGATTAGTTTGCTCCCATCTCTACAAAACTCGATCAAGGTTGCTTCAGCAATCATCCAAAGAAGTTCCGTAAACAGAGAAATCATCCATGAAAACCTCAACCAACTTTTCACAAAAATCAGATAAGCAATCATACATCTTTGAAAGGTAGCAGGTGCATTGCATAAACCAAAAGGCATACATTTATAAGCATAAGTTCCAAAAGGACAAGTAAAGGTGGTTTCTCTTGATCAGGTTGTGATACATGTATTTGAGAGAAACTAGAATATCCATCAAGAAAGCAAAATTGTGTGTGCTTAGATAGTCTTTCTAGAATTTGATCAATCTAGCCAGAGGGTAATAATATTTTCTAGTACATTTATTTAATTTTCTAAAATCAATTACCGTTCTATAGCTAGTAACAATTCTCTGTGGGAGTTTGGAATTACTTGCAGATTGAATGGATTGACAGTTCTGATATGTATCAAATTGCTAAACAAGCTAGAAGAGATTTTGGTCAGCCTTTCTTTACAGAAGTGGTCTTCTTGGCATGGTGGAATATTTGGAAAGTCATAAATGATAAAGCCTTCATACACATTCCCCCAACCTTCAGACAGTGGAGAGCTGGCTTCACCCATGACATCACCATGATCTCTCACAGGATCAAAGCCAGATTCAGAGATGCACTCCTCAAATGGATAGATTTTCTTCCCCCTTGAACTTTATTTCTGCCATTAGCTATGTAAGTAGTAGGTTTTTCTCTTTTTCATAGTGTAGCCCCTCCCCCCTTCCCCCCTCAGAAGGTTGTATATACTTGCACTTATTTTTCAATAAAATGCTATGAGGTGTAAGCCTTGCAGTCTTCATGGTAAAAATAATAATTCTTTGTGGGATAAGTTCATTTTTATCATTAGGAACAACAGTGATACCTCCCTTCTTAGGGACACAATGAACACGACTTACTCATCTACTATCAACTATGGGATAGATTATACCTACTTCCAGAAGTTTTAGTATTTCCGTTCTTACCACTTGTTTCATCTTAGGATTCAATCGTTGTTGGTGATCAACAATGGGTTTAGCATCAGGTTCCATATTGATCTTGTGCTGACATAGAGTGGGACTAATGCCCTTAAGATCATCAAGAGTATATCCAATAGCGGCACGGTGCTTGCTCAGAGTTTTAATAATCTTTCTTCTTCATGTTCTAAAAGGTTAGCACTAATAATAACAGGATATATCCTTTTCTCATCAAGATAATGTTATTTCAAAGTGTCAGGCAATTGCTTTAATTCAAACACAAGATCACCTTTAGATGGAGGACCTCCAAGAGTTTCAATAGGAAAATTTTGTTTTAGGGGAGGTTGTTGTCCAAAGAATATTTTATATATTTCATTTCTTTCACGCAAGTGCATATCATTTTCATGGTCAATCAAATGTTGTTCTAATGGATCAGTAGGTGGTACGGCAATACAAGCAAGACCAATTATTTCATCTTTGCTATGTAATTCTTCATTATGCCGTTGTCTACTAAACTTGGAAAAATTAAACTCATGAGACACATCACCAAGACTAACACTGACATTTTATTTTTCGCAATCTATCTTAGCATTGACAATGTTCAAGAAAGGTCTACCAAATATAATGGGACAAACATCATCTTGTGGGGAACCAAGAACTAGAAAATCAATAGGATATTTTATTTTCCCACACAAGACTTCAACATATCTAACGATCCCAAGTGGTGTGATGGCGTCTCGGTTTGCAAGTTTAATAGTAACATCTATGTCTTCTATTTCAGCGAGGGCTATGCCATTCATAATTTCTTGGTATAGAGTAAAAGGAATAGCACACACACTAGCACCCAAATCACATAAGCCATGGTAGCACTGATATCCTATTTTAACTGAGGCAACAACATGCCAACTATAGGTCTATGTTTATCCTTTTCATCGGGTTTGAAATTCTAGCAACTTCACCAACGAAATAAATAACATGCCCATCAATATTATCGACCAAGACATCTTTAACCATAGCAACACTAGGATCTACTTTAATTTGTTCATGAGGTTTAGGTGCTTTAATATTACTTTTGCGAACCACAGCTGAAACCTTAGCATGTTCCTTTATCCTAATAGGGAAAGGCGGTTTTTTTAATATAAGTGGTAGGCACAGCTGGATCAACATTGTAAATGATAGTTTCATCCTTAGCTATTACCGATTCTTTAATTTGTTCTTCAATAGGGGGGTGATATTTAAAAATACTTCTCCTTAGGGAGGTCCGAAGGAAATATGCCCTAGAGGCAATAATAAAGTTGTTATTTATATTTCCTTGTATATCATGATAAATGTCTCTTATTCATGCTAGAATTGTATTAACCGGAAACTTGATACATGTGTGAATACATAGACAAAACAAAGTGTCCCTAGTATGCCTCTACTAGACTAGCTCATTAATCAAAGATGGTTATGTTTCCTAACCATGGACATGTGTTTTCATTTGATCAACATGATCACATCATTAGGAGAATGATGTGATGGACAAGACCCATACGTTAGCTTAGCACTATGATCGTTTAGTTTTACTGTTATTGCTTTCTTCATGACTTATACATGTTCCTCTAACTATGAGATTATGCAACTCCCGAATACCGGAGGAACACCTTGTGTGCTATCAAACTCCACAACGTAACTGGGTGATTATAAAGATGCTCTACATGTGTTTCTGAAAGTGTTTGTGGTGTTGGCATAGATCAAGATTAGGATTTGTCACTCTGAGTGTCGGAGAGGTATCTCTGAGCCCTCTCGGTAATACTCATCATAATAAGCCTGGCAAGCAAATGACTAATGAGTTAGTCACGAGAAGATGTATTACGGAACAAATAAAGAGACCTGCTGGTAATGAGATTGAACTATGTATGATGATACCAAAGATAGAATCTCGGGCAAGTAACATACCAATGACAAAGGGAACAACGTATGTTGTTATGCGGTTTGACCAATAAAGATCTTCGAAGAATATGTAGGATCCAATATAAGCATCCACGTTCTGCTATTGGTTATTGACCGGAGATGTGTCTTGGTCATGTCTACATAGTTCTTGAACCCGTAGGGTCCGCACGCTTAACGTTCGATGACGATCGGTTTTATGAGTTTATGTGTTTTGATGTACCGAAGGTTGTACGGAGTCCCAAATGAGATCACTGACATGAGAGGAGTCTCGAAATAGTCGAGACATAAAGATTGATATATTTGAAGGTTATATTCGGACACCAGATGGGTTCTCAAATGTATCGGGTATTTTTCGGAGTACCAGGAGGTTACCGGAACCCCCAGGGAGTATATGGGCCTTATTGGGCCCTAGTGGAGAAAGAGGGCAGCAAGCATGTGGTGGGGCGCGCCCCCCTAGGCCCAAACTGAATTGGTTTAGGGTTTGGGGGGGCGTCCCCCTTCCTTCTCCCCTCCTCCTCTTTACTCCTTTTCCTAGTAGGACTAGGAAAGGGTGGAACCTACTCCTACTAGGAGTAGGACTCCACCCCTTGGGCGCGCCCCCTATGGCCGGCCCCCTCCTCCCTCCCTCCTTTATATACGTGGGCAGGTGGCACCCCATAGACACACAAGTTGATTTCTTAGCCATGTGCGGTGCCCCCCTCCACAGTTACACACCTGACACCTCGGTCATATTGTTGCAGTGCTTAGGCAAAGCAATGCATCGGTAACTTCATCATCACCATCACGATGTCGTCGTGCTGACGAAACTCTCCCTTGGCCCCAACTAGATCAAGAGTACGAGAGATGTCACCGAGCTAAATGTGTGCAGATTGCGGAGGTGCCGTGCGTTCGGTACTTGGTCGGTTGGATCACGAAGACGTTCGACTACATCAACCACACTATTAAACGCTTCTGCTTTCGGTCTAAAAGGGTACGAGGACACACTATCCCATCTCATTGATATGCTTCTCTTAGATAGATCTTGCGTGATCGTAGGAATTTTTTTTAAAATACTATGTTCCCCAACAATGGCATCATGAGCCAGGTCTATGCGTAGATGATATGCACGAGTAGAACACAATGAGTTGTGGGCGATAAGTCATACTGCTTACCAGCATGTCATACTTTGATTCGGCGGTATTGTTGGATGAGGCGGCCCAGACCGACATTACATGACCACGCTCATGAGACTGGTTCTACCGTCGTGCTTCGCACAAAGGTGGAAAGTGGGTGTTTATTTCTCCAACTTTATTTGAATCCAGTGTGACTATGCCCGGTCCTTGTGAAGGTTAAAACAACACACTTGACGAAAAATCATTGTGGTTTTGATGCGTAGGTAAGAACAGTTCTTGCTAGAAGCCCATAGCAGCCACGTAAAACTTGCAACAACAAAGTAGAGGACGTCTGACTTGTTTTTGCAGGGCATGTTTTGATGTGATATGGTCAAGACAAGATGAGTTATAGGTTATTGTATGAGATGATCATGTTTTGTAAATTATCGACAATCGACAGGAGCCTTATGGTTGTCTCTTTATTGTATGAATTGTGAAAGCCATGTAATTGCTTTACTTTATCACTATGAGTTAGTGATAGTAGTAGTAGCAATAGTTGGCAAGACGACCACGACGTTGTGATGAAGATCATGGTGTCAAGCCGGTGACGTTGGAGATCATGACGATGCTTTGGAGATGGAGATCAAAAGCACAAGATGATGATGGCCATATCATGTCACATATTTTGATTGCATGTGATGTTTATCTTATTATGCTTCTTATTTTGCTTAGTACGGTGGAAGCATTATAAGATGATCCCTTACAAAATTTCAAGGCACAAGTGTTCTCCCTGAGTACGCACCATTGCGATAGTTTGTCGTGCCGAGACACCACGTGATGATCGGGTGTGATAGGCTCTACGTTCAAATACAATGGGTGTATGACAGTTTTGCACATGCAGAATACTCGGGTTAAACTAGACGAGCCTAGAATGTACAGACATGGCCTCGGAACACTAAAGACCGAAAGGTCAAGCGTGAATCATATAGTAGATATGATCACATAAGATGTTCACCATTGAAAACTAGTCCATCTCACGTGATGATCGGACATGGTTTATTTGATTTGGATCATGTGATCATTTAGATGAATAGAGGGATGTCTATCTAAGTGGGAGTTCTTTAGTAATATGATTAAGTGAACTTTAATTTATCATGAACTTAGTCCTGATAGTTTTTGCATATCTATGTTATTTTAGATCAATGGCCCGTGCTACTGTTCCTTTGAATTTTAAGGCGTTCCTAGAGAAAGCTAAGTTGAAAGATGATGGTAGCAACTACACGGACTGGGTCCGTAACTTGTGGATTATCCTCATTGCTGCATAGAAGAATTATGTCCTTGAAGCACAACTAGGTGACAGGCCTGCTGCAGGAGCAACTCCTGACGTTATGAACGTCTCGCAACCTCGTTCTGATGACTACTCTATAGTTCAGTGTACCATGCTTTATAGCTTAGAATCAGGACTTGAAAGATGTTTTGAACGTCATGGAGCATATGAGATGTTCCAAGAGTTGAAGTTAATATTTCAAGCAAATGCCCGAATTGAGAGATATGAAGTCTCCAATAAGTTCTATAGCTGCAAGATGGAGGAGAACAGTTCCATCAGTGAACACTTACTCAGAATGTCTGGGTACTACAATCACATGACTCAACTTGGATGCAAAGTTGATGAAGATAGTGTTATTGATATAGTTCTTCAATCACTGCCACCAAGCTATAAAGGCTTCATGATGAACTATAATATGACAGGGATGCAGAAGACAATTCCCGAGATCTTCGCTATGCTCAAAGCTGTAGAGGTAGAAATAAAAAAGGAGCATCAAGTGTTGATGGTTAACAAGACCACTGGTTTGAAGAAAAAGGGCAAGGGAAAGAAGGGGAACTTCAAGAAGAATAGCAAGCCAGTTCTACTCCCGCGAAGAAACCCAAGTCTGGAGCCAAACCTGAAACTGAGTGATCCTACTACAAAGGGACTGGACAGTGGAAGCAGGACTGCCCCAAGTATCTGGCGGATAAGAAGGATGGAAAAGTGAACAAAGGTATATTTTATATACATGTTATTGATGTGTACCTTACTAATGCTCGTAGTAGCACCTGGGTATTTGGTACTGGTTCGGTTGCTAATATTTGTACCTCGAAATAGGGGCTACGGATTAAACGAAGATTAGCTAAGGACGAGGTGACGATGCGCGTGGGAAATGGTTCCAAAGTTGATGTGATCGTCGTCGGCACGCTACCACTACATCTACCATTGGGATTAGTTTTAGACCAAAATAATTGTTATTTGGTGCCAGCGTTGAGCATGAACATTATAGCTGGATCTTGTTTGTTGCGACACAGTTATTCATTTAAATTAGAGAATAATGGTTGTTCTATTTATATGAGTAATATCTTTTATGACCATGCACGCTTGATGAATGGTCTGTTTTTGTTGGATCTCGATCCTAGTGATACACATATTCATAATATTGAAGCCAAAAGATGCAAAGTTGATAATGATAGTGCAACTTATTTGTGGCACTGCCGTTTAGGTCATATTGGTGTAAAGCACATGAAGAAACTCCATAATGATGGACTTTTGGAAACACTTGATTATTAATCACTTGGTGCTTGCGAACCATGCCTCATGGGCAAGATGACTAAAACTCCATACTCCGGAACAAAGGAGCGAGCAATTGACATATTGGAAATCATACATACTGATGTATACGGACCAATGAGTGTTGAGCCTCGCGGCGGGTATCGTTATTTTCAGACCTTCGCTGATGATTTGAGCAGATATGGGTATATCTACTTGATGAAACACAAGTCTAAAATATTTGAAAAGTTCAAAAAAAAATCAGAGTGAAGTAGAGAATCATCGTAACAAGAAAATAAAGTTTCTATGATCTGATCGCGAAGGTGAATATTTGAGTTACGAGTTTGGTCTTCATTTGAAACAATGTGGAATAGTTTCACAACTCACGCCACCTGGAACACCACAACGTAATGGTGTGTCCGAACATCGTAACTGTACTTTATTAGATATGGTGTGATCTATGATGTCTCTTACCGATTTACCACTATCGTTTTGGGGTTATGCTTTAGAGACAACTGCATTCACGTTAAATAGGGCACCATCTAAATCCGTTGAGATGATGCCTTATGAACTGTGGTTTAGCAAGAAACACAAGTTGTCGTTTCTTAAAGTTTGGGGCTGCGATGCTTATGTGAAAAAGCTTCAACCTAATAAGCTCGAACCCAAATAGGAGAAATGTGTCTTCATAGGATACCCGAAGGAGACTGTTGGGTACACCTTCTACCACAGATCCTAAGGCTAGATATTCATTGCTAAGAATGGATCCTTTCTAGAGAAGGAGTTTCTCTCGAAAGAAGTGAGTGGGAGGAAAGTATAACTTGATGAGGTAATTGTACCTTCTCCCGAATTGGAAAGTAGTTCAACACAGAAACTAGTTCCGGTGATTCCTACACCAATCAGTGAGGAAGCTAATGATTATGATCATGAAACTTCAGATCAAATTACTACTGAACCTCGTAGGTCAACCAGAGTACGTTCCGCACCAGAGTGGTACGGTAACCCTGTTCTGGAAGTCATGTTACTAGACCATGATGAACCTACGAACTATGAGGAAGCAATGATGAGCCCAGATTCCGCAAAATGGCTTGAGGCCATGAAATCTGAGATGGGATCCATGTATGAGAACAAAGTGTGGACTTTGGTTGACTTGCCCGATGATCGGAAAGCCATTGAAAATAAATGGATCTTTAAGAGGAAGATTGATGTCGATGGTAATGTTACTGTCTACAAAGCTCGACTTGTTGCAAAAGGTTTTTGACAAGTTCAAGGTGTTGACTACCATGAGACTTTCTCACCCGTAGCGATGCTTAAGTCTGTCCGAATCATGTTAGCAACTGCCACATTTTATGATTATGAAATCTGGCAAATGGATGTCAAAACTGCATTCCTTAATGTATATCTCAAAGAAGAGTTGTATACGATGCAACCAGAAGGTTTTGTCGATCCTAAAGGTGCTAACAAAGTGTGCAAGCTCCAGCGATCCATCTATGGACTGGTGCAAGCATCTCGGAGTTGGTATATACGCTTTGATGAGGTGATCAAAGCATATGGTTTTATACAGACTTTTGGAGAAGCCAGTATTTATAAGAAAGTGAGTGGGAGCTCTCTAGAATTTCTGATATTATATGTGGATGACATATTGTTGATTGGAAATGATATAGAATTTCTGGATGGCATAAAAGGATACTTGAATAAGAAGTTTTCAATGAAAGACCTCGGCGAAGCTGCTTATATATTAGGTATCAAGATCTATAGAGATAGATCAAGACGCTTAATTGGACTTTCACAAAGCACATACCTTGATAAAGTTTTGAAGAAGTTCAAAATGGATCAGTCAAAGAAAGGGTTCTTGCATTGTTACAAGTTGTGATGTTGAGTAAGACTCAATGCCGGACCACCGCAGAAGATAGAGAGAAAACGAAAGTCATTCCCTATGCTTCAGCCATAGGTTCTATCATGTATGCAATATGGTGTACCAGACCTGATGTGTTCCTTGCAATAAGTCTAGCAGGGAGGTATCAAAGTAATCTAGGAGTGGATCAATGTACAGCGGTCAAGAACATCCTAAAGTACTTGAAAAGGACAAAAGATATGTTTCTCGTTTATGGAGGTGACAAAGAGCTCGTTGTAAATAGTTTTGTTGATTCAAGATTTGACACTGATCCGGATGACTCTAAGTCACAAACCGGATACGTATTTTTGTTGAACGATGGAGCTGTCAGTTGGTGCAGTTCCAAGCAGAGCGTCGTGGCGGGATCTACGTGTGAAGCGGAGTACATAGCTGCTTCGGAAGCAGCAAATGAAGGACTCTGGATGAAGGAGTTCATATCCGATCTAGGTGTAATACCTAGCGCATCGGGTCCAATGAAAATCTTTTGTGACATCACTGGAGCAATACCTTAGCGAAGGAATCCAGCTTTCACAAGAGAACCAAGCACATCAAGAGACGCTTCAACTCCATCCGCGATCAAGTCAAGGAGGGAGACATAGAAATATGCAAGATACATATGGATCTGAATGTTGCAGACCCATTGACTAAGCCTCTTCCACGAGCAAAACATGATCAGCACGAGGACTCCATGGGTGCTAGAATCATTACTATGTAATCTAGATTATTGACTCTATTGCAAGTGGGAGACTGAAGAAAATATGCCCTACAGGCAATAATAAAGTTGTTATTTATATTTCCTTGTATATCATGATAAATGTCTTTTACTCATGCTAGAATTGTATTAACCGGAAACTTGATACATGTGTGAATACATAGACAAAAAAAGTGTCCCCAGTATGCCTCTACTAGACTAGCTCATTAATTAAAGATGGTTGTGTTTCCTAACTATAGACATGTGTTGTCATTTGATCAACGGGATCACATCATTAGGAGAATGATGTGATGGACAAGACTCATCTGTTAGCTTAGCACTATGGTCGTTTAGTTTTACTGTTATTGTTTCTTCATGACTTGTACATGTTCCTCTAACTATGAGATTATGCAACTCCCGCATACCAGAGGAACACCTTGTGTGCAATCAAACGTCACAACATAACTGGGTGATTATAAAGATGCCCTACAGGTGTTTCCGAGAGTGTTTGTGGTGTTGGCATAGATCAAGATTAGGATTTGTCACTCCGAGTGTCGGAGATGTATCTCTGGGCCCTCTCGGTAATACTCATCATAATAAGCCTTGCAAGCAAATGACTAATGATTTAGTCATGAGATGATGTATTACGGTACAAGTAAAGAGACTTGCCAGTAATGAGATTGAACTAGGTATGATGATACCGACGATAGAATCTCGAGCAAGTAACATACCGATGACAAAGGGAACAAAGTATGTTGTTATGCGGTTTGACCCATAAAGATCTTCGAAGAATACATAGGATCCAATATGAGCATCAATGTTCTGCTATTGGTTATTGACCGGAGATGTGTCTTGGTCATGTCTACATAGTTCTCGAACCCGTAGGGTCCGCACGCTTAACGTTCGATGACGATCGGTATTATGAGTTTATGTGTTTTGATGTATCAAAGGTTGTTCGGAGTCCCAGATGAGATCACTGACATGACGAGGAGTCTCGAAATGGTCGAGACATAAAGATTGATCTATTTGAAGGTTATTTTCGGACACCGGAAGGGTTCTGAAGTGTATCGGGTATTTTTCGGAGTACTGGGAGGTTACCGGAACCCCCCGGGGAGTCTATGGGCCTTATTGGGCCCTAGTGGAGAAAGAGGGCAGCAAGCATGTGGTGGGGTGCCCCCCCTCTAGGCCCAAACCGAATTGGTTTAGGGTTTGGGGGGCCGGCCCCCCTTCCTTCTCCCCTCCTCCTCTTTCCTCCTTTTCCTAGTAGAACTATGAAAGGGTGGAACCTACTCCTACAAGGAGTAGGACTCCACCCCTTGGGCGCGCCCCTTATGGCCGGCCCTCCTCCTCCCTCTCTCCTCTATATACGTGGGGAGGGGGCACTCCATAGACACACAAGTTGATTTCTTAGCCGTGTGCGGTGCCCCCCTCCACAGTTACACACCTCGATCATATTGTCGCAGTGCTTAGGCGAAGCAATGCATCTATAACTTCATTATCACCGTCACCACGCCATCGTGCTGATGAAACTCTCCCTCAACCTCAACTGGATCAAGAGTACGAGGGATGTCACCGAGCTGAACGTGTGCAGATTGCGAAGGTGTCGTGCGTTCGGTACTTGATCGGTTGGATCACGAAGATGTTCGACTACATCAACCACGTTACTAAACGCTTCCGCTTTCGGTCTATGAGGGTACGTGGACACACTCTCCCCACTCGTTTCTATGCTTCTCCTAGATAGATCTTGCATGATCGTATGATTTTTTTTTGAAGTACTACGTTCCCCAATAGTGGCATCATGAGCCAGGTCTATGCGTAAATGATATGCACGAGTAGAACACAATGAGTTGTGGGTGATAATAGTCATACTGCCTACCAGCATGTCATACTTTGATTCGGCGGTATTGCTGGATGAAGCGGCCCACACCGACATTACATGACCATGTTCATGAGACTGGTTCTACCGTCGTGCTTCGCACAAAGGTGGCAAGTGGGTGTTTATTTCTCCAACTTTAGTTGAATCGAGTGTGACTATACCCGGTCCTTGTGAAGGTTAAAACAACACACTTGATGAAAAATCATTGTGGTTTTGACGCGTAGGTAAGAACGGTTCTTTATAGAAGCCCATATCAGCCACGTAAAACTTGCAACAACAAATTAGAGGACGTCTAACTTGTTTTTGCAGGGCATGTTTTGATGCGATATGGTCAAGAGGAGATGAGTTATACGTTATTGTATGAGATGATCATGTTTTGTAAAATATCGACAACCGACAGGAGCCTTATGGTTATCTCTTTATTGTATGAATTGCGAAAACCATGTAATTGCTTTACTTTATCACTATGAGTTAGCGATAGTAGTAGTAGCAATAGTTGGCGAGATGATCATGACGCTGCGATGAAGATCATGGTGTCAAGCCGGTGACGATGGAGATCATGACGATGCTTTGGAGATGGAGAAAAGGACATGATGATGATGGCCATATCATATCACATATTTTGATTGCATGTGATGTTTATCTTATTATGCTTGTTATTTTGCTTAGTACGGCGGTAGCATTATAAGATGATTCCTTACAAAATTTCAAGGTACAAGTGTTCTCCCTGAGTATGCATCGTTGCGACAGTTCGTCATGCCGAGACACCACGTGATGATCGGGTGTGATAAGCTCTATGTTCAAATACAATCGGTATAAGACATTTATGCACATGAAGAATACTCGGGTTAAACTTGACGGGCCTAGCATGTACAGACATGGCCTCGAAACACTGAAGACCGAAAGGTCGAGCGTGAATCCTATAGTAGATATGATCAACGGAAGATGTTCACCATTGAAAACTACTCCATCTCACGTGATGATCGGACATGGTTTATTTGATTTGGATCACGTGATCATTTAGATGACTAGAGGGGTGTCTATCTAAGTGGGAGTTCTTTAGTAATATGATTAATTGAACTTTAATTTATCATGAACTTAGTCTTGATAATTTTGGCATATCTATGTTGTTGTATATCAATGGCCCGTGCTACCGTTCCTTTGAATTTTAATGCATTCCTAGAGAAAGCTAAGTCGAAAGATGATGGTAGCAACTGCATGGAGTAGGTCCATAACTTGAGGATTATCCTCATTTCTACACAGAAGAATTATGTAATGCCCAGGATGGGACTATATCTCCTACGTGTCGAGGCACGACTTAAAGATATAAGCCCATTCTGGAATGATCGCAAGTTTGGTACCTTTGCACATCTCATGTAAAAATAGGGATGAAAGCGGAAAAGATAGTTGGCTTACACTCGCCATGTCACACAATTCATTACATGTCCAAACATCATTCAAATAAACATCACAACCCGTCTACGGGTGAAGATCCAAATGAAAGATACCAAACATAACATTAAACCACATGTCTGAATCGCCCCTAGTAGAAACCTCTACTGATCGTCGGGATAGTGCACATAGTAACGGCTACGGTCCTCGTCGTACTCCCAGTACAGCTCGGTGCCGTCACTTGAGTAGACCGCCTGAGTACCTGCATCTAGTGTGGTGTAGAGTCTGTGAGCCACAGAGGACTCAGCAATCCCGTTCCCAGGTAACACGAATATCCAAGCCTTGGGTGTGGAACAAGGCTGAAGAAAGAACAAGAGGTTGCAGCAGCACTAGCACTAACTTACGTAAAAGAGAGCGAAAAGAGAAGTGCCTCGGACGGAAGATGATCACGAAGTGATCCTAACTAAACAAGTCAAACATAACCCCATCGTGTTCACTTCCCGAACCCCTTTCGGAAAATGACCGTCACGGTACTCACGCTGGTAGTGTATTCTGAACATGGTGTCAAGTTTTCTACAACCGGATATTAACAAATTCCCATCTGCCACATAACCGCGGGCACGGCTTTCGAAAGTTCATAACCCTGCAGGGGTGTTCCAACTTGGCCCATGACAAGCCCACGATCCGCGGAGTCGCAACTCCAAGGTGGGAAGGCCCGAGTATCCTCGGAATCCCGTGCTCAAAATACTCCGACTAAGGTAAGGCTAATCCAGCAAATCCTCCCGGCGTGCCGACACCCTGACAGTAGCCGCGCGTATCTAGTCTCAGGCCACGACCGGATGGGTGATGCTACGGGTTTTTACCAGACCTCGAGTTTCCTTGAGGTGGCCCCGCAGGACCCCCAGTTCGGACCAACACTCATGTGGACCACTGGCCCGGGGTTGTTGATTAAGAAGAGGGTTAATTACTCCCTATGCAAGTTTTTAGTTATTAGGCAAATAGTACCAATGTTGGGACTTGCTGGAAAAGACTTAGCACTTAGCGGTTTATCGAGGGGGTCCCATAACCCCAACCGTGTGAGGAACGCATAATCAAGGAACATAACACCGGTTTATACGGTTCCTAGGGCGGCATGAGTGGAACAAATCACCAAGCAAAAGGCTTAGCCTTCCACCCATTACCAATATATAGATGATTTCATTTAATAATTAATATAGTGTGATATCCCAACAAGCTTCAACAAGAAGCAAGAATCTTCAATCTTCTCCTGCAACTAGCAATGCTATAAGAGGGGCTGAGCGAAGCTTACTTAGCCAATCAAAGGTTTGCATAGGTAGGGTGGTTAAACAGGTTCATGGTTACAATAGGAGGCTGACAGGATAAACATGGGCATCGAGGCAAAACTATAGAGCGAGACTACTAGCAATAGGCAAATATAGTAATGATATCCGGGTCAGGTCATCTTGCCTGAAGAGTCGTCGATGGGATCATAAGGGGGCTCCTCGTTCTCAACCTCGGTAGTAACCTCGTTCTCGTACTCGGTCTCAGCTTCCGGCTCTACTCAAAACAAAACACACGAGGCACGAAATCAACAAGATGCAATGCGCAGACAACAGGATGCATGGCTGATGCACTATGGAAGCACTGCAGATGCACTTAGGAAGCACAGAAAGTCAACATAGGAAGCATAGAGTTACATCACAAGGAGCATGACAATATGCAAAAAGCAATATACTTCAAAACATGATAACATGAGGATATTATGAATCTACATGCAAAAACACACAAGTTACATATAGGACTTGCTCAAAACGGAGCAACGGGCTAAAAGATACACCCGAAACTATAAACATGCACAAGCTGAAAATAACAGCCACATAGCAACTTCGGAGCAAGAGATAAATAGTCTACAGCACTCAAACATCATGGCAAGAAGCATGGACATAAAGTAGACATATCCTACAGCAAACAATTCCATTGGAGCATCTCCAAAGGAGCCATGGATCAATAGCAACAAGCTATGCCATTTTGAACTTGACAGCAAAATCCTGACAGCAGTATTTTATAGCAACTTGGGAGCAAGAGTTAAATATGCTACAGCCACCCAACTAAACATGTGAGAGCATGAATGGATAGCCCACAACATATACAACAAGGAATCATCAAGAGTCACCCTAAAACTAGCATGGATTTGCCTAGAACAACAAGCAAACATGGCATCTGGAAATTACAGATTCCAGACTTAGTGAAATTTCACTAAGTGTTAAAACAGTAGTAACATCATGGCATCTTTGTGAGCAAGTTTCAGTCACCTCAAAGCATAAAATGGCAAGTGGTAAGCACCACAGCAAAGTACACATGATGGGGAATCCAAAACATCTAAGCCTGCATCAAGGGGACAACCACATCAATAGCAACGAGCTCCTCAACTAGGCATCTCGTAACAAGTTTAACAACATAACGGCCACATACACTTTTGCAAAGGAGATAAACATGGCAAGATGAAATCTATCATGCAAGCTAAAGCAACCATCATGTAGAGCATTTCATGATGAACATGTGGACATATCATTTGCATCATTTGGATAAACATGCAACAAGTTATCACATTGCAAACATGGCATGAAAACAACTACTAGCAACAGTTTATAACAAGTAGCACTCTTCTCATGAAGATTAAGACATCTAGATGACCTCAAACATGCATGGCACAATGGAACAAAACATAGTACAAGTCACCACGATCATTTTGACATATCATTTGCTCAAATCGGACATCCACAGCAAAAGTTATCCACAAAACAAAAAAGCATCAGACATTAAAAACTCTAGGGACTTAGTGGAATTGGAGCAACCTCAGGGTCAGATCTGGGTCAAACGGGAATGGTGGGGTCAACGCGGGCTACCGGGGCTGCGGATCCGGGTCGCAGCCCGATCTGGCCCACTAGGGTTTCGGCCCGAGCGATCGGATCGGGGCTGCCTGGCTCGGGGATCCTCCCGATCCCCTCGAGCGGACGAGGGCGCGGCGGCCTGGCTCGCCCGAGCGGTGGCCGGCGGCGGCTGGGAAGGCGGCGGGGCCGGCGAAGGTGGCGGGGCGCGGCGCCGGCCGGCGGAGTGGCGGCGGGGCGGTGAGGGGCCGGCGACGGCGGAGCTCCAGCTCGGGGCGCGCGTCGCGGGCTGGTACGACGAGGAGGGGAGGCCCTCCGGCGGCGCGGGGCCTCCCGCGAGCAGCGGCGGCGGCGGGGAGAATCCGGCGGCGGCGCGGCTGGCGGTAGAAGATGACCCGGGAGCGGGCCCACACGGCGGATGGAAGCACGGGCGGCGGGTCGGAAGCGCGATAGCGGTGAGGTGGAAGCATGCGCAGCGAGTTCGGAAGCACGGCGGCTCAACGGTAGAAGCACCGCGCGTCAATGGTGGAAGCACCGGCGGCGAACTGTGGAAACATTAGGGTTTCAGACGCGAAATTTGAGGTGGGTGGACGTTTATATAGGCACAAGGAGCTAGGGTTGTCCAAATGAGGGGAGGTTTTCGGCCACGAGATCACAATTGGATGGCCTAGATGAAGGGAGGGGTTTGAGTTGGGTTGGTGGGCTGTTGGAGGGGTTTCTTGGGCCTCAAAGAGGAGGTAATTTCAGCCCACGAGAATAATTGTTGGAGTATCAAACGAGCTCCAAACGCGACGAGATTTGACAGGCGGGTTACACACAACAAAACAACATCGCACGACAAGTATCACGCCAAACCGGAAACGTTACACGGCCAAACACCAAAGTAGGCCTCAGGGATGCCACGGACACGTGAGAGAGCTCCGGAACTCGAAACGGACAACGGGAAGGAACGAGTGGGACCGGATGCAAACGACAACACAAATGCAATGCAATGCACATGACAACATGATATGGATGAATGCCACACACGCACACGACAAAACGACAAAAAAAACCCGAAAAGACGAAGAACCCGGAATGGAACTGATGATGCCAAAGATATATATATTGCCCAAAAGGGAAAGTATTACATCCGGAGCATTACAAACTCTCCTCTACTACAAAAAGATCTCATCCCGAGATCTAGGACTGGAAGAAGGAAGGGTACTCGGAACGAAGGTGATCTTCTCGTTCCCACGTAGCTTCTCGGTCGGTATGATGTGACCACTTGACTTTCAAGAACTTGATTGACTTGTTGCTGGTCTTGCGCTCGGTTTCTTCGAGAATAGAAACGGGATGCTCTCGGTAAGACAAGTCTTGTTGAAGATCAATCTCCTCAAACGGAATGGTGCGTTCAGGTGTCTTGAAGCACTTGCGGAGTTGAGACACATGAAACACATCATGAACATTGGCGAAATTGGAAGGGAGCTCAAGTTGATAGGCTAGATCGCCTCTTTCGCCAAGAATCTTGAAAGGCCCGACGTATCTAGGAGAAAGCTTTCCTTTGATACCGAATCTTTGGGTTCCTTTCATCGGAGAAACACGAAGATAGACATGATCCCCAATGTTGAAGGCCAAATCACGATGCTTGCCGTCATAGTAGCTCTTCTGACGCGACTGAGCGGCCTTGAGATTCTCACGTATGACTTTGCACATTTCTTCGGCTTCTGAGATCAAGTCATTGCCAAGAAGTTGACGTTCACCAGTCTCGGACCAGTTGAGAGGGGTACGGCACTTTCTGCCATAGAGGATTTCAAACGGAGCTTTGCCGGCACTTGATTGGAAGTTGTTGTTGTAAGAGAACTCGGCAAATGGAAGGCAATCTTCCCATTTCATGCCAAAAGATATGACACAAGCTCTGAGCATGTCTTCTAGAATCTGATTCACTCTCTCGACTTGACCACTAGTTTGAGGGTGAAAAGCAGTGCTGAAATGAATCTTAGTGCCCATGGCAGACTGAAAGGAGTCCCAGAACTTTGAAGTGAACAAACTTCCACGGTCTAAGGAGATAACTTCAGGAATGCCATGTAAAGACACAATTCTGGAAGTGTACAATTCTGCCAGTTGAGCTCCATTGATGGATTCTTTGACTCGAAGAAAGTGAGCGACTTTGGTAAGCTTGTCAATCACCACAAAGATAGAATCATTCCCTCTCTTGGACTTAGGAAAGCCAGTGACGAAATCCATTTCAATGTGGTCGAATTTCCACTCGGGAATAGGAAGAGGTTGGAGAAGACCGGCTGGACGTTAATGCTCTGCCTTCACTCTTCTGCAGACATCACATTCATTCACGAATTGGGCAATCTCCCTTTTCATGCGTGTCCACCAGTAAGATTGCTTGAGGTCTTGGTACATCTTGGAACTGCCAGGATAAATCGAAAGGAGGGAATCATGTGCTTCTTCCATTATGAGCTTCCTGAGATCACCTTTGGGAACCACAAGTCTGTCCTCAAAGAACAAGGTATCTCTCTCATCAACGCGATAGCACTTGTATTTGGGAGTACCCTTTGCAATACCATGTTTCACTTTTTGCACCATAGCATCACTGAGTTGGGCCTCACGGATCTAATCTTCCAAGGTAGGAGCAACTTGAAGATTTCCAAGAAAGCCTTGCGGAACAACTTGGAGGTTGAGCTTCCTGAATGCTTCACAAAGCTCAGGATCGAACGGCTTGATAAGGAGGCTGTTGCAATATGCCTTTATGCTCAAAGCATCTGCAATCACATTTGCCTTGCCAGGTGTGTATTCGATGCTCGGATCATACTCTTGGATCATTTCGACCCAATGAGTCTGGCGGAGGTTCAGATTCGGTTGTGTGAAGATGTACTTCAAGCTCTTGTGATTGGTGAAGATGTCGACTTTTCTGCCCAACAGAAGGTGTCTCCACGTAATCAAAGCATGTACCACAGCTGCTAGTTCGAGATCATGTGTGGGGTAGTTCTTCTCACTTGGCTTCAGTTGACGAGAAGTGTATGCCACAATCTTCTTGTCCTGCATTAGCACACCACCAAGTCCTTGAAGAGAAGCATCACAGAATACTTCGTAGGGCTTGGACTCATCTGGAGGAGTAAGAACTGGAGCAGAGATGAGCTTTTCTTTGAGAGTTTTGAAAGCCACATCACAATCTGGAGACCAGTTGTACTTAACATTCTTCTGCAGCAAGTTCGAAAGAGGCTTGGCAATCTTGGAGAAGTTCTCAACGAACCTTCTGCAATAGCTGGAAAGACCAAGGAAGCTTCGGAGTTGCTTGACATTCTGAGGAGGTTCCCAATTGACAATTGCTTCAACTTTCTCGGGGTTCACAGCAATACCGTCAGCGGAAATGATATGGCCCAAATACAAGACCTTATCGAGCCAGAATTCGCACTTGGAGAACTTGGCATAGAACTTATGTTCACGGAGTCTGTCGAGAACCAGACGGAGGTGCTTTTCGTGATCTTCTTCGTTTTTGGAGAAAACCAAAATGTCATCCAGATACACAAGCACAAACTCGTTGGTGTAGGGGTTGAAAATGTAGTGCATCATTCTCGAGAAGGTAGGTGGAGCATTAGCGAGGCCAAAGGACATGACTGTATACTCATATGAGCCATAGCTCGTTCTGAAGGTAGTATTGTGGATATCTTCTTCGCGAATGCAAATTTGGTGATAGCCCATTCGGAGATCGAGCTTTGAGAACACTTTGGCTCCTTTGAGCTGCTCGAACAATTCATTGATGTTGGGGAGCGGATACTTGTTCTTTATTGTCTTCTTGTTCAATGGTCGGTAATCGATGCAAAGGCGCTCCGTGCCATCCTTCTTCTTGACAAATAAGACACCACAGCCCCAAGGAGACGTACTAGGCCTGATCAGACCCATACGCTCCTGTTCATCAAGCTGTTTCTTCAACTCCTTCAACTCTTCGGGGAGAGCTTGTACGGACGCCGGCATGCTGGCTCAGTACCAGGCTCGAGTTCAATGACGAATTCCACTTGACGGTGTGGAGGCATGCCTGGAAGTTCTTCAGGAAAAACGTCTTCGTATTCGTTTACCACCGGAATTTGAGAGATGGCATTAATCTCGCCCTTGTCATTGAGAGAGAAAAGCCTGATTGTGTTATCCCAAGAGGCGAAGATAATCACGTCTTCATTAGGATGAGTAATCTTGACTTCCTTGTTTGCACAATCAATGTGAGCATCATGCTGAGAAAGCCAATCCATCCCGAGGATGAGGTCAATGTCGGAATTGCCGAGAACCACCGGATTAGCCAGAAAGCGACAATCACCCATGCGAATAGATACATCCGGAGCATATATACTGGAATGCATTCGTCTCCCCCCAGAAATAACTGATAACTCCCTTGGCAGACTTTTGATGTCAACATTATGCTTGGATGCAAACGGTTGAGACAAGAAAGAACATGATGCACCTGAATCAAACAAAACTTTTGCAGGGATAGAGTTAACTGGAAGGTTACCCAAAATGACATCAGAAGAATTCTCCGCTTGCGCTGCATTCATCAGATTCACTCTTGCAGCCTTTGGATTATGCTTGACAATAGCTGTGTTGACAGGTGGAGGAGGCGGAAGGCGCCTTGGGTTGGGGCACTTGTTAGCAAAATGTCCCTTCTGAGTGCAATTGTTGCAGACCACTTCTGAGAGAGGACGGTAATGAGGAGCACTTGACTTGGAACCTTGAGACTGATGCTTTGACTGGTTGCTTGGGTTGGGTGGGTGGGAGAAACCACGGCCACCAGAGTTCTTGTTGTTGTTGTAGGGAGCTCGAATCACTGGAGGTGGTGGAAGCCAAAACTTCTGTTGCTTCGCGACCACTTGAGAAGATGAGGAGGAGTGAACAGCATCTCTGATCCTCTTTTTGGAAGCCTCCATCTTGAGTTGGGCTGCCTCTTGCTTGAGCGCCATGTTATAGAATTTGTCAAACTCATCAGGCTCGAACAAGGTGAGAGCAAGTTGAAGTTCATCCTTCAGACCACCACGGAACTGATAGATCTTGCTCTTGGCATCTGGGATGTCTTGCTTTGCATAGAGGGCAAGGTTTTGGAACTTGACATTATACTGGTAGACAGTCATTGAGCCTTGCTTCAGGTTGCGGAATTGCTCACGCATACCCTCGATGACACTTGTTGGAATGTGGTGAGAGCGAAAGTCCTTGCAGAAATCATCCCAAGAGATCACACGCCCTTCTATTGAGTCTTTGTACTGCTACCACCAATCAGCTGCTTGGTCCTTGAGTTGGAAGGCTGCAAACTTCACATAGTCCTCGGGCCTGACGTTACTGCACTCAAAATGCTTCTTGATATCAGTAATCCAATCTTCAGCATCGAGAGGGTCGACACAGTAAATGAAAGCCTTTGGTTGATTAGCCAAGAACTGGTTGAGCGTAGCATGGTGCTGTTGGTTGAAGAAATTGCCTTGGTTCCCCTGAGCACCCAGATTTGCTTGCATTTGCTGCATCATCTGCATAAGCAACTGGGTGTTCTGGTTCGTAGTCTGCATAATTGCTCTCCAGACCTCAGACGGAGGAGGAGGGGAAGGAGGACGATCAGGAACCTCTTCACCCTCTGGGTTAGCGTTGGGAACCCGTTTCGGAGCCATCCTGAAAGAGATGACCACCAATCAGCCATTTGATTGAAAGAAGATATAAGCTGAAACAACGGCTAGAAATGCAACATAGTCTTCATAAGAATCATTCGAACAAGAGGAACGAATGAAATTCTCAATTTAATGATAACAACAATCTTCACGAGAAGCCACTGGGAGACAAAAGGTAAATAAGAAAAAACAACAAGGTGCAGATAGAACAAACACAAGATAGGAGCTTCGTTCGACATCTTTGTGCTGAAAGCGTATGGAACGTGTTACGAAAGGGTTTTGCAATCCCCAGATCAACATAGCCAAGGACCCTTTAAGATGCAACTCCCGATCGGAACATCGGCCATAAAACCACTTCACTCAATGTAGAACCCCGAACTCCATAACCTGCATTCGTTGGAAGAATGCCTACGAGCTACTAGATGAACCCACCTATTAATTTCCGATAGTTTCCAGTTATGCAATCATGTGTTGGGGATATAGGGGAAGCATCGCGCACTCAACTCTAATCCTACATCCAGCTGTATCCATCCTTCAACACATAACCAGTCGTTCTCAGAAACCGTCTACCTCGGACCTTCGAAATGCATCTACTATACAAGCTATGGCAATACTCCCGAACTACCTCCCCAGTACTGGGTGATGTCGGGGTTATCTTGCCACCAACCGCATAGGAGAGTTTTCGATGTCGGCCGTCTTAAGTATTCTAGAACTGCCGCGATATGTTTGTGACGACAATACCCCGAAGCTCAACTCCCTGGGACACTGCCACAACCCCTAATGTCATGAGGCATCGAGAACAATATTCTCGTCACAAAGACATCGAAACAATCCAAACAATACTCGCGAGATTCCTAAAAAAAATTTGGTGCAATTTTTGAAAGTAGAAGAGGCAAGAGTAATCGTTAGGAGTCCTCACCAGAGTGAAAAGAGATGAGGAGCAAAAGAAATCCTACTCTCCGATATAAATATAGGACTCAAAACATTTCAGTGTGTGCCTAGACTCAACCGTCAATGATGCGATCAATCAATGGGGGCTTCTAGGTCGGAGAAGGCTCTGATACCAACTTGTAATGCCCAGGATGGGACTATATCTCCTACGTGTCGAGGCACGACTTAAAGATATAAGCCCATTCTGGAATGATCGCAAGTTTGGTAACTTTGCACATCTCATGTAAAAATAGGGATGAAAGCGGAAAAGATAGTTGGCTTACACTCGCCACGTCACACAATTCATTACATGTCCAAACATCATTCAAATAAACATCACAACCCGTCTACGGGTGAAGATCCAAATGAAAGATACCAAACATAACATTAAACCACAGGTCTGAATCGCCCCTAGTAGAAACCTCTACTGATCGTCGGGATAGTGCACATAGTAACGGCTACGGTCCTCTTCGTACTCCCAGTACAGCTCGGTGCCGTCACTTGAGTAGATCGTCTGAGTACCTGCATCTGGTGTGGTGTAGAGTCTGTGAGCCACAGAGGACTCAGCAATCCCGTTCCCGGGTAACACGACTATCCAAGCCTTGGGTGTGGAACAAGGCTGAAGAAAGAACAAGAGGTTGCAGCAGCACTAGCACTAACTTACGTAAAAGAGAGCGAGAAGAAAAGTGCCTCGGATGGAAGATGATCACGAAGTGATCCTAACTAAACAAGTCAAACATAACCCCACCGTGTTCACTTCCCGAAACCCTTTCGGAAAATGACCGTCACGGTACTCACACTGGTAGTGTATTCTGAACATGGTGTCAAGTTTTCTACAACCGGGTATTAACAAATTCCCATCTGCCACATAACTGTGGGAACGGCTTTCGAAAGTTCATAACCCTGCAGGGGTGTTCCAACTTGGCCCATGACAAGCCCACGATCCGCGGAGTCGCAACTCCAAGGTGGGAAGGCTCGATTATCCTCGGAATCCCGTGCTCAAGATACTCTGACTAAGGTAAGGCTAATCCAGCAAATCCTCCCGGCGTTTCGACACCCTGACAGTAGCCGCGCGTATCTAGTCTCAGGCCACGACCGGATGGGTGATGCTACGGGTTTTTACCAGACCTCGAGTTTCCTTGAGGTGGCCCCGCAGGACCCCCAGTTCGGACCAACACTCATGTGAAGCACTGGCCTGGGGTTGTTGATTAAGAAGAGGGTTAATTACTTCCTATGCAAGTTTTTAGTTATTAGGCAAATAGTACCAATGTTGGGACTTGCTGGAAAAGACTTAGCACTTAGCGGTTTATCGAGGGGGTCCCATAACCCCAACCGTGTGAGGAACGCATAATCAAGGAACATAACACCGGTTTATACGGTTCCTAGGGCGGCATGAGTGGAACAAATCACCAAGCAAAAGGCTTAGCCTTCCACCCATTACCAATATATAGATGATTTCATTTAATAATTAATATAGTGTGATATCCCAACAAGCTTCAACAAGAAGCAAGAATCTTCAATCTTCTCCTGCAACTAGCAATGCTATAAGAGGGGCTGAGCGAAGCTTACTTAGCCAATCAAAGGTTTGCATAGGTAGGGTGGTTAAACAGGTTCATGGTTACAATAGGAGGCTGACAGGATAAACATGGGCATCGAGGCAAAACTATAGAGCGAGACTACTAGCAATAGGCAAAGATAGTAATGATATCCGGGTCAGGTCATCTTGCCTGAAGAGTCGTCGATGGGATCGTAAGGGGGCTCCTCGTTCTCAACCTCGGTAGTAACCTCGTTCTCGTACTCGGTCTCAGCTTCCGGCTCTACTCAAAACAAAACACACGAGGCACGAAATCAACAAGATGCAATGCGCAGACAACAGGATGCATGGCTGATGCACTATGGAAGCACTGCAGATGCACTTAGGAAGCACAGAAAGTCAACATAGGAAGCACAGAGTTACAGCACAAGGAGCATGACAATATGCAACAAGCTATATACTTCAAAACATGATAACATGAGGATATTATGAATCTACATGCAAAAACACAAGTTACATATAGGACTTGCTCAAAACGGAGCAACGGGCCAAATGATACACCTTAAACTATAAACATGCACAAGCTGAAAATAACAGCCACATAGCAAATTCGGAGCAATAGATAAATAGTCTATAGCACTCAAACATCATGGCAAGAAGCATGGACATAAAGTAGACATATCCTACAGCAAACAATTCCATTGGAGCATCTCCAAAGGAGCCATGGATCAATAGCAACAAGCTATGACATTTTGAACTTGACAACAAAATCCTGACAGCAGTATTTTATAGCAACTTGGGAGCAAGAGTTAAATATGCTACAGCCACCCAACTAAGCTTGTGAGAGCATGAATGGATAGCCCACGACATATGCAACAAGGAATCATCAAGAGTCACCCCAAAACTTGCATGGATTTGCCTAGAACAACAAGCAAACATGGCATCTGGAAATTACAGATTCCAGACTTAGTGAAATTTCACTAAGTGTTAAAACAGTAGTAACATCATGGCATCTTTGTGAGCAAGTTTAAGTCACCTCAAAGCATAAAATGGCAAGTGGTAAGCACCACAGCAAAGTACACATGATGGGGAGTCCAAAACATCTAAGCATGCATCAAGGGGACAACCACATCAATAGCAACAAGCTCCTCAACTAGGCATCTCGTAACAAGTTTAACAACATAACGGCCACATACACTTTTGCAAAGGAGATAAACATGGCAAGATGAAATCTATCATGCAAGCTAAAGCAACCATCATGTAGAGCATTTCATGATGAACATGTGGACATATCATTTGCATCATTTGGATAAACATGCAACAAGTTATCACATTGCAAACATGGCATGAAAACAACTACTAGCAGCAGTTTATAACAAGTAGCACTCTTCTCATGAAGATTAAGACATCTAGATGACCTCAAACATGCATGGCACAATGGAACAAAACATAGTACAAGTCACCACGATCATTTTGACATATCATTTGCTCAAATCGGACATCCACATCAAAAGTTATCCACAAAAGAAAACAGCATCAGACATTAAAAACTCTAGGGACTTAGTGGAATTGGAGCAACCTCAGGGTCAGATCTGGGTCAAACGGGCCCGGTGGGGTCAACGCGGGCTACCGGGGCTGCGGATCCGGGTCGCGGCCCGATCTGGCCCACTAGGGTTTCGGCCCGAGCGATCGGATCAGGGCTGCCTGGCTCGGGGATCCTCCCGATCCCCTCGAGCGGACGAGGGCGCGGCGGCCTGGCTCGCCCGAGCGGTGGCCGGTGGCGGCTGGGAAGGCGGCGGGGCCGGCGAAGGTGGCGGGGCGCGGCGCCGGCCGGCGGAGTGGCGACGAGGCGGTGAGGGGCCGGCAACGGCGTAGCTCCAGCTCGGGGCGCGCGTCGCGGGCTGGTACGGCGAGGAGGGGAGGCCCTCCGGTGGCGCGGGGCCTCCGGCGAGGAGCGGCGGCGGCGGGGAGAATCCGGCGGCGGCGCGTCTGGAGGTAGAAGATGACCCGGGCGCGGGCCCACACGGCGGATGGAAGCACGGGCGGGGGGTCGGAAGCGCGATTGCGGTGAGGTGGAAGCACGCGCAGCGAGTTCGGAAGCACGGCGGCTCAACGGTGGAAGCACCGCGCGTCAACGGTGGAAGCACCGGCGGCGAACTGTGGAAACATTAGGGTTTCAGACGCGAAATTTGAGGTGGGTGGACGTTTATATAGGCACAAGGAGCTAGGGTTGTCCAAATGAGGGGAGGTTTTCGGCCACGAGATCACAATTGGATGGCCTAGATGAAGGGAGGGGTTTGAGTTGGGTTGGTGGGCTGTTGGAGGGGTTTCTTGGGCCTCAAAGAGGAGGTACTTTCAGCCCACGAGAATAACTGTTGGAGTATCAAACGAGCTCCAAACACGACGAGATTTGACAGGCGGGTTACACACAACAAAACAACATCGCAGGACAAGTCTCACGCCAAACCGGAAACGTTACACGGCCAAACACCAAAGTAGGCCTCAGGGATGCCACGGACACGTGAGAGAGCTCCGGAACTCGAAACGGACAACGGGAAGGAACGAGTGGGACCGGATGCAAACGACAACACAAATGCAATGCAATGCACATGACAACATGATATGGATGAATGCCACACATGCACACGACAAAACGACAAAAAAAAACCCGAAAAGACGAAGAACCCGGAATGGAACTGATGAAGCCAAAGATATATATATTGCCCAAAAGGGAAAGTATTACATCCGGGGCATTACAAATTATGTCCTTCAAGCACCGCTAGGTGACAGGCCTGCCGCAGGAGCAACTCCTGACATTATGAATGTCTGGCAAGCTCGTTTTGATGACTACTCGATAGTTCAGTGTGCCATGCTTTACAGCTTAGAATCGAGACTTCCAAGATGTTTTGAATGTCATGGAGCATATGAGATGTTCCAAGAGCTGAAGTTAATATTTCAAGAAAATGCCCGCACTGAGAGATATGAGGTCTCCAATAAGTTATATAGCTGCAAGATGGAGGAGAACAGTTCCATCAGTGAACACTTACTCAGAATGTCTAGGTACTTCAATCACATGACTCAACTTGGATGCAAAGTTGATGAAGATAGTGTTATTGATAGAGTTCTTCAATCACTGCCACCAACCTATAAAGGCTTCGTGATGAACTATTATATGCAAGGGATGCAGAAGACAATTCCTGAGCTCTTCGCTATGCTCAAAGCTGCAGAGGTAGAAATTAAAAAGGAGCAGCAAGTGTTGATAGTTAACAAGACCACTAGTTTCAAGAAAAAGGGCAAGGGAAAGAAGGGGAACTTCAAGAAGAATAGCAAGCCAGTTGCTACTCCCACGAAGAAACCCAAGTCTAGAGCCAAGCCTGAAATTGAGTGCTCCTACTGCAAAGGGACTGGACATTGGAAGCAGAATTGCCCCAAGTATTTGGCGGATAAGAAGGATGGCAAAGTGAACAAAGGTATATTTGATATACATGTTATTGATGTGTACCTTACTAATGCTCGTAGTAGCACCTGGGTATTTGATACTGGTTCGGTTCCTAATATTTGTAACTCGAAATAGGGGCTACGGATTAAACGAAGATTAGCTAAGGATGAGGTGACGATGCGCGTGGGAAATGGTTCCAAAGTCGATGTGATCGCCGTCGGCACACTACCCCTACATCTACCATTGGGATTAGTTTTAGACATAAATAATTTTTATTTGGTGCTAGCGTTGAGCATGAACATTATAGCTGGATCTTTTTTGTTTCGATACGGTTATTCATTTAAATCAGAGAATAATGGTTGTTGTATTTATATGAGTAATATCTTCTATGGTCATGCACCCTTGATGAATGGCCTATTTTTGTTGGATCTCGATCGTAGTGATACACATATTCATAATATTGAAGCCAAAAGATGCAAAGTGTTGGGGAACGTAGTATTTAAAAAGAAATCCTACGATCACGCAAGATCTATCTACTAGAAGCATAGCAACGAGAGAGGAGAGTGTGTCTACGTACCCTCGTAGACCGAAAGCGAAAGAGTCTAGTGACGCGGTTGATGTAGTCGAACATCTTCGCGATCCAACCGATCAACCACCGAACGTACGGAGCCTCCACGTTCATCTTGATGACGTCCCATGAGCTCTTGATCCAGTAGAACTTCGCGGGAGAGTTTCGTCAGCACGACGGCGTGGTGACGGAGATGATGAAGCTACCGGCACAGGGCTTTGCCTAAGCACTGCAACGATATGACCGAGGTGTGTTTCTGTGGAGGAGGGCACCGCTCACGGTTGGGAGAGATCGACTTGATCAACTTGTGTGTCTATGGGGTGCCTCTACCCCCCGTATATAAAGGAGGAGGGGAGGGGAGGGGCCGGCCTTCTCTATGGCGCGACTAGGGGAGTCCTACTCCCACCGGGAGTAGGATCCCCCCTTTCCTAGTAGAACTAGGAGCCCTTCCAAGTAGTAGGAGTAGGAGAGAAGGAAAGGGAAAAGAGAAGAGAAGGAAGGAGGGGGCGCATCCCCTCCCCCTAGTCCAATTCGGACTAAGCATTGGGGGGTGCGCAGCCTCCTCTCTCTCTTTCCCCTAAAGCACAATAAGGCCCATATACTCCCCGGCGAATTCTCGTAACTCTGCGGTACTCCGAAAAATACTCGAATCACTCGGAACGTTTCCGATGTCCGAATATAGTCGTCCAATATATCGATCTTCACGTCTCGGCCATTTCGAAACTCCTCGTCATGTCCCCGGTCTCATCCGGGACTCTGAACTACCTTTGGTACATCAAAACTTATAAACTCAAAATACCGATCTTCATCAAACGTTAAGCGTGCGGACCCTACGGGTTCGAGAACTATGTAGACATGACCGAGAATCATCTCCGATCAATAACCAATAGCGGAACCTAGATGCTCATATTGGCTCCTACATATTCTACGGAGATCTTTATCGGTTAATACAATTCTAGCATGAATAATAAACATTTATCATGATATAAGGAAATAAATAATAACTTTATTATTGCCTCTAGGGCATATTTCCTTCAGTCTCCCACTTGCACTAGAGTCAATAATCTATATCACATCACCATGTGATTAACACCAATAGTTTATATCACCATGTGACTAACACCCATAGTTCTCATCGCCATGTGACCACTACCCATATGGTTTACTAGAGTCAACAATCTAGTTCACATCGTCATGTAATTAACACCCAAAGAGTAATAAGTTGTGATCATTTTTTGCTTCATGAGAGAAGTTTAGTCAGCGGGTCTGTTACATTCAGATCCGTATGTATTTTGCAAATTTCTATGTCTACAATGCTCTGCATGGATCTACTCTAGCTAATTGCCCCCACTTTTAATACGCATCTAGATAGATACTTAGAGTCATCTGGATTAGTATCAAAGCTTGCATCGGCGTAACTCTTTACGACGAACTATCTATCACCTCCATAATTGAGAAACATTTCCTCAGTCATCCAGTAACTAAGGACAATTTTGACCGATGTCCAGTGATCTACTCCTAGATCAAAATTGTACTCCCTTGCCAAACTCAGGGCAGGGCGTACAATAGGTCTAGTATACAGCATGGCATACTTTATAGAACCTATGGCTGAGGCATAGGGAATGACTTTCATTCTATCTTCTGCAGTGGTCGGGCATTGAGTCTTACTCAACTTCACACCTTCAACACAGGCAAGAACTCTTTCTTTGACTGTTCCATTTTGAACTACTTCAAAAACTTGTCAAGGTATGTACACATTGAAAAAACTTATCAAGCGTCTTGATCTATCTCTATAGATCTTGATGCTCAATATGTAAGCAGCTTTACTGAGGTTTTTCTTTGAAAAAACTCCTTTCAAACACTCATTTATGCTTTCCAAAAAATTCTACATCATTTTTGATCGACCTCATTCACATATACTTATCAGAAAGGTTGTAGTGCTCCCACTCACTTTCTTGTAAATACAGGCTTCTCCAAAAGTCTGTATAAAACCATATGCTTTGATCACCTCATCAAAGCATATATTCCAACTCCGAGATGCTTGCACCAGTCCATAGATGGATCGCTGGAGCTTGCACACTTTTTTTAGCACCTTTAGGATCGACAAAACCTTCTGGTTGCATCATATACAACTTTTCTTTAAGATATCCATCCAGGAATGCAGTTTTGACATCCATTTGATAGATTTCATAATCATAAAACGCGGCAATTGCTAACATGATTCGGACAGACTTAAGCATCGCTACTGGTGAGAATGTCTCATCATAGTCAACTCCTTGAACTTGTCGAAACCCTTTTGCAACAAGTTGAGCTTTGTAAATAGTAACATTACCGTCGGCGTCAGTCTTCCTCTTCAAGATCCATTTATTTTCGATGGCTTGCCGATCATCAGGCAAGTCAACCAAAGTCCACACTTTGTTCTCATACATGGATCCCATCTCAGATTTCATGGCCTCAAGCCATTTTGCGGAATCTGGGCTCATCATCGCTTCCTCATAGTTTGTAGGTTCATCATGGTCAAGTAACATGACTTCCAGAACTGGGTTGCCGTACCACTGTGGTGCGGAACGTACTCTGGTGGATCTACGAAGTTCAGCAGAAACTTGATCCGAAGTTTCATGATCATCATCATTAGCTTCCTCACTAATTGGTGTAGGAATCACTGGAACCAGTTTCTGTGATGTACTACTTTCCAATTCGGGAGAAGGTACAATTACCACATCCAGTTCCACTTTCCTCCCACTCATTTCTTTCGAGAGAAACTCCTTCTCTAGAAAGGATCCATTCTTAGCAACGAATATCTTGCCTTCGGATCTATGATAGAAGGTGTGCCCAACAGTCTCCTTTGGGTATCCTATGAAGACACATTTCTCCGACTTGGGTTCGAGCTTATCAGGTTGAAGATTTGTCACATGAGCATCGCATCCCCAAACTTTAAGAAACGATAACTTTGGTTTCTTGCCAAACCACAGTTCATAAGGCGTCACCTCAACGGATTTAGATGGTGCCCTATTTAACGTGAATGCAGTTGTCTTTAATGCATAACCCAAAACAATAGTGGTAAATCGGTAAGAGACATCATAGATCGCACCATATCTAATAAAGTGTGGTTACGATGTTCGGACGCATCATTATGTTGTGGTGTTCTGGGTGGCATGACTTTTGAAACTATTCCACATTGTTTCAAATGAAGACCAAACTCGTAACTCAAATATTCACCTCCACGATCAGATCGTAGAAACTTTATTTTCTTGTTACGATGATTCTCTACTTCACTCTGAAATTCTTTGAACTTTTCAAATGTTTCAGACTTGTTCTTCATCATGTAGATATACCCATATCTGCTCAAATCATCAATGAAGGTTAGAAAATAACGATACCCGCCGCGAGCTTCAACACTCATCGGTCCACATACATCAGTATGTATGATTTCCAAAAAATCTGTTGCTCGCTCCATTGTTCCGGAGAACAGAGTTTTAGTCATCCTGTCCATGAGGCATGGTTCGCAAGCACCAAGTGATTCCAAAAGTCCATCACTATGGAGTTTCTTCATGCGCTTTACACCAATATGACCTAAACGGCAGTGCCACAAATAAGTTGCACTATCATTATTAACCTTGCATCTTTTGGCTTCGGTATTATGAATATGTGTATCACTACGATCGAGATCCAACAAACTATTTTCATTGGGTGTATGACCATCGAAGGCTTTATTCATGTAAACAGAATAACAATTATTCTATGACTTTAAATGAATAACCGTATTGCAACAAACATGATCAAATCATATTCATGCTCAACGCAAATTCCAAATAACATTTATTTAGGTTCTACACTAATCCCGAAAGTATAGGGAGTGTGCGATGATGATCATATCAATCTTGGAACCACTTCCAACACACATCGTCACTTCACCTTTAACTAGTCTCTGTTCATTCTGCAACTCTCGTTTTGAGTTACAAATTTTAGCGACTGAACTGGTATCAAATACCCAGGGGTTGTTATGAACACTAGTAAAATACACATCAATAAAATGTATATCAAATATACCATTGTTCACTTTGCCATCCTTCTTATTCGCCAAGTATCTAGGGTAGTTCCACTTCCAGTGACCATTTCCTTTGCAGCAGAAGCACTTAGTTTCAAGCTTTAGTTTAGCTTTGGGTTTCTTCACGGGAGTGACAACTTGCTTGTCATTATTCTTGAAGTTCCCTTTCTATCCCTTTGCTCTTTACTTGAAACAAGTGGTCTTGCTAACCATCAACACTTGATGCTCTTTCTTGATTTCTACTTTCGCCGATTTCAGCATCGCGAAGAGCTCGGGAATTACATTCGTCATCCCTTGCATATTATAGTTAATCACGAAGTTCTACTAACTTGGTGATAGTGACTAGATAACTTTGTCAATTACTATCTTATCTAGAAGATTAGCTCCCACTTGATTCAAGTAATTGTAGTACCCAGACAATCTGAGCACATGCTCATTGGTTGAGCTATTCTCCTCCACCTTGTAGGCAAAGTACTATCAGAGGTCTTACACCTCTCGACACGGGCATGAGTATGAAATACTAATTTCAACTCTTGGACCATCTCATATGCTCCGTGGCGTTCAAAATGTTTTTGAAGTCCCGGTTATAAGCCGTAAAGCATGGCGCACTAAACTATCAAGTAATCATCAAATCGAGCTTGTCAAACGTTCATAACGTCTACATCTACTCCTGCAATAGATATGTTACCTAGCGGTGCATCAAGGACATAATTCTTCTGTGCAGCAATGAGGAAAATCCTCAGATCACAGAACAAGTTCGCATGATTGCTACTGACATCTTTCAACTTAGTTTTCTCTAGGAACATAAAAAAATGGGGAGCTACATCGTGAGCTATTGATCTACATCATAGATATTCTAATACTACCTGGACTAAGTTCATGATAAATTAAAGTTCAATTAATCAAATTACTTAAGAAATCCCACTTAGACATACAGACATCTAATCATCTAAGTGATCACGTGATCCGTATCAACTAAACCATGTCCGATCATCACGTGAGATGGAGTAGTTTTCAATGGTGAACATCTTATGTTGATCATATCTACTATATGATTCACGCTCGACCTTTTGGTCTCCAGTGTTCCGAGGCCATATCTGCATACGCTAGGCTTGTCAAGTTTAACCCGAGTATTCTGCGTGTGCAAAACTGGCTTACACCCATTGTATGTGAACGTAGAGCTTATCACACCCGATCATCATGTGGTGTCTCGGCACGACGAACTTTCACAACGGTGCATACTCAGGGAGAACACTTATACCTTGAAATTTAGTGAGATATCATCTTATACTGCTACCATCGATCTAAGCAAAATAAGATGCATAAAAGATAAACATCACATGCAATCAATATAAGTGATATGATATGGCCATCGTCATCTTGTGCCTTTGATATCCATCTCCAAGGCACCGTCATGATCACCATCGTCACCGGCGCGACACCTTGATCTCCATCGTAGCATTGTTGTCGTCTCGCCAACTATTGCTTCCACGACTATCGCTACCGCTTAGTGATAAAGTAAAGCAATTACATGGCGATTCCATTTCATACAATAAAGCGACAACCATATGGCTCCTGCCAGTTGCCGATAACTTTACAAAACATGATCATCTCATACAATAACGTATAACTTATCACGTCTTGACCATATCACATCACAACATGCCCTGCAAAAACAAGTTAAACGTCCTCTACTTTGTTGTTGCAAGTTTTATGTGGCTGCTACGAGCTTAGCAAGAACCGTTCTTACCTACGAATACAAAACCACAATGATATTTCATCAAGTATGTGATGTTTTAACCTTCCCAAGGACCGGGCGTAGCCACACTTGATTCAACTAAAGTTGGAGAAACTGACACCCGCCAGCCACCTGTGTGCGCAGCACGTCGGCAGAACCAGTCTCGCGTAAGCGTACGCGTAATGTCGGTCCGGGCCGCTTCATCCAACAATACCGCCGAATCAAAGTATGACATGCTGGTAAGCAGTATGGCTAGTATCGTCCACAACTCACTTGTGTTCTACTCGTGCAAATCATCTACGCACAGACCTGGCTCATGATGCCACTATTGGGGAACGTAGTATTTCAAAAAAAAAAACCTACGTTCACGCTAGATCTATCTACTAGAAGCATAGCAACGAGAGAGGAGAGTGTGTCTACGTACCCTCGTAGACCGAAAGTGGAAGTGTCTAGTGACGCGATTGATGTAGTCGAACATCTTCGCGATCCAACCGATCAAGCACCGAACGTACGGAGCCTCCGCGTTCAACACACGTTCAGCTTGATGACGTCCCACGAGCTCTTGATCCAGTAGAACTTCGCGGGAGAATTTCGTCAGCACGACGGCGTGGTGATAGAGATGATGAAGCTACCGGCACAGGGCTTCGCCTAAGCACTGCAACGATATGACCAAGGTGTGTTTCGGTGGAGGAGGGCACCGCACACGGTTGGGAGAGATCAACTTGTGTGTCTATGGGGTGCCTCTACCCCTGTATATAAAGGAGGAGGGGAGGGGAGGGGCTGGCCCTCTCTATGGCGCGCCCTAGGGGAGTCCTACTCCCACCGGGAGTAGGATTCCCCCTTTCCTAGTAGAACTAGGAGCCCTTCCAAGTCGTAGGAGTAGAAGAGAAGGAAAGGGAAAAGAGAAGAGAAGGAAGGAGGGGGCGCAACCCCTCTCCCTAGTCCAATTCGGACTAAGCATTGGGGGCGCGCAGCCTCCTCTCTCTCTTTCCCATAAAGCCCAATAGGGCCCATATACTCCCCGGCGAATTCCCGTAACTCTGCGGTACTCCGAAAAATACCCGAATCACTCGGAACCTTTCCGATGTCCGAATATAGTCGTCCAATATATCGATCTTTACGTCTCGACCATTTCGAGACTCCTCGTCATGTCCCCGATCTCATCCAGGACTCCGAACTACCTTTGGTACATCAAAACTCATAAACTCATAATATCGATCGCCATCAAACATTAAGCGTGCGGACCCTACGGGTTCGAGAACTATGTAGACATGACTGAGACTCATCTCCAGTCAATAACCAATAGCCGAACCTGGATGCTAATATTGGCTCCTACATATTCTACGAAGATCTTTATTGGTCAACCCGCATAACAACATACGTTGTTCCCTTTGTCATCGGTTTGTTACTTGCCCGAGATTCGATCGTCGGTATCTCAATACCTAGTTCAATCTCGTTACTGGCAAGTCTCTTTACTTGTTCTGTAATACATCATCTCTTGACTAACTCATTAGTCATTTGCTTGCAAGGCTTATTATGATGTGTATTACCGAGAGGGCCCAGAGATACCTATCCGACACTCGGAGTGAAAAATCATATTCTTGATCTATGCCAACACCACGAACACCTTCGAAGACACCTGTAGAGCAACTTTATAATCACCCAGTTACGTTGTGACGTTTGATAGCACACAAGGTGTTCCTCTGGTATTCGGGAGTTGCATAATCTCATAGTCATAGGAACATGTATAAGTCATGAAGAAAGCAATAGCAGTAAAACTAAACGATCATAGTGCTAAGCTAACGGATGGGTCTTGTCCATCACATCATTCTCCTAATGATGTGATCCCGTTGATCAAATGACAACTCATGTCTATGGCTAGGAAACATAACCATCTTTGATCAATGAGCTAGTCTAGTAGAGGCATACTAGGGACACTCTATTTTGTCTATGTATTCACACATGTACTAAGTTTCCGGTTAATACAATTCTAGCATGAAAAATAAACATTTATCATGATATAAGGAAATAAATAATAACTTTATTATTGCCTCTAGGGCATATTTCCTTCACAAAGTTGATAATGATAGTGCAACTTATTTGTCGCACTGCCGTTTAGGTCATATTGGTGTAAAGCGCATGACGAAACTCCATAATGATGGACTTTTGGAAACACTTGACTATGAATCACTTGGTGCTTGCGAGCAATGCCTCATGGGCAAGATGACTAGAACTCCGTTCTCCGGAACAATGGAACGAGCAACTGACTTATTGGAAATCATACATACTAATGAATGCAGACCAATGAGTGTTGAGGCTCGCGGTGGGTATCGTTATTTTCTGACCTTCACAGATGATTTGAGCATATACGGGTATATCTACTTGATGAAACACAAGTTTGAAAGATTTGAAAATTTCAAAGAATTTCATAGTGAAGTAGAGAATCAACGTAACAAGAAAATAAAGTTTCTACGATCCGATCGGGGAGGCGAATATTTGAGTTACGAGTTTGGTCTACATTTGAAACAATGTGGAATAATTTCACCACTCACGCCACCTGGAACACCACAACGTAATGGTGTGTCCAAACGTCATAACCGTACTTTATTAGATATGGTGCGATCTATGATGTCTCTTACCGATTTACCACTATCGTTTTGGGGTTATGCTTTAGAGACAGCTGCATTCATGTTAAATAGGGCACCATCTAAATTTGTTGAGACGACGCCTTATGAACTGTGGTTTAGCAAGAAACACTAGCTTCGTTTCTTAAAGTTTGGGGCTGTGATGCTTATGTGAAAAAGATTCAACATGATAAGCTCGAACCCAAATTGGACAAATGTGTCTTCATAGGATACCCCAAAGGAGACTATTGGGTACACCTTCTACCACAGATCCGAAGGCAAGATATTCGTTGCTAAGAATGGATCCTTTCATGAGAAGTAGTTTCTCTCGAAAGAAGTGAGTGGGAGCAAAGTATAACTTGATGAGGTAATTGTACCTTCTCCCGAATTGTAAAGTAGTTCATCACAGAAACTAGTTCCAGTGATTCCTACACCAATCAGTGAGAAAGCTATTGATGATGATCTTGAAACTTCAGATCAAGTTACTACTGAACCTCATAGGTCAACCAGAGTACGTTTCGCACCAGAGTGGTACGGTAACACTGTTTTGGAAGTCATGTTACTAGACCATGATGAACCTATGAACTATGAGGAAGCGATGATGAGCCCAGATTTCGCAAAATGGCTTGAGGCCATGAAATTTGAGATGGGATCCATGTATGAGAACAAAGTGTGGACTTTGGTTGACTTGCCCGATGATCAGCAAGCCATTGAAAATAAATGGATCTTTAAGAGGAAGACTGACACCGATGGTAATGTTACTATCTACAAAGCTCGACTTGTTGCGAAAGGTTTTCGACATGTTAAAGGAGTTGACTACGATGAGACTTTCTCACCCGTAGCTATGCTTAAGTCTATCCGAATCATGTTAGCAATTACCGCATTTTATGATTATGAAATCTGGCAAATGGATGTCAAAGCTGCATTCCTTAATGGATACCTCAAAGAAGAGTTGTATATGATACAACCATAAGGTTTTGTCGATCCTAAAGGTGCTAACAAAGTGTGCAAGCTCCAGCGATCCATCTATGGATTGGTGCAAGCATCTCGGAGCTGGAATATATGCTTTGATGAGGTGATCAAAGCATATGGTTTTATACAGACTTTTGGAGAAGCTTGTATTTACAAGAAAGTGAGTGGGATCTCTCTAGAATTTCCCTGATATTATATATGGATGACATATTGTTGATTGGAAATGATATTTAATTTTTGGATGGCATAAAAGGATACTTGAATAAGAATTTTTCAATGAAAGACCTCGGTGAAGTTGTTTATATATTAGGCATCAAGATCTATAGAGATAGATCAAGACGCTTAATTGGACTTTCACAAAGTACATACCTTGATAAAGTTTTGAAGAAGTTCAAAATCGATTAGTCAAAGAAAGGGTTCTTGCCTGTGTTACAATGTGTGAAGTTGAGTAACACTCAATGCCCGACCACTACAGAAGATAGAGAGAAAATGAAAGTCATTCCCTATCCTTCAGCCATAGGTTCTATCATGTATGAAATGCGGTGTACCAGACCTGATGTGTGCCTTGCTATAAGTCTAGCAGGGAGGTACCAAAGTAATCCAGGAGTGGATCACTGGACAGCGGTCAAGAACATCCTAAAGTACCTGAAAAGGACAAAGTATTTGTTTCTCGTTTATGGAGGTTACAAGGAGTTCGTTGTAAACGGTTACATCGATTGAAGCTTTGACACTGATCCGGATGACTCTAAGTCACAAATCGGAAACGTATTTTCGTTGAACGATGGAGCTGTCAGTTGGTGCAGTTCCAAGCAGAGCGTCGTGGTAGGATCTACATGTGAAGCGGAGTACACAGATGCTTCGGAAGCAGCAAATGAAGCAGTCTGGATGAAGAAGTTCATATCCGATCTAGGTGTAATACCTAGCGCATCGGGTCCAATGAAAATCTTTTGTGACAACGCTGGAGCCATAGCCTTGGCGAAGGAATCCAGGTTTCACAAGAGAACCAAACACATCAAGAGACGCTTCAACTCCATCCGCGATCAAGTCAAGGAGGGATACATAGAAATATGCAAGATACATACGGATCTGAATGTTGCACACCCGTTGACTAAGCCTCTTCCACGAGAAAAACATGATCAGCACCAAGACTCCATGGGTGTTAGAATCATTACTATGTAATCTAGATTATTGACTCTAGCGCAAGTGGGAGACTGAAGGAAATATGTCCTAGAGGTAATAATAAAGTTGTTATTTATATTTCCTTGTATATCATGATAAATGTCTTTTATTCATGCTAGACTTGTATTAACTGGAAACTTGATACATGTGTGAATACATATACAAAACAGAGTGTCCCTAGTATGCCTCTACTAGACTAGCTCATTATTAAAAGATGGTTATGTTTCCTAACCATAGACATGTGTTGTTGTTTGATCAATGGGATCACATCATTAGGAGAATGATGTGATGGACAAGACGCATCCGTTATCTTAGCACTATGATCGTTTAGTTTTACTATTATTGCTTCCTTCATGACTTATACATGTTCCTCTAACTATGAGATTATGCAACTCCTGAATACCGGAAGAACACCTTGTGTGATCTCAAACGTCACAACATAACTGAGTGATTATAAAGATGCTCTAGATGTGTTTCCGAGAGTGTTTGTGGTGTTGGCATAGATCAAGATTAGGATTAGTCACTCCGAGTGTCGGAGAGGTATCTCTGGGCCCTCTCGGTAATACTCATCATAATAAGCCTTGCAAGCAAATGACTAATTAGTTATTCACGAGATGATGTTTTATAGAACGAGTAAAGAGACTTGCCACTAACGAGATTGAACTAGGTATGATGGTCCCGACGATCGAATCTCGGGCAAGTAACATACCGATGACAAAGGGAACAACGTATGTTGTTATGCGGTTTGACCGATAAAGATCTTCGAAGAATATGTAGGAGCCAATATGAGCATCTTGGTTCCGCTAATGGTTATTGACCGAAGATGTGTCTCGGTCATGTCTACATAGTTTTCAAACCCGTAGGGTCCGCACGCTTAACGTTCGATGACGGTCGGTATTATGAGTCTATGTATTTTGATGTACCAAAGGTTGTTCGGAGTCCTGGATGAGATCACGAACATGACGAGGAGTCTTGAAATGGCCGAGACCTAAAGATTGATATATTGGAAGGTTATATTCGGACACCGGAAGGGTTCCGAAGTGTATCGGGTATTTTTTGGAGTACCGGGAGGTTACCGGAACCCCCCGGGGAGTCTATGGGCCTTATTGGGCCCTAGTGGAGAAAGAGGGAAGCAAACATGTGGTGGGGCGCGCCCTCCTAGGCCCAAACCGAATTGTCTTAGGGTTTGGGGGCGGCCCCCTTTCCTTCTCCCCTCCTCCTCTTTCCTCCTTTTCCTAGTAGGACTAGGAAAGGGTGGAATGTAACACCCCGAGGTTCATGATATAGTAATTCTAACTTAATGATGCCATGTTACCATGTTAGTTAAGCCTAATTGCCCCTGGTTAAAAAAATCAATCTCAAATTCAAATTCAAATTCAAATCATAAGTGAAATTCAAATTTTCAAAAACATGAAAACTAAAATGTTCATAATGTTCCAGATAATTCCTAAGTAAGTATGTTGAGGAAAACAACATCACCTAAATAACCAAAGTGCCCCTAGGATTTTAAAACAGTGCCCAAAACAACCCCTTTACTTTGTTTTCATTTATATAAAATTTAAATGAAATTATCTTGCCTCAAAACCTTTTTATGGCAGTGCCAAATATTGCAAAGAATTTATGTGGCACACTTTCATAATTTAGGGAAGTCTTTTGTGGCCTAACATTTTGCAGATCAGAAAAGTTTAAAGAAATAAAAAGAGGAGTAAGAGAAAAGGCCGAAACATCACTGGGGCACGCCGGATGACCACCACGTCGGCTCCCCTTGGCCTATAAGAATGCTCCCCCGAAACCCTAGCACGACCTCATCCATTCCGCCCTCTTTCCCCCATCGCTCCCATCCTCTTCTTCGCGAATTCGATCTCGAAATCACTCGCGGTCACCGCTGCCACGCCGTAGTTATCACGACCACCGGCATCTCCGGCGTGCGGGAGCGCGTCCAGGAGGTCCGCCGCGGCCATATTCATCCGTCCCGGGGACCAGCTCAAGCAGGGACGCCCTCGAGCTGACGTCGTATTCATCCTCTTCGTCCGGCCGTCACCACCTCGCCGTCGTTGCGGTCGCTCCGGTCCACCCCGACCCTCCCTGAGCACGCCAAAGGATGCGCTGTGAGATCCTCCCCCATTCCCCCCTGCTTGCCCTCTCGATCTGTTGCCATAGCCACCGTCCCCGAGCTCGTCCGAGCCCCTGCGTATGAGTACGCATACATGTTGTATTGTGATGCTCATGTGCCGTTGCTTCTGTTGATTCCTTGCTGCTTGCCGCAGAGCTGCTTCTTGGCCGCGGCTGCCGCTCGCTCTGGCTGCTGCGCTGCTAGCCACTGCGGCTCCTGCGCTGCTGCACACTGCTTGTCCGCCTCGCTACCGCCTAGCTCGTCATGTCCCGCCGCCGCGGCCATCGCCGTGCCCGGAGCTTTCTCCCGCCCACTCCCGGCCCGCGCTGGCCCCCACCTCCGGTGCCGCCCTCCGCCGGTACGGCGCCCGGCATCGCCTAGCGCCACCGCCCCACAGCCCTGCCGGCGCCCCGTCGCAACCGCACGCATCCGTGCGTGTTCGGGCGGGTGCCCTCGCCCACATCGCTCGTTAACCCGCCCCCCAGGCCTATGGGCAGCTGAACACAAGGGCCCGGCCCCTTAAAAAAAGTAAAAGTAAAAGTTTTAAAAAATAATAATTAATAAAAAAATAATTAATTAATTAATAATTAACTTAATTAATCCTGATAATTAACGCTAATTAATTATACTTACTTAAACTAATTACACATTAGTCTAATTAAACCTGATTAACTAAATTAGTCTATGACAGTGGACCCCACTGGACCTTTTGACCAGTCAACCAGTCAAAGTTGACTGTTGACCCCGCTGACATCACCCTGATATCATGCTGACGTCATCACTTACTATTCTGGATAATGTTGATTTAACTTAATTAAATAAATTCCTAAAAATGTTTAAAACTTTAAAAAATCATATAAAATAATCTGTAACTCGGATGAAAATGTTTTATATATGAAAATCGCTCAGAACGACGAGACAAATCCGAATACGCGGTCCGTTCGTTCGCCACACGTCCCTAGCATAGTGAACCTGCAACTTTCCCCCTCCGATACACCTGTCCGAAAACGTGAAACACCGGGGATACTTTCCCGGATGTTACCCTCCTTCGCCGGTACCGTGTACCACCGCGCTAGAGCACCCTAGCACTGCGTGCTGACGTGTCGTGCTTCTCTGTTGCAACTGTTTGCTTTATATTTACTATTTCTTCCCCCTCTTCTCTCTGGTAGACCCCGAGACAGATGATGCCCCGGTGATCGACTACGGTGTTGACGACCCCTCCTTCCTGCCAGAGCAACCAGGCAAGCCAACCCCCTTTGATCATTCCAATATCGCCCATTCTCTTCTCTCTTATGCTTGCATTAGAACTGCTACTGCTTTTTGTATGATCCTATTCTGATGCATAGCCTGTTGTTGTTACCTGCTTCCATACCTTACATGTTTATACTAAACTGCTTAGTATAGGCTGGTTAGAGATCCACCAGTGACCCCCCTACCTTGTCCCGACTTCCCCGCTGTATCAGAAGACCCGATCAACGGGATCGAAGACCAGGACCCGGCACCGCACATCACTTTCCCCTTAGTTGCTCGACACTACTGGGTTACTATCGAGTGCCGAGGGTGAGACCTCATCAGCACTTCTGATGTTAACCTTGTAGGTTAGTTCATCGGTTGTGGTCATCGAGGGTGATTCCTCTTTCTCCACTCCCGATAACGACATTGTCATGCAACTCCTCAAGAGTGGACCTCGAGGGTGACTCCTCTTTCGTTCACCTTGACGATAAACATCAGGTGGAATTCCATCGAGGGTGATTTCCTCAGGTTTTCCTTTGGTGTTAGACACACAGTTACTTTGGTTACTATGACTTTACACTGAACCTGGTTACTAAAGACGGGTCGACCCTGAGGGGTACCCGTGCGAGCTTAATTGTGAGTGATGTGTAGTCGGGTTGACCTGGAAGGTGCCCGCAAGTTAAATATGAGGCGTGGCCGGGCACTCGCCCTTGCCGCAAGTTCTCGAGACGGGGCGATGGGGTCACATCTTTCGTGAGTCTCTGCTCGTTACCGCGCGTTCCCAAGACACTAAACGGTTTGGATATTTGATCCGAGGGGCCTCTGGCCTGATAGCGCTAACCATCACGTGGGCATAGTATGGGCATTCTGCGTCGTATGCATCAGCCGAAGCTTAACTGACGTCATTGCGACAGAGCGGCGCGCGCCGGTTTGGACTGGTTAGGCTCGTACCTTTTTTAAAGGTGGTTGCTAGGTCTGCTCACCGGCCGCCCACGCAACGTGCAGGAGTTCCCGGGGCGATTGGCCCATGACCCCTGGGAGCATAGGGTTTAGTCCGGCATGCATGACCTCTCTATTAAGCCTAGGTCGGGTTGCGGCGTATTGTTTGGCCGAGGGCGGGCATGACCTGATGGTGTGTCCGGCGGGAGTTAAGCAAGCGTGTTGGGTAAGTTGGTGCACCCCTGCAGGGAAGAAAACATCTATCGATAGCCTGTCCTACGGTAACGGACACTTGGAGTTGTATCCCGATCGCTACAACTAGAACTGGATGCTGAGGCATTGTTTGGATATATTGCTTCGGGAGTCGAGAAAGGATCCCGGAGCATTGGAACAACAACATAAATATGACTTATGTTATACTACTCTACTTCCCCCTCTTGCTGCAAGACGGTGGTTTCCAGAAGATGCTAGTCTTCGATAGGACTAGCTTCTCCCCCCTCTTATTCTGGCATTCTGCAGCTTGGTCCACAGATACTACCCTTTTCATTGATACCGATGCATATGTAGTGTAGATCCTTGCTTGCGAGTACTTTGGATGAGTACTCACGGTTGCTTTGCTCCCCCTTTCCCCCATTCTTTCTTCTTGCTGGTTGATGCAACCAGATGGTGGAGTCCAGGAGCCAGACGCCACACTTGACGACGACTACTACCCCGACAAAGGCTACAACTAAGTGAAGACCGCCGACGACCAGGAGTAGTTAGGAGGTCCCAGGCAGGAGGCCTTGCCTTTTCGATTGTGTTGTTTTGTGCTAGCCTTCTTAAGGCAATCTTGTTTAACTTATGTCTGTACTCAGATATTGTTGCTTCCGCTGACTCTTGTGTTTTCGAGCTTATGTATTCGAGCCCTCGAGGCCCCTGGCTTGTAATATAAAGCTTGTATTATTTTAATTTGTGCCTAGAGTTGTGTTGTGATATCTTCCAGTGAGTCCTTGATCTTGGTCGTACACATTTGCGTGCATGATTAGTGTACGGTCAAATCGGGGGCGTCACAAGTTGGTATCAGAGCCGACTGCCTGTAGGAACCCCCTTTCCAACTCCTTGGCCGAAGTTGAGTCTAGTCTTTGAAAAACTGATTTACTAACTTGGTTGTGTGGCTTACGGGCCCACGTCGCCAATTGGGTGGTATTAGGATCTTTTATTCCTCGTCTATAGTCTGGGATTCTGATCTCTCTTCTATTCGGGTTAAATGAATTTACTAACCACATTAGGTTCTCATAACGACTTTGCCCGGAGAGCCCCTTCATTCCGGATGGTTGCCTGCTTCACCAGAAGACTTCGAAGATATTCTCCGATGTTTCCCCGAGACCCTTGTACCCCTAAATCATTTGAACTTATCCATTCTTAATCAGAGCGGTTTCTTCTGATCCTTTGAGCTGAAAACCATAATTCCTTTTGCATTTGAGTTTTGAAATAGTCAATTGTTTATACAAACTGATATCCTTGCATTCTTTCTTCTTCTGGTTGAGTATCGATGCTCACATCAGATCCCTTGTAGATCACCGGATCATTTGTTGGATTTTATCCGACAGCGTCCTTCATATTCAAATACCTTTCGAGCTTGTATAATTTGCTCCTGAAGTTTGCGTAGTATGAGTCTAAGATGCCCCGATGGGTTGAACTTATGCCTTCCTTAATCTGTGTGAAACCGAAAGTTTTCCAAGGTTCATACTCCTCTGGTAATTCACCAAGCAAGTCTTCGCAATCAATTCATTTTGAATAGAGCAGAGAATGAAAGGTTACGCATTGAAGAAGTGGGAGTCAACCTTGAACTTTCTGTCCATGCCCATGGACACCGTGCAGATCTTATCATTAAGGCTTCTCTTAAAATTAATTATCCCCTTGATATAAGTAATCTTATATCAGGGATATGGCCTTTTGCAATCGTGGTCCCGACCATTTTCTCCCTTAAATACCATTTCATGTGCAGGTTTAAGCACTTGTCTCCTACAGAGCAATACCCCCAGCCCAACCTCTAGTTTGAGTTGTCGTTGAGTATTACCCCCCTGGTATCTCGAGATTATCACGCAACTACATAGCTCCTTATGAGTTCTTCATTATGTGTTACATTTTCATGACTGCAATTTTCCTCGGGTTCTGAGATGTTTGACACTCAAGGACCCCGATAAGTGAATCAATTCCGCACTCTGATTCAATAACACTAAGTAATCTCCTTTACTTATGAGTCTATTAATTCTTCAAATCATATCTAGCCTGATCGGCTACATCATTATCTTACTAATTTTAACTGCGCTACCTGGCCCTTCTATCCGGAGCACAATTTCGGCAATGAGCTAAGCTTACGCCGATCTTCCTCGGCATATCATTTTGCCTTGAACAACAAGCGTGATTTCGAGTTTGTGTCGTACCCTTGGTTCCAATAACCTTTCGCATCATCATTCTTTTGACCTGATGTCGTCGCCGACCGATTACATCTTCATGAAATCTTGGGACAAATGTGTCGTGAACATCATCAACATGCCGAGCTCTTCCAAATTATGAATCGAATTCATGATGGGAAATATCGTCCTTTTCCCCTCGATGTTTGTATTAACATCGACAACATTCTTGCATTCCCTCCAACACAAACGTGTTCTTGTTTTGTGTTATGCCTTGAGTTCCTTGTTATCCGACTTATGGTATGCTCTACCTTGGAGTACTACCATCGTTCATGTCAAGAATGTCATGAGAATTTCACCACCCCTTATGAATTCTTAATACAAGTAATACTTATCGCCATCCCCGTTCGTTCCCTGGGCCCCGTGTTCTTTCTAACCGGAAACCCAACATTTGAAGTATGACGTGTGAATCCAGAACTTCTAGCAAACCGAATGCTTTGAAGTGAATGATCGATAGTTTCATTCCAACCCTTCTGGTTATTAAAGCTCCATGCTAACATCGATCTTGCTACTTGGTACGTATTTCCAGGTGCATTCCATTCAGTACTTAATTGTGGATGTTCTCCACGAACACACTTCATTATATATCCTGGTGTACCCAATGTCTGACCTTTGCTTGAAGACCATGCCGAAGCTTTCTCGAAGCATGTCTGTGGTACTCCAAAGATCCACAAGAACATTGTAAGTGCAATGCTAAATGTTTCTTGATCAACTATCCAACATTGATGTGTGGGTACATATCTTAATTCTTCTTACCCCTTTTATCTATATGATCATGACTTTGATCTCCTGACACGTATATCATGCCCTGCTTAATCTTGGGAATGATATACTCCTATTCATTGTGTTTAAACACATTTTCCTTTCCATTTGTTTGTTTAACCTTTCTTTGATCTACAAATAATCTAAGCAGTAATAATTTTCTGCTTAAGTGAACACCTTGGTGTACGACTCTGTCAGTAAAACCCTGTTACTTTTGTTGATAACATTCCGGTAACCACCGATGGATGAGATCTTTGCCTATTGGTCCGCCTCGTTCAACGAGCAGGAAGATGGTTCTCTTCGTCCCTCGCCCTTGGTACCGATGTTGTTGCCGACATAACTGATAGGCTATCATCTGACATGCCTTGCTTACATGATCGTGCAAGACGTTACGACCCTTCCTATTTTTTTACCCACATGGTGGGCCCATAACCCACAGTTCCTCAGGATCGAAACCTGACTCTCCTATACACCCTTGTAGCCAAAGTTATTCGTCACACTGGCTTCGTATGTAATTCACGAGCCACCTTCCTAGAAATGATCTACTCTGGTATCAGACGCAATAATTATTCTCGTTGCTCTGGACCCATTCACACCTTGCTTTAGACATCAAACGTTTGTCTAGCCGTTTGAAACTTCTTATTGTACCATATTACTTTGCCCTCGGCGTGTTTGATTCGTTCAACTCGAGGGGTACTCTTGTGTTCATTCGTGGGATAACCCCCGATGATTACCCCTATTAGCCTCCTATCAGTGTCAAGCTGCCCCTTTCCTATTCGTAAGTACGATGGAGACCCTAATGAAAGGATGACGACATCATCATGATGACCTGAAGCAGAGGACCGGAGACAACAACTTAATGGATTGACCTCTTCGGGAACAACAACCAAGGCCGAGAAGATCCGTTAGAATGTCGTAACCAACTCTTTTCCCCTTACCTCCCCTCTTAAATCTCGGGACGAGATTTCTTGTAGTAGAGGAGATTTGTAACACCCCGAGGTTCATGCTACAGTAATTCTAACTTAATGATGCCATGTTACCATGTTAGTTAAGCCTAATTGCCCCTAGTTAAAAAAAATCAATCTCAAATTCAAATTCATATTCAAATCATAAGTGAAATTCAAATTTTCAAAAACATGAAAACTAAAATGTTCATAATGTTCCAGATAATTCCTAAGTAATTATGTTGAGGAAAACAACATCACCTAAATAACCAAAGTGCCCCTAGGATTTTAAAACAGTGCCCAAAACAACCCCTTTACTTTGTTTTCATTTATATAAAATTTAAATGAAATTATCTTGCCTCAAAACCTTTTTATGGCAGTGCCAAATATTGCAAAGAATTTATGTGGCACACTTTCATAATTTAGGGAAGTCTTTTGTGGCCTAACATTTTGCAGATCAGAAAAGTTTAAAGAAATAAAAAGAGGAGTAAGAGAAAAGGACGAAACATCACTGTGCACTCTGGCCCAATGGCTACAGCAGCACGGCCCAAGGCCACCTGGGCCTTTTCCCCTTCCTCTGTACAGAGTACAGAGAGCAGTCATGGCGTGGCGGCCATCCCACGGCGCCATGGCCGGATGGCCACCACGTCGGCTCCCCTTGGCCTATAAGAATGCTCCCCCGAAACCCTAGCACGACCTCATCCATTCCCCCCTCTTTCCCCCATCGCTCCCATCCTCTTCTTCGCGAATTCGATCTCGAAATCACTCGCGGTCACCGCTGCCACGCCGTAGTTATCACGACCACCGGCATCTCCGGCGTGCGGGAGCACGTCCAGAAGGTCCGCCGCGGCCATATTCATCCGTCCCGAGGACCAGCTCAAGCAGGGACGCCCTCGAGCTGACGTCGTATTAATCCTCTTCGTCCGGCCGTCACCACCTCGCCGTCGTTGCGGTCGCTCCGGTCCACCCCGACCCTCCCTGAGCACGCCAAAGGATGCACTGTGAGATCCTCCCCCATTCCCCCCTGCTTGCCCCCTCGATCTGTTGCCATAGCCACCGTCCCCGAGCTCGTCCGAGCCCCTGCGTATGAGTACGCATACATGTTGTATTGTGATGCTCATGTGCTGTTGCTTCTGCTGATTCCTTGCTGCTTGCCGCGGAGCTGCTGCTTGGCCGCGGCCGCCGCTCGCTCTGGCTGCTGCGCTGCTAGCCACCGCGGCTCCTGCGCTGCTGCACACTGCTTGTCCGCCTCGCTACCGCCTAGCTCGTCTTGTCCCGCCGCCGCGGCCATCGCCGTGCCCGGAGCTTTCTCCCGCCCACTCCCGGCCCGCGCTGCCCCCCACCTCCGGCGCCGCCCTCCGCCGGTACGGCGCCCGGCATCGCCTAGCGCCGCCGCCCCACAGCCCTGCCAGCGCCCCCTCGCAACCGCACGCATCCGTGCGTGTTCGGGCGGGCGCCCTCGCCCGCATCGCTCGTTAACCCGCCCCCCAGGCCTATGGGCCGCTGAACACAGGGGCCCGGCCCCTTAAAAAAGTAAAAGTAAAAGTTTTAAAAAATAATAATTAATAAAAAAAATAATTAATTAATTAATAATTAACTTAATTAATCCTGATAATTAACGCTAATTAATTATACTTACTTAAACTAATTACACATTAGTCTAATTAAACCTGATTAACTAAATTAGTCTATGACAGTGGACCCCACTGGACCTTTTGACCAGTCAACCAGTCAAAGTAGACTGTTGACCCCGCTGACATCACCCTGACATCATGCTGACGTCATCACTTACTATTCTGGATAATGTTGATTTAATTTAATTAAATAAATTCCTAAAAATGTTTAAAACTTTAGAAAATCATATAAAATAATCTGTAACTCGGATGAAAATGTTTTATATATGAAAATCGCTCAGAACGACGAGACAAATCCAAATACGCGGTCCGTTCGTTCGCCACACGTCCCTAGCATAGTGAACCTGCAACTTTCCCCCTCCGATACACCTGTCCGAAAACGTGAAACACCGGGGATACTTTCCCGGATGTTACCCTCCTTCGCCGGTACCGTGTACCACCGCGTTAGAGCACCCTAGCACTGCGTGCTGACGTGTCGTGCTTCTCTGTTGCAACTGTTTGCTTTATATTTACTGTTTCTTCCCCCTCTTCTCTCCGGTAGACCCCGAGACTGATGATGCCCCGGTGATCGACTACGGTGTTGACGACCCCTCCTTCCTGCCAGAGCAACCAGTCAAGCCAACCCCCTTTGATCATTCCAATATCGCCCATTCTCTTCTCTCTTATGCTTGCATTAGAACTGCTACTGCTTTTTGTATGATCCTATTCTGATGCATAGCATGTTGTTGTTACCTGCTTTCATACCTTACATGTTTATACTAAACTGCTTTGTATAGGCTGGTTAGAGATCCACCAGTGACCCCCCTACCTTGTCCCGACTTCCCCGCTGTATCAGAAGACCCGATCAACGGGATCGAAGACCAGGACCCGGCACCGCACATCACTTTCCCCTTAGTTGCTCGACACTACTGGGTTACTATCGAGTGCCGAGGGTGAGACCTCATCAGCACTTCTGATGTTAACCTTGTAGGTTAGTTCATCAGTTGTGGTCATCGAGGGTGATTCCTCTTTCTCTACTCCCAATAACGACATTGTCATGCAACTCCTCAAGAGTGGACATCGAGGGTGACTCCTCTTTCGTTCACCTTGACGATAAACATCAGGTGGAATTCCATCGAGGGTGATTTCCTCAGGTTTTCCTTTGGTGTTAGACACACAGTTACTTTGGTTACTATGACTTTACACTGAACCTGGTTACTAAAGACGGGTCGACCCTGAGGGGTACCCGCGCGAGCTTAATTGCGAGTGATGTGTAGTCGGGTTGACCTGGAAGGTGCCCGCAAGTTAAATACGAGGCGTGGCAGGGCACTCGCCCTTGCCGCAAGTTCTCGAGACGGGGCGATGGGGTCACATCTTTCGTGAGTCTCTGCTCGTTACCGCGCGTTCCCAAGACACTAAACGGTTTGGATATTTGATCCGAGGGGCCTCTGGCCTGATAGCGCTAACCATCACGTGCGCATAGTATGGGCGTTCTGCGTCGTATGCATCAGCCGAAGCTTAACTGACGTCATTGCGACTGAGCGGCGCGCGCCGGGTTGGACTGGTTAGGCTCGTACCTTTTTTAAAGGTGGTTGCTAGGTCTGCTCACCGGCCACCCACGCAACATGCAGGAGTTCCCGGGGCGATTGGCCCATGACCCCTGGGAGCATAGGGTTTAGTCCGGCGTGCATGACCTCTCTATTAAGCCTAGGTCGGGTTGCGGCGTATTGTTTGGCCGAGGGCGGGCATGACCTGATGGTGTGTCCGGCCGGAGTTAAGCAAGCGTGTTGGGTAAGTTGGTGCACTCCTGCAGGGAAGAAAACATCTATCGATAGCCTGTCCTATGGTAACGGACACTTGGAGTTGTATCCCGATCGCTACAACTAGAACTGGATGCTGAGGCATTGTTTGGATATATTGCTTCGGGAGTCGAGAAAGGATCCCGGAGCGTTGGAACAACAACATAAATATGACTTATGTTATACTACTCTACTTCCCCCTCTTGCTGCAAGACGGTGGTTTCCAGAAGATGCTAGTCTTCGATAGGACTAGCTTCTCCCCCCTATTATTCTGGCATTCTGCAGCTTAGTCCACAGATACTACCCTTTTCATTGATACCGATGCATATGTAGTGTAGATCCTTGCTTGCGAGTACTTTGGATGAGTAGTCACGGTTGCTTTGCTCCCCCTTTCCCCCTTCTTTCTTCTTGCTGGTTGATGCAACCAGATGGTGGAGTCCAGGAGCCAAACGCCACACTTGACGACGACTACTACCCCGACAAAGGCTACAACTAAGTGAAGACCGCCGACGACCAGGAGTAGTTAGGAGGTCCCAGGCAGGAGGCCATGCCTTTTCGATTGTGTTGTTTTGTGCTAGCCTTCTTAAGGCAATCTTGTTTAACTTATGTCTGTACTCAGATATTGTTGCTTCCGCTGACTCTTGTGTTTTCGAGCTTATGTATTCGAGCCCTCGAGGCCCCTGGCTTGTAATATAAAGCTTGTATTATTTTAATTTGTGTCTAGAGTTGTGTTGTGATATCTTCCAGTGAGTCCTTGATCTTGGTCGTACACATTTGCGTGCATGATTAGTGTACGGTCAAATCGGGGGCGTCACAAGTTGGTATCAGAGCCGTACTCCTACTCGAGTAGGACTCCACCCCTTGGGCGCGCCCCCTATGGCCGGCCCTCCTCCTCCCTCCCCCCTTTATATACGTAGGGAGGGGACACTCCATAAATACACAAGTTGATTTCTTAGCCGTGTGCGGTGCCCCCCTCCACAGTTACACACCTCGGACATATTGTCGCAGTGCTTAGGCGAATCCCTGCGTTGGTAACTTCATCATCATCGTCACCACGCCATCGTGCTGACAAAACTCTCCCTCATCCTCAACTAGATCAAGAGTACATGGGACGTCACTGAGCTGAACGTGTGCAGATCGTGGAGGTGTCGTGTGTTTAGTGCTTGATCGGTTGGATCGCGAGGACGTTCGACTACATCAACCGCGTTACTAAACGCTTCCGCTTTTGGTCTACGGGGGTACGTGGACACACTCTCCCTGCTCATTGCTATGCTTCTCCTAGATAGATCTTGCGTGATCATAGGATTTTTTTTTTTTTGAAATACTATGTGTAGCAAATTATTCACAAAAAGTGGCTACTATCTCAAAGTCAAATCCATATTTAGTGATAAACTTGTGAAAAGCATCAGTATTCATAAAAGATTTAACACAATCAAATTCAAGCTTAATACCTCACTCTTTACCTTCTCGAGTTCCCAATCTTTAGAGTTGCGTTTAATTCTTTCCAAGAGACTCCATTTGAATTCAATAGTTTTCTTCATAAAAGAACTAGTACAAGAAGTATCGAGCATGGGTCGATCATTATGAGAAAGCCGAGCATAACAATTCTGAATGATAATTTCTCTAGAGAGCTCATGGTTGGGGCATGAATATAACATTGACCTGAGCCTCCCCCAAGCTAGAGCGATACGTTCTCCTTCACGAGGCCAAAAATCATATATATAATTCCAATCATAATGAACTAGATGCATAGGATATATTTTTGGTAAAAATCCAATTTCAATCGATTCCAGTTCCAAGATCCAATATCATTGCATAGCCTATAACATGTCAATGCTTTTCCATTTAAAGATAAAGGGGAAATATTATTATTAGCTTCATCTTTGGGTAAACCTGCAAGCTTCAATAATCCACAAATTTCATCCTCATTTATCAAGTGTGTATCAGGATGTTCAGTTTTGTCTCCTGCATAATGATTAGCTAGCAGTTGTTCTATCATACCCGAAGGAATTCCATAACCAATATTTTCATTAGGTGCAGTAGTTTGAGGGGCAACTAACTGTGCTTCTGATCGAGGTGAAGATACCCTAAACAAACCCTTCAAAGGATTGTTTTCCATAGTGACAAGTGATAATAAATTTCAGCATGTAGTATGAATTTTTTCCTTACCGATTTCCACTTACCAAGAGCGCTTCACTCCCCGGCAACGGTGCCAGAAAAGAGTCTTCATGATCCACAAGTATATGGGGTCAATCGTAGTCCTTTTGATAAGTAAGAGTGTCGAACCCAACAAGGATCAGAAGGAAATGACAAGCGATTTTCAGCAAGGTAATGTCTGCAAGCACTAAAATTGTTAGTAACAGGTAGTTTGATAGCAAGATAATTTGTAATGAGCAAGTAACGGTAATGGTAAGAAAGTGCAGCAAGGTAGCCCAATCCTTTTGTGGCAAAGGACATGCCCAAATAGTCTCTTACGGGAATTTCATCTAGTCACTTTCATCAAGTTGATTTGATTTGCATTCGCTACTTTGATAATTTGATATGTGGGTGGACCAGTGCTTGGGTGCTGTTATTACTTGAAAAAACCTCCCACGTATGATTAAACCCTTCGCAAGCATCCAGGACTACGAGAAAAGTATAAATATAAAATCTAAGCATAACATTAAACATATGGATCCAAATCAATCCCTTACGAAGTAGCGCATAAACTAGGGTTTAAGCTTCTGTCACTTGATACGTCTCCAACGTATCTATAATTTTTTATTGTTCCATGCTATTATATATGATGTTTTGGACGTTTAATGGGCTTTATCATACACTTTTATATTATTATTGGGACTAACCTATTAACCCAACGGCCCAGTGCATATTGTTGTTTTTTTGCCTATTTCAGGGTTTCGCAGAAAAGGAATATCAAACGGAGTCCAAACGGAATGAAACCTTCGCGAGAGTTATTTTTGGAATGATATAAACATAGAAGACTTGGAGTACACGTGAGGGAACGAAGGAGGCGGCCACGAGGGTCCAGGGCGCGCCCCCCTCCTACAGGGCGCGCCCCAACCCTCGTGGGCCCCCTCTGGCTCCCTCGATGCCCACCTTCCTCCTATATATACCCATGTACCCTGAAAACATCGAGGCAACAGAGAAAACCCTAATTCCACTGCCGCAACCTTCTGTTCCCGTGAGATCCCATCTTGGGGCCTGTTCCAGAGCTCCGCCGGAGGGGGGATCTTCCACGGAATGCTTCTACATCAACACCATTGCCTCACCATGAGTTGTGAGTAGTTTACCACAGACCTTCGGGTCCATAGTTATTAGCTAGATGGCTTCTTCTCTCTTTTTGGATCTCAATACCAAGTTCTCCTCGGTCTTTGAGGAGATCTATTCGATGTAATCTTTTTGCGGTGTGTTTGTCGAGATCCGATCATTTGTGGGTTTATGATCAAGATTATCTACAAGAAATATTTGGTTATTTTCTGAATTCGTTTATGTATGATTATAATATCCTTGCAAGTCTCTTCGAATTATCGGTTTGGTTTGGCCTACTAGATCTATAGTTCTTGCAATGGGAGAAGTGCTTGGCTTTGGGTTCAATCTTGCGGTGTCCTTTCCTAGTGACAGCAGGGGCAACAAGGCACGTATTGTATTGTTGCCATCGAGGATAAAAAGATGGGGTTTATATCATATTGCTTGAGTTTATCCCTCTACATCATGTCATCTTGCTTAAAGCATTACTCTGTTCTTATGAACTTAGTACTCTAGATGCATGCTGGATAGCGGTCGATGTGTGGAGTAATAGTAGTAGATGCAGAATCGTTTCGGTCTACTTGTCATGGACGTGATGCCTATATATAATGATCATGCCTAGATATTATCATAATTATTTGCTTTTCTATCAATTGCTCAACAGTAATTTGTTCACCCACCGTAGAATTCTGCTATCATGAGCGAAGCCACTAGTGAAACCTATGGCCCCCGAGTCTATTCTCAACATATCAATCTACAATCTACTTTACTTTGTTGTTTTTACTTTCTGTTCTTATATCCAAAAATACCAAAAATATCAAACTATCCTATCTATCAGATTTCACTTTCGTAAGTGATCGTAAAGGGATTGACAACCCCTTATCGCGTTGGCTGCGAAGTTCTTATCTGTTTGTGCAGGTGCGAGGGACTCGTGTGTGGTCTCCTACTGGATTGATACCTTGGTTCTAAAAAACTGAGGGAATACAACGCAAGCTCGAGAAGTAGCAAGAAGAATTTCTGGCACCGTTGCCAGGGATGCTTACGCAAAAGTCATATACCAAGTACCTATCACAAACCCTTATGCTTTGCATTACATTTATTTGCCTCTCGTTTTCCTCTCCCCCACTTCGCCCTTGCTGTTTTATTTGCCCTTCTTTTTGTCATGTGTTTACCGTTCACTTGCCTCTTGCTTGCTTGTGTGTTGGATTGCTTGCTTGTCACTATGGCTTCCCCTATCAGTGTTGACCCTCACCTTAAGAGGTTGGAGGAGATAGAAAACAATGTTAGACATTTTATGTCTGTGCAATTTGACCACAATGATTTCTTCAGAAACGAGCTTAAAGAACAGAAAAGCTTTATGGAATACATGAATAAAGAGATTGATGAAATGTCTAAGGAATTTTATGGTTTGAAATATCAGTTTGCTCATCTTGAGAACTTAATAGCCCAAATTTCGGACAAGCACTCTACCTTAGTTAATAAGATAGGTTGCTAAACTGGAAGAATGTGAAAATAAAGATGAAGATCTAAAAGTTATTGATGTGTCTCCTATTAGATCCTTGTTTTCTAGTATGAATCTTGATAAAGATGGGACTGGAGATGAGTCTACTTTAATTAAAAGGCGTCCCAATGATTCGGAGGTTTTAGGTCTTGATGCTAAAATTGTTACAAGTGGGATTGAAGAGATTAAAACTTTGCATAGTGATGAACCCACTACTTTGGATTTCAAGGCATTCAATTATGATAATTGCTCTTTGATTGATTGTTTTTCCTTGTTGCAATCCGTACTAAATTCTCCGCATGCTTATAGTCAAAATAAAGCTTTTACCAAACACATAGTTGATGCTTTGATGCAATCTTATAAAGAAAAACTTGAACTAGAAGTTTCTATCCCTAGAAAGCTTTATGATGAATGGGAACCTACTATTAAAATTAAAATTAAGGATCATGAATGCTTTGCTTTGTGTGATTTGGGTGCAAGTGTTTCCACTATCCCAAAAACTTTATGTGATTTGTTAGGTTTCCATGAGCTTGATGATTGTTCTTTAAATTTGCATCTTGCGGATTCTACTATTAAGAAACCTATGGGAAGGATTAATGATGTTCTTATTGTTGCCAATAGGAATTATGTGCCCGTAGATTTCATTGTTCTTGATATAGATTGCAATCCTTCATGTCCTATTATTCTTGGTAGACCTTTCCTTAGAACGATTGGTGCAATTATTGATATGAAGGAAGGAAATATTAGATTCCAATTTCCATTAAGGAAAGGCATGGAACACTTTCCTAGAAAGAAAATCAAATTACCTTATGAACCCATTATGAGAGCCACTTATGGATTGCCTTCCAAAGATGGCAATACCTAGATCTATCCTTGTATCGTGCCTTGCTAGGGGCGTTAAATGATAGCTCTTATTGGGAGGCACCCCAATTTTATTTTCTTTGTTTTTGCTTTTGTTTAGGAATAAATATTGCATCTAGCTTCTGTCTAGATGTGGTTTTGTGTTTTAATTAGTGTTTGTGCCAAGTAGAACCTTTGGGAAGACTTGTGTGAAGTTTATATGATCTTGCTGTAAAAAACAGAAACGTTAGCGCTCACGAGAATAGTCACCAGATTTTACTGGAGAGTGATATTTAGATGATTATTTTTGAAGATAATTAATAGACCAATTCCTCACGTTTACCAATTTATTCCAATTTTTTTGGAGTTACAGAAGTATTCGAAAGTTACGGATTACTACAGATTGTTCTGTTTTTGACAGATTATGTTTTTCGTGTGTTGTCTGCTTATTTTGATGAATCTATGAGTAGTATTGGGGAGTATGAATCATAGAGAAGTTGGAATACAGTAGGTTTAACACCAATATAAACAAATAATGAGTTCATTACAGTACCTTTGAGTGGTGGTTTGTTTTCTTATACTAACGGAGCTCACGAGATTTTTGGCTAAGTTATGTGTTGTGAAGTTTTCAAGTTTAGAGTATGGCTTTGATGGACTATGGAACAAAGAGTGGCAAGAGCCTAAGCTTGGGGATTCCCAAGGCACTCCAAGGTAAAATTCAAGGATAACCAAAAGCCTAAGCTTGGGGATGCCCCGGGAAGGCATCCCCTCTTTCGTCTTCATCTATCGGTAACTATACTCGGGACTATATTTTTATTCACCACATGATATGTGTTTTGCTTGGAGCATCATGTATGATTTGAGTCTTTGCTTGTTAGTTTTCCACAATCATTCTTGCTGTACACACCTTTTTGAGAGAGATAAATATGGTCTAGAATTTGTTAGAATACTCTATGTGCTTCACTTATATCTTTTGAGCTGAATAGTTTTGCTATAGTGCTTCACTTATATCTTTTAGAGCACGGTGGTGATTTTATTTTGTAGAAATTGTTGATCTCTCATGCTGCACTTATATCCTTTTGAGAGTCTTTTAGAACAGCATGGTAATGTGCTTTGGTTATAAAACTAGTCCTAATATGATAGGCATCCGAGAGGAATGTAGTAAAAACTTTCATTCAGAGTGCATTGAATATGTTGAGAAGTTTGATACTTGATGATTGTTTTGAGATATGAGGATGGTGATATTAGAGTCATGCTAGTGGAGAAATTATGAATTTGAGAAATACTTGTGTTAAAGTTTGTGATTCCCGTAGCATGCACGTATGGTGAACCGCTATGTGACGAAGTTAGAGCACGAGGTATTTGTTGAGTGTCATCCTTTGTGTGGAGGTCGGGGGCGCGCGATCGTTAACTCCTACCAACCTCCCTCCTAGGATCATGCATTGATTGCTTTGTTTTGATGACTCATAAATTTTTGCAATAAGTATATGAGTTCTTTATGACTAATGTTGAGTCCATGGATTATACGCACTCTCACCCTTCCACCACTGCTAGCCTCTCTTGTACCGCACAACTTTCGCCGGTACCATACACCCACCATATACCTTCCTCAAAACAGCCAGCATACCTACCTATCATGGCATTTCCATAGCCATTCCGAGGTATATTTCCATGCAACTTTCCACCGTTCCGTTCATATGACACGCTTCATATTGTCATATTGCCATGCATGATCATGTAGTTGACATAGTATTTGTTGCTAGGCCACCATGCATAATTTTTCAAACATGTCACTCTTGATTCATTGCACATCCCGGTACACCGCCGGAGGCATTCATATAGAGTCATATTTTGTTCTAGTATCGAGTTGTAATCTTCGAGTTGTAAGTCAATAAAAGAGTGATGATCTTCATTATTAGAGCATTGTCCCATGTGAGGAAAGGCCAAATAAAAAAAGGGATGGCCCAAAAAAACATAGAGAGGGGCTAAATAAAAAAGAGAAAAGCCCCTCCAAAAAAATGAGAGAAAAGAGAGAAGGGACAATGCTACTATCTTTTTCCACACTTGTGCTTCAAAGTAGCACCATGATCTTCATGATAGAGAGTCTCCTGTTTAGTCACTTTCATATACTAGTGGGAATTTTCATTATAGAACTTGGCTTGTATATTCCAACAATGGGCTTCCTCAAATGCCCTAGGTCTTTGTGAGCAAGCAAGTTGGATGCACACCCACTTAGTTTCTTTTGTTGAGCTTTCATACATTTATAGCTCTAGTGCATCCGTTGCATGGCAATCCCTACTCACTCACGTTGATATCTATTGATGGGCATTTCCATAGCCCGTTAATACGCCTAGTCGATGTGAGACTATCTTCCTCCTTTTTGTCTTCTCCACAACCACCACTCTATTCCACCTATAGTGTTATATCCATGGATCATGCTCATGTATTGCGTGAAAGTTGAAAGGTTTGAAAAAATTTGAGTATGAAATCAAGTGCTTGGTTGAAACCGGGGTTGTGCATGATATGAATATTTTGTGTGATGAAGAGGGAGCATATCCAGACTATATGATTTTGTAGGGATAACTTTCTTTGGCCATGTCATTTTGAGAAGACATGATTGCTTTGTTAGTATGCTTGAAGTATTATTATTTCTTATGTCAATATAGACTTTTGTCTTGAATCTTTTGGATCTGAACATTCATGCCACAATAAAGAAATTACATTGAAAATTATGTTGCTTAGCATTCCACATCAAAAATTCTGTTTTTATTATTTACCTACTCGAGGACGAGCAGGAATTAAACTTGGGGATGCTTGATACGTCTCCAACGTATCTATAATTTTTTATTGTTCCATGCTATTATATATGATGTTTTGGATGTTTAATGGGCTTTATCATACACTTTTATATTATTTTTGGGACTAACCTATTAACCCAAAGGCCCAGGTGCAGATTGTTGTTTTTTTTTTTGCCTATTTCAGGGTTTCGCAGAAAAGGAATATCAAACGGAGTCCAAACGGAATGAAACCTTCGCGAGAGTTATTTTTGGAACGATATCAACACAGAAGACTTGGAGTACATGCGAGGGAACAAAGGAGGCGGCCACGAGGGTCCAGGGCGCGCCCCCTCCTACAGGGCGCGCCCCCACACCCTCGTGGGCCCCCTCTGGCTCCCCCGATGCCCTCCTTCCTCCTATATATACCCATGTACCCTGAAAACATCGAGGCAACAGAGAAAACCCTAATTCCACCATTGCAACCTTCTGTTCCCGTGAGATCCCATTTTGGGGCCTGTTCTGGAGCTCCGCCGGAGGGGGGATCTTCCACATAGTGCTTCTACATCAACAGCATTGCCTCACCAAGAGTTGTGAGTAGTTTACCACAGACCTTCTGGTCCATAGCTAGTATCTAGATGGCTTCTCCTCTCTCTTTTGATCTCAATACAAAGTTCTCCTCGGTCTTCGAGGAGATCTATTCGATGTAATCTTTTTGCGGTGTGTTTGTTGAGATCCGATGAATTGTGGGTTTATGATCAAGATTATCTAAGAGAAATATTTGGTTCTTTTCTGAATTCTTTTATGTATTATTATAATATCCTTGCAAGTCTCTTTGAATTACTGGTTTGGTTTGGCCTACTAGATCTATAGTTCTTGCAATGGGAGAAGTGCTTGGCTTTGGGTTCAATCTTGCGGTGTCCTTTCCCAGTGACTGCAGGGGCAGCAAGGCACGTATTGTATTGTTGCCATCGAGGATAAAAAGATCCGGTTTATATCATATTGCTTGAGTTTATCCCTCTACATCATGTCATCTTGCTTAAAGCATTACTCTATCCTTATGTACTTAATACTCTAGATGCATGCTGGATAGCGGTCGATGTGTGGAGTAATAGTAGTAGATGCAGAATCATTTCGATCTACTTGTCACGGACGTGATGCCGATATATAATGATCATGCCTAGATATTCTCATAATTATTCGCTTTTCTATCAATTGCTCGACAGTAATTTGTTCACCCACCGTAGAATTCTGCTATCATGAGAGAAGCCACTAGTGAAACCTATGGCCCCCAGGTCTATTCTCAACATATCAATCTACAATCTACTTTACTTTGCTATTTTTACTTTTTGTTCATATATCCAAAAAAATACCAAAAATATCAAACTATCCTATCTATCAGATCTCACTTTCGTAAGTGACCATAAAGGGATTGACAACCCCTTATCGCGTTGGCTGCGAAGTTCTTATTTGTTTGTGCAGGTGCGAGGGACTCGCGCGTGGTCTCCTCCTGGATTGATACCTTGGTTCTCAAAAACTGAGGGTAATACTTACGCTACTGTGCTGCATCACCCTTTCCTCTTCGAGGGAAGTAAATGCAAGCTCGAGAAGTAGCATCACTCTAGCAAACCATCATCTAATAACTACCCCACAATGCATTCCCTTAGGCCCAAAGATGGTGAAGTGCCATGTAGTCGATGTTAACATGGCACCACTAAGGGAATCACAACATACATATCATCAAAATATCGAACACATAGCAAGTTCACATGATTACTTGCAACATGATTTCTCCCATGACCTCAAGAACAAAAGTAACTACTCACAAATGATAATCATTCTCAAGATCAGAGGGGTATTAAATAGCATAATGGATCTGAACATATAATCTTCCACCAAATAAACCATATAGTAATCAACTACAAGATATAATCAACACTACTAGTCACCCACAGGTACCAATATGAGGTTCCGGTACAAAGATCGAACACAAAAGATGAACCACGGTTTGATAGGAGAAGGTGTTATTGAAGATGTTGATGAAGATTGGCCTCCCAAAGATGAGAGGGTTGTTGGTGATGACGATGGATTTGATTCCTCCTCCAGGAGAGAAGTTCCCCTGGTGGAATCGATCCGCATGAGAGCAAAAGTGCTCCTGCCCAAGTTCCGCCTCGAGACAGTGGTGTTCCGCCCCGAAAGCCCTCTCCTTATTTATTTTCTAGGTCAAAAGACCTTATATACCAGAAGATGGGCACTGGAGGTGGGCCGCGCTGGCCACAACCCACCAGGGCGTGCCTGGGGGGCCTGGCGCACCCTGGTGTCTTGTGGTCACTAGGTGGCCCCCTCCGGTAGTTATTTGCTCTGATATTTTTTATATATTCCAAAATAATCTTCGTAAATTTCGAGCTTATTTGGAGATGTGCAGAATAGGTGTCTTGATGTACCTTTTTCAGGTCCAGAATTCCAGCTGCCGGTATTCTCCCTCTTTGTGTAAACCTTGCATATTATGAGAGAAAAGGCATTAGAATTACTCCATAAAGCATTATTATGCATAAAATCCTTATAAATAACGGTAGGAAAACATGATGCAAAATGGATGTATCCTGGTGAAGGTGATGTGGGCATCATCCGATTTTAAAGGAGAGGGCTCCTTTGAGAAATTTCCCTCTACGACAGGAAACCAGGCAGGAAGGGGAGGGTCCGATAGGAAAAGGAAAGGGTGTGTCACGGGATGTTTTTTTATGTTGGGCCCACATGTTGGAGATAACATGATAAATTTTCCGAAAACCCACATTCCCGTGAAGGGAAGGGATTAGAGCGGAGAGCGCGGAGGATGGCCGATTGGTGCAAACATGAGGGGAGGGGATTAGGGCGGAGAGCGGGGCGGTTGGCGGAGGACTCCTCCTTGGTGGTCTAAGGAAAAGTATGATGTGAAGGAGAGAGGGCGACACGGCAAAGATGAGGGGTGTGCCCAACATTGGACATACAATTTTTGTGGAATGCACGGGATTCAACTGTATGCTACAACGTGACAATGGCTTACAAGACATTGAATATAACTTTTTGGCTCGGATGGGGGGGTCATGGATGGCACACGCCTCTTACCCTTGATGGGGGTGGTGGATCGACATAAACATGGGGGAGGGGATCGGGGCCGAGAGCAGGGCAGTTGGCGAGAGACTCCTCTTTGGTGGTCTATGGAGAAATACTGTGAAGGAGTGCGGGCATTGATACGTCTCCAACGTATCTAGAATTTCCTATTGTTTCATGCTATTATATTATAAATCTTGGATACTTTATATGCTTTAATATGCAATTTTATATCATTTTTGGGAACTAACCTATTAACCCAGTGCTAGTTGTTGTTTTCTAGTTGTTTTTGCTTTTCCAGAAAATCAGTACCAAACGAAGTCCAAACACTATGAAACTTTTTGATGATTTTTTCTGGACAAAAGAGACCCTAGAAACTCTGGGAGGAGACCATACGACAAACAAGGAGACATCAATGCAACAAGGCACGCCCGGTGGGTTAGGCGTGCCTTATTACCTTATGGGCCCCACGTGGCTCCGTCGGACCTAATTCCACTTCCATAAATTCTCAAATATTGGAAAAACCCTAGAGAGGCAGACGAAACAATTTTTTCACTACCGCAATCCTCTGTTCTTCCGCGATCCCATCTGGAGGCCTTTTCCAGTCTGCCGGAGGGGGAATCGACCATGGAGGGCTTCGACATCAACCTTGTTGCCATAGCGATGATGTGTGAGTAGTTCACTATAGACCTACGGGTCCATAGCTAGTAGTTAGATGGCTTCTTCTCTCTCTTTGATCTTCAATACCATGTTGTCCATGATCTCCATGGACTTCTATCTGATGTAATCTTCTTTTATAGTGTGTTTGTTGGGATCCAATGACAATGTCGTGGGTTCCTACCTCATGCATTCCACTCAACTACAAGATTCGGTATCACCACTAAGGGGATTGTTGAAATGGTGACACTAAATGCATTAAAACATAGGTATGATAAAATTATCAAAGTGAACTTGCCTGGTACGTTGATGAAGATTATAATGTTCTCAGAAAAAGAGTTGGTAGAACTATTCGTCACTCCATTGAAATCTATATTAAACAGACATGCATTCATATAAGCAAACATTCTAGCACTCAAAATTAACAGTTCATCAAATAAAATCAATAAGAAAAATCAAACAAAAATCCGAAGAGAAAACTTCAAAGAAAACTAATAGGAAAGACTATAAAGAACCTACTAAGAAAACATTTTGACTTGACTACAATTTTTTTGTTCTAAGTAAGACTTAACAAAAAAAATACTAAACTAATAAATTAATAGAAAGAAAAATGTAAAACAACTAATTTAACAGAAAGTATTTTTCATAAACTTTCAGTAGCAAAAACAAACAAATAAAAGCTTTTATAGAACTCTATTTATAACCTATGCAAGTTTTTAACTAACCATTAAATGTAGCTACTACTGACTAACAGAAAAAACAAATTGCCAAAAGTGACAAAAAGAAATATTTTAAAACAAACAAAAACAACAAAGAAAAGACTAAAACAAAACTATGGGTAAAACAATACTATTTTTAGCTAAAACTAAATTTTAAATTAAACAAAAATAAAATTTGAAGTGCTACTTGATACGTCTCCGTCATATCTACAATTTTTTATTGTTTCACGCCAACATTATACAACTTTTACATACTTTTAGCAACAATTTATATGATTTATTGGACTAACCTATTGATTCAGTGCCCAGTGCCACTTCCTGTTTGTTGCATGTTTCTTGTTTCGCAGAATATCCATATCAAATAAAGTCCAAATGCGATAAAAATTTACGGATAATTATTTTGGAATATATGTGATTTTTGTGAGTTGGAATCAACACAAAAGGAGGCCCACAACCCCCATGGTACACTAGGGCACGCCCCACGGCCCAGGCGCGCCGTGGTGGGTGGTGCTCACCTCGTAATGCGATTGTTTCTCTACTTCAGGTGCAAGGAAGCTTATATCTGGGGGAAATCATGTTAAAATATCAACACAATAGGAGTTACGGATCTCCGGATATGTAAGAAACGGTTTTCGACCAGATCTAGGGGGCGCAAAACACAGGAGAACACACATAGAGAGATCCAATCTAGGAAGGGCTCTCGCCCCTCTGCCGCCATGGAGGTCAAGGACCGGAGGAGAAACCCTCCTCCCATTTAGGGAGGAGTCCAAGGAAGAATAAGAAGGATGGGGGCTCTCTCCCCCTCTCTCCCGGTGGCACCGGAGTGCTGCGGGGGCTAGGATCGTGACGGTGATCTACATTAACAAACTTGCTACCGTCAACACCAACTCCTCCCCCCTCTATGCAGCCGTGTAACACCTCTTCTCCCCGTTGTAATATCTACTTAAACATGGTGCTCACCACTATATATTATTTCCCAATTATATGTAGTTATCCTATGATGTTTGAGTAGATCCGTTTTTTCCTATGGGCTAATTGATGATCGTGGTTGGTATGAGTTGCATGTTTTATTTTGGTGTTGTCCTACAGTGCCCTCCGTGTCACACAAACGTGAAGGATCCCCGCTGTAAGGTGTTGCAATATGTTCATAATTTGCTTATGGTGGGTGGCGTGAGTGACAGAAGCATAGACACGAGTAAGTGGGTTGTTGCATATCGGAGTAAAGAAGACTTGATACTTAATGCCATGGTTGGGTTTTACCTTAATGATCTTTAGTAGCAGATGCTTGATAGAGTTCCAATCGTAAGTGCATATGATCCAAGTAGAGAAAGTATGTTAGCTCATGCCTCTCCCGCATATAAAACTACAATAATGATTACCGGTCTAGTTATCAATTGCCTAGGACAAATAATCTTCTTGTTTGACAAAAGATTTTTACTAAACAATTAACTTTTATTATCTCGCAAAGTATTCGTAGTCTTATTTTTGCAAAGTACTCTTAGTTTTATTCTTGTTCTAGGTAAATAAAATGCTAAGTGTGCGTAGAGTTGTATCGGTGGTCGATAGAACTTGAGGGAATATTTGTTCTACTTTTAGCTCCTCGTTGGCTTCGACGCTCTTACTTATCGAAAAAGGCTACAAATGATCCTCTACACTTGTGGGTTATTAAGTCCGTTTTCTGGTGTCGTTGCCGGGGGCAATAACGTGGGGTGAATATTCTCATGTGTGCTTGTTTGCTTTATCACTAAGTAGTTTTTATTTTGTGCTCTTATTTTCTATCTTTAGTTATCGGTAGGAAACGTAAAATACCAAAAAAAAATAGTTGTACCTATTGAACCAATGGTTCAACAACCACCCAAAATATATCATACTTCTGAAGCTTTTTACTTGGATCATCTTCGATACCTATGTGCTCGTGCTAAAACCCCAACAAGCTTAGTTGAGGGCAAATCATTAGATGAGCATGCTTCTTATGTGCGACCCCGCTTATGTCAAAAAGGGAAACTTTTAAGGCATCATATTAATACTATGCATTGCTATGTGATGTCTACTACGCAACCTTCTTCTTGTAGACGTTGTTGGGCCTCCAAGTGCAAAGGTTTGTAGGACAGTAGCAAATTTCCCTCAAGTGGATGACCTAAGGTTTATCAATCCGTGGGAGGCGTAGGACGAAGATGGTCTCTCTCAAACAACCCTGCAACCAAATAACAAATAGTCTCTTGTGTCCCCAACACACCTAGTACAATGGTAAATTGTATAGGTGCACTAGTTCGGCGAAGAGATGGTGATACAAGTGCAATATGGATGGTAGATATAGGTTTTTGTAATCTAAAAATATAAAAACGGCAAGGTAACTAATGATAAAAGTGAGCACAAACGGAATTGCAATGCTTCGAAACAAGGCATAGGGTTCATACTTTCACTAGTGGAAGTTTTCTCAACAATAATAACATAACTGGATCATATAATTATCCCTCAACATGCAACAAAGAGTCACTCCAAAGTCACTAATAGCGGAGAACAAACGAAGAGATTATTGTAGGGTACGAAACCACCTCAAAGTTATTCTTTCTGATCGGTCTATTCAAGAGTTCATACTAGAATAACACCTTAAGACACAAATCAACCAAAACCCTAACTCGCCTAGATACTCCATTGTCACCTCAAGTATCCATGGGTATGATTATACGATATGCATCACACAATCTCAGATTCATCTATTCAACCAACACAAAGAACTTCAAAGAGTGCCCCAAAGTTTCTATCGGAGAGTCAAGATGAAAACGTGTGCCAACCCCTATGCATATATTCCCAAGGTCACGTAACCCGCAAGTTGACCACCAAAACATACGTCAAGTGAATCAATAGAATACCCCATTGTCACCACAGGTATCCTACGCAAGACATACATCAAGTGTTCTCAAATCCTTAAAGACTCAATCCGACAAGATAACTTCAAAGGGAAAACTCAGTCCATTACAAGAAGGTAGAGGGGGAGAAACATCATAAGATCCAACTATAATAGCAAAGCTCGCGATACATCAAGATCGTGCCATCTCAAGTACACGAGAGAGAGAGAGAGAGAGAGAGAGAGAGAGATCAAACGCATAGCTACTGGTACATACCCTCAACCCCGAGGGTGAACTACTCCCTCCTTGTCATGGAGAGCACCGGGATGATGAAGATGGCCACCAGAGAGGGATCCCCCCTCCGGCAGGGTGTCGGAACGGGTCTAGATTGGTTTTTGGTGGCTACGGAGGCTTGCGGCGGTGGAACTCCCGATCTAGGTTTCTTTCTTGAAGTTTGGGTATATATATGAGTGTTGGAGTCAGGAACAAGTAAGGGGGTCCCCGAGGTAGCCACGAGATAGGGGGCGCTACCTACCCCCTGGGCGCGCCCCCACCCTCGTGGTGGCCTCGGGACTCCTCTGGTCCATCTCCGGTACTCCTTGGGCTTCTTATGGTCCAAAAACATCCTCCGTTGAGTTTCAGGCCAATTGGGCTCCGTTTGGTATTCCTTTTCTGCGATACTCAAAAACAAGGAAAAAACAGAAACTAGCACTGGGCTCTGGGTTAATAGGTTAGTCCCAAAAATAATATAAAAGTGCATATTAAAGCCCATTGAACATCCAAAATAGATAATAAAATAGCATGGAACAATCAAAAATTATAGATACGTTGGAGACGTATCAAGCATCCCCAAGCTTACTTCATGCTCGTCCTCGAGTAGGTAAATGATAAAAACAGAATTTTTGATGTGGAATTCTACCTAACATAATTATCAATGTAATTTTCTTTATTGTGGCATGAATGTTCAGATCCGAAAGATTCAAGAAAAAAGTTAATTGTTGACATAAGAATAATAATATTTCAAGCATACTAATAAAGCAATTATGTCTTCTCAAAATAATATGGCCAAAGAAAGTTCATCCCTACATAATCATATAGTTTGGTTATGCTCCATCTTCGTCACACAAAATACCCAAATCATGCACAACCCCAGTTTCAGCCAAGCAATGTTTCATACTTCAATTTTTTCAAACTTTTTCAGCTTTCACGCAATACATGAGCGTGAGCCATGGATATAGCACTATTAATGGAATAGAGTGGTGGTTGTGGACAAGCCAAGTTCTATAATAAAAATTCCCACTAGTATATGAAAGTGACAACATAGGAGACTCTCTATCATGAAGATCATGGTGCTACTTTGAAGCACAAGTGTGGTAAAAGGATAATAGCATTGCCCCTTCTCTCTTTTCTCTCATTTTTTTGTTTTTGTTTTTTTATTTGGGACTTTTCTCCTTTTTTATGGCCTCTTTTTTTTCTCTTTTTATTTATTTATTTTTCGTCCGGAGTCTCATCCTGACTTGTGGGGGAATCATAGTCTCCATCATCCTTTCCTCACTGGGACAATGCTCTAATAATGAAGATCATCACACTTTTATTTACTTACAACTCAAGAATTACAACTCGATGCTTAGAACAAAATATGACTCTATGTGAATGCCTCCAACGGTGTACCGGGATGTGCAATGAATCAAAAGTGACATGTACGAAAGAATTATGAACGGTGGCTTTGCTACAAATACGATGTCAACTACATGATCATGCAACGCAATATGACAATGATGGAGCGTGTCATAATAAACGGAATGGTGGAAAGTTGCATAGCAATATAGCTCAGAATGGCTATGGAAATGCCATAATAGGTAGGTATGGTGGCTGTTTTGAGGAAGGTATATGGTGGGTGTATGGTACCGGCGAAAGTTGCGCGGAACAAGAGAGGCTAGCAATGGTGGAAGGGTGAGAGTGCGTATAGTCCATGGACTCAACATTAGTCATAAAGAACTCATATACTTATTGAAAAAATATACAAGTTATCAAAACAAAGCACTAAACGCATCCTTCTAGGGTAAGGGTTGGTAGGATTTAACCATCGCACGATCCCTACCTCCACACAAAGGAAGACAATCAATAAATAAATCGTGCTCCAACTTCATCACATAACGGTTCACCATACATGCATGCTACGGGACTTGCAAATCTCAACACAAGTATTTCTCAAATTCACAACTACTCTACTATCATGACTCTAATATCACCATCCTCGTATCTCGAAACAATCATCAAGCATCAAACTTCTCATAGTATTCAATGCACTTTATATGAAAGTTTTTATTATACCCATCTTGGATGCCCATCATATTAGGACTAAATTCATAACCAAAGCAAATTACCATGTTGTTTAAGACTCTCAAAATAATATAAGTTAATCATGAGAGTTCATCAATTTCTTCAAAATAAAACCACCGCCGTGCTCTAAAAAGATATAAGTGGAGCACTAGAGCAAACGACAAACTAGTCCGAAAGATATAAGTGAAGATCAATGAGTAGTCGAATAATTATGTAACTGTGTGAAGAATCTCTAACATTTAAGAATTTCAGATCTTGGGGTATTATTCAGACAGCAATCAAAACAAAATAAAACAAAATGGCGCTCCAAGCAAAACACATATCATGTGGTAAATAAAAATATAGCCTCAAGTAAAGTTACCGATAAAGGAAGACGAAAGAGGGGATGCCTTTCGGGGCACCCCCAAGCTTAGGCTCTTGGTTGTCCTTGAATATTTCCTTGGGGTGCATTGGGCATCCCCAAGATTAGGCTCTTGACACTCCTTATTCCATAGTCCATCGAATCTTTACCCAAAACTTGAAAACTTCACAACACAAAACTCAACAGAAAACTCATAAGCTCCGTTAGTATAAGAAAATAAAACCACCACTTAGGTACTGTTGTGAACTCATTCTAAATTTATATTGGTGTAATATCTATTATATTACAACTTCTCTATGGTTCATACCCTCCGATACTACTCATAGATTCATCAAAATAAGCGAAAAACACATAGAAAACAGAATCTGTCAAAAACAGAACAGTCTGTAGCAATCTGTAACTTTCAAATATTTATGTAACTCAAAAAATTCTGAAATAAATTGGTGGACCTGAGGAATTTGTCTATTAATCTTCTACAAAAAGAATCAACCTAAAATCACTCTCCAGTAAAAAGGGCAGCTAATCTCGTGAGCGCAAAAGTTTCTGTTTTTTTACAGCAAGATCACATTAACTTTCACCCAAGTCTTCCCAAAGGTTCTACTTGGCACTTTATTGAAACAAAAGCTATAAAACATGATTACTACAGTAGCTTAATCATGCGGACACACAAAAACAATAGGGGTAAATATTGGGTTGTTTCCGAACAAGCGCTTTTCTTTAATGCCTTTTAGCTAGGCATTGAGATTTCAATGATGCTCACATGAAAGTAAAGAATTGAAACACAAAGGGAGCATCATGAATTGCATGACAAGCACATTTAAGTCTAACACACTTCCTATGCATAGGGATTTTGTGAGCAAACAATTTATGGGAAGAAGAATCAACTAGCACAGGAAGGCAAAACAAGCATAGCTTCAAGATTTTCAACACATAGAGAGGAAACTTGATATTATTGCAATTCCTACAAGCATATGTTCCTCCTTCATAATAATGTTCAGTAGCATCATGAATGAATTCAATAATATAACTATCACATAAAGCACTATTTTCATGATGCACAACCATAGAATTTTTATTACTCTTCACATAATCAAAATTCTTCTCATTCGGAATAGTGAGAGTATCACAAGAAACTCGAATACTATAAATTGATTCCACATTAAAAGAGTAATGTTCAGAAAAAGTGTAATCATAATCATGACAATTTTTGTAAATATAGTCATCACTACTTTTTATAACATAAGTATCATCACAATAATCATCATAAGTAGCAACTTTGTTCTCATCATAATCAATTGAAACCTCTTCCAAGATAGTGGAATCATTACTAAATAAAATCATGACCTCTCCAAACCCACTTTCATCAATATAATCATCATAAATAGGAGGCATATTATTATAATAAATTTGCATATCAAAACTTGGGAGGCTAAAAATATCATCTTCATCAAATGTAGCATCCCCAAGCTTGGGACAAACATTAATTGCAGCATCCCCAAGCTTGGGCGTTTTCATATTATAAGCATAATCACTCTCATCATTAATAGTATGGATAGCACCAATAGTATAGCAATTATCATCATCACAATGAGTAATAGGAGCAACATCATTTGGGAGGGATACCTTTTTACCTTTGCTTCTCCGTCTTTTATTTTTCTTCTTCACATTAAGTGTGGGTTTAATCCTCTTTTTGGAGCTCCTTATTAATGAGATAGGTTGAATAGAAAGCTCCTCCTCCTTACCTGATTCATCATAAGAAAGAATAGGAGGATACGGGGAAACCTCATCCCTTTCATTAGTATTCTCTTCATCTTCTATTATTTTTCTTGTCTTTATGTAATTGGCAATATAAGGATTTTCAATGCAATTCACCGCACAATACATATAAATTTCCTCTAGATCAAAATCAATAACTTTATCAAGGACAAATTCTGGAAGATCCTTAGTTAAACATTTCATTTCTTCATAACCGACAAGCAAACTAAGTTCATTATGATGTGCAAGGGAAATCAAGTCATCACAATTTTTGGACACGATAAGATCATCAAACAATTTGCATTGGGGATTTAAATGATCATGTTCATTGCAAAGTTCACAAGGATGGCAAAGAAATTTTAAATTTTCAGCACAAGCATCTAGCCTTTCTTGCAACCATTTAGTTTCTAAATACTTATGCCTCTTGCAAAATCTATCTTCCCTATTTGGTGTGTGCTTGCAATCTCTATGCACTCCACAAAAATTGACATGCTTATAAAAGATATTTTCATCATGACTAGTGCTATCATCATTAGTACTATGGATATTCAAGGAGTTCGTACTAACAACATTGCAATCATGCTCATCATTCACATATTTTATGCCAAGCATTCTATGTAATTCTTCTTCTAGTACTTGAGCACAATTTTCCTTTCCATCATTTTCACGAAAGATATTAAAAAGATGAAGCATATGAGGCAACCTCAATTCCATTTTTTTTGTAGTTTTCTTTTATAAACCAAACTAGTGATAAAACAAGAAACTAAAATATTTGATTGCAAGATCTAAAGATATACCTTGAAGCACTCACCTCCCCGGCAACGGCGCCAGAAAAGAGCTTGATGTCTACTACACAACCTTCTTCTTGTAGACATTGTTGGGCCTCCAAGTGCAGAGGTTTGTAGGACAGTAGCAAATTTCCCTCAAGTGGATGACCTAATGGTTATCAATTCGTGGGAGGCGTAGCATGAAGATGGTCTCTCTCAAACAACCTTGCAACCAAATAACAAAGAGTCTCGTGTGTCCCCAACACACCCAATACAATGGTAAATTGTATAGGTGCACTAGTTCGGCAAAGAGATGGTGATACAAGTTCAATATGGATGGTAGATATAGGTTTTTGTAATCTGAAATATAAAAACAGCAAGGTAACTAATGATAAAAGTGAGCACAAACGGCATTGCAATGCTTCGAAACAAGGCATAGGGTTCATACTTTCACTAGTGGAAGTTCTCTCAACAATAATAACATAACTGGATCATATAACTATCCCTCAACGTGCAACAAAGAGTCACTCCAAAGTCACTAATAGCGGAGAACAAATGAAGAGATTATTGTAGGGTACGAAACCACCTCAAAGTTATTCTTTCTGATTGATCTATTCAAGAGTTCATACTAGAATAACACCTTAAGACATAAATCAACCAAAACCCTAATGTCACCTAGATACTCCATTGTCACATCAAGTATCTGTGGGTATGATTATATGATATGCATCACACAATCTAAGATTCATCTATTCAACCAACACAAAGAACTTCAAAGACTGCCCCAAAGTTTCTGTCGAAGAGTCAAGACAAAAACGTGTGCCAACCACTATGCATAGATTCCCAAGCTCATGTAACTCGCAAGTTGATCACCAAAACATACATCAAGTGAATCAATAGAATACCCCATTGTCACCACAGGTATCATACGCAAGACATACATCAAGTGTTCTCAAATCCTTAAAGACTCAATCCGACAAGATAACTTCAAAGGGAAAACTCAATCCATTTCAAGAAGGTAGAGGGGGAGAAACATCATAAGATCCAACTATAATAGAAAAGCTCGTGATACATCAAGATTGTGCCATCTCAAGAACACGAGAGAGAGAGAGAGAGAGAGATCAAACACATAGCTACTGGTACATACCCTCGGCCCCGAGGGTGAACTACTCCCTCCTCGCCATGAAGAGCACCGGGATGATGAAGATGGTCACCGGAGAGGGATCCCTCCCCCCTCCGACAGGGTGCCAGAACGGGTCCGGGTTGGTTTTTGGTGGCTACAGAGGCTTGCGGCGGTGGAACTCCCGATCTATGTTTCTTTCTGGAAGTTTTGGTATATATAAGAGGTGTTGGCGTCGGGAACAAGTAAGGGGGGTCCCCGATGCGGCCACGAGATAGGGGGGCGCGCCCAAGGGGGTAGGGCGCGCCCCCACCCTCGTGGTGGCCTCGGGACTCCTCTGGTCCATCTTCGGTACTCCTTGGGCTTCTTTTGGTCCAAAAACAACCTCCATTGAGTTTCTGGCGAATTGGGCTCCGTTTGGTATTCCTTTTCTGCGATACTCAAAAGCAAGGAAAAAAATAGAAACTGGCACTGGGCTCTGGGTTAATAGGTTAGTCCCAAAAATAATATAAAAGTGCATATTAAAGCCCATTAAACATCCAAAACAGATCATAAAATAGCATGGAACAATAAAAAATTTTAGATACGTTGGAGACGTATAACTATGCTTGGAATTTATGCGCAATACATGATTTTACTTGTTGTTCTAAAGACCCTAAGAACCACCAACCCTACCAATGTGAGTTTAGTGATAATGGAATTATATCTTCTTATGCTAAAGGTGTTTATAATTCTTATGATGTTGAACAAATTGAAGAATTTGTTGCTTTTAAGGGTGCTTATGAAATTGCTTCTTTGATTGAAAAGTATGATGCTACTCTTTACCAATCTGATTTTTTTTCCATACTTCAATATTGCTATGATAATTATGCCTCTAAAGCTTATGTTAAACCAAATATTGAGGACTCCGCTGTCCAAAAAGATACTATATTTTGCAGGAGTCTGTGGAAGAAGAAATTGATGACATTGTGAGCTCACTGGATGAAAAAGATGAGGTGGAGAGCGAAGAATAAAAGGAGGAAGAGCGGAGTGATCACCCGTGCCCACCTTCTAATGAGAGTAACTCTTTAACTCATACATTGTTTAATTTCCCTTCGTGCTTACCGAAGGATGAATGCTATGATCCCTTGGATTCGTTTGCAATATCCCTTTTTTATGATGCTTGCTAAGCTTGTGGCCAAGATGCCAATATGAATTATGCCTATGGAGATGAACTTGCTATAGTTCCTTTTGTTAAACATGAAATTGTTGCTATTGCACCCATACATGATACTCCTATTATCTTTTTGAATTCTCCTAACTACACTATATCGGAGAAGTTTGCACTTATTATGGATTACATTGATGGGTTGCCTTTTACCGTTGCACATGATGATTTTGATGAATAAATATGCATGTGCTTGCTGCTCCTACTTGCGATTATTATGAGAGTAGAACTACATCTCTGCCTCTCAATGTATCCACACAATAAAATTGCAAGAAACTTCTTATGTTATGTATTGACCTTTACTTGATGTGCATGAATTGTTCTTTTATGACATGTCGAGGCATAGGAAGAGAGTTAGACTTTGTCATTGCATGACATATCTTGCTTTGTTCTCACTACTAAAATGCAAATCATTGCTAATTAAAATTGGCTTTGATATACCTTGGGATCCGTGTGGATCGATTACATGAGCACTTTATTCCTAGCTTAATGGCTTTAAAGAAAGCACTGCCAGGGAGACAACCTGGAAGTTTTGGAGAGTCATTTTATTCTGTTGTGTGCCTTTATAAAGTTAAAAAAATATAGGGGAACCTAAAACTTTTCAAAAAGGAAAGTGAAAGTAAGAAAGACGAACACCGTTGAAGTGGGGGACGTCCTTGAACTCTGTTCATGCCCATGGAAACTTTCTGAATCTCGATTACCAAAACTTTTCAACAAAAATAATTATCTCCTTGTACAAATCCATTGTATTATAAAAACAATGTGCCAAGATTTACCTTTAGGATGTTTAGATTGTTTGGTTGGTATGTGCGGTGCAAAAACAGAAACTTTGGCTGTAGTGCGTGAATTTACAATTTTTACTGGAATGTCAAAAGTTTCTGAATTTTTTACACAGTACTGCTATGCAAAATGTTTATTGTGTCCTAATGTTTCAGAATTTTTAGACTGACAGAAGTATGGTCCATGTTTAGATTACTACAGACTGTCCTGTTTTTGACAGATTCTGTTTTTGATGAATTGTTTTGCTTGTTTTGATGAAACTATCGATTGTATCGGTGGTATAAGCCATGGAGAAGTTATAGTATAGTATCTACAATGCAAAAACAAAATATGAATGGGTTTGCAACAGTAATTAAAGTAGTGATTTGCATTATTATACTAACGGATCTCACGAGCTTTCTGTTGAGTTTGTGTGGATGAAGTGTTCAAAGATCGAGGAGGTCTGGATATAAGGAGATGGAGGAGAGGCCAGAGTTCAAGCTTGGGGATGACCAAGGCACCCCCAAGTAATTATTCAAGGAGACTCAAGCGTCTAAGCTTGGGGATGCCCCGGAAGCATCCTATCTTTCTTCAACAAGTATCGGTATGTTTCGGTTTTCATTTTCTTCACATGACATGCGTAAATTGTTGGAGCGTATTTTGTGTTTATTTTTCACTTTATTTTATGCACCATGCTAGTACGAGATATTCCTTGTTCAATTTATATAATGATCATTACACTTCACTTAAATATTTTGAGTATGGCTTTATAGAATGCTTCATGTGCTTCACTTATATCATTTGAAGTTTGGATTGCATGTTTCTCTACATCTAAAAAACGATTATTTGTAGAATGATCTTTTACTTCACTTATATTTGTTAGAGCATGGCCTTTTGTAGAAATAATTAAACTCTCTTGCTTCACTTATATCTATTTAGAGAGTTAACGAGAATTGGTCATTCACATGGTTAGTCAGAAAATCCTACATAAAACTTATGGATCACTGAATATGATATGTTTAATTCCTTGCAATAGTTTTGCGATATAGATATGATAATATGTGGGAAATACTAGTGGATAATTGTGTTTAGTAGGAATATTGGTGTCAAGGTTTGTGATTCCCGAAGCATGCATGTATAGTCTCTCGTTATGCCAGGAAGTTGGAGCACAATTTATCTTTGATTGTCTATCTTTGTGTGAAGGTCGGGGGCGCGTGATGGTTAAATCCTACTAACCTCCCCCCTAGGAGCATGCGTAGTAATACTTTGCTTCGAGGGCTAATAAACTTTTGCAATAACTATGTGAGTTCTTTATGACAAATGCGAGTCCATGGATTATAGGCACTCTTACCTTTTCGCAATTTGCTAGCCTCTACGTGCCCTTTCTCACCTCGAGATGTGGCGCAAACTTCGCCGGTGCATCCAAACCCCGTGATATGATATGCTCTTTCACACATAAGCCTTATTATATCTTCCTCAAAACAGCAACCATACCTATCTATTATGGCATTTCCATAGCCATTCCGAGATATATTGCCATGTAACTTCCATCATCATCATATACATGACTTGAGCATTCATTCTCATATTGCTTTGCATGATCGTAAGATAGCTAGCATGATATTTTCATGGCTTGTCCGTTTTTTGATATCTTTGCTATGCTAGATCATTGCACATCCTTGTATACCGCTAAAGGCTTTCATATAGAGTCATACTTTGTTAGGTATCGAGTTGTAATTTTGAGTTGTAAGTAAATAGAAGTGTGATGATCATCATTATCCATTATTAGAGCATGTCCTGGTGAGGAAAGGATGATGGAGACTATGATTCCCCCACAAGTAGGGATAAGACTCCGCACAAAAATGAAAAGAAGAGAAACGAAAGAAAAGTGAGGCTAAAAAGGGCCCAAAGAAAAAAAGAAAAAAAAGAGAGAAAAGAGAGAAGGGGAATTGCTACCATCCTTTACCACACTTGTGCTTCAAAGTAACACCATGTTTTTCATATAGAGAGTCTCATATGCTTTTACTTCCATATACTAGTGGGAATTTTTCATTGTAGAGTTGGATGCATACCCACTTAGTTTTCAGTTTGAGCTTTCATACAATTATAGCTCTTAGTGCATCCATTGCATGGCAATCCCTACTCCTCATAGACATCAATTGATGGGCATCTCCATAGCCCATTTATTAGCCGCGTCGATGTGAGACTAGCCTCCTTTTTGTCATCTCTATGTTAATGTCTACCAACGCATTCTATTCCAGCCTTAGTGCTATATCCAAGGCTTGCGCTCATGTATTGCGTGAGAGTGAAAATGCTGAAGCGCGTTAAAAACTATGAAGTAATTGCTTGGTTGACATCGGGGTAGTTCATGATTTATACTTTGTGTTAAGAAGACCGAGCATGACAAGGCTATATGATTTTGTAGGGATATCGTTCTTTTACCTTTATATTTTGGAAGACATGATTGTTTGTAGGGATGCCTAAGTATTAATGTATTTATGTCAAATTATAGGCTATTGCTTCGAATCACTCATGTCTTAATATTCATGCCATGATTAGATTATATGATCAAGATTATGCTAGGTAGCATTCCACATCAAAAAGTTATCTTTTTTATCATTTACATACTCAAGCAGGAGCATGAATTAAGCTTAAGAATGTTGATATGTCTCCATCGTATCTATAATTTTTTATTGTTCCATGCCAATATTATACAACTTTTACATACTTTCGGCAACAATTTAGATGATTTATTGGACTAACCTATTGATCCAGTGCCCAGTACCAGTTCGTGTTTGTTGCATGTTTTTTTGTTTCGCGTAATATCAATATCAAACGAAGTCTGAACACAATAAAAATTTATAGAGAATTATTTTGGAATATATGTGATTTTTTAGAGTTGGAATCAACGCAAAATGAGGCCCACAGTCCCCCTGTAATGCCCAGGATGGGACTATATCTCCTACGTGTCGAGGCACGACTTAAAGATATAAGCCCATTCTGGAATGATCGCAAGTTTGGTACCTTTGCACATCTCATGTAAAAATAGGGATGGAAAACTAAAAAAAAAAATAGTTGGCTTACACTCGCCACGTCACACAAATACATTACATGTTCAAACATCATTCAGATAAACATCACAGCCCATCTAAGGGTAAAGATCCAAATGACAAGATACCAAACATAACATTAAACCACACGTCTAGATCGAATCCTAGTAGAAGCTCTACTGATCAACCGGATAGTTCATGTAGTAACGGTTACGCTCCTCATCGTACTCCCAGTCTAGATCAGTGCCATCGCCTGTGTAGCTCACCATCGTACCTGCATCTGGTGTGTTGAAGTAACTGTGAGCCACAGAGGACTCAGCAATCCCGTTCCCGGGTAACACGACTATCCCAGCCTTGGGTGTGGAACAAGGCTAAACAAAGAACAAGAGTCTGCAGCAGCACTAGCACTAACTTACGTAAAAGAGAGCGAGAAGAGAAGGTGCCTCGGACGAGAGATGATCACGAAGTGATCATAACTAAAACAAGTCAAACATAACCCCGCCGTGTTCATCTCCCGAAACCCCTTTCGGAAAATGACCGTCACGGTACTCACGCTGGTAGTGTATTGGAACAAGGTGTCAAGTTTTCTACAACCAGATATTAACAAATTCCCATCTGCCACATAACCGCGGGCATGGCTTTCGAAAGTTCAAAACCCTGCAGGGGTGTTCCAACTTGGCCCATGACAAGCCCATGATCCGCGGAGTCACAACTCCAAGGTGGGAAGGCCCGAGTATCCTCGGAATCCCTTCCTCAAGATACTCCGAACTAAGGTAAGGCTAATCCAGCAAATCCTCCCGGCGTGCCGACACCCTGACAGTAGCCGCGTGTATCTAGTCTCAGGCCACGACCGGATGAGCAGTACGTATAGATACCGAAGACCCCAGCGAACTGGGTGGCACCGCAAGTGGCTCTAGTTTGGACCAACACTCAAATCGAGCACTGGCCCAGGGGGGTTGATTAATTAATCCTCGGGTTAATTACTCCCTCGGTAAGTTTTTAGTTGTTTAGGCAAATAGTACCAATGTTGGGACTTGCTGGAAAAGACTTAGCACTTAGCGGTTTATCGAGGGGGTCCCATAACCCCAACCGTGTTAGGAACGCATAATCAAGGAACATAACACCGGTTTATTCGATTCCTAGGGCGGCATGAGTGGAACAAATCACCAAGCAAAAGGCTTAGCCTTCCACCCATTACCAATATATAGATGATTTCATTTAATAATTAATATAGTGTGATATCCCAATAAGCTTCAACAAGAAGCAAGAATCTTCAATCTTCACCTGCAACTAGCAATGCTATAAGAGGGGCTGAGCGAAGCCTACGTATAGCCAATCAATGGTTTGCATAGGTAGGGTGGTTAAACAGGTTCATGGTTACAATAGGAGGCTGACAGGAAAAACATGGGCATCGAGGCAAAACTATAGATCGAGACTTCTAGCAATAGGAAAATATAGTAATGTTATCGGGGTTCGGTCATCTTGCCTGAAGAGTTGTCGATGGGATAGTAAGAGGGGTCCTCGTTCTCAACCTCGGTAGTAACCTCGTGCTCGTACTCGTACTCGGTCTCAGCTTCCGGCTCTACTCAAACACAAGAACACAAGGCAACGAATCAAACAAGATGAAATGCGCAGAAAAATTACTGGATGCATGACTGATGCACTATGGAAGCAACATGTAGGATCGAAAGTAGGTCTAGAGGGGGGGTGATTAGACTACTTGACAATATAAAAAATCTGCCTTTAGATCATGCAATGTTTTTGGCAGTTTCACAAACAAGATCAGTTCAAGTAACACCCTACACATGCAATTCTAGAGTTTATGCAGCGGAAAGTAAATTGCACATGTAAAAGAGAGGTGGAGAAGATCAAACGCAGTTTGGTGACACGGAGATTTTTGTCGTGGTTCCGATAGGTGGTGCTATCGTACATCCACGTTGATGGAGACTTCAACCCACGGAGGGTAACGGCTGCGCGAGTCCACGGAGGGCTCCACCCACGAAGGGTCCACGAAGAAGCAACCTTGTCTATTCCATCACGGCCTACGCCCACGGAGGACTAGCCTTACTCGGGGTAGATCTTCACGAAGTAGGCGATCTCCTTGCCCTTACAAACATCTTGGTTCAACACCACATCATCAAGACGGAGGCTCCCAAGCGACACCTAACCAATCTAGGAGGCACCACCCCCCAAAAGGTAATAGACGGTGTTGATGATGATGAACTCCTTGCTCTTGTGCTTCAAGTGATAAACTCCCCAACACTCAACTCTCCTCACTGATATGGCTGTGGTGGAAGAAAGATTTGAGTGGAAAGCAACTTGGGAAGGCTAGAGATCAAGTTTCATATGGTAGGAATGGAATGGCTTGATCTCAACACAAGGGTAGGTGGTTCACTTCTCAGAAAGTGTATGGTAGAAGTGGTGGTACTTTCTGATGGCTCTCCTCACGAATGAGGAGGGGGTGGAGGGGTATATATAGCCTCCACACAAAATCCAACCGTTACACACACATTTGACCAATCTCGGTGAGACCGAAGTTAAAACTCGGTCAGACCGAAAGTTCAAATATAGTGAACGTTGGGATTTTCGGTGGGACCGAAAATACCATCTCGGTGAGACCGAAGATATAAACTCGGATATTCCGAATTGATGTCAACTGATCACAGAAGGTTGGCAGCCCTTTTTCGGTGAGACCGAAACTCAGAATCGGTTTGACCGAGAAGCTAGGGTTTGGAGAAACAACTGAAGTGGTTCATCTCGGTGGGACTGAGTTGGAGAAATCAGTGTGACCGAGATTACTTATGGGTGTGTGTTAAGTAGTGAATAGTGCTGATAGTTGAGGGAGTTAGATCACCAAGCACTTGAGCAACAAGAACATTAACACAACCTCATCCCCTTTTAATAGTATTGGCTTTCCTATGGACTCAATGTGATCTTTGATCACTAAACCAAAAAGGAGTCTTGAGCTTTTGCCAATGCTTGTCTTAGCATTTTGAGGGGTCCACTTCTTCAGACATTTCCATACCCACATCATCGAACTTTTCTGAAATGATTCTCAAGATAATATTAGTTCAATGATATATATGTTGTTATTAATTACCAAAACCACCCGGGGATTAGTTGCACTTTCAATCTCCCCCTTTTTGGTAATTGATGACAACATATAGATCAAAGCTTCGACAAGAGATATAATCAAAGAATAATATCGTCGCTTTGAGAAGTATGTGATAAACAAGAGCTCCCCCTAAATTTGTGCATTATTTAAAATTTGCGTTTGAATGCAAATGCACAATCGATTAGGATTATGGGTCACTCTTCCATGTCACATACATCTTGGTGGAGCGCACAAAATGATAAGAATGAATAACATGCACTCAATCACCAAGACAAGAGTAAATAGCCATACAATAAGAAATAACATATGATAAGCAATAAGCACACATTAAGGCATAGTATGACTAAGCACTCATTAAGGTAGCATCAAACGTAGTAGCAAGCACACATAAAGTATCTGGAACCAAAAGAAACCAATGTATCACAGGGAAAACCGGCAAAAGAACGAAAAGACGAAAGAGCACTCTCTCTCTCGAAGCCCTATGATCTATAGCAATTTCTCCCCCTTTGGCAACAAGTTACCAAAAAGTTCGAAAAGGTATAGAGCTAAGCGTCACTGCGGGCTCGGCTGGCTGCTCCCGTCTGGGTAGATGTCGGTGTAGAGATAGCTGCGTCGGCGAAGACTTCTGCTGATGTCTGCGCTGGAGGAGTGGATGCTGGAGCTGGAGCTGTGGCTGGAGCTGAAGTAACTGGGATAGCTGCAGACCTGGATCCTCTGGGAACCGGAGCAGTCTGGCGATGAGAGTCCTGGACTATATCATCCTGCATAAGCTCTGCTCTCTCCTGCCTAGTCTCCTCCATGTCTGCCTCAAGTTTGTTGACAGACACCTGAATCTCAGTCAGCTTTACGTCTAGAGCGTGGATCTTGTCCTCGACAATCCTCTCAAGGCTCTCCTGAGATTGCTCAATGCTGGCCAGGCGTTGTTCAATTCTCTGGGTTGCTTCAAGGATTTGCTCTCCAAAGCTCTTTGGCTTAGCTGCTGCTGCTGCTGCCTCTCTGTCAGCTTTGGCTTTCTTTGCAGCTTCGATCTTGGCTTGCCCTTCAACTGAGGTGGGATCCTCTTCATCCATCACAACTACGTTGTCCTCATGCTCTGGCTGCAGTGGCAAGTGCTTCCTATCCAACATGAATTTGCCCGTGCCAAACTTGGCGTTGATGAGCATCTGTATCTGCGGAGCAAACCCACATGACCTCTTCTGGTCAGCTGCAGTCCTCTTAATGGTCTCAACCATCAAGTCCATCACCTTAAAAGGTGCCTTCTCATCGAGAATGTGCAGCATGTTGATAGAATAGCCTCGTATCATCCGGTGGTCACCTGACTTAGGCATCAAAGTATGCCTCAGAATAGTTTTGGTGGTGGTCAGACCTGCCTGGAGATAATACACTGAGCCGAGCTTCCATCCTTCCAAATCAGCAGCTGGGATCTCCTTGTACATATTCTTCATGGAATCATGACTCTTCTTAGGAATCCCATAGACATCAATGTCGTCCTCTCTCTGCACTGGAGCGTTCAGAATTTCTGCCCATTCTGCAACAGTTGAAGAAAACCGTTGACCTTCAGTCATCCAGGTGATCTTGCCATCGGGGTAGAAATGGGCTGTGGCATAGAACTGCATGATCATCTCGTCATTCCAGGCTGTCAGTTCTTGACCCACAAAATCAGCAACTCCACATGCAGTAAAGCTCTCATGCACATGGGGAAAGAAGTCCCGATGCTCTCTGCTGTCAATGTACTTCCAGTCAACATACCTGGTGTCAGCAACAATGGGCTTCTTATCCATTAGCACGGTCTCATAGAAATCCTGCTGCTCTCTGGTGTGGAATCTGGGGTCCACAGCAGTCCTTCTTCTTACGGCATATGGATCAGACTGTCTCCATAGCCTGAGACCTTTGTCCTTTCTTGCCTTCATATCCTCAGCTTGAGGATGAGCATCATTGTGGAGTGGCAACTTGGGACGGAGCTTGAGAAACACATGCTCTTCATCTGACTCAGAAGGTGGCATCTCACCTTTGTTCTTCTCAGAAGCTGGAATGCTTCTGGTTGTCCTCTTGGGCTTGGCTGGAGCTGCCTTAGCTGGAGCAGGCTTCTTGGGCTTGGAGGAGGCTTGAGCCCGAATAGCATCACCCATGAACTTAGCTTTCTGAGGAGGAGGCTGGGGTGCATCTTCTTCTTCTTCTTCTTCAGCAGCATCAACTTGAGGTTCAGCATAAACAACTCTCTTCCTCTTGGAAGTCTTCTTCACCTTGCTTGGAGCAGGCTCTTCCAAGTTGAGCTTCTTGGCAACTGCAGACTGCTTCACTTTGCTCGTGCCTTTCTTTGGCTGCTGCCCTTGGAGCTCTTTGGCAACCACTTGCCTCTTTGGCTTGGAGGTAACTTCCTCAGCAACAAAGTCGGAATCCTCAGAATCAGAAGTTCTCTTCTTCCTGGTTCTCGTAGCAGCAGGAGGTAGACCACTAGGGGTGCTCCTCTCACCATCATCACTGGAGCTGCTAGCCTCAGGACTTGTACCTGCCTCTGGAATCTCAGCAAACGGTGACTCAGACCTGTTCTGGCTGTCACTGACATCTGACATGGCTGAAAAAACCTGTGAATAGATAAGGTATAGGCAGAGTAGAAGAGTTATCACAACTGCAGAAGTTTTTAAAAAAAAAAATGAGTTAAAAACTTAGTTTTGAGTTTTCACAGAATGTATTTCGGTCAAACCGATTTCAAGTTTCGGTGTAACCGAAGTGTTCAACAGAACCTACACACCACTTTCGGTCAGACCGAAATGGGTTTCGGTCCTACCGAAAACTTAGGGTTTCACAGAAACTTCAATTCGGACATTCCGATTTTCACAACTCGGTCAGACCGAGCTATGTAGTGCAATGGTCAGAGACCAAATCGGTCAGTCCGAGTTTCAGGAATCGGCTTCACCGAGATGCATTCCGTGGAAACCTAAACCTAAGAATTTTCCTCGAAACTAAACGATCTGAACAATGTATTGGGAACATATCAAACGTGGATTGAATCAGGGCAGTCCTATCATGCAAGAATCAGAAGTGGAGCATGAATAGGGATCGGGACACACCCTAACTTGGTGGTGTCCCTCTACGGCGGCAACGGAGGAGAAGATTACCGTTGACGGCGGCGGAGACCTGCGGCAAGGGCACACAGGCGACGAAGGCGACGATCCTTAGATCAGGGCGGCGGCAGCAGGGGTCTTGGAGGGCGAACGGTTTGAAAGGAATAGATCGCGCGCAGCCCTCAGTATATATAACCCCGTACTGTCGGTGGGACCGAGTTGCAAAACTCGGTGTCACCGAGATGTATTTCTGCTGTGCAGTTACACATATCGGTCAGACCGAGATTTTGAACTCGGTTTCACCGAGATGAAACCTAGATCAATCTAAGTGTTTCGGTTGGACCGAGATTGAGAAGCCGGTCAGACCGAAATAGACTTAGAAGGTTTTGGAAGTCAGCCTTAGACGAATCGGTGGTTCCGAGTGCTCCTCACTCGGACTGTCCGAAAAAGACTTGTTCAAAGTTGTGATATAAGCATGAATAGAATTTTGAGACAAGATAGCATAGATAGCTAGGGAAAGTGCTTAGGCATTCTTGTCCATCCATTTGGCCAGAAAAGGAAACCAAAACAATCAAAACAACAAATGGATGTCCTTGAATGGATAAAATCATGCATCCAACATGCTCACACAATAAGATAGCAACTGAAATATGTGTCAAACATGCACAACCAAAACTCTAGCTACTAGCACACAATTTGTCGATGGCTAGGTCATCTATATATGAGTATATTGACTTAGGAGTCAAATGAGAACATTTGATCATAGGTCATACTCATCGTTTAAGCACAAGTGGGGTTACCACTTTTACATAAAGCATTTATGTGTTCACATCATTTGGAGATGCTTTTAGCTCAATTTTTAGAGCAAAGCTCCCCCTAGATGTGAGAACCCCTTTTAAAGGGTCAAACTAACCTTGGGTTGTCGTAGAAGACTTCATGTAGATGTTGAAGATGTGGATGCTCAATGTTGATGTAGATCATCATGAGTTAGGAGCAGTCCTTTGGATTAGGGCACTTTCAATACCTACATGGGTTAGTCCCACAAGGAACAAACAAGAATATCCATGGACATAGAGTGAAGTACACAAAAGATGATGTCCATGAAAGCAATGATTACCTTGTCCCTTGACTTACCAACAAGAGGGTTTGTGACTCCATGAACAAGTGCATGATGTGGAAGTTGATTGCACAAGTTCTTGCCAAAATGAATATGAGTGAAGTTTGTTGGCGGAGTCACCCTCAAGAACCTACTAGTTCTTCTTCTTTGGGATCCACATCATCTTGATGGGAATCCTTGGTGTTGTAGTTGAGCTTGACGAAGTAGAACTTGATGTGTCCTTGGGAACCCACTTGACCACGGCTTGAGGTGATTCAATGAATGCATCAATCTCCTCTTGAAGCTTGTCCTTGGCCTTTAGCTTGTGGTCTTGTGGTGGAAGGTCATCTTGAGCTTGTTCCACATTGGAAGAAGTAGGATCATACCTCTCCTTTTGTGAGACAAACTGTGGAGTAGGGTATTGACCTTCTTCCCACTCAACACCTTTGGCGTTGAACTTTCGCTCAAAACTAATCCCTTGATTCTTCCGGTGTCTTCCTTGTTTGCGAACAATCTCCTCAAAGTTCTTGCTTCCGGCAAGACTCTTGTAGACACCTTTCTCTATGATTTCCTTCAATAAGCTATTTTCTTGCTCAAGTGTAACTTGGCTTGAAACATTGTTAGTGGAATCAAGAGAACTACTAGAAGTAACAACATTAGATTTAACATTGTTATTGTTACTACTAGAGGAAGAATTTTTCTTATGCTTGTCATGCTTAGTCTTAATAGGTGGCAAGAAATTAGACAAGAGAAGTCGTTTGGCAAGATATGAAGAACTCTTCTTTCGAAGATCGTCATTGATCGCTTTTAGAAACTCATGTTCTTGCTCTAGAGTGAGCTTCTCGAAGCGTAGCTTCTCATGAGATCTTAGGAGCTCTCTATGATCTTCTTGAGTTGTTTCATGAGCTAACTTAAGAGTGTTTAGTTCTTTAGTTAGACGCTCAATCTCCTTCATAGCATTGTCATTCGACTCTTCTCGACTATAAAGACTACTAGCATTTTCATCATTACTAGGCTCACTAGATTTATCATGCAAGAGCTCATCTTCACCAAGCAAGTCATCCTCATCACTATCAAAGTCAATGAATTCAGGGTGTGTTACCTTGGGGCCTTTAGCCATGAAGCATCTTCCAATTCCCTCATTTGGTGAATCAAATAAGTCGTAGGAGTTGGAGTTGGAGGATACGAGTGCAAGTCCGTCAACACCTTCATCTTGACTATAGTCGGAGTCGGAGTGATAGCTTCCATCGGATTGACTGTCAGAGTCGGAGCCAGAGACCCATTCACCAACATGAGCTTGATGTCTTCTTCTTGTGTAGCTCCTTGATGACTTGTCTTTCCTCTCCGAGTCCTTGCTTCTCCGAGAAGGTCTTCGTTCATAACGATCATCTCTACTCCTTCTCTCTCTCCGAGGTGACTCATCTCTTGCTTTTCTTCTTGGAGACTCTTCTCTTCTCTTGTGGGGAGCCGTACACTCATTTGAGAAGTGCCCGGGTCTTCCACAATTGTAGCAGTTTCGATCACGACTAGAAGATCTCTTTCCATCATATGATCTAGTCTTTGAGCTTCTTTCTTTGCCTCTATTCTTGTAGAACTTGTTGAAGTTCCTGACCATTAGGCTTATGTCTTCATTGGAAACTAACTTGTCACTTGAGGTAGTAGGAGCATCACTTGTAGCTTTGTAAGCACCACTTGACTTGTTGTGAAGCTCTTCCTTATCCTTAAGTGTCATCTCATGAGCAACAATCCTTCCAATGACTTTAGTTGGCTTGAGAGTCTTGTAGTTTGGCATCATTTGGATCAAAGTGCACACGGTGTCATACTTTCCATCCAAAGCTCTGAGAATCTTCTTAATGATGAATCGGTCGGTCATTTCTTCGCTTCCTAAGCCAGCAATCTCATTTGTGATGAGAGCAAGCCTAGAGTACATTTCAGCGACTCCTTCACCATCCTTCATCTTGAACTTGTCAAGTTGACCTTGAAGAATATCTAGCTTTGATTCCTTCACAGATTCAGTACCCTCGTGCATTTCAACCAAAGTATCCCAAATCTCTTTAGCATTCTCAAGACGGCTGATTTTGTTGAACTCTTCGGGACACAGAGCATTGAAGAGAATGTCACAAGCTTGAGCATTGTTTTGCAACATCTTCAATTCTTCGGGTGTAGCTTCGCGATCCGGAACTTTTCCTTCTTCAAAGAAGTCACCTTGCATGCCAACACAAATAATGCCCCATGCGGCTGGGTTATGACCAAGAATATGCATTTTCATTTTATGCTTCCAACTAGCAAAATTTGTACCATCAAAGTAAGGACCTCTACGATAATTACCCTCACTAGACGCCATACTCTCCTAGGTTGTGAAACCAAGCTTATGGAGTCCAATGCAATGGAAACCAAAGCAATGGAGACCAAAGCTCTGATACCACTTGTAGGATCGAAAGTAGGTCTAGAGGGGGGGTGATTAGACTACTTGACAATATAAAAAATCTGCCTTTAGATCATGCAATGTTTTTGGCAGTTTCACAATTAAGATCAACACAAGTATCACCCTACACATGCAATTCTAGAGTATAAGCAGCGGAAAGTAAATTGCACATGTAAAAGAGAGGTGGAGAAGATCAAACGCAGTTTGGTGACACGAAGATTTTTGTCGTGGTTCCGATAGGTGGTGCTATCGTACATCCACGTTGATGGAGACTTCAACCCACGGAGGGTAACGGCTGCGCGAGTCCACGGAGGGCTCCACCCACGAAGGGTCCACGAAGAAGCAACCTTGTCTATTCCATCAAGGCCTACGCCCACGGAGGACTAGCCTTACTCGGGGTAGATCTTCACGAAGTAGGCGATCTCCTTGCCCTTACAAACTTCTTGGTTCAACTCCACATCTCAAAGACGGAGGCTCCCAAGCGACACCTAACCAATCTAGGAGGCACCACCCCCCAAAAGGTAATAGACGGTGTTGATGATGATGAACTCCTTGCTCTTGTGCTTCAGATGATAATCTCCCCAACACTCAACTCTCCTCATTGATATGGCTGTGGTGGAAGAAAGATTTGAGTGGAAAGCAACTTGGGAAGGCTAGAGATCAAGTTTCATATGGTAGGAATGGAATGGCTTGATCTCAACACAAGGGTAGGTGGTTCACTTCTCAGAAAGTGTATGGTAGAAGTGGTGGTACTTTCTGATGGCTCTCCTCACGAATGAGGAGGGGGTGGAGGGGTATATATAGCCTCCACACAAAATCCAACCGTTACACACACATTTGACCAATCTCGGTGAGACCGAAGTTAAAACTCGGTCAGACCGAAAGTTCAAATATAGTGAACGTTGGGATTTTCGGTGGGACCGAAAATACCATCTCGGTGAGACCGAAGATATAAACTCGGATATTCCGAATTGATGTCAACTGATCACAGAAGGTTGGCAGCCCTTTTTCGGTGAGACCGAAACTCAGAATCGGTTTGACCGAGAAGCTAGGGTTTGGAGAAACAACTGAAGTGGTTCATCTCGGTGGGACTGAGTTGGAGAAATCGGTGTGACCGAGATTACTTATGGGTGTGTGTTAAGTAGTGAATAGTGCTGATAGTTGAGGGAGTTAGATCACCAAGCACTTGAGCAACAAGAACATTAACACAACCTCATCCCCTTTTAATAGTATTGGCTTTCCTATGGACTCAATGTGATCTTTGATCACTAAACCAAAAAGGAGTCTTGAGCTTTTGCCAATGCTTGTCTTAGCATTTTGAGGGGTCCACTTCTTCAGACATTTCCATACCCACATCATCGAACTTTTCTGAAATGATTCTCAAGATAATATTAGTTCAATGATATATATGTTGTTATTAATTACCAAAACCACCCGGGGATTAGTTGCACTTTCACAACACAGATGCACTAAGGAAGCACAGAAAGTCTACTTAGGAAGCACAGTGTTACAGCACAACAATATGCATCGAGCAAAATTGTTTCAAAACATGATAACAATAGGATAATATGAATCTACATGCAAAAACACACAAGTTACATATAGGACTTGCTCAAAACGGAGCAACGGGCTAAAAGTTACACCCGAAACAATAAACATGCACAAGCTGAAAATATCAGCCACGTAGCAACTTCGGGGCAAGAGATAAATGGCCTACAGCACTCAAACATCATGGCAATGAGCATGGACATAAAATAGACATATCCTACAGCAAACAAATCCATTGGAGCATCCCCAAAGGAGCCATGGATCAATAGCAACAAGCTATGACATATTGAACTTGACAACAAAATCCTGACAGCAGTAATTTGTTGCAACTTGGGAGCAAGAGTTAAATATGCTACAGCCACTCAAATAAGCATGTGAGAGCATGAATGGATAGCCACCAACTTATACAACAAGGAATCATCAAGAGTCACCCCAAAACTATCATGGATTTGCCTAGAACAACAAGCAAACATGGCATCTGGAAATTACAGATTCCAGACTTAGTGAAATTTCACTAAGTGTTAAAATAGTAGTAACATCATGGCATGTTTGTGAGCAAGTTTAAGTCACCTCAAAGCAAAGCATGGCAAGTGGTAAGCACCATAGCAAAGTACACATGATGGTCAATCCAAAACATCTAAGCATGCATCAAGGGGACAAACACATCAATAGCAACGAGTTCCTCTACGAGGCATCTCGTAACAAGTTTAACGACATAACAGCCACATAGCACTTTGCAAAGGAGATAAACATGGCAAGATGAAATCTATCATGCAAGCTAAAGCAATCAACATGTAGAGCATCTCAAGATGAACATGTGGACATCTCATTTGCATCATTTGGATAAACAAGCACCAAGTTATCACATTGCAAAGATGGCATGAAAACAACTACTAACAGCAGTTTATAACAAGTAGCACTCTTCTCATGAAGATTAAGACATCTAGATGACCTCAAACATGCATGGCACAATGGAATAAAACGTAGTACAAGTCTCCACGATCATTTTGACATATCATTTGCTCAAATCAGAACATCACACAAAAAGTTATCACTAAAACAGAATAGCATCAGACAACAAAATATCTACAGACTTAGTGAAAAAAACGACCACCTTGGGGTCAACGGTCAAACGGGAACGGCGGTCAAACAGGCTGGCGCGGCGGACTGGAGCGGCTCGGGCCGGCCCACCGGCTGACGGATCGGTGGAGGGGCCTAACGGGCTGGGCGCGGCCCACTAGCCACTAGGGTTCGGCCCGCGGGGGATCAACGGCCCAGCCGACCGGATCGGGAGGAGCGGGATCGGGCGACCCGCCCAATCGATCCCGCGGCGGCGCGGCAGGGTGTCGGCCCGGCGGCGGAGGGGCGCAGGGGACGGCGGCGGCGGCCCTCGCGGCCCGGCGAGGTGGAGCGGCCGGCGCGGCTGGCTGGCGATGGGGCGGCGGCCCCTGCCCGCGGCCAGCGGCGGGAGTTGGCCGGGGAGGAGAGGGCGGCGCCGGCGTGGAGATGGAGAGGGCGGCGCCGGCGTGGAGGCGGGAGGCGGCGGCGAGCTTCGGCCGGCGGCGGTGAAGATGGTGGCGGCGCGAGGAAGAAGATGACCGGCGGGTCCCGCGCGTCGGGTCGGAAGCACGTCGACGGCACTACGGAAGCACGGCGACGACTCTCGGAAGCATGGTTTCCTGGGACGTCAGAAGCACAGATTTTCAACGGTGGAAGCACCGTGGATCAACGGTGGAAGCACCGGCGGCGCACTGTGGAAGCATTAGGGTTTCAGACGCGAAAATTGGGGGATATGGACGTTTATATAAGCACAAGGAGCTAGGGTTGTCCAAATGAGGTGAGGTTTTCAGCCACATGATCACAATTAGATGGCCTAGATGAAGGGAGGGGTTTGGGTTGGTTTGGTGGGCTGTTGGAGGGGTGTCTTGGGCCTCAAAGAGGGGGTACTTTCAGCCCACGAGAATAACTGTTGGGGTAGCAAACGAACTCCAAACGCGACGAGATTTGACAGGCGGGTTACACACACCAAAACAACAACATACGACAAGTCTCACACCAAAACGGAAACGTTACACAGCTAAACACCAAAGTAGGCCTCGGGGATGCCACGGACACGAGAGAGAGCTCCGGAAGTCGAAACGGACAACGGAAACGAACGAGTGGGACCGGATGCAAACAACAACACAAATGCAATGCAATGCACATGACTACATGATATGGATGAATGCACACACGCAACACGACAAAACGACGAAAACCCGAAAGACGAAGAACCCGGAATGGAATTGATGAAGCCAAAGATATATATATTGCCCAAAAGGGAAAGTATTACATCTGGGGCATTACAAACTCTCCTCTACTACAAAAAGATCTCGTCCCGAGATCTAGGACTGGAAAAAGGAAGGGTACTCGGAACGAAGTTGATCTTCTCGTTCCCATGTAGCTTCTCGGTCGGTATGGTGTGACCACTTGACTTTCAAGAATTTGATGGACTTGTTGCGGGTCTTGCGCTCGGTTTCTTCGAGAATAGCAACTGGGTGCTCTAGTTAAGACAAATCTTGTTGAAGATCAATCTCTTCAAACGGAATCGTGCGTTCAGGAGTCTTGAAGCACTTGCGGAGTTGAGACACATGAAACACATCATGAACATTGGCGAAGTTGGAAGGGAGCTCAAGTTGATAGGCTAGATCGCCTCTTTTGCCAAGGATCTTGAAAGGCCCGACGTATCTAGGAGCAAGCTTTCCTTTGATACCGAATCTTTGGGTTCCCTTCATCGGAGAAACACGGAGATGGACATGATCCCCAATGTTGAAAGCCAAATCACGATGCTTGCCGTCATAGTAGCTCTTCTGAAGCGACTGAGCGGCCTTGAGATTCTCATGTATGACTTTGCACATCTCTTCGGCTTCTGAGATCAAGTCATTGCCAAGAAGTTGACGTTCACCAGTCTCGGACCAGTTGAGAGGGGTACAGCACTTTCTACCATAGAGGATTTCAAACGGAGCTTTGCCGGCACTTGCTTGGAAGCTGTTGTTGTAAGAGAACTCGGCAAATGGAAGGTAGTCTTCCCATTTCATGCCAAAAGATATGACACAGGCTCTGAGCATGTCTTCTAGAATCTGATTCACTCTCTCGACTTGACCACTAGTCTGAGGGTGAAAAGCAGTGTTGAACCTGATCTTAGTGCCCATGGCAGACTGAAAGGAGTCCCAGAACTTTGAAGTGAACAAACTTCCACGGTCTGAGGAGATAACTTGAGGAATGCCATGTAAGGACACAATTCTGGAAGTGTACAATTCTGCCAGTTGAGCTGCATTGATGGATTCTTTGACTGGAAGGAAGTGAGCGACTTTGGTAAGCTTGTCAATCACCACGAAGATAGAATCATTCCCTCTCTTGGACTTAGGAAAGCCAGTGACGAAATCCATTTCAATGTGGTCGAATTTCCACTCGGGAATAGGAAGAGGTTGGAGAAGACCGGCTGGACGTTGATGCTCTGCCTTCACTCTTCTGCAGACATCACATTCATTCACGAATTGGGCAATCTCCCTTTTCATGCGAGTCCACTAGTAAGATTGCTTGAGGTCTTGGTACATCTTGGAACTGCGAGGATGAATGGAAAGGAGGGAATTGATGGCTTCTCGCCCCTCGTTGGTTACCCCAAGTGGAAGGTTTGAGATGCAGTGTAGCGGAAGTTTTCCCTTGGCAGAGATACCAAGGATCGATTTCCCCTGAGACTCCCAGTTTCAACAAGAAGGTGTCAACTGCTAACGGCGCCAGATATTAGCAATCAACGTGGACCTACACACAGATACAAATAACTTTGCTCCCAATGAGTACAGAGAGGTTGTCAATCCCTCCGGCCTTGTCGTTTACAAAGGATCAAACGCAAGTGATAATAGTGATAGGTTTTGCTGCAAATAGTAAGTAAAAGCGTAAAGTAAATAGCGGATGTGATCAGTGATGGTAATATGGACCGGGGTCCCATGATGTTCACTAGTGATGTCTCTCTCCCAAAAGACGATAAAACAGCTATGTGAGGTAAACGAATTACAGCTGGGCAATTGACAGAATTATGTGCGCAAACCAATGCTAACTATGTTGCAAGAAAGGTAGAGGTTCAAAGCATGGGCGGTACGCCAAGGCAAGTAGACCGAAATCCATCTGCATCTACTACTAATCATCCACCTTGAGATATCTATCCAGAACATCTCGCTGGTATTAAGTTGCGAGTCCCACCCATAGTGTAAACTCAAAGCAACAGACAACTGCATTAAAAGAACTTTGCGTAAAGTAAACAATCCTTGCACCCGCAGGCACAAGCACCGTTGTTTTCCCCCTTGTGGCAACAGCACATCCCCTAGACTCATGTTTCTGTCACTCAAGCTAGTCATCGAGGGGCATGAACCCACAATCAAGCATAACGTTCCCTCTTGGAGTCACTACCTACTACTCGGCCAAAGCAATAAATAGCAACGGAGAACATGCAAGAATTACTTACGAACATAAATATAAAAGAGGTGAATCAAATATATTACTCAAACACAATCTGAACATAATCTCACAATCCATCGGATCCCAGCAAACTCATCATAGCAACAGCATAAGGATTACATATGTGCATCGATCATGTAGGGCAGCTCACGAGGACTAATTAGTGAAGCACAAGAAGGGGAGGAGAACATCACATAGCAACTGGTCATGGACCCATGGTCCAAGGGAGACTACTCACAACTCATCCGGGAGGCGTCCATGGTGGTGGAGAGGCTCCCGGTGGTGATCCTCCCCTCCGGCAGGGTGCCGGGAAGAGTTCTCCTGGTGCTCCCGATCTTGGAAGCGCGGCGGCGGCGGAACAGAGATGAGATCGTGAAAAAGGGTTCCCGTCTTGAGGGTTTCGGGACACGATATAAATATATGCCAAAGGGGGGCATCAGCGGAGGCCTGGGGGGCCCAGGCGCCCCCCGGCGCGGCCAGGAGGGGGGCCGCACCACCAGGGCGCCTGGAGCCCTGGTGGCCCCCCTCCGGCTCTACTTCGGGTGCCGGGAAGCTTCTGGAACGCTGATTTTTTATATAATTTTTCCGTGATTTTTCTGGCAGTTTTCTTAATGGGAAAACCTGAAATACAAAAACAGCAGAAAACAGAAACTGGCACTGGGGTGCACTGAGTTAATAGGTTAGTCCAAATATGATCAAAAGTGTATGGAAGTGTATAAATATCATAGCAACATCACCCAAAAGAGGCATGGAGCAAGCAGAAATTATAGATACGTTTTGGACGTATCAACATCCCCAAGCTTAATTCATGCTCGTCCTCGAGTAGGTAAATGATAACAAGAATAATTTATGTGGTGACATGCTATTAACCATATAGGACTTTTTCATAGTCATATGACAAAAGCTTACTGAGACAATGAATCACTAGTAATTAAGTTGCCTCATGAGAAAATCACAAAGAACTGAAAGTTTTACAACATGATACTGAAACATCAAATAGATTTGTAATGAGCATGGTGTGCAAATATGATAAAGTGATATCTCGCTTGCCCCCTTTAGTGAAGCAAAACATAAATGCAGGGGCACCTCCAAGGTTTAAGTGATGACTAGATACAATGATTTCAGAATAAACGATATCATAATCATGCAAAAGACAATGCTACTTTGGGACAATGCACATTACACTCAGAATGACAATCATGCTCTCAGTAGTTGGTGCTTTAAAAGAAGGTGGAGACTCTCGAACCGTGGCTTTTGTTGGCAAGGTTGAAAACCCGTAGTCGGAAACAAAGACAAAACATGTACCAGAGCTCTTGGTTTTAAAACAGAAGTAATTATTATAATTTTTTGATTATGCATGTTCCGTCAACGAATGCTAGCAGAGAACTCAATCACTTCTTGAGATGGACAAGTTTCGAGTAACGGCTCCCGAATGAGGACGATCACATCCTCTTAATCTCCTTTGTTTATCACTGCCAAAGTTTTCTGATTTCTCAGCGTGAAGGAGGGTTTGTTTGTTATATTAATTTTGAGCCGGGCGCACTCAATGCCAGTTCCTTCTCGTGTTATGGGTTTGCACATTAGACATGCAATCCCGGGGTGAAGCTTGTCCAACTTAAAAAGATCATGAATTAACTACTACTTCCTCATGAACTTAAAACATAGGCACAAAATAGGAATGCATTTTTTTTTTTGAATAATTTCGAGATGGTACATGAAAGTCTCCGTTAGGAATGGCAGGTAAATACCATGTAGGAAGGTATGGTGGACTCATATGGCATAACTGGTTCAAAAGATTTTGGATGCACAAGCAGTCAGTCTGCTTAGTACAGATGGAGGTTAGCAAAAGACTGGGAGCGACCAACTAAGAGAGCAATGACGGTCATAATCATGCAGAGCGACAAAGCAACTTTGAATCAGGCATGGAAGTTATATCGCTACTCAGAAATAAAAGATCATCAAGGCTTGACAGACTTTCTTTACAGTCTTAAATATGCGTGAGCATACGCCAAGTGAATCAAAATAAATTCTTGAAGGAAGATATTACTAAACCATACCACATCATAGGCAAACAAATCATGTTGGTACTCCAATAACACATTGGAAACCCCCCAGCTATTTGAGACTAACCATAAGAAAACATGAACTACTAAGCACCATTATGCACGTAGCATCTTTATCATAGACATATCAACCAATGCAACAGAAGCAAACTCTCTTAATAAGATAATCATGATAAATAAAGAGAGTTCAAGCAACCAACTAAACAAAAGCTCTTTAAAAAGATAAGCATGAAAACTAAGAGCTGAACATGATAGTAGCTATTGAAAGACAAAGAACACACACAACAAAGATAGACATGAAAATTCTATGTTATGTTCTAGGTAGAAGTGGAGCGTGTTTCTCTCCCACATAAAGAAAGCTGAGTTCCGACTCGTTATGAAAAGCTAAAGAAAACTAAAAGCAAGACGCTCCAAGCATAGCACATAACACATGAAGTGATAAAAATATAGTGGAACGAAAGACGAACTGATAATGTTGATGGAGAAGGGGATGCACGGGGACATCCCCAAGCTTAGACGCTTGAGTCTCCTTGAATATTTCTTGGGGGTGCATGGGGGCATCCCCAAGCTTGGGCGTTTGACACTCCTGAATCTTTTTATCATCTTCCCTCGCACACTTGAAAACTCCCTTCATACATAACTCATCATAATCTGATTAGCGAGGTTAGTACCCATAATAAAATAATTGTTCCTTGCTGGAAATAAGGATATTCTTGAAGGTCTACTGTTTCTCAAGATTGCCAAAAGGTTTTTGCAAAGAAAAAGCAAGCTCAAGGTTTGCAAAATGAAGGAAAGGCAAAACAGGACAGAATCTGTGAAAAACATAACAGCAGGTAGTAAATAATTTTTTCGGGGCACTTCTACAACTTTAATCAAAAAACTCAGAACAGATGCACGAAAGACAATTGTATAGAGCACGCTGTCGAAAAAATTCAGACCAAAATTATGATCTGGTGATTTTATACGAATTTTTCTATCCAAGGACAGAATCTGTTTCCTGGACAGCACGTCACAACTTTTGAACTTTCTTGCAATCAGAGGCTACACTTGGCACAAAATTGAAAAGCAAAGATACAATGATGATGCTACTGTAGTAACAACATCAAGACACAACAAAAGCAAAATAAAATTTTATTCATGTGGGCTGCCTCCCAAAAGCGCTTTCTTTTATGCCTTTAAGCTAGGCATAATGCATAGAGATCAAGTCTTATCAAGAGTAAAAGAATAGCTAGCCCGTATAACGGACTCAAAAGGTAACTTAATCTTCTTTCGAGGGAAGTGTTCCATCCCTTTCTTGAGAGGAAATTGGAATTTTATATTCCCCTCTTTCATGTCAATGATAGCACCAACGGTGCGTAGAAAAGGACGTCCCAAAATAATTGGACAAGAAGGTTCACATTCAATATCCATAATAGTAAAATCAACGGGAACGTAGTTGTCATTGACAATGATAAGAACATCGTCGATCCTCCCCAAAGGTTTCTTTATGGAAGAATCAACGAGACGAACACCAAAAGAACAAGAATCAAAAGGTTTCAATTTAAGCATATCATATATTCTTTTGGGCATAACGGAGGTACTAGCTCCAACATCACATAAAGCATAGCAAGAGAAGTTATTCAACTTAATTTTAATCATAGGATCCCAACCATCTTCTAGCTTTCTAGGTATGGAGGCTTCTACTCTAAGTTTCTCCTCCCTAGGTTTGATGAGAGCATTAGTGATATGCTCTGTGAAGGCAAGGTTAAGCGTGCTAGTGCGGGGATCTCTAGACATCTTGTGAAGGAAATCAATAACTTCGGTAAGAGTGCAATTATCAAAATCAAGGTCACTACTATCAAGTAAGGTGGTAGTGGTGTCCTTTAGGTTCACTTGTTTGGTAGTTTCTATAGTCATAGCATCACCATTAATAGGTCCAATGGGACCAGGAGTGCATTGGGTGCTAAGAGTTTGGATATCCTCAACAACTTGGATAGTAGCAACAGTGTGGTGGGTAGGAAGGTTCTTAATTCTATCTTCTTCCCCCCTTTCTCTAGCCCATCTCTCTTTAAGTTTAGCCAACATCCTAATGTTTTCATTAATTTGCACTTGAATAGCATTCATAGGAGTGTGTCACATCCCTAGCTAGCACTTGCATTAGGACCTGACTAGAGTGTGCATCATGTTTACTTTCAAAGAAACTTGAAATGGGATTAACAGAAACCTCAGCACCCCTCCCCTAACAACTAGGGTTTGCTAAAATATTTTCCAATGTACCCAAAATGCCCTCCAAAATGTTCATCATTTCTGCCTTGGTCTTAAACCTCTGCCAGAAATGGTGCACATTTTTCTAGGACAATCTAGGGCTTTGGATTAAATCATATGGTATTTGAATTTGGGCATTTAAATGCTACAAAATAATTTAAATGCTCAAATAGTCATAAACTATAATGTTTCCTACTGTTCATATTATATACAGCAGGCATGACAAGTGTTATGAGTTATAAAAATGTTTAGGCATTTTTATTAAATGAACAAAGTTGCAAAAGAAATGAAACAGAAAAGAAAATAGAAAAAAAAGGGAGAGAGAGAACTTACCTGGCGCCACCCGGCCCACCTGCCGGCCCAGCCCAGCTGCCGCTCCAGCGAGCTGCTTGGCTCGGCCAGGCAGGCAGGCAGGTGCTCGACGGCGACCGCGCCGCGCGCCACACAGCTGCCCGCCGCCTTGCTTCACCCCCTCGCCGTCCTGGAGGGATGGTTCGAACCTCCACGTCCTCCTCGACCCCCCAGACACCTCCACCTCCCCCCAGCTCCTCTCCTCCGCTCTCCCCGCGCCATGGCCGACGCCGCCGTGATCGCACCGTCGTAGAAGCCGCGTCCACCGTCGTCCCTGAGCTCCGCCTTGGTGTCCTTCGTCTCCGCCGTCCACGACTGCTTCGAACAGGCCGAGCCCCGAGCGCTCGCCCGCCCTGGAGACGCCCCCGACCTCTTCTTCCCCAACTCCGGCCGTGGAGATCCCCCTCGCCGTTCTGCTCAGCTCCGACCACCCCCGAGCTCGCTCTGGTGCTTGCCGCAACCCCTGTGAGCCTAGCTACCTCCTCCCCCTCTCCGTTGGCTCCCTTTTGCCCTGCAACACACTGCACGAAGCTCGCCCGCACGCACCGCCGCCGTGCTCGCCGCCGGTGATGCTCCGGTGACCATTTGGTCACTGGCACTCGTCCAACATACTCACCGCAGCACGTAGATGCGAACGGTGCTACGCACGCATCGCCTAGGCCCCTGCAGCCGTTTCTCCACACACGCCCGACGCAGGTCGCCGCCGTCGAGCTCGTTGCCGTCGTCTCCGGCCACCCCAGGTCCGGCGACCACCTCCATCCGATGCGCAACAGCAAGGGCTATCCAACGCACCCAATCGCAGCTCGAACCGTGCACCGTAGGCGTTTTCCGAAGCACGCCGCCGCGTTTGGCCTCGCCGGCGGCTAAACGCCGGCGAGTTGGACCTGTTTTGACCACGGGTTTGACCCCCTGGGTCAATGACATGTGGGCCCTGCCCGCAGGTCAAACCTAGTTTAGGTGTTAATTTAAATTAATTAGTTAATTAGTTTAGTCACTGACACGTGGGCCCTGGCCCCACTGACAGCTAATTAGTTTTAGTTTAACTCTAATTAACTCAGTTAATTAGCTGTGACACTGACATGAGGGACCCACTGGTCAGGTTTGACCTGGACTGGCCCTGTTGACTGGCTGACGTCAGCATGATGTCATGCTGACGCAGTAAAGGTTTTTCTGGGATTTTTAGATTTAAAATAATTCAGGAAATTCCAGAAAATACCCAAAACTTCTAAAAAATCATATAAAATCAACCATAGCTCAGATGGAAAAGATTTATATATGAAAAATGATCAGAAAAATCCAATCTTTCTAATGGCACTGGTTTCATGCATGTTTGAACAAGTTAACTTGCTGTATATATCAAAAACATGATAATGCACTTATTTAAATAATAGTTTGAACTTCAATTGAATCCTTGATTCAAATAGGTTCAAACCCTTCTGGTTTTAGTTGCATTAGCCAACACACATGCATCTTGCCATGTCATAAACATGCATCATATTGTTGCATTTGTTTGTTAATGATTGTATCGTCGGTATTCCTTGTGTTAGGTCCTGCTCCCGAGGATACTGCTGTGTATCCAGTTGAAGAGCAGTACCCGACAACTACCTTGTCAGGCAAGCAATCATTGATCATTCCGATACAAACCCAATCTTCTCGCTCCTGCTCTCTTTTACTGCATTAAGGCAACAGCGCGTGAACTGCTACTTGCTGCGGTAGTTGAACCCTATTCCCTTGCATGACCTGTCATTGCCACAGTAAATAGTTGAAACCCACTAGCATGTGTAGGAGTTGATTGAGCCATGTGATGTGTGATCCACCATGCTATTTATTTATGTTGCCTGCTATGCTTAGAGTTGTGTCTGGTCTGGTTCATCTGGGTGATGGATCAGAGTGAAATGATCTTACCGATAAAGAGAGGGAAGTGTGGAATACGCTTGGTAAAGGTATCGATGAAAGGCCATGTAGGAGTACATGGTGGGTTGTTTCATTGGAATCGTCCATAGGACCCGAGATCTGTGTGTGTGATTCAAGTTACAGTTACTACCACACATTGGGCCCTGAAATATGACCCCGCTCGACTTATTGACTGCCCTTGTACTCTGTCCAGGAGTTGCAACTAGTTTCTGGTGTTTATAGTTTACTGGAGGTCGTGCACAGCGCTGACCCTCGGGGTGGGCTGTGATGCGACAGGTACGTGGCACGGTGTACCGGTTGCCCGTTTGGTGACTCGGGAACCCTGTACACATCGTTTGGGGCCGTGAGCAACACCCCGGCCGGATCTCCCCACGGATGGAACCCAAATAGGCGATAAACCTGGACGAGAGACTTGAGTGGTTGGTTAGGTCGTGTTCTACACCCACGTCGGCTTTCGCTTGAAGTCTGCCGAGCACATGTCGTGTGCAGACGCTAAGTGGTGAAAACATGTGTGAAGAAGTACACCCCTGCAGGGTTATCAATCTATTCGAATAGCCGTTGTTCGCGGTACGAACTACTTGGTTACTCTTACAGTTCATAGACAAGTTGATGGATACTACTAAAAGCCTCAAGATAAGCGTGAGTGCCGTGGATGGCCCTTCCGTAGGATGACGGAAGAGGATCCTCGGTAGTCTATTGATGTGGTGAGTAGAGGACTCGTGTTCGTAATAACATCTTGCAATCTGTTGAGAGTTGTAGTATAGGTTAGCCAAGGTCAAAGCTGGCATTCTGCTATAAACTCCACTATCCCCCTTTGATAATGTTGCATGTATGATAGGTTCTGTGGTAAGACTTGCTGAGTACCTTTGTACTCATGTTTGCTTAATAACTGTTGCAGAGGAGAACCCTGCCCCTGCTGATGGGTTCTACATAGACGTTGACGTCGACGAGTAGCTTGACACCCAGACGGTGATCTGGAGCTTGTGGAGAGCCTTGTAGATAGTTAGGCTACACCAAGCCTGTTTTATTTTCTAAGTTGTCTGTACTCAGACATGTAGCTTCCGCTTGTGCTTGTATGACTGTATGACTTGAGTGTTGGGTCATGTGACCCCTATCTGTATGACTATGTTGTGTATGGCTCTTGGAGCCTTTTAAATAAAGTACTTTGAGTCTTAGAGTTCTGTTGTGATGCAATGTTGTATTTGCACATATTGAGCATATTGCGTGTATGATTGAAATGCTTGGTATGTGTGGGATCCGACACCTAGTTGTTTTCCTTTGGTAGCCTATCTTACAGGGAAATGCCTCCTAGTGATTCCAATGAGCCTTGGTAGCTTGCTACTGCTCGGAACACGTAGGCTGGCCGGCATGTGTCCTTCTTCGTTCCTGTGTCTGTCCCTTAGGGGAAATGTCACGCGTTGTTCCTTTAAGTCCATGTAGCTTGCTACGACTTGGGTTCATACGTTGATGACCGACACGTTCGTTGCTGGGTCATGGATGCCTGTCTCTGTAATTTAGTGCCACTTTTGGTTTATAACTAGCCATGTTGGCTCGGGTTCTCTGTCATATGGATGCTAGCGACACTGTCATATACGTGTGCCAAAATGCGCAAACGGTCCCGGGCCAGGTAAGGTGGCACCCGTAGGGTTACCGTGCGTGAGGCCGCAAAGTGATATGACGTGTTACAGCTAGATCAGTGTGACTTAGGATCGGGGTCCTGACAGAGTGACCTTCCTCTCCTCAAGAGGAGAAGTTCTAATTTTAAGCAATTCTACCTCATTGGCTAAATTGTCTACCTTCGAAGAGAGATCATCTAGTTTGTTTAGTTTTTCTCCTACACTCTTATTAAAGGCTTTTTGGGTAGTGATGAAATCCTTAAGCATAATCTCTAGTTCATTAGTGAAGTTCTTGGTGCTAGGATAATCATTGTTGTTCCCATAAGAATTAGAGGGGAACGGTCTAGGATTGCTACCAAAATTACTCCTATAAGCATTGTTGTTAAAATTGTTTCTAGAGATAAAGTTCACATCTACTTGTTCTTGAGCAATCAAAGAATTTAAAGGAACATCACGAGGATCAACAGAAGATTGCTTCGAAAGTAGAGACATGATCAAGTCAACTTTTTCATTTAGGGAGGAAATCTCCTCGACAGAGTTTACCTTCCTACCTGTTGGAGCGCGTTCAGTGTGCCATTGGGAATAGTTGGTCATCATCTCATCGAGAAGCTTCGTGGCAGCACCAAGTGTAGTTGACATAAAGGTTCCTCCCGCGGCCGAATCTAACAAGTTCCGCGAGGTAAAGTTCAAGCCTGCATAAAAAGTTTGGATAACCATCCAAGTAGTCAAACCATGAGTTGGGCAGTTCTTGACAAGAGATTTCATACGTTCCCAAGCTTGGGCAACGTGTTCATTATCCAATTGTTTAAAATTCATTATGTTACTTCTTAGTTGGATAATTTTAGCAGGTGGATAGTATTTTCCAATAAAAGCATCTTTGCACTTGTCCCATGAATCTATGCTATTTCTAGGCAAAGATTGAAACCAAATTTTAGCTCCTCCTCTCAAGGAGAAAGGAAAAAGCTTAAGCTTAACAATATTACCATCTATTTCTTGGTATTTTTGCATATCACAAAGTTCAACAAAATTGTTTAAGTGTAAAGCAGCATCATCTCCAGCACCGGAGAATTGATCTTTCATAACTAGATTCAGTAAAGCAGGTTTAATTTCATACGAAGGTGCTGAAGTGGCAGGTGTAGTGATAGGTGTGCAGAAAAAGTCATCGTTGTTATGACTAGTGAAGTCACACAACTTGGTGTTCTCGGTGGAACCCATAGCAGCAAGCAAGCAAGATAACTATTTTTGTGATTTTCGAAAAAAGATACTAAAGCAAAATTGAAAGGTAAACTAACAAGACTAAAAAAAGCAAAGGTAAAAGATAGCGTGCAACTCCCCTATCTTGAAGAGTGGAGTCCCCGGCAACGGCGCCAGAAAACTTTGCTTGATGGCTTCTCGCCCCTCGTTGGTTACCCCAAGTGGAAGGTTTGAGATGCAGTGTAGCGGAAGTTTTCCCTTGGCAAAGATACCAAGGATTGATTTCCCCTGAGACTCCCAGTTTCAACAAGAAGGTGTCAACTGCTAACGGCGCCAGATATTAGCAATCAACGTGGAGCTGCACACAGATACAAATAACTTTGCTCCCAACGAGTACAGAGAGGTTGTCAATCCCTCCGGCCTTGTCGTTTACAAAGGATCAAACGCAAGTGATAATAGTGATAGGTTTTGCTGCAAATAGTAAGTAAAAGCGTAAAGTAAATAGCGGATGTGATCAGTGATGGTAATATGGACCGGGGTCCCATGATGTTCACTAGTGATGTCTCTCTCCCAAAATACGATAAAACAGCTATGTGAGGTAAACGAATTACAGCTGGGCAATTGACAGAATTATGTGCGCAAACCAATGCTAACTATGTTGCAAGAAAGGTAGAGGTTCAAAGCATGGGCGGGACGCCAAGGCAAGTAGTCTGAAATCCATCTGCATCTACTACTAATCATCCACCTTGAGATATCTATCCAGAACATCTCGTTGGTATTAAGTTGCGAGTCCCACCCATAGTGTAAACTCAAAGCAACAGACAACTGCATTAAAAGAACTTTGTGTAAAGTAAACAATCCTTGCACCCGCGAGCACAAGTACCGTTGTTTTCCCCCTTGTGGCAACAGCACATCCCCTAGACTCATGTTTCTGTCACTCAAGCTAGTCATCGAGGGGCATGAACCCACAATCAAGCATAACGTTCCCTCTTGGAGTCACTACCTACTACTCGGCCAAAGCAATAAATAGCAACGGAGAACATGCAAGAATTACTTACGAACATAAATATAAAAGAGGTGAATCAAATATATTACTCAAACACAATCTGAACATAATCTCACAATCCATCGAATCCCAGCAAACTCATCATAGCAACAGCATAAGGATTACATATGTGCCTCGATCATGTAGGGCAGCTCACGAGGACTAATTAGTGAAGCACAAGAAGGGGAGGAGAACATCACATAGCTACTGGTCATGGACCCATGGTCCAAGAGAGACTACTCACAACTCATCCGGGAGGCGTCCATGGTGGTGGAGAGGCTCCCGCTGGTGATCCTCCCCTCCGGCAGGGTGCCGGGAAGAGTTCTCCTGGTGCTCCCGATCTTGGAAGCGCGGCGGCGGCAGAACAGAGATGAGATCGCGAAAAAGGGTTCCCGTCTCGAGGGTTTCGGGACACGATATAAATATATGCCAAAGGGGGGCATCAACGGAGGCCTTGGGGGCCCAGGCGCCCCCCCCCCCCCGACGCGGCCAGGAGGGGGGCCGCGCCACCATGGCGCCTGGAGCCCTGGTGGCCCCCCTCCGGCTCTACTTCGGGTGCCGGGAAGCTTCTGGAACGCTGATTTTTTATATAATTTGTCCGGGATTTTTCTGGTAGTTTTCGTAATGGGAAAACCTGAAATACAAAAACAGCAGAAAACAGAAACTGGCACTGGGGTGCACTGAGTTAATAGGTTAGTCCAAATATGATCAAAAGTGTATGTAAGTGTATAAATATCATAGCAATTTCACCCAAAAGAGGCATGGAGCAAGCAGAAATTATAGATACATTTTGGACGTATCAGGAATCATGTGCTTCGTCCATTATGAGCTTCCTGAGATCCCCTTTGGGAACCACGAGTCTGTCCTCGAAGAACAAGGTATCTCTCTCATCAACGCGATAGCACTTGTATTTAGGAGTACCCTTTGCGATACCATGTTTCACTTTCTGCACCATAGCATCAATGAGTTGGGCCTCACGGATCTGATCTTCCAAGGTAGGATCAACTTGAAGATTTGCAAGAAAACCTTGCGGAACAACTTGGAGGTTGAGCTTCCTGAATGCTTCACAAAGCTCAGGCTGGAACGGCTTGATAAGAAGGCTGTTGCAATATGCCTTTCTGCTCAAAGCATCTGCAATCACATTCGCCTTGCCAGGAGTGTATTCAATGCTTGGATCATACTCTTGGATCATCTCGACCCAACGAGTCTGGCGGAGGTTCAGATTCGGCTGTGTGAATATGTACTTCAAGCTCTTGTGATCGGTGAAGATGTCGACTTTTCTGCCCAACAGAAGGTGTCTCCACGTAATCAAAGCATGTACCACAGCTGCTAGTTCAAGATCATGAGTGGGGTAGTTCTTCTCACTTGGCTTCAGCTGACGAGAAGTGTATGCCACAATTCTCTTGTCCTGCATAAGCACACCACCAAGTCCTTGAAGAGAAGCATCACAGAATACTTCGTAGGGCTTGGACTCATTTGGAGGAGTAAGAACTGGAGCAGAGACGAGCTTTTCTTTGAGAGTTTTGAATGCCACTTCACAATCTGGAGACCAGTAGTACTTGACATTCTTCTGCAGCAAGTTGGAAAGAGGCTTGGCAATCTTGGAGAAGTTCTCAACGAACCTTCTGCAATAGCTGGCAAGACCAAGGAAGCTTCGGAGTTGCTTGACGTTCTGAGGAGGTTCCCAGTTGACAATTGCTTCAACTTTCTCGAGGTTTACCGCAATACCGTCAGCGGAGATGATATGGCCCAGATACAAGACCTTATCGAGCCAAAATTCGCACTTGGAGAACTTGGCATAGAACTTATGTTCACGGAGTCTGTCGAGAACCAGACGGAGGTGCTTTTCGTGATCCTCATCATTCTTGGAAAATACCAAAATGTCATCCAGATACACAAGCACAAACTCGCCGGTGTAGGGGTTGAAAATGTAGTGCATCATTCTCGAGAAGGTAGGTGGAGCATTGGCGAGACCAAAGGACATGACTGTATACTCATAGGAGCCGTAGCTCGTTCTGAAGGCAGTCTTGGGGATATCTTCCTCGCGAATGCGAATTTGGTGATAGCCCATTCGGAGATCGAGCTTTGAGAAAACTTTAGCTCCTTTGAGCTGCTCGAACAGTTCGTTGATGTTGGGGAGCGGATACTTGTTCTTTATTGTCTTCTTGTTCAATGGCCGGTAATCAACGCAGAGTCGCTCCGTGCCATCCTTCTTCTTGACAAATAAGACACCATAGCCCCAAGGAGACGTACTAGGCCTGATCAGACCCATACGCTCCTGTTCATCAAGCTGCTTCTTCAACTCCTTCAACTCTTTAGGAGAGAGCTTGTACGGACGCCGGCATGCTGGCTCAGTACCAGGCTCGAGTTCAATGACGAATTCCACCTGACGGTGTGGAGGCATGCCTGGAAGTTCTTCAGGAAAGACGTCTTCGTATTCGTTAACCACCGGAATTTGAGATATGGCATTAATCTCGCCCTTGTCATTGAGAGAGAAAAGCCTGATTGTGTTATCCCTGGAGGCGAAGATAATCACATCTTCATCAGGATGAGTAATCTTGACTTCCTTATTTGCACAATAAATTTGAGCATCATGCTGAGAAAGCCAATCCATCCCGAGGATGAGGTCAATGTCGGAATTGCCGAGAACCACCGGAGAGGCCAGAAATCGATAATCACCCATGCGAATAGATACATCCGGAACATGCACCCGAGAGGACATTTGCAATCCAGGAGAAATAATGCTCAACGGCTTTGGCAACACTTGAGTGACGAAATCATGCTTGGCAACTGTCGGGGGAAACTGTCCACCACGAGCACCTATGGGACCGGAGCCCCTTGTACGTTGCGGTGAGGGAGCGGAGGGAGCACAAAGAGCGGATCGAAGAGCACACGCGGGCAGTTTACCCAGGTTCGGGCCGCGCGGACGCGTAAAACCCTACTCCTGCTTGGTTTGTATTGAGTTTGTGAGCTCGGGAGCTTGAAGCACTAGCTACACCGAGCAAGAAAGCTATCTAGGTTCCGAACCCTTTCTACGTTATGCATGGGCCTCCTTTTATAGCTCAAGGGGTCACCGACAGGTGTCAACGTAGAAGAAGGGCAAAAATGTAACTTTGGTGGTAGTTGTAACAGTGCGGGAACAGTGCATGAACAGTGCGTGAACAGTGGTCTTCACCTAACTTGATAGTGGGGGACAAGGGCATTAAATGCCCGTCACCGTCGACCCCAAAAGCACCCATCCATGCGTCTCCGCTCGCCACGGCGGTAGCCTCGTCACCGTGGAGTGCCACCATGTCCCCCAGGCTGCACAGCCATCCGCCACGCGTCCCTGGAAGGGCCCCAGGGCGATGCGTGGGCCGATGAGCTGGAGCGCGGGCACACAGCGCAGGCTTCCCCCGGCAAGCACCTTGCCGGGGTCTTGATCTTGCCGGGCCCTGAAGCTTGTCGCTCCCCGGGCCCTGCCGGGGCGCATGCTGCGCCAAGGCATGTCTTCTGAGATGCAGTCTTCTGGTTTTCCTGGCAAGCTCCTCTTGCCAGGGTCTTGTGCTAAATGTGATAGTCTTGTGCCTGGGACGGCCTTCCCGGCAAGCTCCACTTGCCGGGGCCTTGATCTTCTGTCTTGTATACTTTGTTTTTGAATGGCTTAATAAGGATCAGAAAGGTCTCCGGCGAGCACGTGGTGAGCCCTGCCGCGGGAAGCTGCTACTGCCCGTGCACAAGTTGGGGTACTAAGGTACCCACATCTTAGTACACCGACAGGAGCCCCCGGGCCTGGGCCACACACGGTGCCGAGCGCTGTTGGGCCAGGCCCAAAACAGTGCACGGGCACACGCGGCCTACGGCACGCCGAATCCCCTTCCGCATCCGCCGCGCCCCACCCTAACGGCACGCGTCGATTGCGGCGTCGTGGGAGAGATCGTGGCCACGTTCTTTAATGGAAAAATGCGAAACGTCCCCCACTCCCCCCTTAAAAGCAGAGGGAACAGGGGCAGTTTCCTTCCTCCGTCTTCACTTCGTCTTCAACCTCCAGAAAGCCTCCGCTGCTTTGTGCCTCCATACCTCCTCCGCCCTCTTCCGCACCAGCGGCGCCGTCGATCTCCTCGCCCCTTCCCCCGCCGCCTCCGCCATGGCTCCGAAGGCCGAGAAGGCGAAAGCGGACAAGGCCAAGAGGGAGAAATCCGAGCAGGCGGCGAAGCTCGCCGCCCTGCGGAAGAAGAACGTAGTCTTCGCGCCAAGGCTCAGCGCGAGGGAACTCTGGAACAAGTACTACCTCTTCTGGGCCAAGGAGACCAAAGCTCATCCCCGGACCAGAGTCTACCCCGCCGTTGCCAAAGATCTGCTTCCCGGCAGGTACTTCTTCTTCCCTGTCTTCTTTCACTGCGACTTGTGCCCTCCGTTCTCGGATTTTTTCTGTGACATCATGAACACGTACGGCCTCCATCTCCTAGACTTCACCCCCAACGCCATCCTTACGATGGCGGTTTTCGCACATCTGTGCGAAAACTATATAGGGATCTATCCAAACGTAGCACTTTTTCGCCATTTCTTCATGCCTAGAGTAGAGGCTAGCGCTCCCCTCTCCGGCGGCATCTCCTGGATCTTCCGCTTGAATAAGAAGGAATCATATCTGAAAGGAGAACTCCGCGGCAAGTGGGAAGAGTGGCGCGCAGATTGGTGTTGGATAGTGGAGGACCAGCCGGAGCCTTTCACTGCGCCGTGCACAACAGCCATAGTGCGCAGCAGGGACTGGAGCGAGTTGGCCCCGGATGACGTCAAGCTCAACGTCGCCCTCGTCAGGATACTTCGTCTCTGGGTAGCCAAGCTGACCATCGGAGAGGTAGGGGCAGATTTCCTCCGCCGCCGCATTGCCCCTTTACAAGAGAGGAAAAGGCCAGCATGGGAGTTTGGCAATGCGGTGGACATTATGAGGCTGCGCCCGGGTTTGAACTTCAACTTCACGGCGTTGGAGCTGAAGGGGATGGTCCGGGAGCTTTTCAAGCACGACCCGGCCCATCCGGAGTGGTTTAGATCTCCCCGGGGAGTGGTGCCGCTGTGCAACAGCACTGCCCGGGATGCCTTGCGCGCAATGATGCCCGCGTGTGACTCTCACGGCGTCGACCCCACCTGGATAGTGCCCACGCCGGATGCAATTATGAGTTTCTTTGACAATCTGGTCGAGGTGCCCAAGAACACCGAGGAGAACAAGGGTCTCACTCGGGCCACCACAGAGCGGGACATAGCCTATATTGCTTCCCGGATGGAAGAGGCCGCCGCAGCTGCAGCAGCAGGAGACTTCGGATTCACCATGGACGAGGCGCAGGCCGCGGACGAGGTGTGCCAAGCGGAGGAGGCTGAGATCCGCAGACTGCTCAAGCTTCCGCCCGACAAGCTTGCCGGGGTCCCTTCCCTGAGGCACGCCGGGATTCCCGCAGTCGTGAGCGAGGCCGCGGCAAGCGAGGTTGCCGGAGGGAACAGAGGTGCCGGAGGGAGCGGAGCCACCGGAGGGAGCGGAGCCACCGGAGAGAGCGGGGCCGCAGGACAAGATGCTGGACCCAGCGAGCCCGCCGGGGAGGAGGAGGAGGACGCCGAGGCCGATGAGGACACCGGTGGGTCTCTGGGACTTGATGACGACGCCTCATCGTCCTCGGAGAACTCCCCGCCTCGGGCAAGTCCCAAGCGGACACCGTTGAAGCGCCTCTGCAAGGCGGCTACAGCGACAAGGACGCAGGCGCCCCGACAGCAGCCCACTCGCCGGGCGACGCGCGTCACCAGAGCGAGCCAAGTCGCGACGGAGGCGCCCCGCGCAGCAGCCGCGGCGGAGGCGCCCCGCGCACCAGCGCCAAGCGAAGGGGGAACTTCCCAGAGCGGAGCGGCCGCTCCGCCTGCTCCTCGGGCCTCGGCGTCGGCGGAGGCTGGGTCTTCGCAGCCCCCAGCCCCGGGGACCGCCAAGCGCCCGAGGGAGCCTTCTCCTCCTGCTCCTCGCGCCGGAGCAACTAAGGTGGAGTTCGATTTCTCCGCCCTTAGCGGCGACGACGAGGAAGAGGAGTAAGCATCTGTAACTTATAGCTTCTTCAATTCTGACTTGATCTTTCTTCGTGATTCTGATCTTGTTCTTGTTTTGCTTCCAGGACCCTGGCCCAGCGGATGGCAAAGCGGGCCAAAATCCCCGTGGTTGAGGTCGAGGACGACTCGCCCGTCGCGGCGACAGGAGACACGCCGGCGACAGGCTCGTCGGACCAACCTGCTGCTCCGAGGAGCAGCCCCCAGCGCAGCCCCCAGCGTAAGTCTGGGTTTTAGATTTTTTGTTCTTCGGGCGCGCTTGAGGTTTCAACTTGTACTGATATCTTGTTGCTTCATTTGTCTTGTGCAGAAGCCGCAGCTGCAGGAGCGCCCGGAGACTACTCCCGAGGAGCCACAGGTCCCGCCATCCCCGCCAAGGGCGAACTCCCCGGCGAGGGAGAGCGCTCCGCCAAGGACGGGTACTCCGCCAAGGGCGAGTACCCCGCCAAGGGCGAGCAGCCCGGCGAGGGTGGCCACCCCGCCAAGGGAGGACTCCCCGGCGAGGGAGCCTGTCGTCGAGGAAGTCCGCGAAGGTAAGTCTTGTAACTTCGTCTTCTTGGACTTGTCTTTTTGGATATTTGCTTGAACTTCTTCTTTTCTTTTTCTTTTGCTAGATCCTCCTCCCCCGGAGCGGATGGAGACGGAGGTCATCGTCGAGGAGGAGGGCGCGCAAGGTGACGCCGGCAATGCCACTGTCGTTGAGGACATGGCGGGAGCCGACGAGCCTGCCGCTGAGGAGACTGCCCCGTCCGCAGACGCCGCGGCTGGGGAGGGGGACGGCGACCACACTGCCGGCCCGGAGGCGGCAGGAGCGTCAAGCGCTGCGCCGGCCGCCGACCCCTCCGCCGGCAAGGAGCAGTCGGGCATCTACCTTGAGGCCCCCAATGGCGTCTTCATACAAGTGCCATGGGGATCCTCGTCGCGAGCCCCCGTGGAGGGAGAGACCTTTGATGGAGAGGTCCTCGCCTCCGCGGGGTTGAAGATCGTTGAAGCGCCTGGCGGGAGCGATGAGCCCGAAGAGGAGAAACTTCTCCGCCAGCTCCTGGCCCTTTACCGGGCCAGGCAGGCGAAACTGGAGTCGCGAGAAGCCCTCACCGCCAAGGCCGGAGCAGACTTGGAGAAACACGCTGCAGAGCTCCGCGCCGCCAACCAGGCAGCTCTCCGCGACTTGGCGGAGCGCGAGAGGCTTGCCGGAGAGCAGCAAGAGTTCCTCCTGGAGAAGGCTGAGGCCGAGGAGCAGCAGCGACTGGTCGGTGAAGCGTTGTCCCAGCGAGAAGGCGCGCTCAACCAGCGGAAGGTCGACCTCGACGCTCACGAGGACGACCTTACCGCCCGGGAGCAGGCCCTTGGCGGAGAGTTGAAGGAAGCGAAAGCCGCCGCAGCCACCGCGGAGACCGCCAAGAAGGACCTTGAAGCTAAGGTGGCGCAGCTGGAGGAGTACCTGAAGGCGAGCACGGAAAGGGTCACGGCTCTCAACATAGAGCGCGAGAAAGACGCCCACACCAACTCTGATCTTCAGGTACGCCTCTCCAAGCAGGGCGACGAGCTCAAAGCCGCCAAGGACTCAATTGTTGATCTGGAGTTGAAGGTCTCCACGCTGAGAGATTCACTGGACGCCGCCCGGGACCGCGAGACCAAGCTGAAGGAGGAGCTTCGCAAGGAGCGGGGGCTGGTGGAGAGCGCCGCCACTTCCGCGAACAACTTCAACCGGGCGGTGGAGCAATGGACGGAGGACCTGGTCACTTCCGCCGCCAATATCGACAAGGAGCTGATGGCGCTGAGGGTGGAGCACCTCGTGTACTCTCCGGACCCGAACCTCCCCCACAGCGCCAAGCTCAGTCTTTTCTTCAGGGGAATCGCGCCGGCGCTTGCGCGGCTGCAAGAGAAGCTCCCCGCGCAGCTGGCCGAGGAGTCGCGCCAGCTCTGCGCGGGTACCTTGGAGCGTGTCTTGACCAAGATCGTCTACCACAATCCTGGTATTAATCTTGTCAACATCCTCCGCAGCTTGCCGGCCGACGCAGATCAGGAGGCACTGAAGGCGCAGGTCGCCCACATCATCGCCAAGGTGAACAAGATCTCCAGGCGTGAAGGCGATCGCGTAGACTAGGCCTCTTTCTTCTTATTTCCTTTGCTGCTGCAAAGTGTGCCATGAACATGAATCTATTAGTCATTGCGACAAGTTATCTCTGTAATATATTATCTTATTTCGGAGCAATTGATGCAGTGTTATCTCCCTTGTTTTTGGTCCTTTACTTTGTATGCTTTTTACCCTACGCTTTTAGGGAACTTGCCGGCAAGGGACCCTTGCCGCGAGCGCTGAGTGCTGGACTCTGAGCAGCCTGCTGGCAAAGGCCTTATCGGCAAGCAACCTTGCCGCAGCTAGTCGCAACGCATTTAGCTTGCTGAGCGAACTCGAAAACGAAGTAAGGGCGCGACACTTGTCGCAGCTCACTTAAGCCGTTGAGCGTACTCGAAAACAAGATAAGGGTGCGGCTAGCCACGGGTAGGTTCCTCCGCGCACAGGTTTTCCATACAAAGTGTGGTTGTTCAAGGAAGATAACTAAAATTTTAAAAATCTTGAACTGCTCAAATTCTGGTAACTTAGCTTTCATAATCTGTTCGTTCTCCGGTAAGCTTCTCTTTCTTGAACAGCACTTGGTTCTTCCTCCACCTCCTTCCCCCCCAGCAAACTTGTGCGCGAGGAATGTTCCTTCTGCTTGAGAGGGAAAGAAAAGGAGAAGAGGAAACAAGTATAGGGTTTCTCGGCATGGTAATTCTTACCGGATATGTGTGTTGCACAAGATGCCAAACAATGCATGCAAATAACAAAGAAAAGCATGAAAATGGCAAATAGCGCGAAACACAAATGCTTTACTGATGCACGGGATCTGCGCCCGGCTTTGTACAAAGGTTTACATGCGACAGCGGCAAGACTCATACAAAAGGTGGTTGCCGGAGCGGATCACGGCAACTGCGCCTTATGGGTGAAACTTGCGAAGATGCTCTATGTTCCAGGAATTGCTCACCGGTAAGCCTTCTTCGGTCTCAAGGCGGACAGCGCCGGGCCTTGTGACTTGTCTCACCCGATAAGGGCCTTCCCACTTCGGCGTCAACTTGTTGGAATTCTTGGCGGACTGAACACGCCGAAGAACAAGGTCGCCTTCCTCGAGACTCCTGGCCTTGACCTTGCGGCTATGATAGCGGCGCAAGGCCTGCTGGTATCGAGCAGCTCGTACAGCAGCCTGGAGACGTTCCTCCTCGAGGAGCAATGCATCATCTTGTCGCAGTTGCTCTTGCTCGAGCTCATCATAAGCGAGCACTCGAGGAGATCCGTATACGAGTTCCGTGGGGAGAACTGCCTCTGCCCCATAGACAAGGGCAAAGGGTGTCTGTCCGGTGGCTCGACTTGGTGTCGTTCTGATCGACCAAAGAGCCGCCGGCAACTCCTCTATCCAGTTTTTTCCGCACTTGCGCAGCCTGTCGAAGGTTCTTGTCTTGAGTCCGCGCAGCACTTCAGCATTGGCCCTCTCCGCTTGACCATTGCTCCTCGGGTGAGCAACAGAAGCGAAACAGACCTTGGCGCCAAGGTCTTGGACATACTGCATGAAGGTGCGACTAGTGAATTGTGTACCGTTGTCGGTGATGATCCTGTTAGGGATTCCGAAACGGCAAACAATTGACCTGAAGAACCTGACCGCTGACTGTGCTGTCACCTTTCTCACCGGTTCCACTTCTGGCCACTTTGTGAACTTGTCGATCGCAACGTACAAGTACTCAAAGCCCCCGACAGCTCGGGGGAAGGGGCCGAGGATATCGAGCCCCCAGACCGAGAAGGGCCAGGACAAAGGTATCGTCCGGAGAGCTTGAGCTGGCTGATGAATTTGCTTGGCGTGGAACTGGCACGCTGCACACTTGGTTACTTGTGCAGTTGCATCTTGGAGGGCTTCTTGCCAAAAGAACCCTTGCCGGAATGCCTTCCCGGCAAGTGCCCTTGCGCCAATGTGGTGGCCACATATGCCTCCATGTATTTCTGCCAACAGCTTCTGTCCATCTTCTCTGGAAATGCACTTCAACCTGACACCATTGAGCCTTCTTCTGTACAGTTCATTGTCCACGAACTGGTACATACTTGACTGCCTGGTTATTTTCTCTATCTCTGCTGGGTCGTCGGGAAGTTCTCCAGTTTGCAGAAAACGGACGATCTGCTGTGCCCATGCCAGAGCCTGAGGCTCAACGGCAAGGACTAAAGGCATGAGGGCCGCTGCGGGGACCCCAGCTTCTACGGCAAGAACCTCTGGTTCTGCCGGAGCTGAAGGTCCCCCGGCAAGCCTGCCGAGGCAAGGCTTGTCGGGAACGTTTGCTTCAACTTTACAGACCCTTAGATCTGCAGGAGCAAACTGTTCCTCAGCGTTTTGATTGTTGATCTTGGGGACCTTGGCGGCGGCCTCGGGGAGATCCGCCGGCAAGTAGTCGCCGGTGACCAACTTTCTCTTCTTGGGCTGCCCAATTGATGGTGTAACGGATGGCTGAGTCAGCTTGAGCAGGAAGGTCCCTGCTTCCACAGGTAACTTCATTGCAGCACACTTTGAAAGGCCATCTGCTATATCATTCTGAGCTCTCGGGACGTGCTCCATTTGCAGACCTTCAAAGTGCTCTTCAAGCTTTCTCACTTCATCTACATAAGCTTCCATCAAAGGGCTCTGATAACTTTTGTTCACTTGTCGGACCACCAACTGAGAGTCTCCCCGCACAATCAACTTCTTGATCCCAAGTTCAGCTGCAATCCTGAGGCCGGCAAGCAGACCTTCATACTCAGCAGTATTGTTTGTCGCTTGTTCTCTGGGAAAATGCATCTGGATAACATACTTGAGGTGCTCTCCGGTGGGCGCTATGAGTACCACGCCGGCACCGGCGCCTTGCAGCGAGAAAGCACCATCAAAGTACATCATCCATTCGCTTGTCGCTTCTTGTACGGGTACGCTTGTCTCTGGAACTTCTTCATCCGGCGTTGGGGTAGATTCAGCTATGAATTCTGCCAAAGCTCTGCTCTGTATGGTTGAAGTACTTTCAAATTTGAGGCCAAAGCTCGACAGTTCCAGTGCCCACTCGACGATCCTGCCTGTTGCTTCTGGATTTTGCAATATCCTCTTCAACGGAAAGCGAGTGACCACCGTTATCTCATGTGCTTGGAAGTAATGGCGCAGCTTCCTCGAGGCCATGAGGAGGCCGAAAAGCAACTTCTGCACCCCGGAGTACCTTGATCTAGCCCCCTGCAAGAGGGAACTCACAAAATACACCGGGCGCTGCACCATCTTCCTTCGCACTTCTCCTTGCTCCTGCGCAGAGTTGTCCTTGTCGGGGCCAGAGCTTGCCGGTGGAGCCCCCTGCTTGTCGCTGGACTCGCTCGCCGGAGGTGTGGGCTCTTCCTCTGCCTCCCTTTCCGCTACCAACGCAGCACTAACCACTTGATTGGTTGCCGCTAAGTACAGCAGCAACTTCTCTTGTGGCCTAGGTGCGACAAGTATTGGAGTGGAGGATAGGTATCCTTTCAAATCCTGCAGCGCTGCCTCCGCTTCCGGAGTCCATTTCATAGGACCTGCCTTCTTCAAGATTTTGAAGAAAGGCAGGGCACGTTCTGCAGATTTTGAAATGAACCTGCTGAGGGCAGCCACACAACCGGCAAGTCTCCTTACGTCCTTGACGCGCTTCGGGGCTTCGATCTGCTCGATGGCTTTAATCTTGTCGGGATTGGCTTCAATCCCCCTCTGGGACACAAAGAACCCGAGAAGCTTGCCGGAGGGGACTCCGAAGACGCACTTCTCGGGGTTCAACTTGAGCTGGATCTTGCGCAGATTTGCAAATGTCTCTTCTAAGTCTTGGATCAGGGTATCTTTGCTCTTGCTCTTGACCACTATGTCATCCATGTAAGCTTCTACATTTCTGTGGATCTGTGGCTCAAAAGCAGTGTGCACTACCCTTGCAAATGTTGAACCTGCATTCTTCAATCCAAAAGGCATGCGAATGAAGCAATATGTGCCACATGGAGTAATGAATGCAGTCTTCTCTTCATCTTCCTTGGCCATAAAAATCTGGTGGTAACCTGAGTATGCATCAAGGAAGGAGAGCAGCTCACATCCAGCAGTGGAGTCAACAATCTGGTCAATGCGCGGCAAGGGAAATGGATCATTGGGACATGCTTTATTCACATCAGTGAAGTCTATACACAACCTCCACTTCCCGTTAGCCTTACGCACGACAACTGGATTTGCTAACCACGACGGATGGATCACGCCTCTAACCAGGCCCGCTGCTTCTAGCTTCTTGATCTCTTCAGCAATGAATTCTTGGCGCTCCACGGCTTGCTTCCTGACCTTCTGCTTGACGGGCCGCGCATGAGGGCAAACAACAAGCTTGTGCTCAATTACCTTCCTGGGAACGCCGGGGATGTCAGATGGTTGCCACGCAAACACATCGACATTCGCCCGCAGGAAGGCAACGAGCGCGCTTTCCTATTTGCTATCAAGTGTAGCACTGATGGTGAAGGTACCACCAGTGCCGTCCTCCTTGGCGGACACCTTCTTAGTTGCCGGTGGAGCGGCCATCCCTTTCTTGCACTTGCCGGTGGAGCTCGATGGAACGTCCTCGACGGCAGCGCAGCACTCCGAAGAGGTGCGTTTGCCGGAGTTGGCCCCAGAGCACTTGCCGGACTTGGTCTTGGTCTTCTTCCCTCCGGGAGCTTCAGCGGCAAGTGTGTTGCTCTCCACCGCGGCTGCTGCATCCCGGTATATCTTGTCGGCGCAGATAAGCGCGTCCTTCTTGTCGCCATGGACAGAGATGACGCTTATCGGCCCCGGCATCTTGAGTACGTTGTAGGCGTAGTGGGAAGCCGCCATGAACTTGGCGAGGGCAGGACGTCCAAGTATCCCATTGTATGGCAATGGGATATCGGCCACGTCAAAGGTTATCCTCTCCGTCCTGAAGTTGAGTTCCCCGCCAAAGGTCACTGGCAGAGTGATCTTCCCCTTAGGCTTGCTCCTCCCCGGGTTTATTCCTTGGAACGAACCGGTTTCTTCGAGCTCGCCGTCTGGGATCTGGAGTTTCTTGATCACAGCCGAGGAGATCAAGTTCAGGCCGGCCCCGCCGTCAACCAACATTTTGGTGACCTTGAGGTTGCGGATGGTTGGTGAGACCAACATCGGCAAGCACCCGACCGCCGTGGTGCGGTCAGGGTGATCCTCAAGATCAAAAATGATGGGCGTGCTGGACCACTTCAGCAGCCTGCGCGACTCAACGGGCGGCTCTGCTGCGTTTACTTCCCGCACCCACTTCTTGAGTTGGTGGTGGGAAGTGTGCAGAGAGGCGCCTCCGTCGACACACAGCACTTCTGTGGCCTTCTGGAACTCCTGCTCGCTGTTATCACCTTCATCCATGTCGTCGTCGTCGTCTTCTTCCTCATCCTTGTCGCGGCCCCGGGGAGGTCGATCACCTTGCCGCTGCTTAGCCTTGCCGCGGCGTCCTCCCCGGCCATTGAATGGCCGCTTCTTGCTTGGCTCTCCTCCGCCACCTTGAGCCTTCTCCTTGTCGCGACGCTCGTATTCAGCCTTCTGCTGCTCTACGAGGTACTCGACGCGCTTGCAGTTGGAAAGGTCGTGGCCCTTGGTGCGGTGGATCTTGCAATATTGCTTGTCGGAGCCGTCCTGCTTGTCGGCCGCCGCTACAGGGGCAGGCTCCTTGCCGGAGCCGCCAGCCTGTGCTGTCTTGGCGGGAGCCTCCTTGCCGGACTTCTCGACGACCAGCACCTCCTTGCTCTTCTTCTTCCTGTTGTTCCGCCGCCGGCTCTTCTTTGCCGGGGCGGCATCCTCGCTGTCGCTTCCCCCTACGCCAGCATCCTCCCCGGGGAGTCTCCTCCCCTCTTCGGCGCGCGCGCACTTGTCGGCCAGAGCGTAGAGCTCGCTGACATCCCGTATCTTGGTCATGGCCATCTCTTCCCGCATGCGACGGTTACGCACGTTCTGGTGGAACGCGCTGATAACCGCGGCGGGGTGGACGTCGGGAATGTTGTGCTGCACGCGGCTGAACCGTTGAATGTACTTGCGCATGGATTCTCCTTCCTTCTGGGCCAAGATGTGGAGATCACTCTCCTGGCCGTGGGGTTTGTGGCCGCCCGTGAAGGCGCCAACAAATTGGTGGCACAGATCTGCCCACGAAGAAATGGAGCCTTCCGGCAAGTGCATAAGCCAAGAACGTACGTTTGGCTTAAGCACCAGCGGGAAGTAGTTGGCCAATATCTTCTCGTCGCGTCCTCCGGCAGCTTGCACCGTGATGGTGTAGATGCTGAGGAACTCCGAGGGGTGCGTCTTGCCGTCGTACTTCTCGGGTACGTCAGGCTTAAAGTTTTTCATGCTGGGCCACTGGACGCGCCGCAGCTCACGGGTAAACGCAGGGCAACCTGCCGCGTACGGCAAGTCGCCAGGTTCACCGGGCGCGTGCATGTCGACAGCGGTCCCAGCACGTTGGTCCGATTGTCGCCGGGCTTCTCGCCGGCGCTCGATTGTCGTCCGAGCATCTTCTTGCCGCCGATCGTCAAGGACTTGGCGCTGGTCCCGACGAGCCCGCGGATCTGACGACACCGTGGAGTCGTCGTCGACGTTAATCCGACAGGGAGGCGTCTTCTGCTTCCGCGGCGGGGAGTGCACGGTGGTTGCACCCCCGGCGGTCTTGTTGCCGTCGGCCTTCGCTTGGTCGACTTGCCGTGGCCGCGAGGTCGCCGGCTGCTGCGGCGTGTCGTTGTTGGCGAAGGCGATGAGGCTTTGAATTGTTGTCCTCCAGTCTTCGGCCTTGTCCGCCGCTGGAGGGAAATCGAGGAGCAGTTGCGCTCTTGCGAGAGCTTCTGCTGGAGAGGAGGGGAGCGGTGGCGAGCGGTGCGAGGAGCGAGATATGCTCGGACTTCTAACAGGGTTAGAAGGAGCAGTCTCTCGCCCCGGCGACCGTGCCTTGCTCGTGCCAGGATGATGGCCTAGAGCATCCCGCGAGCCTCCGGTTTGTCCTTGGCCCAGCAAGCGGATGGTACCTCCTGTACCACGGCGCTGCTGGCCTGTCGTCTGTTGAGATGGACGTGGCGCGTCTACGGACACCGAGGCCTTGGAGTTGGTCCGGTCGTCCGCCTTGTCCTTGGATTTGGCGGTGCCGTGAGTTTCCTCACCGGCGACCACCCTTCCGCCGGCGTCTCCTCCACCCACCGTTGGTTCTGGTGGCGGGGGAATCGACGCAGACGGGCCTGCGACCTCCGAAGCCTTCTTCTTCGGGGCCATGTTGCTGCTGCTGATGAAGTTGACGAAGTTGGAGAGGTTGATGAAGAATGCGCCCGCGTGAGCGCCGGATCAGGTTCGCACAACCTCGACGCCCCCTACCTGGCGCGCCAAAGATGTCGGGGGAAACTGTCCACCACGAGCACCTATGGGACCGGAGCCCCTTGTACGTTGCGGTGAGGGAGCGGAGGGAGCACAAAGAGCGGATCAAAGAGCACACACGGGCAGTTTACCCAGGTTCGGGCCGCGCGGACGCGTAAAACCCTACTCCTGCTTGGTTTGTATTGAGTTTGTGAGCTCGGGAGCTTGAAGCACTAGCTACACCGAGCAAGAAAGCTATCTAGGTTCCGAACCCTTTTTACGTTGTGCATGGGCCTCCTTTTATAGCTCAAGGGGTCACCGACAGGTGTCAACGTAGAAGAAGGGCAAAAATGTAACTTTGGTGGTAGTTGTAACAGTGCGGGAACAGTGCATGAACAGTGCGTGAACAATGGTCTTCACCTAACTTGACAGTGGGGGACAAGGGCATTAAATGCCCGTCACCGTCGACCCCAAAAGCACCCGTCCATGCGTCTCCGCTCGCCACGGCGGTAGCCTCGTCACCGTGGAGTGCCACCGTGTCCCCCAGGCTGCACAGCCATCCGCCACGCGTCCCTGGAAGGGCCCCAGGGCGACGCGTGGACCGATGAGCTGGAGCGCGGGCACACAGCGCAGGCTTCCCCCGGCAAGCACCTTGCCGGGGTCTTGATCTTGCCGGGCCCTGAAGCTTGTCGCTCCCCGGGCCCTGCCGGGGCGCATGCTGCGCCAAGGCATGTCTTCTGAGATGCAGTCTTCTGGTTTTCCTGGCAAGCTCCTCTTGCCAGGGTCTTGTGCTAAATGTGATAGTCTTGAGCCTGGGACGGCCTTCCCGGCAAGCTCCACTTGTCGGGGCCTTGATCTTCTGTCTTGTATACTTTGTTTTTGAATGGCTTAATAAGGATCAGAAAGGTCTCCGGCGAGCACGTGGTGAGCCCTGCCGCGGGAAGCTGCTACTGCCCGTGCACAAGTTGGGGTACTAAGGTACCCCCATCTTAGTACACCGACAGCAACAAAAGGTCTTGAAATGAAGGACAACGATGCACCCGAATCAAACAATCCTTTAGCAGGTATAGAGTTAACTGAGAGGTTACCCAATATCACATCAGAAGAATTCTCCGCTTCGGCTGCATTCATCAGATTCACCCTTGCAGACTTTGGATTATGCTTGACAATAGCTGTGCTGACAGGTGGAGGAGGCAGAAGACGCTTTGGGTTCGGACATCTGTTAGCATAATGACCCTTCTGGCCACACTTGTTGCAGACCACTTCTGAGAGAGGACGGAAATGTGAACCACTTGACTTGGTACCTTGAGACTGAAACTGATTCTTCGACTGGTTGCTCGGGTTGGGTGGGTGGGAGAAACCACGGCCACCGGAGTTCTTGTTGTTGTTGTAGGGAGCTCGGATCACTGGAGGAGGAGGAAGCCAAAATTTATGTTGCTTCGCGACCACTTGAAAAGATGAGGAGGAGTGAACGGCATCTCAAATCCTCTTTTTGGAAGCCTCCATCTTGAGCTGGGCTGCCTCTTGCTTAAGCACCATGTTATAGAATTTGTCGAACTCATCGGGCTCGAACAAGGTGAGAGCAAGTTGAAGTTCATCCTTGAGACCTCCACGGAACTAATAGATCTTGCTCTTGGCATATGGTATGTCTTGCTTGGCCTAGCGGGCGAGGTTTCGGAACTTGACATTATACTGGTAGACAGTCATTGAGCCTTGCTTCAGGTTGCGGAATTTCTCACGCATACCCTCGATGACACTTGTTGGAATGTGGTGAGAGCGAAAGTCCTTGCAGAAATCATCCCAAGAGATCACACGCCCTTCTCTGGAGTCTTTGTACTGCTGCCACCAATCAGCTGCTTGGTCCTTGAGTTGGAAGGCTGCAAATTTCACATAGTCCTCAGGCCTTACGTTGCTACACTCAAAATGCTTCTTGATATCAGTGATCCAATCTTCAGCATCGAGAGGGTCGACACAGTAACTGAAAGCCTTTGGTTGATTAGCCAAGAACTCGTTGAGCGTAGCATGGTGCTGTTGGTTGAAGGAATTGCCTTGGTTCCCTGGAGCACCCTGATTTGCTTGATTTGCTTGCATTTGCTGCATCATCTGCATCAACATCTGGGTGTTCTGGTTTGTAGTTTGCATAATCGCTCTCCAGGCCTCAGGCGGAGGAGGACGGTCTGGAACCTCTTCACCCACGGGGTTAGCGTTGGGAACCCGTTTCGGAGCCATCCTGAAAGAGATGACCACCAATCAGCAATTTGATTGAAAGAAGGAATAAGCTGAAACAACGGATAGAAATTGCAACATAGTCTTCACAAGAATCATTCGAACAATAGGAACGAATGAAATTCTCAGTTTAGTGATAACAACAATCTTCACGAGAAGCCACTGGGAGACAAAAGGTAAATAAGAAAAACACAAGGTACAGATGGAACAAACACAAGATAGGATCTTCGTTCGACATCTTTGTGCTGAAAGCTTATGAACGCGTTACGAAAGGGTTTTGCAATCCCCGGATCAGCATAGCCAAGGATCCTTTAAGATGCAACTCCCGATCGGAACATCGGCCATAAAACCACTTCACTCAATGTAGAACCCCAAACTCCGTAACCTGCATTCGTTGGAAGAATGCCTACGATCTACTGGATAAACCCACCTACTAATTTCCGAAAGTTTCCGGTTATGCAATCAGGTGTTGGGGATACAGGGGAAGCACCGCGCACACAACTCTAATCCTACATCCAGTTGTATCCATCCTTCAACACATAACCAGTCTTTCTCGGAAACCGTCTACCTCGGACCTTCGAAAAGCATCCACTATACAAAGCTATGGCAATACTCCCGAACTACCTCCCCAGTACTGGGTGATGTCGGGGTTATCTTGCCACTAACCGTATAGGAGAGTTTTCGATGTCGGCCGTCTTAAGTATTCTAGTACTGTCGCGATATGCTTGTGACGACAATACCCCGAAGCTCAACTCCCCGGGACACTGCCACAACCCCTAATGTCAGGAGGCATCGAGAACAATATTCTCGTCAGAAGGACATCGAAACAATCCAACAATACTCGCGAGATTCCTAAAAAAAATTTGGTGCAATTTTTGAAAGTAGAAGAGGCAAGAGTAGTCGTCAGGAGTCCTCACCAGAGTGAAAGGGGATGAGGAGCAAAGAAATCCTACTCTCCGATATAAATATAGGACTCAAAACATTTTCAGTGTGTGCCTAGACTCGACCGTCAACGATTCGTTCAAACAGTGGGGGCTTCTAGGTCGGAGAAGGCTCTGAATACCAACTTGTAATGCCCAAGATGGGACTATATCTCATACGTGTCGAGGCACGACTTAAAGATATAAGCCCATTCTGGAATGATCGCAAGTTTGGTACCTTTGCACATCTCATGTAAAAATAGGGATGGAAAACTGAAAAAATAGTTGGCTTACACTCACCACGTCACACAAATACATTACATGTTCAAACGTCATTCAGATAAACATCACAGCCCATCTAAGGGTAAAGATCCAAATGACAAGATACCAAACATAACATTAAACCACACGTCTAGATCGAATCCTAGTAGAAGCTCTACTGATCAACCGGATAGTTCACGTAGTAACGGCTACGCTCCTCGTCGTACTCCCAGTCTAGCTTAGTGCCATCGCCTGTGTAGCTCACCATCGTACCTGCATCTGGTGTGTTGAAGTAACTGTGAGCCACAAAGGACTCAGCAATCCCGTTCCCGGGTAACACGACTATCCCAACCTTGGGTGTGGAACAAGGCTGAACAAAGAACAACAGTCTACAGCAGCACTAGCACTAACTTACGTAAAAGAGAGCGAGAAGAGAGGTGCCTCGGACGAGAGATGATCACGAAGCGATCATAACTAAAACAAGTCAACATAACCCCGCCGTGTTCATCTCCCGAAACCCCTTTCAGAAAATGACCGTCACGATACTCACGCCGGTAGTGTATTGGAACAAGGTGTCAAGTTTTCTACAACCGGATATTAACAAATTCCCATCTGCCACATAACCGCGGGCACGGCTTTCGAAAGTTCGAAACCCTGCAGGGGTGTTCCAACTTGGCCCATGACAAGCCCACGATCCGCAGAGTCGCAACTCCAAGGTGGGAAGGCCCGAGTATCCTCGGAATCCCGTGCTCAAGATACTCTAAACTAAGGTAAGGCTAATCCAGCAAATCCTCCCGGCGTGCCGACACCCTGACAGTAGCCGCGCGTATCTAGTCTCAGGCCACGACCGGATGAGCAGTACGTACAGATACCGAAGACCCCAGCGAACTGGGTGGCACCGCAAGTGGCTCTAGTTTGGACAAACACTCAAATCGAGCACTGGCCCAGGGGGGTTGATTAATTAATCCTCGGGTTAATTACTCCCTCGGTAAGTTTTTAGTTGTTTAGGCAAATAGTACCAATGTTGGGACTTGCTGGAAAAGACTTAGCACTTAGCGGTTTATCGAGGGGGTCCCATAACCCCAACCGTGTTAGGAACGCATAATCAAGGAACATAACACCGGTTTATTCGGTTCCTAGGGCGGCATGAGTGGAACAAATCACCAAGAAAAAGGCTTAGCCTTCCGCCCATTACCAATATATAGATGATTTCATTTAATAATTAATATAGTGTGATATCCCAATAAGCTTCAACAAGAAGCAAGAATCTTCAATCTTCACCTGCAACTAGCAATGCTATAAGAGGGGCTGAGCGAAGCCTACGTATAGACAATCAATGGTTTGCATAGGTAGGGTGGTTAAACAGGTTCATGGTTACAATAGGAGGCTGACAGGAAAAACATGGGCATCGAGGCAAAACTATAGATCGAGACTTCTAGCAATAGGCAAAGATAGTAATGTTATCGGGGTTCGGTCATCTTGCCTGAAGAGTTGTCGATCGGATCGTAAGAGGGGTCCTCGTTCTCAACCTCGGTAGTAACCTCGTGCTCATACTCGTACTCGGTCTCAGCTTCCGGCTCTACTCAAACACAAGAACACAAGGCAACGAATCAAACAAGATGAAATGCGCAGAAAAATTACTGGATGCATGACTGATGCACTATGGAAGCAAAACAGATGCACTAAGGAAGCACAGAAAGTCTACTTAGGAAGCACAGTGTTACAGCACAACAATATGCATCGAGCAAAATTGCTTCAAAACATGATAACAACAGGATAATATGAATCTACATGCAAAAACACACAAGTTACATATAGGACTTTCTCAAAACGGAGCAACGGACTAAAAGTTACACCCGAAACAATAAACATGCACAAGCTGGAAATATCAGCCACATAGCAACTTCGGGGCAAGAGATAAATGGCCTACATCACTCAAACATCATGGCAATGAGCATGGACATAAACTAGACATATCCTACAGCAAACAAATCCATTGGAGCATCCCCAAAGGAGCCATGGATCAATAGCAACAAGCTATGACATATTGAACTTGACAACAAAATCCTGACAGTAGTAATTTGTTGCAACTTGGGAGCAAGAGTTAAATATGCTACAGCCACTCAAATAAGCATGTGAGAGCATGAATGGATAGCCAACAACTTATACAACAAGGAATCATCAAGAGTAACCCCAAAACTATCATGGATTTGCCTAGAACAACAAGCAAACATGGCATCTGGAAATTACAGATTCCAGACTTAGTGAAATTTCACTAAGTGTTAAAACAGTAGTAACATCATGGCATGTTTGTGAGCAAGTTTAAGTCACCTCAAAGCAACGCATGGCAAGTGGTAAGCACCACAGGAAAGTACACATGATGGTGAATCCAAAACATCTAAGCATGCATCAAGGGGACAAACACATCAATAGCAACGAGTTCCTCTACGAGGCATCTCGTAACAAGTTTAACGACATAACAGCCACATAGCACTTTGCAAAGGAGATAAACATGGCAAGATGAAATCTATCATGCAAGCTAAAGCAATCAACATGTAGAGCATCTCAAGACGAACATGTGGACATCTCATTTGCATCATTTGGATAAACATGCACCAAGTTATCACATTGCAAAGATGGCATGAAAACAACTACTAACAGCTGTTTATAACAAGTAGCACTCTTCTCATGAAGATTAAGACATCTAGATGACCTCAAACATGCATGGCACAATGGAATAAAACGTAGTACAAGTCTCCACGATCATTTTGACATATCATTTGCTCAAATCGGACCATCACACAAAAAGTTATCACTAAAACAAAATAGCATCAGACAACAAAATATCTACAGACTTAGTGAAAAAAACAACCACCTCAGGGTCAACGGTCAAACGGGCCCGGCGGTCAAACGGGCTGGCGCGGCGGACTGGAGCGGCTCGGGCCGGCCTACCGGCTGACGGATCGGTGGAGGGGCCGGGCGCGGCCCACTAGCCACTAGGGTTCGGCCCGCGGGGGGTCAACGGCCCAGCCGACCGGATCAGGAGGACCGGGATCGGGCGACCCGCCCGATTGATCCCGCGGCGGCGCGGCAGGGCGTCGGCCTGGCGGCGGAGGGGCGCAGGGGACGGCGGCGGCGGCCCTCGCGACCCGGCGAGGTGGAGCGGCCGGCGCGGCTGCCTGGCGATGGTGCGGCGGCCCCTGCCCGCGGCCGGCGGCGGGAGTTGGCCGAGGAGGAGAGGGCGGCGCCGGCGTGGAGATGGGGAGGGCGGCGCCGGCGTGGAGGCGGGAGGCGGCGGCGAGCTTCGGCCGGCGGCGGTGAAGATGGCTGCGGCGCGAGGAAGAAGATGACCGGCGGGTCCCGCGCGTCGGGTCGGAAGCACGTCGACGGCACTACGGAAGCACGGCGACGACTCTCGGAAGCATGGTTTTCTGGGACGTCGGAAGCACGGATTTTCAACGGTGGAAGCACCGCGGATCAACGGTGGAAGCACCGGCGGCGCACTGTGGAAGCATTAGGGTTTCAGACGCAAAAATTGGGGGATATGGACGTTTATATAGGCACAAGGAGCTAGGGTTGTCCAAATGAGGTGAGGTTTTCAGCCACATGATCACAATTAGATGGCCTAGATGAAGGGATGGGTTTGGGTTGGTTTGGTGGGCTGTTGGAGGGGTGTCTTTGGCCTCAAAGAGGGGGTACTTTCAGCCCACGAGAATAACTGTTGGGGTAGCAAACGAACTCCAAACGCGACGAGATTTGACAGGCGGGTTACATACACCAAAACAACAACACACGACAAGTCTCACACCAAAACGGAAACGTTACATGGCCAAACACCAAAGTAGGCCTCGGGGATGCCACGGACACGAGAAAGAGCTCCGGAACTCGAAACGGACAACGGAAACGAACGAGTGGGACCGGATGCAAACAACAACACAAATGCAATGCAATGCACATGACTACATGATATGGATGAATGCACACACGCAACACGACAAAACGACGCAAACCCGAAAGACGAAGAACCCGGAATGGAATTGATGAAGCTAAAGATATATATATTGCCCAAAAGGGAAAGTATTACATCCAGGGCATTACACCCCCACAGTACACCAGGACGCGCCCCAGGGCCTAGGCGTGCTGTGGTGGGTTGCACTCACATCGTAATGCAGTTGCTGCTCTACTTCGAGCGCAAGGAAGCTTATATCTGGAAAAAAATCATGTTCAAATCTCAGTGCAATCGGAGTTACTCATCTCTGGATAGTTAAGAAATGGTTTTGGGCCAGATCTGGGGGACGCGAAACAGAAGAGAACACATAGAGAGAGATCCAATATAGGAGGGGTTCTCGCCCCTTTGCCGCCATGGACGTCAAGGACTAGAGGGGAAACCCTCCTCCCATCTAGGGAGGAGGCCGAGGAAGAAGAAGGAGGGGGGCTCTCTCCCCCCTCTCTCCCGGTGGCGTCGGAGTGCCGCTGGGGCTAGGATCGTGAAGACAATCTACATCGAAAACCTTGCTACTGTCAATACCAACTTTCTCTCCCTCCATGCAGCGGTGTAACACCTCTTCTCCTTGCTGTAATATCTACTTAAACATGGTGCTCAAGACTATATATTATTTCCCAATGATATGTGGTTATCCTATGATGTTTGAGTAGATTCGTCTTGTCCTATGGGTAATTGATGATCGTGGTCCGTATGAGTTGTATGTTTTATTTTGGTGTTGTCCTACGGTGCCCTCCGTGTCGCGCAAACGTGAGGGATCCCTGATGTAGGGTGTTGCAATACGTTCATAATTTTCTTATGGTGGGTGGCGTTAGTGACAGAAGCACGGACCCGAGTAAGTGGGTTGTTGCGTATGGGAGTAAAGAGGACTTGATACTTATGCTATGGTTGGATTTTACCTTAATGATCTTTAGCAGTTGCAGATGCTTGCTAGAGTTCCAATCATAAGTGCATATGATCCAAGTGTAGAAAGTATGTTAGCTCATGCCTCTCCCTCATATAAAACTACAATAATGATTACCGGTCTAGTTATCAATTGCCTAGGGACAAATAACCTTCTTGTTTGACAAAAGCTTTTTACTAAATAGCTAACTTTTATTATCTTGCAAAGTACTCGTAGCTTTATTTTCACAAAGTACTCTTAGTTTTATTCTTGTTCTAGGTAAAGCAAACGCTAAGTGTGCGTAGAGTTGTATCGGTGGTCGATAGAACTTGAGGGAATATTTGTTCTACCTTTAGCTCCTCGTTGGGTTCGACACTCTTAATTATCGAAAAAGGCTACAAACGATCCCCTACACTTGTGGGTTATCACCTAGGCTAACCACTGGGTACTCCAGGGCGTCGTTCATCCATTCCACCCACTAGTGTGTATTGAAATCTTGTCTCGAGTCCTGAAGTCTTTAGGTCATGAAGATGCAGGCCGTGAAGATGCCATCAGGAAGTAGTCGTCTAGACGAAGAGTCCTCCTTCTCACACCCCTCCTGAGTAATCATACCAAACCTCGTCTACTGTAGCGTAGCATTAAAATAAATAACATCTCGGGCTTGATAACATGGCGGTGGGTTCCTACCTCATGCATTCTACTCAACTACAAGATTCAATATCACTACTTGAGGGATTCTTGAAATGGTGACAATAAATGCATTAAAACATAAGTATGATAAAATGGGCAAAGTGAACTTGCATGGTACGTTGATGAAGATTATAACGTTCTCATTAAAAGACTTGGTAGAACTATTCGTCACTCCGTTAAAAATCTATGTTAAACAGACATAACATTCATATAAGCAAACATTCTAGCACTCAAAATTAACAGTTCATCAAATAAAATCAATAAGAAAAACCAAACAAAAGTCCAAAGAGAAAACTTCAAAGAAAACTAATAGGAAAAAATATAAAGAACCTACTAAGATTTTTTTTTGACTTAACTGCAAAATTAGTTTTATTCTAAGTGAAACTTAACAACAAAGAAAAATACTAAACTAATAAATTAAGGGAAAGGAAAAATGTAAAACAACTAATTTAAAAGAAAGTATTTTGCATAAATTTTAAGTAGCAAAAAGAAACAACTAAAAAGCTTTTATAAAACTCGATTTATGACCTATGCAAGTTTTACAACAAACTAAAGAGAACAAATATAAAAAATTATTTTAACTAACAATTAAATGTGGCTACTATTGACAAATAGAAACAAAAAACAAATTGTCAAAAGTGACAAAAAGAAATATTTTATAACAAATAAAAACAACAAAGAAAAGACTAAAACAAAACTTGAGTAAAACAGTGTAGTTTTTAGCTAAAACTAAATTTTAAGTTAAACAAAAATAAAATTTGAAGTGCTACTAGATGCACAACAATTCTAGTGAGATAGTGCAATGGACTCAATTTAAAAGCTATTTGCAAATAAGAGACATTAGCAATCTAGTGTTTAAATCAAATTCATGCAAATTCAAATTTAAAAATTTCAAATATGGTTAAACTTTTTATCTACAAAAACTTCATAAAATTCTAAACCTAATGCAAAAAAGAATCACTCAAAAACACATAAAAACATAAAATATATTAAAGATTTAAAAACAGAACTAATTCTGAAAAAGGAACTAAAACAAAAAGAAAAGAAAAAAAACACTACACATCTCCCAGGGGCTACGTGTCACGCCGTGGTTGGGCCAGCGAGGCGAGTGAGAGAGTGTTATGGGCGGACGACCGACTACTAGCGAAAACAAATAAAAAATAAAATAAAATAAAAAAATCAACGCGGACGGTCAGATCTAGATCGGACGGCTACGTGGTGTTCGTTGCTTAGCTTATATGACGGACGACATCATACCGTTTTGGAAGAAAATAAAAGAAAACAAGATCTAATCTCGATCGTTTATATGTGATCTAACGTAGGGGGGTGTTCGCCGGTGCTTACAGTGGGTCGATGTCGGCGATGAAGGCTATGGTGGCGACGCTTTGATACATCTCCAACGTATCTATAATTTTTTATTGTTCCATGTTGCTATATTATCATTCTTGGATGTGTTACAATCAGTTTCTAGCACTTATATCATTTTTTGGGACTAACCTATTCACATAGTGCCCAGTGCCAGTTGTTGCTTTCTGCCTATTTTTTACTTCACGGGATATCAATATCAAACGGAGTCCAACTGCACCGAAATTTTTGGAGATTTTTTTGGACCAGAAGACATCCAGAGGACCAAAGAAGTGCACGAGGGGAAGCTCGTGGGGCCCACGGTCCACCTGGGCGCGCCAGGAGGACCAGGCGCGCCATGATGGACCGTGGCCCCACGGGTGTCCTTTCCACCACCTCTGAGCTCTATAAATTCTCAGATATTCTAGAAACCCTGGAGGAGTCGGAGAAAAATTGTTCCAGATGCCGCAATTTCTAGAACCACGAGATCCAATCTAGAGCCCTTTTTCGGCACTCCGCCGGAGAGGAACACGATCACGGAGGGGTCTATCATCTCCATTGGTGCCTCTCCGATGATGCGTGAGTAGTTTACCACATACCTACGGGTCCGTAGGCAGTAGCTAGATGGCTTCTTCTCTCTTTTTGATCTTCGATACAATGTCCTCTTCGGAAATCTATTTGATGTAACTCTTTTGCGGTGTGTTTGTTGGGATCTGATGAATTGTGAGTTGACGATCAGATCTATTTGCAATTATATCCAAACATGATTATTATAGCCTCGTATTTCTTCTTTGATATTTCAGTTTTGTTTGGCCAACTTGATTGATTTATCTTGCAATGGGAAGAGGTGCTTTGTGATGGGTTCGATCTTGCGGTGTTCAATCTCAGTGACAGAAGGAGACACGACACGCATGTATCGTTGCCATTAAGGATAAAATGATGGGGTCTATTCCTACATGAATAGATCTTGTCTACAACATGTCAGGACCCCGATCCTAAGTCACACAGGTCTAGCCTGTAACACATCATATCACTTTGCGGCCTCACGCACGGTATCCCCACGGGAGCCGCCTTACCTGGCCCGGGACCGTTTGCGCATTTTGGCACACGTATATGATAGTGTCGCTAGCATCCATATGACAGAGAACCCGGGCCGACATGACTAGTTATAAACCAAAAGTGGCACTAAATTACAGAGACAGGCATACATGACCCAGCAACGAACGTGTCGGTCATCAACGTATGAACCCAAGTCGTAGCAAGCTACAAGGACTTAAAGGAACAACGCGTGACATTTCCCCTAAGGGACAGACACAGGAACGAAGAAGGACACATGCCGGCCAGCCTAAGTGTTCCGGAGCAGTAGCAAGCTACCAAGGCTCAGTGGAAGCACTAGGAGACATTTCCCTGTAAGGTAGGCTACCAAAGGTGAACAACTAGGTGTCGGATCCCACACATAGCAATACACATTACACGTACGCATAACATGCAAGTATGTGATGTACAACAAGGCATCACAACATAACTCAACAACTCATATAGATAAAGGCCCAGAAGAGCCATCATAGCATTTATTACAGTCAGAGGTCACATGACCCAACATACAGAGCATACAGGCAACGAAAGCATAACATGTCTGAGTACAGACAACTACAAATGAAAAAGGCTGAGAAGCCTGACTATCTACAAGACCCTCCCAAGGGTACAAGATCGTAGCTGAGGTAACAAGCTAAACGTCGAAGTCCACGCGGAACCACTAGCGAGACTGAAGTCTCTCTGCAAAAACATAATTAAGCAAACGTGAGTACAAAGGTACTCAGCAAGACTTACATCAGAACTAGCCACATATGCATCGGAATCAACAAAGGGGTGGTGGTATTTGACTGCAGCAAGCCAGCTTTGACTCGGTGGCTATCCTGAACTATGACTGCAAGTAACTCTTTTGAGGTGGCGCACACGAGTCCACATATTCACCAATCAATACACCACTATGGATCCGCTCCCGTCTCCCTATGAGAAGGCCATCCATAGCACTCACGCTTATCTTGCGTGTTTTAGAGTATCCACTTTCACTTGTCTATGAACTGTAATAGGCAACCCAGAAGTCCATTTCCGCGGACACGGCTATTCGAATAGATCATATATAACCCTGCAGGGGTGTACTTCTTCACACACGCTCTCACCACTTACCGCCGTTTACACGACATGTACTCGGCAACCTTCAAGCGGAGGCCCAGTGAGGGTGTCGGCCACGACCTGACTAACCACACAAGTCTCTCGTCCAGGTTTATCGCCTATTTGGGTTCCATCCGTGGGGAGATCCGGCCGGGGTGTCGCTTACGGCCCCAAACGATGTGTACAGGGTTCCTGCACCACCAAACGGGCAATCGGTACACCGTGCCACGTACCTGCCGCGTCACAGCCCACCCCGAGGGTCAGCGCTGCGCACGACTCCAGTAAACTACAAACACCAGAAACTAGTTGCAACTCCTCGACAGAGAACAAGGGCAGTTAATAAGTCGAGAGGGTCCATTGGTTTCGGGCCCAATGCATGGTAGTAACTGGTCATGGATCAACCAACACAGAACTCAGTTCCTGAGGACGGCTGCAATGAGACAACCCACCATGTACTCCTACATGGCCTCTCATCGCTACCTTTACCAAATCGTGTTCACACACTTAGCTCACACACATTAGGACATGTTCATCACCATTCTAATTCATCCCCGATGAATCAGACCTGACACAACTCTAGGCAATAGCAAGCATAACCAGAAAGCATGAAAGAGTAGGCACAACATGGCTCAAACAACTCCTACTCATACTAGTGGGTTTCAACTATTTACTATGGCAACGACAGGTCATGCAGTGGAAAGGGGTTCAACTACCGCAGCAGGTAACAGTTGAAGCATTGTTGTCCTAATGCAGTAAAAGACAGCAAGAGCGAGAGAGTGGGATTGTATCGGAATGCTCAATGGGGTTTGCTTGCCTGGCACTTCTGAAGATAACATTGGGTCTTCATCGGTGTCATCGATCACATCGTCGGAACACGTCTACTGAAAGGGGATAAGCACCGGCAAACAGAGAAAGAACACAATCAATGCAATGCACAATATGATGCATGATCATGACATGGCATTATGTTGTGAGTTGAGCTAATGTAGCTAGCAACAGGTTAAATGAAGTTGGTTTGAATCTAAGATTCAAATTCAAACTCCATATGTGATTATTTAAATGCCATTTAATTGATTTGACCTGATCAACAGGTTTAACTTGTTCAAACATGCATGAAAATGCCATAAACAGATTCCTTGGATTTTTCTGATCATTTTTCATATATAAATTATTTTCATCTGAGCTACGGTTGATTTTATATGATTTTTACAAGTTTTGGCTATTTTCTGAAATATATGATTTATTTAAAATTCCAGAAAATAGATACTGCATCAGCATGACGTCACTCTGGCGTCAGCAGGTCAGCGGCTGGACTAAGTCAAACCTGACGTGTGGGGTCCACACGTCAGTGACACCACAGTTAAACAGGCTTAACTAAACTTAACAGAAGATTAAACTAAACTAAATAGGCACTGGGGCCCACATGTCAGTGTCTCAACTAAATAACTAAGTTAGATAACATTAATTTAAACTTAACTCTAATTAGTTAGGGGCCTGGGCCCACACGTCATTGACCCACAAGGGTCAAATCTGCTCAACGGTTGAGGTCAAACCTGCCGGCGGCTCGCCGCCGGCGAGACCGAACGCGGCGGAGGCTCCGGAAACGGGCTGTGGTGCCCCGTTCGCAGCGTGGCTGGGCTCATTTGAGAGCCCAGACCAGCGCGCATCGAGTGGGGGTGCCAGCCGGGCCTGGGGTGGCCGGAGGCGAGAGCGATGAGCTCGGCCGCGGCGGCCGGAGTTCGGGCACCGTCGGGTTTGTGGTTGTGGTGCACTAGGAGGGGAGAGGGTGCGTGCGTTCGGCTCATGGGAGCACGGTGAGCATGGTGACGTGCTCGTTTTCGAGTTTGCGGGTCTGTGGCTACAACGGCGACAAGCTCAGCGGCGGCCGGCGACGGTAAGGAAGGGGGCGACGGTTACGGCAAGTTGCAGGCCACGGGGACAGGGGAAACGACGGAGGAGCTCACTGCGAGGTCGATGGGGGTCTCAGGAAGCTCGGGGAGGCGCCAACCATCGCGAATTCGCCGGTGAGGTCGGCGGCGGCCGAAGGTTGAAGAAGACGAAGACGGCGGCGTTTTGGGGCTTCCGGCGTCGGGCGTCTCGGCAAGGAGGAGGAAAGGGACGAGGCGGAGCTACTGGGCGCTTCGGCGAGGTGAGAGGTGGACGGTGGCTGCGGTGGTGACGAGCGGCGGCGACGAGCTCCGCTCGGTGGCTGCGTGCGAGAGGACAGAGGGAAGGGAGAGAGAACAGCGGGTGAGGGGGAGGGAAGAGGAGTCCTCGGGCGTCTGTGTGGCGTCGTTAGGGAGGGACAGGGCTAGCAGGCAGGGTGGAGGTGGCCATGGCGTGTGGCCACGGGCGCCGGGCACGCGCTCGTCCCCTGGCAAGGAGGAAGACGACAGGGAGGGAACGGTGGCGGGCTGGGCCTGTTGGCCACTACAGGAGAAGGCCAGGTGAGGTAAGCCCAGGTACTTCCACTCTCTCTCTCTTTTCTAAAATAGTTTCTGTTTTCTATTTTTCTGCTTTTGTTTTGATTTAATAAAAATGCCAGAACATTTTCATAAATCTTGGGAATATTTGTGGGCAGTGTCTGGATTAATTCCAACAACCCTCATTTACTTCCAAGATTATTTGGGCATTTAAAATTTACCTATAGGATTTAATGTCCAAATGCAAATATCTATGATTTAATTCAAGGATCCAAAATGGCTCCCAAAATTATAAAACCATTTTTGGCAGAGGTTTCAGCCAAGACCAAAAATGATGAACATTTTGTGAAGGGCACTTTGGATACATTGAAAAGTATTTAGGTTCAACCTAGTTGAGTTCCTTTAGTGCTAGGGTTTCAACGTCCCCAATTCAAGTTCATCTAAATTTTAAATATGATGACATGATGAACAGGCAAGGACCACATGGCTTGATCTAGGGATGTGACACAACATGTCATCATTCTTAAGGCATTACTCCATTTCTTTTGGAACTTAATACACTAGATGCATGCTGGATAACGGTCGATGTGTGGAGTAATAGTCGTAGATGCAGGCAGGAGTTGGTCTACTAATCTTGGATGTGATGCCTATATACATGTTCATTGTCTTGGATATCGGCATAAGTATTCGCTTTTTTATCAATTGCCCAACACTAAAAAATTACCCACCGTGTGCTATTTTCTCGAGAGAAGCCACTAGTGAAACCTATGGGCCCCGGGTCTATTTCTCATCATATACTTGTAGATCTATATTGTTATTCGTGTTTTCCACTATTTGCCTATTTTATTTTCAGAACTATATTATCAAAAACCCAAAAATACCTTGTTGCATTTTATTTGCTTTTATCTTATTTGCATCTATCAATCTACATTTTATCATACTGCCTTACCCAAAGAGGGATTGACAACCCCTCTACGCGTCGGGTTGCGAGGATTCGTTGTTTGTGTGCAGGTGCCCCTTACATAATTTGCTTGGTTCTCCTACATGATTGATACCTTGGTTTCATAACTGAGGGAAATACTTACCGCCGATGTGCTGCATCATCCCCTCCTCTTCGGGGAATTTACTAGCACGGTTCACAAATAGCACGCTACGGTGGTCGAGGGAGGCGACGGTGATGTCCGAGAGGTGCGGCTCGGCGAGGGGGTCCCGTTGGTGGTGGAAGTAGTGCCCGAGGGTGATGGTGGCGATCGGTGCAAGCTTGGCTGATCTCCGATGTTGTGTAGCTCCCGCGATCTCCGCGGCGAGTCGGTAGGGGAGCATCAGGGTCGAGTTCATGTCAAAACTACTCGTGGTGAGGAAAAACGGTCATGCATCGAAGGAAGAGTCAAGAGAAGCTCACCAGCGGTCGGATTCCTCCGGCGAAGGTGTTCGGTTCCGGCGAGATTAGAACTAGGCGGCCGATCAGTACGGGTGGACTTGGGTGAGGGTTTTAGGGGGCAACGATCGAGGAGTGCTTTGAATTTTACAGGGACAAGACGTGGAGGAGGGGAAAGCCTCTGCGATCGAATCCCGCGAAGATCAGATGCGGCGAGGCGGCGTGTGCGCTTTGGCTCTATTGGCGTGAGGAAGGGGAAGAAGAAAGAGGCGGGGCCTAGCAGTCACGGAGCACGGGGAGAGGCGGGCTAATCGGGCGGCCGGTCTGTAGGACCTTCGACATGGGAGAAAGGCCGTGGGCCAAAAGGCCGACTGGCTGGCGACTAGCGCTCGCATGGCGTGTTTTTTTTTTTGAATTACAGATAGAGAGAAAGAAAACAAAGGAAATTAAATACAAATATACTATATACATATTATATATGAAAATGATCAAAAAATATCATAAAACATGGGCTATTTTTCAAGTTCAAATAAAATCTTCAGAAATTCAAATAGTGCAAACAATGATACTGTTGCATTTAAAATTCAATAAACATTACAAAAATGATTTCAAATTTATATTTCTCCATTTTTCTCTAGAAGGGAATCATTTTACCCTAATTTCCATATACTTTGTTTTTGGACAAAATAATTCGAAATAAACACCAAATAACTCCTAAGTGGTTTTGAATTTGAATTTCAAACCACTATCAAATCTTTTCTATTTTTCCTTGGCCACATATTTCAAATGTATCTGAATTTTGAAGTGTCATATTACTTCTCATATTTTGAATAACTTTCGGAGAATTTGAAATCTGGAAATTCAAATAACTTCAAAATGAAATTGGGTTTTAAATAACTTCAAAATGACTTTCCAAATGATTCTTTAAAACTTCCAACTCTCTTTCTTCAAATTTGAAGAAATCATCTTATATTCTCTCATGAAACTCATTGAGTTGCATAAAGTTTCTCAATTTGAAATATTTTCAAATGGAATTCATTTTTTTTAAATCCTTTTTTCAAATGGAAGAAGTCATATTACCTTTACTCTAGGGTTTTCTGACAAAATGAATTTGAATTCATAGAGAAGATAATGCAAGATGAAAGTTTTGGGAAAGTCCTTTTATTTCCTCTTATTCAACTTTCAAAAGTTTCAAATTTCACTCAATTTCATACAATCAATCCCACAATAATCGAACAAACAACCATAATTATTTATTTAATATAACATTCCAAAATTTAGAATTTTCGGATGATACACCCGCGCAAAACTTTTACAGATTAAATAAGAAAAAAAGTGGAATTGGGTCGGTCCGGGGAGGGGTGTGCATCGGTTTGCCAAAAGGCCTTTGACCGGCGCTGAAGCGCTAAATAGGAAATCCCCCTCTCACCATCGAGCTACCCAAGCACCACCCTAGCCGCGAAGTCACTAATTAAGGAGCACTCTTTGCAAAGGCCACTCTCACCCCCAGTGCGCCACTTGTTGCAATCTGAGAGTTTCCATTTTTCATAGAATCATTTATTTAAAATGTTTTTTATCATAAAATAGTAAGGCAAAAGCCATACTGTGTGTCATTTTTCATGTAAAGAGCAAAAGAGTAGAAAATAGTATTACAATGTGCTACCTCTTGAGCTTGCGTTGTATTCCCTCGAAGAGGAAAGGGAGATGCAGCATAGTAGCGTAAGTATTTCCCTCGGTTTTTGAGAACCAAGGTATCAATCCAGTAGGAGACCACGCGTGAGTCCCTCGCACCTACACAAACAAATAAGAACTTCGCAGCCAACGCGATAAGGGATTGTCAATCCCTTTACGGTCACTTACGAAAGTGAGATCTGATAGAGATTATAGTTGATATTTTTGGTATTTTTAGTTTATAAGAACATAAAGTAAAAGCAAAAAAAGTAAAGTAGATGTAGATGTAGATTGATATGTTGAGAATAGACCCGGGGGCCATAGTTTTCTCTAGTGGCTTCTCTCATAATAGCGATATTCTACGGCGGGTAAACAAATTACTGTCGAGCAATTGATAGAAAAGCGAATAATTATGAGAGTATCTAGGCATGATCATTGTATATAGGCATCACGTCCGAGACAAGTAGACCGACTCCTGCCTGCATCTACTACTATTACTCCACACATCGACCGCTATCCAGCATGCATCTAGCGTATTGAGTTCATAAGAACATAGTAACGCCCTAAGCAAGATGACATGATGTAGAGGGATAAACTCAAGCAATATGATGTAAACCCCATCTTTTTATCCTCGACGGCAACAATACAATACGTGCCTTGCTGCCCCTACTGTCACTGGGAAAGGACACCGCGAGATTGAACCCACAGCCAAGCACTTCTCCCATTGCAAGAACTATAGATCTAGTAGGCCAAACCAAACCAATAATTCGAAGAGACTTGCAAGGATATTATGAGCACACATAAAAAGTTCAGAGAAGAACCAAATATCTTTCATAGATAACCTTGATCATAAACTCACAATTCATCAGATCTCGACAAACACACCGCAAAAAGGGATTACATCGAATAGATCTCCTCGAAGACCGAGGAGAACTTTGTATTGAGATCCAGAGAGAGAGAAGAAGCCATCTAGATACTAGCTATGGACCCGAAGGTCTGTGGTAAACTACTCACAACTCATGGTGAGGGCGATGATGATGATGATGAAGGCCTCCGTGATAGATCCCCCTCCGATGGAGCTCCAGAACAGGCTCCAAGATGGGATCTCCACGGGAACAGAAGGTACGGCGGTGGAATTAGGGTTTTCTCTCTGTTCACGGAGTTTCTGGGGTACGTAGACTTATATAGGAAGAAGGAGGGCACCGGGAGAGTCACGGGGCCCCCACGAGGTAGGGGGGCGCGCCCCCCACCCTCGTGGGCCCCTCGTGGCTCTTCTGACGTGGTTCTCAAGTTCTTCATGCGTGATTTTCTCCAAAAATATCTCTCGCAAAGGTTTCATTCTGTTTGGACTCCGTTTGATATTCTTTTTCTGCAAAACCCTGAAACAGGCAAAAAACAGCAATCTGGACTAGGCCTTTGGGTTAGTAGGTTAGTCCCAAAAATGATATAAAAGTGAATGATAAAGCCCATTAAACATCCAAGACTTCATAAATAATAGCATGGAACAATAAAAAATTATAGATACATTGGAGACGTATCACAATGGTCGATGGGGAGACAACCAGAGGAGTTATGAATACAAATTAAAGGAAATAGAGAAGATAAATCAAATATTATCAATCCAGGATGACATGCCATCATCAAGACTAGGTTTGGCTCTAAGCATGGTCAGCTTGAAAGTTTTTTATGAAGTCATATCTGCATTCAGTTATTGAGCAAGGTATTCCTTCAATGATCAGTCCATTCCTTTGGTTCCAGATGCTCCAACAGCCTATAGTCATAATTTCCATAAAAAGCCCAGCTGGAATCTCTGTTTTGCTTCAATTATCATATCATATATGTTAATATCCGTGGTCCATTCAATACCAATGCTCCACTAAAAGCCCTGGCTAAATGGGCAAGAGAAAGGAAGGTGAGTTATGTCCTCCATGCCTTCATCATTACATAGTACACAATTGGTGGAGTCTAGATGAAAGCTTTTCCTGATCAAAGGATCCCAAGCATTTATCCTATCATTGAGCAACAACCAGCAAAAGAATTTATGTTTTGGTAAACAACGAGATTTCCATATCTATTTAATTGGAGCACCAGCTTCCTCGTGGTTCATGAGGTAGTTATAGATCCTCTTAGTCATGTTGATAGTACTACCCCAATTGAAGTACCAATTGCCATGATCATTGTTCTATCTGATGGCATTTAACTGTTCAGATAGCAGGTGAAACTATTGATGAGCAATAATAGACAATGGTAATTGGAAGATACTATATTTATTGTCAATGTTCTTGGCTGCCATAATACAGATTTTTTCTTGTTGATTGAAAGAGTGTAATTCAGGAAACTTCAGTTTCATGATGGACCCATTCCAGTTGTCCTCCCATAGTAAAGAGGAATTCCCTGAGCCGACTTGGCAGGTAGTCATATTTTAAACAAATCAAACAATTTCATGCAATCTTTCCACCAAAAAGAACTTTTGTTGCTGCTAGAGTGTGGGACTTCATTGTTTTGATACTAAGCATTCCAAAGAAGATTCACTCAGGGTATATTTGACTGATTGTAAAATTTGTATAAATGCTTGATAAGGAGGGCTTTGTTTTGTGTTCTAAGACTTAAAACACCAAGACCTCCTAGATTTTTAGGCTTGCATATCATATCCCAACTTGCCAGGCATTTTCTTCTTTTATTAATCTAATTTCCATACCATAGGAAGTTTCTGCTTGATTTATCAACATGATCCAATATGGTGAGGTGAACTTTGAGAGAACACCTAGCAAATATGGGCATGGAGGCAACCATAGAGTTTATGCATGTGAGTCTGCCAGAATGGTTCATAAATCTGGCCACTTCGGATAGGCTCTTATCAATCCTGGAAATACCAGGAATAAGATCTTGAACAATGGGTTTTGTAGTGCCCATAGGAAGACCTAGATAAGTAAAAGGCAGGCTCTCAACCTTGCATCCAAAAGAATTTGCCAGCAAAGTGACTGATTGTTGATCAATACTAATAGGAATCATGGAAGACTTGCTGGAGTTAACAAAGAGTCTAGTAGATAAACTGAATAGATGGAGCAAATATTTCAAATGCATAAGTTGATCTTCATTAGCTGGCATTATCATTAAGGTGTCATCTGCATATTGGACGATTGGATAGTCTTGACCATAAGCATGATCAATAGGTAGAGAAATTCCCCATTGGCCCATGCAGCATTAATAACAGATTGTAACAAGTCAGCAACAATAACATATAGAAGAGGTGAATGAGGATCACCTTGTCCGACTCCTCTTCGGCATGTAATTTTTTTTACCTACAACTCCATTAAGAAGGACAAAAGTAGATGCAGTGTGCAGTATGTTGGACACCCAATTGATCCATCTAGGCCCAAATCCTTTGGCCTTTAGCATAGTAATTATAGCATTTTATTCAATCTTATCAAATGCCTTTTCAAAATCCAACTTGAGAATGATGATAGGTTTTTTTGACTGGTGGCATAAGTGAAGATAGTCAAAAGCATACCCAGACAGTCTTGTATCTTCCTACCTTTGATAAATCCATATTGATTCTGATGAATAACAGAGATGATGATCTTGTGTGCTCTGTTTGCCATTAACTTCGTGATATTAACTTGGTGATTATTTAAAATGTTTCATCTCTTAAACCGTGCACCCAAATCTCAAACCGTTTTCACCATTGGATTCCTCGTGTCGAGATCTTCAAAACTAAATCCCATGTTGATAGATTTTAACGATTTTTTTTCATGAAAAAACCAAACCGGGAGCACGTTTTTCCCCTTTCCAAAAGAGGCATGACTTTGCCTCTCTGGAAAGCGAATTTGTGCCTCCACGAGAAGTAAATCAGTGCCTCTCACGGAAGAAGAAAAAAAGAAAACACATATTTTCCGTTTCTGAGAGGCACGGCTATGCCTCTCGCGGAAGAAAAAAAGGCAATAGCTCTCAGGGAAGCAAATCTGTACCTCTCGCGGAAGAAGAAAAAGAAAACACATATTTTTCGTTTTCGAGAGGCACGAAGGAAAACAAAGATAGTACCTCTCATGGAAGCATATCTGCACCCCTCGCGAAAGATGAAAAAGGTAAAAATGTTTTTATTTCGTTTTCTAAGGCACGACTGTGCCTCTCACGGAAGCAAATGCGTGCCTCTCGCGAAAGAAAAAAATGCGGTTTTTTTTGTCATTTTCGAGAAGCACGACTATGCCTCTTGCGGAAGAAAGAAATGCGTTTTTTTCATTTCCGGGGAGCACGACTGTGTCCTTCACGGAAGAAAAAAAGAAAATGCATTTGTTCACACAATTTTTTCTCCCAAAACCTAAGAAAAAATGGGGAAAACCGAAAAGTTGCTCCTCCCTCCACATAAAAAATCATCTAAAAAGCCGAAAACACATGTAAAAAAATTCCAAGGAAGCTCTCGGAGTGCGATACATAACGGTAGATAAGAGCGCGCCAACTGATGTGCTCTCACCGGGGCAGAGCTACAGGATGGCCAGGGTGGGCCGTGGCCCACCCTGGAATTTTGTATCAACCTTATATACATATGTATCTCTAACTGGGCCAGAGACAAAAAAGGCCCAATGGCACTTACGAGACATCCGATCCACATGGAGTCACGCCCATGCTGCCCTGATCCCGGCCGCCTGGCACCCTACCCCTACCTCCGCCTCCCTGTAAAGCCAGCGGCCGCCGCTGCTGCTTAAGTCAGTAGTCTCCGACGTCAGCCAGCCAACAAGTGAGCAACCTGATTTAGGTACCGAATACCCCCAATTTCTGATTTAGGGTTTCCATTTTTGCACTATTTAGAGTACATGAACACATACATAATTTGCACATCAGTTCTGATTTCTTCCTCAATTAGCTTTATTCATAGCATCATTTTTTAGATTTAATGGTGATTTTTAGTTTGTTTGTAAGACCATATTGATCTACTTCTATGTGATAATAGTAATTAATTAGAACATTCACATATCATATTGCTTATATATTAATAAAAAAATTTGAAGCGGACCACCCAGCTATTAAATGCTAGGTCCGCCATCAGCCCACCTCAGATGACCCTTGCCGGGATCCGGAGGAAGTACTCCTTCGTTGTTGGTTGCTCTCCGCCAACCTCGGCCGTGGCCCGCCCATCGCTGGAAATCAAATTTAACTAGGCCCAGCCCACACTACCTGACCAGCATAACGCAACCATCAGCAGCCCGGCATCCAGAACTCACGGACAACAAACACTGTTTTCTCCCAAAAAAGAAGCAGCACCTAGCGGCCGCAGCCCGCCGCCGGATCGTCGCACAGGGCACAGCAGCCCCCCCCCCCCCCCCCCCCCCCCCCCCCCCCCCCCCCCCCCCCCCCCCCCCCCCTCCCCGCGCCGCCACTGGCCAGCGGCACAAATCAGCCGCCGCCCACGGACGACCAGGTGGGCAGACAGCAGCGCGACGAGTCGGCCGGCCCACGTAAGCTGCACAGGCAATTTTCTTCGATTCATTCCCAATTTCTTTCATTTAGGTTATTATTGTCTATTCGTATGCGGACTGTGGTGGCATAAATAAACCACTGAAAAAAATATTGTTTACATTTTATGCAAAGCCGTTGTTGTTTACAGTTTATACAAATGCATTGTTCTGTACATTATGACAAAAAAAATCCAGTTTGGCAGTATCAACAATTCACTCAATTCGTCTGTGGTTTGATATCTCCAAGCTTTTGTAATGGCTAACTAAAATAGTCTAATGGGGAAACTGTATTTCGGTATAGCTTCTTTTGTTTATATCTACTAATGACAACGATTGTATTTGATCTTGTAACAAATGTGAACAGAGGATACTTACTAATGACAACGATCCAGAATTTTAAACTTTCCGCGTTCTTCTGTAGCTTGGCCTGCCCAACAATTTGTTTGTAGCTCCGTCATTGCGCTGAAATCAACGCTACTGTGGCTTTCCGATCTAATACTAATCTAGCAGTTCGTGTTTCTGCTAAGACTACAGTAGTGAAGATGTGGCGGCGGCCGCAAGCTGTCCTGTGTCGTGTCTCGCCGGCAAACCTGTCTCCAGCGGCATGGGCCGGTGGTGGGGCGAGCTACCATGGCTCCTCGCCAGAGGGGGGAAAGGGAAAGGCGGCGCCTTTGCAGGTCACAGCCTATCTTCTTACAGCTTTACGTGGGCTACACTTTTCCTCAAGCTTGTTCCGATGAATCAACGATGAGCTGAGGCATTGAATACCCATTGTCCAGGCACGTGGGATGGTGGACAGGTTCCGGCTACTTGCCAGGGGTGGTGACGGTGGCAATGGCTGCATCAGCCAAAGGCGCTCCAGGTCTGACCGCCAAGGCAGGCCCGACGGTGAGCCTTTCCAAATTTAATCCATTCTCTTTTTTTGTGCACTGTTCATTGCTGTCATATGTATGCAAACCATCCAAGTCCTTGCAGACTGATAAAGTTCTGAATTCAGAGTCTGAATATTGATGCAACTATGGTTGTGGTGTTATGGGTTCTGTTTGTTTGCACCATTGACCATCCAATTGTATGTTACTATGGTGCAACGGATCATCTGATTTGGTTGTGTTTCATTGAGCTCCAGAATCTGGATGCTGTGAAAAATCATTGTAGATTTATACTGTGCCATCTGCACTATGTCAAAATGTTTCTAATAGCCAAAGTTATTTTCTGCTACCTAGGCCCTGAATTTCTTTGTGCACAACAAAATATTGCAGGTGGCGATGGAGGAACAGGTGGTAATGTCATTCTTGAGTGCTCAAGATCTGTCTGGGATTTCAGTAACTTGCAACACCACACGGTATGCTTTTGGTATCATCATATTTTTTGTTTCAGTATGAAAATTATAGATGTCACGCGCTCTTTATTTTGCTAGATGCATGATCCCTCTTCATAAAAGAACTAATCTCTTGGTGTGAATTCTTAGCTTGTGTATATTATTGAGTTAAAAGCTCACCCTTACCCTTACTTCTGTGGGACTTAAGACTAAGAGTGACTTATTTACACTGTAACTTAATATCACATTGTGCCTTTGCAAATGAAGAAGATTCTGCAGAATTTATGCTTTTCCGTGTCATGGTTTTACACTTATTTACTTTGTGTTTCCAGAAAGCAGTCCGAGGAGGCAATGGACTTTCTAAGAAACAGATAGGGACAAGAGGTCCTGACAAGGTTACTAGAAATATATGTGCATGCATGTGCATTTCGCATTTACTAAGTTCCTTTCCGAAATGTATAACCTTCTCTTCATGTGTCTGACAGGTCGCACAAGTACCAGTTGGCACAGTGATTCATCTAGTCCGAGGGGAGCGGCCGTCTTTCACTGTAAATAAACCAACCAGATCTCTAGATCCCTGGGATATCCCAGATGCTGTGGATGACTCTGCAGACAGTTCCAATCAGAAGAACAAGGATGGCATTAATGGAAATGAAGCTGAACGAGAAAGTAGCAATCAGTGGGAGAAGCAAACATACCCTAGTGCATGCTCCAAGACTAGGTTTTCGAACGCTGAAGATAGTGATGCAAGTAGCACTCAACATCAGGTCGAGTTGGATGAAAATGATCAGTTTGATGAGGACGATGAAGAATTTTGGGAGGATGAAGACGAGACGGAGGAAGAGGCTCTAGATGCAGATGAGGAGAGGGAAGAAGATGACATACAGTATTCTGTTGCTGAAATGACAAAACCTGGGCAACGGTTGATTGTAGCACAAGGAGGGGAGGGTGGGCTAGGGAATGCTTCTATCGGCAGAGACGTCGGTCTATCCAAAGGAAATAGACAAGAGGAGGTAGCCCGTTTAAGTACTGGACAGCCAGGAACAGAGTCTTTTCTTGTCTTGGAACTAAAGAGCATTGCTGATGTTGGCCTTGTTGGTTTGCCTAATGCCGGAAAGAGCACACTTCTGAGTGCTCTCTCCAGGGCTCGCCCGGAGATTGCTGACTATGCGTTCACCACACTAAGGCCCAATATTGGTAGCCTAACCTACGACGACTACTTGTCAGTGAAAGTTGCTGACATACCTGGTCTTATCAAAGGTGCCCATGAGAACCGTGGCCTGGGCCATGCCTTCTTGAGGCACATTGAGCGCACCAAAGTTCTGTCCTATGTGCTTGACCTGGCAGCAACACTCAACGGTAGGAAGGGTATCCCACCATGGGAGCAGCTACGGGATCTGGTCGTGGAGCTAGAGCATTACCAAGAAGGCATGACAAAGCGCCCATCATTGATTGTCGCAAACAAAATAGATGAAGAGGGAGCTGAAGCAATGTATGAAGAACTGAAGAGGAGAGTGCAAGGTGTTCCAATATTTCCAGTATGTGCCATCTTGCAAGAGGGGGTACCTGATCTGAGAGTTGGCCTGAGAGACCTTATGGATGCCTCGGACCCGCAAGGTGTCGATTTGAGCAAAATTATTGTAGACTAAAAGGCTGTGCCCCTTGTTGGAGAATTGTTCTCCGAATTTTTCACTTGAGCACTGTCTGCTTACAGATGCGCTGTAGATCCGTGTTGCAAAATTTGCTCTAATTTTCTGTGTTGCAGAATAGATCATCCATTGCTTTAGAAAATTCAGTGTAATAATAACTAAGGGTACCAGTATGTATGCTTTGGTCTTTCATAGGAACAGCAATGTGTACTACCAAAAAGGTTCATTCAAGTGCTATTTCTAGTGTCCGGAATATTACAGTAATGTTTTTTTCTGGAAATAAATATAATTTGATTTGCATTTAGGACAGTGTACTGGTGAGTTTTGCATGGGACCTATCACCAAGAACTTGACTGAAACCTTAGGCGTACTTTGCTTTGTTTCTCAAAGTTATGGTTTCATACTTTCATGGAGGTGCACTGACGTCCATTTGGTCCAGATGCCATGGATTTTCGTTGTTGGTAACTGGTGTCTGCTGAAAATTGCGTCAAAGTTAAGCAACTTTGCTGATCTCTATTTATTTTATTTCAAAAATTCGGGTCTCTGTCTGTCAACTTTTTCCGGGTACAGAGAGGAATTATCGGATTGTGAAAACTATTATTCAAAAAGGCCTGTCTAGCTCAGTTGGTAGAGCGCAAGGCTCTTAACCTTGTGGTCTTGGGTTCGAGCCCCACGGTGGGCGTGTCTTTGTATTTTTTATCGCCCTTGTCTTCCTGTGCTTAGAGAACGGCTCTACTCAAATGTACTCCAACACTACAGCTCCCAGTTAAAGGAACTCGTTTTTTTTTCTGAACATTTCCAGCTGCAGTTTTTTGGATCCACCAGACCATAACTTTTCCTGTCAACTGTCCATCTGCATACATGTATTGGTATTTATATACTGTATATGCTACCAGTTCAATGGAGCCAGTTCATAATTTCTGTGCTTAGAGAACGGCTCTACTCAAATGTACTCCAACACTACAGCTCCCAGTTAAAGGAACTC
>LR738712.1:194794961-194820501 GCA_902687465.1 Secale cereale | reverse complement strand
GCAAGGCTCTTAACCTTGTGGTCTTGGGTTCGAGCCCCACGGTGGGCGTGTCTTTGTATTTTTTATCGCCCTTGTCTTCCTGTGCTTAGAGAACGGCTCTACTCAAATGTACTCCAACACTACAGCTCCCAGTTAAAGGAACTCGTTTTTTTTTCTGAACATTTCCAGCTGCAGTTTTTTGGATCCACCAGGCCATAACTTTTCCTGTCAACTGTCCATCTGCATACATGTATTGGTATTTATATACTGTATATGCTACCAGTTCAATGGAGCCAGTTCATAATTTCAAAAAAAAAAAGTCCATGCAATATACTCTCTCCGTTCCTAAATACTCCCTCCGTTCCTAAATATTTGTCTTTCTAGAGATTTCAACAAGTGACTACATACGAAGCAAAATGAGTGAATTTACACTCTAAAATATGTCTACATACATCCGTATATTGCAGTCCATTTGAATGTCTAGAAAGACAAATATTTAGGAACGGAAGGAGTATATGTCTTTTTAGACATTTCAAATGGACTACAACATACGGATACATGTAGATATATTTTAGAGTGTAGATTCACTTATTTTGCTTCGTATGTAGTCACTTGTTGAAATCTCTAAAAAGACTTATATTTAGGAACGAATGAATATATATTGGTATATTGTTGACAATATCATGCCCCAACTCACTTGAGCATTAAGTCTGAACAAAATGAACCTACTCCTGGAAGCGTTGTCATTTCTGAAAAAGCACGGCACAGCTGCCAAACCAATCTTCTAAACTATTGAATGGACTGACAAGAGCAAGTTCTGGATTGGCATGGGGACGCCGTGCACGGAGGATGATCATCGCTTCTTTGCGGCTGCCACTACGGTCCTTGTTGGCAACGGACGAATGGCGCAATTCTGGAACTCGTCGTGGCTCAATGGCTTGCGCCCCTGTGACATCGCGCCAGACCTCTGTGACCTTTCTCGCAAGAAGAACTCATCGGTCCAGCAAGCCATGACCAACAACCTGTGGATCACTAATATTGATGGCACCAATGGTCTGTCCCTCGCGTATATCGAGCAATTTGCTGACCTTTGGGAAAAATAATCAACGGTGGCCCTTGAGGAAGATGTGGAAGACTCGATTATTTGGAAGTTCACTAAGGATGGGATTTATTCTGCTTCATCGGCATACAAGGCGCAATTTGAAGGTCTCATATCCTCTGATCTTGTCAAGTCTGTGTGGAGGGTCTGGGCTCCCCCGAGGTGCAAATTCTTTGCTTGGCTCGTTCTTCAAAACAGAATCTGGACATCAAACTGCTTGATCCGTCGTGGCTGGCCCAACTACGGCTTGTGCCCTCTTTGTAAGTGATAGAAACAGAAGGCAAGAGTAATTGACCACACACATGTGAGTTCTGTGTTATCTCATATATATAGACAGGTTACAAGATAATCATGGAAACAAATCAATACAATCCTAACCAGGAAAGCTTTTTTCATTTGTTTGGTCAGCACGGGCGAGTCTTCCGCTGGCGACCGCACGGGCGAGATCCGCGGCGGCCGGCGCATCCCGGGCGGCCATCCCCGGCCGGCTCAGCGGACGTGTTGGCGGCCGTTTCTGGTCGCTGATGGAGAGTGACGGCGAGGACGATGACGACGGAGAACTCAACGGCGACTCGTCGGAGTTGTCTTCCCCGACTCCTTCGGATGTGATATGCGAAGCATTCAGCCCTGGCTACTCGGAGGAGGACGTGGCGTCGATTGTTGATGCTGTGGTTCCAAGCAACGATCCGGCGCGGCAAGGTTTGGGACCTACAGACAAGATCGAGCTCGTTTGCCGCATTGTTCATCGGCGGACATCGTCTTCCATGATTCGCCCATGGAAGGGTCCAATTCCCAAGGTATGTCTTGCGCCTCTTACATTATCCGATTTTTTGGGGCCGGATTCTTGGACTAGAGTTACTAGGAAGAAGAAGAAATCTTGCCGGGCGGCGGCGGCCGTCGGGGCAGCCAAGATCCAGGCGTTCAGGCGCTCCCGTTTGAAACAACTATTGGGCCAAGATGGGCCTGATGTTGATGTGGCCGGTGCGGGCTCGAGCGTGACTGGGCAAGTGGCCCAGCATGCGAGTTCCGTATCGAAGCCTACGTATGAGCACCATGCACATGAGACTATCGATCGTTCTTTTGTGGTGGCCGACGCACCGCTCCCTAGGGTTTGTCGTTCGTTCACCCCAGGTTTCCCTAGGCTTGGGACTGGGCGCGCAGCAAGAAGGGCCTGTTCGCCGGGAACAGCCATGGCGGGCCGCGGGCAACAACATCCATCCAAGTTGGGGGTAGCGCCCCCGGCACCGGCTACAGCCAAGGCGGCCGTGAGGCAGCCAGCGGCGCCCCAAGCTGCTGCTGCCGGGCGGGGCGGCGCCCTGGCAGCCGGCCGGGACGGAGCCCAGGCAGCCGAGCGGGACGGCAACCAGGCCGTTGGGCGGGGCGGCGCACGTACAGCCCATGCTGCCAGTCGGGACGGAGCCCCCACCGCCGGACGTGGCAACGACCCTGGGCGCGATGGATTTGCTGGAGGAGCACGGAACTATGGTGATGATGGTTTCCATTACAATCGCTATGGTCAGTGGGGTGATGATGGATATGATGCACACGGCGTGGGAATTCATCATGGTTCCTCGTCGGGCGGCGGCCATGGATATGGCTGGCATAATGGCGGTGGAGTGGGGCGAGATTTTCATGGTCCTCCCGGAAACTTTGTCGAGGGGGTGACCGGTCCCGCGAACCGGTATAACCGGGGCACTCACCGTCCTTTTCGTGGTGGGCGAGGAGGGGGGAGGCGCCCTCCTCCACCGTGGCCCCCTCCACCACCTGTTGATGCGGTCATAGTGGCACTAACCGAACCTGTTGTTACGGCGCAGACGATGGCACCCACACTCCCCGAGGCGGCTGTGGACACAGTCAGGGCATTGGCAGCTGTCAACATTCCGGTAATCAGTACCGAGGGTGCTGAGGGCGGTGTGGCAGGTTCTGAAAAAGGTCCATACAAACGTGATGGTGAGAAGTTATCTAAGTGGGCTATTAAGAAGAAGAAACTTCCGTGTTATAGATGTGGCGAGCCGGGACACTTTGTGGCGGAGTGCACCACGGAACTATGTGAGTATTGTTGTAGATCGCAACATAATACCCGGGCCTGCCCTTTGCTCTCTGGCCCCAAACCGATGGTTAATATTTATGGAGTCTACTGTCAGGAACTTATGTTTTTTGAGTCACCGGATGTAGCACCGGTGCCACATGTGCAAGAGAGCTCATTCCCTGCTATTGTCAAGGTCACTAATGGGTCTTTAACAGAGGCGCAGATTGTGCGACAGCTGCAGGACCTAGTACCAGGCAACCATCAGTGGGACCTTATCAGGTTGGAGCACCAGACATACAAAGTTGACTTTCCCACCAAGGAGGATCAGGTCCATACACTTAAATATGGCATGTGCAGAGTTCAGAGTACGAGTATTGTTTTGGCCTTCGATGAGTGGAAGGAGAAGGAGCCCGAGGGTACTCCTTTAGAGAAGGTTTGGGTTCGCTTTTATGGTGCACCACGAAAATTTATCAATCAATTCTTGGTGGCTTGGAGTTTTGGGTCTATCATCGGTAAGACAGAACAGGTAGACATGTCTTTTACTCGGGCGCACGGAGCTGCGAGGTTACTAGTCAGCGTAACTAGTGTGGAGTTTGTACCCGATGTGGTCAAGTGGACACGTGCCGGGGTCACATATTTGCCTGAGCTTGAGATTGAGGACACACTGATTCCTCCGGGGGGAAATGAGATCACAGACATGGATAGGACTGAGGGTAATGATGCCCCCGGGAATCAGGAGAAGGGGCCTGAAAGCACACCACGGGAGCCGGTTACGGAACCGGAGACGCAGGGCAAGACCACTACATCTGCCAAGGAGGCGCCTCCCTCCACGACACCGATGAACTCACTACACTTTGGCTCTTTTGGGGCACGGTCTGCACCTAGTCGGTTATGGAGTAACCGAGTCGAGGCGGATGATCCAGAGGAACTTGAGTTGCCGCCAGTAATGCACCCTGCTACTGGTTCCTTTTCACCTACGAGAGTTGATTCTGGGTCACATTATGAGTTGGGCAGTATTACACCGTTGGGCAATACTACACCGTTGGAGTGTGGGTGGTGGTGGGCAGGAGGCCCGCAGCTTCACCCCGCCTGCAGTGATCCCTTATCCTATGGGGGAGGGGCGCGGGCAGTTGGACGGCGTCTCAGCTTTGGAGTGTGGGTGGAGTGGTGGGCAGGAGGCTCGCAACTCTACTTCACCCGCAGTGGCTACTTGTCCTATGGGGGAGGGGCGAGGGCTGGAGGCCCGCGACCCTGTCTCACCACAGGGCAACCTCGGGTGGCTTGATCAGGAGCGCGGGCATGAGGCCCGCAAATCTCCTCCTCCGACGCCGGCTTCACGACACGCCGATGGCTTGGAGGGAAGGACCTGTGGAGCAGGTGGCTCCACGGCCTCCCTCTCTTTCTCTTCCGGGTGGAGATATTCATACTACTTCGGAGAGGACTATGGACGAGTTGGTCGCCTTCGGTGGCATTCCTGATCCAGTCACAACTGGCAGGCGTGTCAGTGACCGGATCCACAGCCAGCAAGACGCGGATGACCTGCAGTTAGCGCGCGCCAAGAGGGCGGCCATGCTTCGAGATGTCGGGGCAACTACAGGTTTGTCTTTTGATAAGAGTAATTCCATTATGCATTTTTTCGAGCATGAAATTATTGATAAGGCAAATGACTTAGGAATCACTTTGGGTTCTAATGGAAAAGAGATAGCGAAATCTGTTAATGATCTTTTAGATTTAGAACCAGAGTGGGCTGCGGAAATAATTCGGAATATGGCATCAGTTAAATCTATAAATGACGATGACATGAACAACCTAGGAATGGCAACCCTTGAAAACATATGCAATAACCTCTTACCTAGTGAGGAGGCCGAGGATGAGGAGGAGCTAGAGAATACAGACACTATTGAGCCTCTAAGAATGGAGGGCAATGTTCCGGTTTCTAATGATCCTATGTTTCCGAAGGGTGATGAGAAGAAGCCTAAGCGACCCTGGAAACGGAAAATTTATCCCACTCCGGCGGTGCGTAGAAGTGCTAGGGTTAAACATAAGAAAAAAAATCATGATGACCTATGAAAGGAATCTTTTGGAATAGCAGAGGTCTACTGGACTTGGCTAAACATAGGTTCCTGGCTGAAACAACAATAGATCAACATTTAGATTTTATTGCTCTTCTGGAAACACGACGAGGTAATTTTACCTCACAATTCCTCGGAACTCTTACCCGGGGGGGTTGATTTTGATTGGCACATCTTACCTCCTAGAGGAAGATCTGGTGGGATACTGATAGGGATTCGATGTGAAATACTTGAGGTACTCAATGTGGTTTAGGGATGGCAATTTTATCCATGGATCCGGATACCCGTGGATACCCAACCCGGTTGGGCAAGGGTATGGACCGCATTTCTGCCCATGGGTCCATGGATATGGATATCCACGAATAGCCGGGTTGGGCACAGTTATAATTTGTGCTCCATGGATATCCAATGGATACCCATATGAGCCCATATGCCAGTGATAGTAGACTAACCAAACCCCAAGTCGCCCGCAGAATCAACCACTTGTACGTCACACCATTATAGTACTTGTTGCCTACTTATGCTTGTAGCTTATGTTCCATTTGTGAACGAATGATGATGAGTTAATTTGATCTTTGGGAAGGATGCAAGATTATTTTTCTATGCCCATGGAGCTCCACGGGTTTCTGGGTATCCAGTGGGTTTGGGCATGGGCACAAGTTGTGCCCATGGATACCTTCGTGGATGGGCAGAGGGTGCGTAGATGGGTCATGGGTTGGATTTGGACCAGCTGCACCCACCCCAAACCCGAACCATTGCCATCCTTAATGTAGTTCGAGGAGATTTTACGGTAAAATTTCGGTTGAGATCAAGGTTGGATGGTTTCCGATGGTCTCTTGTGGCTGTATATGGAGCAGCACAACCTGAACTTAAACCAGATTTTCTGGCCAAACTAGTACGGATTTGTGGGGATGAAAATCTCCCTATCCTGGTGGGTGGGGATTTTAATATCATCCGGAGGAGAGATGAAAAAAACAATGACAATTTTGATGAGCGATGGTCTATGATGTTTAACATGATTATCGAGAGTCTTAATTTGAGAGAAATTGAACTCACCGGTTGACAATTTACTTGGGCCAATTCGCTACCCACTCCAACCTATGAGAAATTAGATAGTGTACTCGCCAGTGTGGACTGGGAACAAAAGTACCCTTTGGTGTCGGTTCATGCGATGCAGAGAGCAATCTCGGACCATACACCTCTTCTTGTAGATTCGGGTGAGGCCACTCATGTCGCGAATAAAAAACACATTCTCTTTCGAACTTGGTTGGTTCAAGAAAGAAAAGTTTCTGGACATCGTCGCACGTGAATGGGCAGAACCGGTTAGTGGAAGGACTAGTATTGAGAGATGGCAAAATAAGATTAGGCATCCGAGACGGTTTTGAAGGAAATATGCCCTAGAGGCAATAATAATAATGTTATTTGTATTTCCTTATATCATGATAAATGTCTTTTATTCATGCTAGAATTGTATTAACCGGAAACTTAGTACATGTGTGGATACATAGACAAAACAGTATGTCCCTAGTATGCCTCTACTAGACTAGCTCATTGATCAAAGATGGTTATGTTTCCTAGCCATAGACATGAGTTGTCATTTGATCAACGGGATCACATCATTAGGAGAATGGTGTGATGGACTAGACTCATCCGTTAGCATAGCACTATGATCGTTTAGTTTTACTGCTATTGCTTTCTTCATGACTTATACATGTTCCTATGACTATGAGATTATGCAACTCCCGAATACCGTAGGAACACCTTGTGTGCTATCAAACGTCACAACGTAACTGGGTGATCATAAAGATGCTCTACAGGTGTCTCCGAAAGTATTCGTGGTGTTGGCATAGATCAAGATTAGGATTTGTCACTCCGAGTGTCGGAGAGGTATCTCTGGGCCCTCTCGGTAATGCACATCATAATAAGCCTTGCAAGCAAATGACTAATGAGTTAGTCACGAGATGATGTATTACGGAACGAGTAAAGAGACTTGCCGGTAACGAGATTGAACTAGGTATAGAGATACCGACGATCGAATCTCGGGCAAGTAACATACCAATGACAAAGGGAACAACGTATGTTGTTATGCGGTTCGACCGATAAAGATCTTCGTAGAATATGTAGGAGCCAATATGGGCATCCAGGTTCCGCTATTGGTTATTGACCGGAGAGATGTCTCGGTCATGTCTACATAGTTCTCGAACCCGTAGGGTCCGCACGCTTAAACGTTCGTTGACGATATAGTATTTAATGAGTTATGTATGTTGGTGACCGAATGTTATTCGGAGTCCCGGATGTGATCACGGACATGACGAGGAACTCCGGAATGGTCCGGAGATAAAGATTAATATATGAGATAATAGTGTTTGACCTCCGGAAGGGTTCCGGAATTCACCGGAAGGGGTTCCGGATGTTTCCCGAAGTGTTTGGGTACGAGAACACGTTATTTGGGCCAAAAGGGAAAGCACACAAGGTTTTTGGAAAGCGCAAAAGGAAGTTTTGTGGAGTCCAGGGGCCAGACGCCAGGGTCCCTGGCGTCTGGGTCCAGACGCCGGGAACCCTGGCGTCTGGCCCTGGAGTCCGAGAAGGACTTTTGCCTTTCGGGTGAAACCGACTTTGTGAAGGCTTTTACTCCAAGTTTCGACCCCAAGGCTCAACATATAAATAGAGGGGTAGGGCTAGCACCCAAGACACATCAAGCCGTGTGCCGGCTACCCCGACCCTCTAGTTTATCCTCCGTCTAGTTTCTGTAGTGCTTGGCGAAGCCCTGCAGAGATTGTTCTTCATCAACAACCGTCACCACGCCGTCGTGCTGCCGGAACTCATCTACTACTTCGCCCGTCTTGCTGGATCAAGAAGGCGAGGACGTCATCGAGCTGAACATGTGCTGAACGCGGAGGTGCCGTACGTTCGGTACTAGATCGGGACGGATCGTGAAGGTGCACGACTACATCAACCGCGTTGATAAACGCTTCCGCTTTTCGATCTACGAGGGTACGTAGACACACTCTCCCCTCTCGTTGCTATGCATCTAGTAGATACATCTTGCGTGATCGTAGGAAAATTTTGAAAATACTACGTTCCCCAACAGTGGTATCAGAGCCAGGTTTATGCGTAGATGATATGCACGAGTAGAACACAATGAGTTGTGGGCGATACTAGTCATACTGCTTACCAGCATGTCATACTTTGCTTCGGCGGTATTGTGAGATGAAGCGGCCCGGACCGACATTACGCGTACGCTTACGCGAGACTGGTTTCACCGTTACGAGCACTCGTTGCTTAAAGGTGACTGGCGGGTGTCTGTCTCTCTCACTTTAGCTGAATCAAGTGTGGCTACGCCCGGTCCTTGTGAAGGTTAAAACAGCACATACTTGACGAAACATCGTTGTGGTTTTGTATGCGTAGGTAAGAACGGTTCTTGCTAAGCCCGTAGCAGCCACGTAAAACTTGCAACAACAAAGTAGAGGACGTCTAACTTGTTTTTGCGGGGCATGTTGTGATGTGATATGGTCAAGACATGATGAGTTATACGGTTTTGTATGAGATGATCATGTTTTGTAATGTTATCGGCAACTGGCAGGAGCCATATGGTTGTCGCTTTATTGTATGAAATGCAATCGCCATGTAATTGCTTTACTTTATCACTAAGCGGTAGCGATAGTCGTAGAAGCAATAGTTGGCGAGACGACAACGATGCTACGATGGAGATCAAGGTGTCGCGCCGGTGACGAAGGTGATCATGACGGTGCTTTGGAGATGGAGATCAAAAGCACAAGATGATGATGGCCATATCATGTCACATATTTTGATTGCATGTGATGTTTATCTTATTATGCTTCTTATTTTGCTTAGAACGACGGTAGCATTATAAGATGATCCCTTACTAAATTTCAAGGTATAAGTGTTCTCCCTAAGTATGCACCGTTGCGAAAGTTCGTCATGCCGAGACACCACGTGATGATCGGGTGTGATAAGCTCTACGTTCAAATACAACGGGTGTAAGCCAGTTTTGCACACGCAGAATACTCGGGTTAAACTTGACGAGCCTAGCATATGCAGATATGGCCTCGGAACACTGGAGACCGGAAGGTCGAGCGTGAATCATATAGTAGATATGATCAACATAAGATGTTCACCATTGATACTACTCCATCTCACGTGATGATCGGACATGGTTTAGTTGATTTGGATCACGTGATCATTTAGATGACCAGAGGGATGTCTATCTAAGTGGGAGTTCTTTAATTAATATGATTAAATTGAACTTTAATTTATCATGAACTTAGTCCTGATAGTTTTTGCATATCTATGTTGTTGTAGATCAATGGCCCGTGCTACCGTTCCTTTGAATTTTAATGCATTCCTAGAGAAAGCTAAGTTGAAAGATGATGGTAGTAATTACACGGACTGGGTCCGTAACTTGAGGATTATCCTCATTGCTGCATAGAAGAATTATGTCCTTGAAGCACCGCTAGGTGACAAGCCCCCTCCCGCTAATGTAGACGCTTTGAACGTCTGGCAGTCGCGGTCTGATGACTACACGATAGTTCAGTGTGCCATGCTTTACGGCTTAGAACCGGGACTTCAACGATGTTTTGAACGTCATGGACCATATGAGATGTTCCAGGAGTTGAAGTTAATATTTCAAGCAAATGCCCGGATTGAGAAATATGAGATTTCCAATAAGTTCTATAGCTGCAAGATGGAGGAGTATAGTTTTATCAGTGAACACTTGCTCAGAATGTCTGGGTACTACAATCATATGACTCAACTTGGTTGCAAAGTTGACGGGGATAGTGTTATTGATAGAGTTCTTCAATCACTGCCACCAAGCTATAAAGGCTTCGTGATGAACTATAATATGCAAGGGATGCAAAAGACAATTCCCGAGCTCTTTGCTATGCTTAAGGCTACGGAGGTAGAAATCAAAAAGGAGCATCAAGTGTTGATGGTTAACAAGACCACTAGTTTCAAGAAAAAGGGCAAGGGAAAGAAGGGGAACTTCAAGAAGAATAGCAAGACAGTTGTACTCCTACGAAGAAACCCAAGTCTGGAGCCAAGCCTGAAACTGAGTGCTTCTACTGTAAGGGGACTGGACACTGGAAGCGGAACTGCCCCAAGTATTTGGCGGATAAGAAGGATGGCAAGGTGAACAAAGGTATATGTGATATACATGTTATTGATGTGTACCTTACTAATGCTCGTAGTAGTACCTGGGTATTTGATACCGGTTCGGTTGCTAATATTTGTAACTCGAAACAGGGACTACGGATTAAACGAAGATTGGCTAAGGACGAGGTGACGATGCGCGTGAGAAATGGTTCCAAAGTCGATGTGATCGCCGTCGGCGCGCTACCTCTACATCTACCTTCGGGATTAGTTTTAGATCTAAATAATTGTTATTTGGTGCCAGCGTTGAGCATGAACATTATATCTGGATCTTGTTTATTGCGAGACGGTTATTCATTTAAATCAGAGAATAATGGTTGTTCTATTTTTATGAATAATATCTTTTATGGTCATGCACCCTTAAAGAGTGGTCTATTCTTATTGGATCTCGATTGTAGTGATACACATATTCATAATATTGAAACCAAAAGATGCAAGGTTAATAATGATAGTGCAACTTATTTGTGGCACTGCCGTTTAGGTCATATTGGTGTAAAGCGCATGAAGAAACTCCATAGTGATGGACTTTTGGAATCACTTGATTATGAATCACTTGGTGCTTGCGAACCATGCCTCATGGGCAAGATGACTAAAACTCCGTTCTCCGGAACTATGGAGCGAGCAACAGATTTGTTGGAAATCATACATACTGATGTATGTGGGCCAATGAGTGTTGAAGCTCGCGGCAGGTATCGTTATTTTCTGACCTTCACTGATGATTTGAGCAGATATGGGTATATCTACTTAATGAAGCACAAGTCTGAAACATTTGAAAAGTTCAAAGAATTTCAGAGTGAAGTAGAGAATTATCGTAACAAGAAAATAAAGTTTCTACGATCTGATCGTGGAGGAGAATATTTGAGTTACGAGTTTGGTCTTCATTTAAAACAATGTGGAATAGTTTCACAGCTCACGCCACCCGGAACACCACAGCGTAATGGTGTGTCCGAACGTCGTAACCGTACTTTATTGGGTATGGTGCGATCTATGATGTCTCTTACCGATTTACCGCTATCATTTTGGGGTTATGCTTTAGAGACAGCTGCATTCACGTTAAATAGGGCACCATCGAAATCCGTTGATACGACACCTTATGAACTATGGTTTGGCAAGAAACCAAAGTTGTCGTTTCTTAAAGTTTGGGGCTGCGATGCTTATGTGAAAAAGCTTCAACCTGATAAGCTCGAACCCAAGTCGGAGAAATGTGTCTTCATAGGATACCCAAACTGTTGGGTACACCTTCTATCACAGATCTGAAGGCAAGATATTCGTTGCTCAGAGTGGATCCTTTCTAGAGAAGGAGTTTCTCTCGAAAGAAGTGAGTGGGAGGAAAGTAGAACTTGATGAGGTAATTGTACCTTCTCCCGGATTGGAAAGTAGTGCATCACAGAAAATTGTTCCAGTGATTCCTACACCAATCAGTGAGGAAGTTAATGATGATGATCATGAAACTTCGGATCAAGTTTCTGCTGAACGTCGTAGATCAACCAGAGTACGTTCCGCACCAGAGTGGTACGGCAACCCAGTTCTGGAAATCATGTTACTAGACCATGATGAACCTATGAACTATGAGGAAGCGATGATGAGCCCAGATTCCGCAAAATGGCTTGAGGCCATGAAATCTGAGATGGGATCCATGTATGAGAACAAAGTGTGGACTTTGGTTGACTTGCCCGATGATCGGCAAGCCATCGAAAATAAATGGATCTTCAAGAGGAAGACTGACGCTGACGGTAATTTTACTGTTTACAAAGCTCGACTTGTTGCGAAAGGGTTTCGACAAGTTCAAGGAGTTGACTACGATGAGACTTTCTCACCTGTAGCGATGCTTAAGTCTATCCGAATCATGTTAGCAATTGCCGCATTTTATGATTATGAAATCTGGCAAATGGATGTCAAAACTGCATTCCTGAATGGATATCTCAAAGAAGAGTTGTATATGATGCAACCGGAAGGTTTTGTCGATCCAAAAGGTGCTAACAAAGTATGCAAGCTCCAGCAATCCATCTATGGACTGGTGCAAGCATCTCGGAGTTGGAATATACGCTTTGATGAGGTGATCAAAGCATATGGTTTTATACAGACTTTTGGAGAAGCCTGTATTTACAAGAAAGTGAGTGGGAGCTCTGTAGCATTTCTAATATTATATGTGGATGACATATTGTTGATTGGGAATGATATAGAATTTCTGGATAGCATAAAAGGATACTTGAATAAGAGTTTTTCAATGAAAGACCTCGGTGAAGCTGCTTATATATTAGGCATCAAGATCTATAGAAATAGATCAAGACGCTTAATTGGACTTTCACAAAGCACATACCTTGATAAGATTTTGAAGAAGTTCAAAATGGATCAGTCAAAGAAAGGGTTCTTGCCTGTATTACAAGGTATGAAATTGAGTAAGACTCAATGCCCGACCACTGCAGAAGATAGAGAGAAAATGAAAGTCATTCCCTATGCCTCAGCCATAGGATCTATCATGTATGCAATGCTGTGTACCAGACCTGATGTGTGCCTTGCTATAAGTCTAGCAGGGAGGTACCAAAGTAATCCAGGAGTGGATCACTGGACAACGGTCAAGAACATCCTGAAATACCTGAAAAGGACTAAGGATATGTTTCTCGTATATGGAGGTGACAAAGAGCTCGTCGTAAACGGTTACATCGATTATAGCTTTGACACTGATCCGGATGACTCAAAGTCACAAACCGAATATGTATTTTTATTGAACGGTGGAGCTGTCAGTTGGTGCAGTTCCAAGCAGAGCGTCGTGGCGGGATCTACGTGTGAAGCGGAATACATAGCTGCTTCGGAAGCAGAAAATGAAGGAGTCTGGATGAAGGAGTTCATATCCGATCTAGGTGTTATACCTAGTGCGTCGGGTCCAATGAAAATCTTTTGTGACAACACTGGAGCAATAGCCTTGGCGAAGGAATCCAGGTTTCACAAGAGAACAAAGCACATCAAAAGACGCTTCAATTCCATCCGCGATCTAGTCAAGGAAGGAGACATAGAGATTTGCAAAATACATACGGATCTGAATGTTGCAGACCCGTTGACTAAGCCTCTTCCACGGGCAAAACATGATCAGCACCAGGACTCCATGGGTGTGAGGATCATCACTTTGTAATCTAGATTATTGACTCTAGTTCAAGTGGGAGACTGAAGGAAATATGCCCTAGAGGCAATAATAATAATGTTATTTGTATTTCCTTATATCATGATAAATGTCTTTTATTCATGCTAGAATTGTATTAACCGGAAACTTAGTACATGTGTGGATACATAGACAAAACAGTATGTCCCTAGTATGCCTCTACTAGACTAGCTCATTGATCAAAGATGGTTATGTTTCCTAGCCATAGACATGAGTAGTCATTTGATCAACGGGATCACATCATTAGAAGAATGGTGTGATGGACTAGACCCATCCGTTAGCATAGCACTATGATCGTTTAGTTTTACTGCTATTGCTTTCTTCATGACTTATACATGTTCCTATGACTATGAGATTATGCAACTCCCGAATACCGTAGGAACACCTTGTGTGCTATCAAACGTCACAACGTAACTGGGTGATCATAAAGATGCTCTACAGGTGTCTCCGAAAGTATTCGTGGTGTTGGCATAGATCAAGATTAGGATTTGTCACTCCGAGTGTCGGAGAGGTATCTCTGGGCCCTCTCGGTAATGCACATCATAATAAGCCTTGCAAGCAAATGACTAATGAGTTAGTCACGAGATGATGTATTACGGAACGAGTAAAGAGACTTGCCGGTAACGAGATTGAACAAGGTATAGAGATACCGACGATCGAATCTCGGGCAAGTAACATACCGATGACAAAGGGAACAACGTATGTTGTTATGCGGTTCGACCGATAAAGATCTTCGTAGAATATGTAGGAGCCAATATGGGCATCCAGGTTCCGCTATTGGTTATTGACCGGAGAGATGTCTCGGTCATGTCTACATAGTTCTCGAACCCGTAGGGTCCGCACGCTTAAACGTTCGTTGACGATATAGTATTTAATGAGTTATGTATGTTGGTGACCGAATGTTATTCGGAGTCCCGGATGTGATCACGGACATGACGAGGAACTCCGGAATGGTCCGGAGATAAAGATTAATATATGAGATAATAGTGTTTGACCTCCGGAAGGGTTCCGGAATTCACTGGAAGGGGTTCCGGATGTTTCCCGAAGTGTTTGGGTACGAGAACACGTTATTTGGGCCAAAAGGGAAAGCACACAAGGTTTTTGGAAAGCGCAAAAGGAAGTTTTGCGGAGTCCAGGGGCCAGACGCCAGGGTCCCGGGCGTCTGGGTCGAGACGCCGGGAACCCTGGCGTCTGGCCCTGGAGTCCGAGAAGGACTCTTGCCTTTCGGGTGAAACCGACTTTGTGAAGGCTTTTACTCCAAGTTTCGACCCCAAGGCTCAACATATAAATAGAGGGGTAGGGCTAGCACCCAAGACACATCAAGATACACCAAGCCGTGTGCCGGCTACCCCGACCCTCTAGTTTATCCTCCGTCTAGTTTCTGTAGTGCTTGGCGAAGCCCTGCAGAGATTGTTCTTCATCAACAACCGTCACCACGCCGTCGTGCTGCCGGAACTCATCTACTACTTCGCCCGTCTTGCTGGATCAAGAAGGCGAGGACATCATCGAGCTGAACGTGTGCTGAACGCGGAGGTGCCGTACGTTCGGTACTAGATCGGGACGGATCGTGAAGGTGCACGACTACATCAACCGCGTTGATAAACGCTTCCGCTTTTCGGTCTACGAGGGTACGTAGACACACTCTCCCCTCTCGTTGCTATGCATCTAGTAGATAGATCTTGCGTGATCGTAGGAAAATTTTGAAAATACTACGTTCCCCAACAAGTTTTTGCGAGGTTGGGCTAGAAATGAGAGTGGGATTTACAAACAAGAGAAAGAACAACTCACTCAACTAATTGAGGCGCTAGATTTAAAAGCCGAAAGCAATATCCTCACGTTTGGTGAGCAACACTCTAAGTCCGAAGCAGAGCAAGGATTACGAGCTCTTCTCAGAGAAGAGGAGCTCAAGTGGGCACTGCATGCTAAAGTGCTAAAGGTTGTCCAAGAAGACGACAATACACAATTCTTTCATATGGTTGCAAATGGCAAACATAGGAAGAAGAAAATCATACAGCTCGAACAGGACGAAGGGACAATTGTGGGGCATGAGAATTTGAAAGCTTATATTTCTAACTATTATAAACAACTCTTTGGGCATCCGGAAGCAAGCACGATGGCCCTAGATGAATCTGCTTTTGGAGATATACCCCAACTCCAGGAAGAGGAGAACAATATTCTATCTGCACCTTTTACTGAGAAGGAGGTTCTAAATGCCATCTCACAAATGAAACCGAATAAGGCACCAGGACCTGATGGGTTTCCAGCTGAATTCTATAAGAAGTGTTGGCATATTATTAAGGACGACCTTATGCCTATGTTTCATGATTTCTTTAGCAGACATCTCGAGTTGTTTCATCTTAACTTTGGCCTGATTATGCTGTTACCAAAGAAAGAAGAAGCAGTTCGGATCGAACAATTCAGGCCAATATGTCTTCTTAATGTGAGTTTTAAGATCTTCACAAAGGTAGGTACCAATAGATTGACACAAATTGCTCATTTAGTGGTACAACCGAGTCAGACAGCCTTCATGCCAGGGCGACATATCCTTGAAGGGGTTTTTGTGTCTCATGAAATGCTTCATGAGATTCATTCGAAGAAGCTAGATGGGATTATCTTCAAGGTGGATTTTGAGAAGGCATATGATAAAGTTAAATGGTCTTTCCTTCAGCAGGCAATGCGCATGAAGGGTTTCTGTGAGGACTGGCGGAACCAAGTGAGTTCTCAAGTCTAGAAAGGTAGTGTCAGAATCAAGGTCAATGATGATATCGGCCACTACTTTCAGACACATAAGGGTTTGAGACAGGGCGATTCCATGTCTCCTCTCTTGTTTAATATAGTGGCTGATATGCTGGCCATTCTTATTGACAGAGCCAAACAACATGGTCAAGTGGAGGGATTGGTTCCTCATCTGGTAGATGGATGAGTATCCATCTTGCAGTATGCTGACGACACTGTCATATTTATGGAACATGACATTACTAAAGCGCGCAACATGAAACTTATATTATGCCTTTTCGAGCAATTGTCTGGCTTAAAGATTAATTTTCACAAGAGTGAATTGTTCTGATTTGGGAAGGCCAAAGATGAGCAAGACACATATAAACAAATGTTCGGGTGTGAAATAGGGTCCCTACCATTTAGTTACTTGGGCATTCCTATCCACCACCGTAAGTTGTCAAATAAAGAATGGAAATGTATCGAAGATCGTATTGAGAAAAAGATGAGTTACTAGAAGGGCAAGCTTATGTCTTATGGAGGTCGCCTAGTGCTGATTAACTCGGTACTGACCAGTATGCCGATGTTCCTACTCTCTTTCTTCGAAATTCCGAAAGGGGTACGAAAACAACTTGACTTCTTTAGGTCTCATTTCTTCTGGCAGTCAGATGAGGCCAAAATAAAATACCGACTGGCACGATGGGACATTCTTTGCCGGCTAAAAGACCAGGGGGGGTCTTGGTATTGAGAACTTAGAAATCAAGAATAGATGCCTTATGAGCAAATGGCTCTACAGGTTGGAGACGGAGCCAGAGGGCATATGGGCATAGATTCTGCGCAACAAATATTTGCAGCCGAAAACACTTGCTCAGGTTACCATGAGACCAACAGACTCGCCATTTTGGAAAGGGCTTATGAGAACGAAGGATTTATTCTTTCGTAGGGTCAAATTCTTGGTTGGCAATGGGATGTCAACAAGATTTTGAGAAGACACGTGGCTAGGTGAGACACCCCTGGCCATACAATATCCTACCCTTTATAACATTGTCCAACGCAAGGAGGATTACATAGGCACAATGTTTCAACCGATTCCCTTAAATATTCAGTTCAGACGAGCGTTAGTTGGCGAGAGATGGAATGCCTGGTTGCACTTGGTTCGGAGATTGATAGATGTTCAACTCTCAGACCAACCAGATTTGATGCAATGGACGTTTTCTAAGAATGGGGTTTTTACGTTGAAATCTTTCTATATGGATTTGATTAACTCTGGTCCAATCTCAAGATCGTTGCATATTTGGAAGCTTAAGGTCCCTTGCATATTAATTTTTTTATGTGGTTTGTCCACAAGCAAGTAATACTCACCAAGGACAACTTAATCAAGAGGCGCTGGGTAGGTAGCCCACGTTGTTGTTTTTGTGATCATGATGAAACAATTCAACACTTATTCCTTGATTGCCCACTCGCCAAGTTGCTTTGGAGAACCATTCATATAGCCTTTAATATTAATCCTCCAGTTGACATTGGATCGTTGTTTGGAACGTGGTTAGCTGGGGTTGAACATACTACTGCAGCTCGTATTCGGATTGGAATATGTGCGCTTATGTGGGCTATATGGAACTACCAAAATGATGTGATTTTTAATAGACAACACAACTTAACTTTTTTGCAGGTTATCTTTAGAGCTACCGCATGGATCTGTACGTGGTCCTTACTCACTCCTATGGAATCCAGGGAGCCTTTGGTTACTGGGTGCAACCAGTGGGAGATGGTAGCACGGGCTATATTCAACCGGTTTGGATGGCGGTTGCATAACAAGATAGGAGTCTAGGGAGCTTATCCTTTATTTTGCCTTACCGGTTGTGTTTCGGAGTTTATCCTCCTACTCTTTTTGTTTTGCTCTGCTTGCGAGTTGTAATACTTTTATGACTTTGTGATACTTTCAGACTTTTTTATAAGATGGATGCATGCATCATTATGATGCAGAGGCCGGGGGTACGCCTCCATTTCCAAAAGAATAATGGCCCGATTTATATGCAAATATAGGAGCACTAAATATGGCAGGCTATGACTAGATCGGATTGCCTAACAGCCCCCCACAGTCACACCGGGAGATTCTCGGACGCTGAGCCTAGACCGAAAATCCAAGAACAATGGCGATGGCAAGCCTTTGGTGAAATTGTCCGCGAACTGTCGGGAAAAAGGCACATGAAGAACTTGAATGTGCCCAAGCGCAACACGATCTCGAACGAAGTGAAGATCGATCTCGATGTGCTTGGTACGCTGATGCTGAACGGGGTTCATCGACATGTAGACGGCGCTGACATTGTCGCAAAAAACGACTGTGGCAGCAGGGAGAGGTCGGTGAAGCTCCTGGAGGAGTTGGCGAAGCCAACTTGCTTCAGCGACGACATTAGCGACAACTTGATACTCCGCCTCAGCGCTAGAGCGGGAGACGATGTGCTTACGCTTGGAGGACCACGAGACTAGGTTGTCGCCAAGGAACACACAGTAGCCAGAGGTTGATCGGCGAGTGTCAGGACAACCAGCCTAGTCTGCATCAGTGTAAGCAACAAGGCGATCCATGAATGAGGGTGTGAGCTGAAGGCCGTGGTGTAGGGTACCCTTGACGTAGCGGAGAACACGCTTGACCAAGGTCAAGTGCTGGTCACGGGGATCATGCATGTGAAAACAATTCTACTGGATGGCGTAGGCGATGTCACGACGCGTGAACGTCAGGTACTGAAGAGCACCGGCTAGACTGCGATACTCCGAAGGATCAGCAATAGGTAAGCCGGCGGCAACGGCCAGCTTAGGCGATGTGTCCACGGGTGTTGAGGCAGGGTGGTAGGAGCTCATGCCAGCACGCTCGAGAATCTCGAGAGCATACTGTGTCTGCGAGAGGAACATCCCACTGGAGTCACGGCGAACAGCAAGGCCGAGGAAGTGGTGTAGCTTGCCCAAATCGGTCATGGCAAACTCGGTGCTGAGAGCGACAATGACGCGCTCAAGCAGGGTCAATGTAGAAGCTATGATGATGATATCGTCGATGTAGAGGAGAAGATAAGTAGTCCCCATGGAACCATGCAGAGTGAATAGTGATGTATCCGACTTGGAGCAGGTGAAGCCGGAGGAGGTGATGAAGCTCGCAAAGCGGTGATACCACACACGAGGGGCTTGCTTCAGGCCATAGAGTGCACGGTTGAGGCGGCACACATGGTCAGGGCGATCGGAGTCAACAAAGCCAGTTGGCTGGTGACAAAAGACCACCTCGTTAAGACGCCCATGAAGAAAGGCGTTCCAGACGTCGAGTTGGCGAATTTTCCAGTTGGAGGAGAGGGCGACCGAGAGGATGACCCGGATGGTAGCATGTTTAACCACCGAGCTGAAGGTCTCATCGAACTCGATGCCGTGTTCCTAAGAGAATCCGCGCAACACCCATCGAGCTTTGTAGCGATCGAGGGTGCCATCCATCTTGACCTTGTGATGAAAGACCCATTTGCCGGAGACGACGTTGGCGTTGGCTGGCGGGAGGACAAGTTCCCATGTGTCGTTAGCGAGGAGAGAACCATACTCGTCAGTCATCGCGGCGAGCCAGTTCGGGTCTTTTAGAGCACCACGAACAGACTTGGGAACCGGTGATGGAGCAGCTTCGGTGTCGACGTGGAGGTTAAGACGCTCACGCGGACCGATGGTCGTGCCGGCTTGGAGGCGGGTCACCATGTGGTGAGGAGCAGCCACAGCTGGTCGACTCGTTACCAGTGGAGGACGGACGACCACAGGTGCCGGGGGCGGTGAACACGGCGGTGTCGTTGTCGGAGACGAACGGGGCGTGGAGGAGGCAACGTCGGAGGTTGCGGAGCAAGAAGCCGCGGTGTCGGAGTCGGCGGCAGAAGCCGCTGGAGATGGGCCGCGGTCGAGCGAGACCGAGGTAGGCGAGTCCGGATGGGCCGGTGAATGGCCCGGCGCAGGCGAAGCCGGATGGGCCGGTGAATGACCCGCGTGCGCAAAACTGGTGTGCGCCAGACCGACGTCCGCGCGGCCGAGTGGACTGACGTGGACGGTGCCGAGTGGGCCGTCGTGGCGAGGGTGACGAGGTCGGCTTGGAGGTCATCGGTGAGGAGGCGAGGCGCTGTCCAGCAGACCAAGACGACCCAGCGGAGGGACGCAACCCAACATGCATGGGTTGCACGACGACCGAGTCGAGTATGTCGATCGGATCAACGTCCGAGGGCGGTGTAGAGGCGTGCTGCTGCATGTTAGATACAGAAAAAGAGGAGCGAACGGGAACCGAGTTTCTCAAAAATCACATGGCGAGAGATGATGATGCGACGAGTTTCAAGTTCCATGCAACGATAGCTACGGTGGTTAGATGGATAGCCAAGAAAAACACATGTGACTGAACGGTGCGACAGTTTGTGAGACATAGTAGACGCGATGTTAGGGTAGCATAAACAACCAAAAGTACGAAGAAGGGTGTAGTCTGGTGTTTTGCGAAAAAGAGCGAAGAAAGGACAGGAAGCCGCAAGGGCTTTGGTGGGTAATCTATTGAGGAGATAGGTGAACGTATGGAGGGTTTCAACACAAAATTTTGGAGGCATGCTCGCTTGAAAAAGCAAAGTATGAACTACGTCGTTGATAGTGCGAATGATGCGTTCAGCTTTACCGTTTCATGGAGAGGTGTATGGGCATGAGAAATATAGGAGGATCGCGTGCTGGACGGAGAGATCATGAAGTGCAGGATTGTCAAATCCGCGGCCGTTGTCGCATTGGATCACTCGGAGAGAAAGAGAGAACTGTTTAGCGACATAAGTACGAAAGTTAGACAAAAGAGCAAAAGCTTCAGATTTTTGCCGCATGGGATATGTCCATACATAGTGAGTGAAATCATCTAAAATGACAAGATAATGTTTGTAGCCAGATACACTCTCAATAGGTGAAGTCCACAAGTCACAGTGAATTAACTCAAACGGTCTATGAGTATGAGTGGTAGAAGCAAAAAAAAGGTAAACGTACATGATGGCCAAGTTGACAAGCATGGCATAAACTAGGATCCTTGTGCACTTTATTTATAGGAAGCGAGGATGACGAGACGAGGCGCCAGAACACGTCATGACCGGGGTGGCCGAGGCGCCGGTGCCAAAGGGTGGAGTCGACGGTGATGGCGGTGAGAGCGTGCGGCGAGGTAGTGAGCGGATAGAGGTCACCCGAGCTACTGCACCTGAGAATCACGCGCCCTGTCCTGAGATCCTTCACAAAAAAGCCTCAAGGGTCAAATTCAACCGAACAATAGTTGTCAGTGGTAAATTGGCGAACTGAGATTAAATTCTTAACAATACGAGGAGTAACTAGGACATCGCGAAGAGTGAGATGATGAGAGGTGGGGAGACGAACATGTTCAGAATGAGTGATAGGAATAGAAGAACCATCACCAACGATGACATGTTGATGTGGAGGAGGTGAAGAGAGGGAGGTGAGATTACCGGCGTCCGAAGACATGTGAGCGGCGGCTCCAGTGTCCATGAGCCACTCCGTAGGAGCCTGGAGACTCATGGTATTGAAGTAGCTCACAAGGGCTGACGGATCCTCCTCGGCACAGACGTGGGATCCCGCCAACGGTTGGCCTCACGGGGGATCTGCGCCTCCACCACCACAACGGCTGGTGTAGGAGTAGCCTGTGGGGTTGGAGGTGACGGGGCAGGCAGGGCCATGTAGCCCTGAGCAGGAGGGCGATGCAGTGGCGCCGAGGGGCGGGGTCCCGGTCCGAGGATGCTGACGGGGCTGCCATGACCGTGCGTGGGCGCGCCAGGACCCATCATCGGGTACATGTGGATGGCACCGGTCCAGGAGTTCTACATGTTGGGGAAGATGGGGGCGCCACCGCCCCAAGTTTTCTTCTTCTTCCCCTCGTAGCGGCCGGTACTGTACCCGGTGGGAGCACCATATGGCGCCGGAGCATCGAGACCGACCAGTTGTGGTGGTGGAGGCGCAGATCCCCCGTGAGGCCAACCATTGGCGGGAGCGGAGTAGAAGACCGCGGGCGACGTAGAGCTCGGGGAGGACGGCTTAAGTTCCTGGAGAAGAAGCATGTTGCGAAATTCAAGGAACATGGGGAACGGCTTGATGAGAGGCGCGAGGTTGCCGATGTCCTTGTAGTGGTCGTTGAGGCCCTTGATGGTGTTCCACACCAGAGCGTCGTCGGAGACCGAGGCATTGACGTCGGCGAGAGCATCAACGACCGTCTTTTGCTCGAGGCAGTAGGCGGTGAAGGTCTTGTCGCCTTGGACGACGTTGCGGAACTTCTGGCCGAGGTAGCCCGCACACGCCTGTTGGTTGTCGCGGAAGAGGGAGGTGATGCCGGCGAAGACAGCGGCAGTCGTGGTACCGGCTGCCATGACTATGTCGGAGTTGATGGAGCCGTACAGCCACCGAAGGACGGTGGAGTCCATCCGCAGCCACTCCGCGTCAGCTGGAGGGGGTGCCGGTTCAAGATGATCGGTGAGGGCGAACTGGTTGACGGCAATGGTGAGGAAGTTGCGCCACTTGGAGAAGTTGGACGCCTTGAGGTCGAGGGTGACTGGAATGAGGCTCTTGATGTTCTGGATGGAGTTGTCTTGCGCCCATAGGGCAGCGTGGGGATGGAGAGGGCCGGCGTCGGGCATGACGGCGGCGGCTGCAGGTGGAGAGGAGGGGCGGCGAGGCACCCATGTCGGCGGCGGAAGTGGATGGGGATGGAAGAGAATTGTTTGGCTGATACCCTGATAGAAACAAAAGGCAAGAGTAATTGACCACACACATGTGGGTTCCGTGTTACCTCATATATATAGACAGGTTACAAGATAATCATGGAAACAAACCAATATAATCCTAACCATAATGGCCTGATTTATAGGCAAATATAGGAGAGCACAGGAGTCCGCTGCTCACCTACTTTTCCAATGCCGCTTCACATTGCGCATTTGGAACGATATTCTTCCGTGGCTTGGAATGCACCACATCTCTACTACTACATGGACGGCGAGCGCTTCAGTCAAAAAATGATGGAACAACAACCTTCAGATTCGTCTCGGCTCTCCCAAAGTCCTTGCCTCATTGATGATGCTCATCTCTTGGGAGGTTTGGTCCGAAAGTAACACTAGAGTCTTCCGCAACGTGACGGTTCCATCGGTGGTCATCATCAACAAGATCAAGCTTTGGGCTTTGGCCAGTGCCAACTGCCAAGCACTTGAGTATTGTAATGCCGCGAGAGTAATTTTTCCTTCTTCGGCCGCTTGCGGCTTCTGTCTAAAACCTTCACCCTTCATTAATGAAATAAAAAGTCTTTTGCCCCGTTTAAAAAAAAACTTCTAAACTAGCTGAATTTGAACAACCATGTTAAGCAGGAAGCGTTTCAAAGTGACAAGTAACAGCAAGCATCTTTCGGCTTGAAATTTAGGCATGAAAGCTATCTTTCTGGTACAAGTGGGAAGCATTTCAAACTGATAAGTGACAGCAACCAACTTCAACTTGAAATTGTTATCTTTTGGATACCGGCACAAGCATTTCAAACTCACAAGTCACATCAATTTTTTTAAGAAATAGGCATTGATAAGTGACGCGGCCAATAATTCCAGCACATTAGTTGAATTTAATAGAAATTTACTGCAAAATATGCTGATTTCTTTTTCACTGAAGACTCTTGTGATCTGATGCCAAATTTACTGCAAAATATGCTGATTTCTTTTTCACTGAAGACTCTTGTTGATCTGATGCTCGATGTTTCCACGTTTGTAGCCATAGTTTAGAAACCTGCCCAGGATTGTTTTTCTTTTGGATTGGAAGTAATTATTTGAACAAATAGCTTCAACTAACTTCATAATCTATGTGGAGTCAAGAAGTCATGAAAAAAAAAACTTCAAACTGGGATATGAAGATTTATTCTGAAACAATGATTCATAGGAAAAGTAGGCCTTGTTGAGTTTCTGTTGATGAGATATTCTCCGCCGTGGAGTTTGTTTAGTACTCAATTGTCCTTAGTTTTTGACGTGCAGGACTAGTTAGTATCTAGGGATGTGACATAATCTTTGTTAATGTTTTGCGATAAAGTTTTCTATGTCAGCATCTAAATGAGATATCTCCCTTCTAGATTGTCGATGTATTGGATGTGATGCTTCGTTTCTGTCTCGATCAAAAGAACAAGAACAAACAAGTGTTGATCATTGATGTTTTGTATATGTGATGTTTATTTAAAACTAATTTGGTGCTCGAGTTGGTTAAAATATATTTTTCCATTGACTTGGTCAAACTTAAAGAAGCTTAACTTAGTACAAACCTAAAACTTCAAAAAGAAATTGACTGGTTAAAACTTCAATTATTTTGGAACAAAGGGAGCACCAGATAACATTTTATATTCAATTTGCTAATATTTGCATTGTCATTGTCCTAATCAGTTGCAGTTCATACCTTCCTAAAGTACACCCATGCTTACACAATACTAATTCGTTATGTACCCTCTCGATTCCAGAGGGGACTAGTAAAATAAGAAGAAAGTTACCCGCAAAAAATGAAAAAAAAAACCCAAAGAAAGTACTTATATAATTATTCGCCATACTTTCTTTTTGAAAAATAGAAATATTACGCTTTCATTCCCTACAATTTGTAGATGCATATTGAATAAATGGTTCGTTGTTTAATATCTTTTTTTGGGAATCTTTTGTTTAATGTCCATTTATGAGAAATCCTTTGTTTAATATCTAAAAGGTACTTGATGTACCGCAAAAGAAATTTGGAGAAGCAACAAAGAAGGCCCATTTCTTGCTGTCTTGCAGTTGAGAAAGTCATATATAGAAAATCACGGATTTTTCTTCTCTTTTCGAGAAGATACAGAATGATACTCCCTATGTCCTACTCCCTCCGTTCGGATTTAGTCGTCGCGCGTGCTGTACAATATGCATTTTGCAAACACGTCCTGATACTTTCAAATCATTTGAAAAAACGTCCCCGTCTCCTTCCTCAGTTCTCCGCCGCCGCTCGCGCGTCGCCGGCTCCGGCCACCATCCCCCGTCTTCCTCCCCCGTCCCCCGTTCTCCTCAGCACCCAGCCGCGCTTCACAGGACCCAACTGCCTGTGCAGGAGACGACCTGCGTCGTCACGGAGGAGACGCGCAGGACCTCCACGGACGCGACCTGCGGCGCCGTCCACCTGCGCAGCCGCCATGGTTGTGCCCTCGCCTACCTGAGCGGCGGGATTGCTCCAACAGTCACCTCCCTCTGACTCGTGCCGAGAAGCACAAAATCGACGACTGGGTCCTTGATTTCGTCCACCTTGGTCGCCGTCGCCGC
>LR738712.1:194691922-194787943 GCA_902687465.1 Secale cereale | reverse complement strand
AAAAAAAAAAAAAAAAAAAAAAAAACCCACCACACCACCCACGCAAAGGGAAGTGAACGAGGGCGCAAAAAACACCGATGAGACTTTGTGGCTTGCAGCAGACCGGCCCCCAACCCCACACCCGCGGTCGCTACAGAACGTGGGCGACAAGTTGAGTAAGCTCGATGATCTCTTTCGCCGGTTGGATTCCTTTGATCAACAGTTTGCAGCGCAAGTAGATCAGACGCATATCGTGCAAAATAATGTCAGTCTCACAATGAAATCGGCCGGAGAAAGCAGACAGGAGCAGGCAGCGGCTACTCGAGAAGTGGGTTCTAAGCAATCCCCTCGGGGTTCGTTAGCAGGCGATGGAATCCTAGGTATGCCACCACAGCAGGAACGCCCACCCGTTCCACCTGTACCACCACCAGTGATTGTACCTCACAATGTACATCACGAAGCAGAGCATTCAGGGATAGAGTTGCAGGCGAAGAAACCATGGATGCCAAAGATGGATTTCACTCGGTTTGAAGGGGAAGATGTGCGATTTTGGCTTGATGAGTGTGAGGCCTATTTTTCTCTGTATGGTATTCCCGAGGAATTCAAGGTCATGTCAGCTATATTGCATCTATCAGGTGATGCAGCCAATTGGTTTCACGCTTACAAGACCTTGCATCAGTGGCCGTGCTGGCATGAGTTTCGTGTGGCTGTTATGCAGGAGTTTGATTTGAATGTTTATCGCACAAAGATGAGAGCTCCGTTGTTACTCAAACAATCTAGATCAGTAACCGAGTACAAAAGGGAGTTCACCCGGTTAGTGTACCAACCGTTGTTGTATGAGTCGATGGTGAGCGACACATTTCTGGTGACATGATTCATCCTAGGCCTCAAAGAGGAACTCTAGGCTGCAGTGGATATGCATATAACAACCACTGTTAGTGAAGCAGCTTCATATGCATTGATCCAGGAAGAGATTGTCCAACGAGATAGCTCCAATAGAAGTGTTGGCAACAGAAATGCATTCTTCAAGCCTGACACTCGCTTAAACGCATCACATGCTGGCTAGTTGTGGAAACCCAGATAGTTGAAGAAGTTCAGAAGAACTAATGGCTTGTGTTTCTGCTGTGGTGACAAATATACACCTGGACATACGTGTGTGAAACCACCTACTCATACTGCCATTATGGCAATGACCAGTGCAGCTGAGACAATCTTGTCTGATGAAATTCTAGATGTTGTTGAAGAACAAGAAACTGCTTTGCAAGAAATGCATTTATCTGTAAATGCTTTATATGGAGCTGATCATCCTCGGACCATTCGTCTGTGAGCTCTCATTGGGAATTAGGTGGTCTTGATACTTTTGGACTCAGGTAGCACTTATAGCTTTATGGACCCAGGTATGCTTCCTAGAATTCAAGTAACACGTCAGCAGCTTCCCAAAGAAATAGCTGTCATACTAGCTAATGGAGAGAAACTAGTATGCAATTCAGAGGTACCACCGTTAAATTGGTGGATACAAGGGTAGACATTTGAATATGACTTTAAGGTCATTGATTTGGGAGGATATGATCTTATCTTAGGAATGGATTGGTTGGAAATGAAAGGAGAGGCCCAAAGGCATGGTGGCGACTCTCTTCTCCTCCTCCCCCTACTCCTTCTCCCTCTCCTTGGTGGATACACCAGGGTGCGGCGGTCTCAGGTTTGTTTTCTACCCTCCCTCTTGTCTTTTGGGGTTGCGCTCTCCTTCCCTCCTTCCCCATGGGCCGCTGGCCTTAGGGTTTCCCCCTTCCTCGCTTCCCTACCTTCCTATGGCGAATAAGGTCTGGGCGTTCAATGCTGATGAATATGGATCGGATGATGAGGTGGTTGGCCCTCGCAAGATTGCCCTTTCGTTCCCGTCTTCTCAGCGGCCCAAGGTTCAAAAATTTGCTCAGGGGGCCGTGGGCGGGCGGTGTGCTCGCGGTCCAGCAAGCCTGGTCGGCAGGTGGTGCGGCATCGCGGGCGCGGATCTCACAAGTTGGGCGCGGTTGTGCCCGTCTCACCGTGCATTGCCGGTGTTGACTCTCTGGCGGTTGTCTCCGGGGCGTGCGTGGTGGTGGAGGCTGATCCTTTCTACCCAGTTCGGTGGGCGGGGTGGCCTCTGGGGGGCTGGTCTCCGGCTCGTCGTCGGTGGCGGGTGCGTGGTGGCGTGCTCGGTGGGGGGTCAAACCCTAGGTTCGTCGGTGGTGGGCAGGTTGGACTATGGGCTGGCTCGGGCTGTGGCCATTTCGTTGGGTGGGCCGGGTGGTAGGCCCAATACGCCGTGTCTCTTCGAGGCTGAGTTTCCTCCTCTGGCCATTCCTGGGCCTGACTTTTGTTGGCCCAATCATTCCGGGTGGCCCTTCTCTCGTGGCCCCACCTTCTGGCCCATGTCGCCTAGCGTACTTATGGGTCTGGAGGGGTGCCATTTCCCCTGACATAGGGTTTCCGGCTTCCAGATCAGACGTGTACCGATATTCTTTCAGCATACGCCGTCTTGTGAGAGCGCTTCCTCCTCCCCCTCTAGTGATCTCCTTTTTGGGGAACGTAGCATGCAATGTCAAAAAAATCCTACGCTCACGCAAGATCTATCTAGGAGAAGCATAGCAACGAGAGGGGAGAGTGTGTCTATGTACCCTCATAGAACGAAAGCGGAGGTGTTTGACAACACGGTTGATGTAGTCGAACTTCTTCTAGCTCTGACCGATCAAGCACTGAACGTACGACACCTCCGAGTTCTGCACACGTTCAGCTCGTTGACGTCCCTCGTCCTCTTGATCCAGCAAGATTTCAAGGAAGTAGATGAGTTACGTCAGCACGACGGCGTGGTGACGGTGATAGTGATGTGATTCGCGCAGGGCTTCGCCTAAGCACTACGAAGATATGACCGTGGGAGTAAACTATGGAGGGGGGCGTCGCACACGACTAACAATTGATGTTGTGTGTTCTAGGCGCCCACTCCCCACATATATATAGGTGGGAGGGGAGGGGAGCAGCAAGGGTGCGCCCCAAGTAGGAGGAATCCTACATGGGGTCCTCCCCAATTCGGCCTCCCCCCTATCCATATTTGCCGGAGGGGGGAAAGGGAAGAGGAAGGAGAGAAGGAAGTGGTGATGGTCCTAGCTCCAGCTTCGCGGGCCATGGCCGCAAGGCTGGTGTCGAGCGGGCTGGTGGTTACGGCAGCACCCCCTACCTGTCCAAGTTTCATCGTACCTCTTCCCAGGATCCGGGATCCTCTTCTAGAGGGGTTGGCGATGGTATTCTTCCCCCTCCTCCTCCGCAACCTCCAGGCTTCCCTCTCGTGGCTGGGCCGTCCTCTGGTGGTGGTTCGGGTGCCCGTTTGGCGACCGTGACCTGCTTCACCTCCCATCGGACGTGTCACTTTTAGTCTTGTTGCACCTTTTCGCCCTTCTGCCTGATCTATCGCATGAAGGTGAAGGAAATATGTCCTAGAGGCAATAATAAAGTTGTTATTTTATATTCCTTCTATCATTAAATGTTTATTATTCATGCTAGAATTGTATTAAATGTAAACTTGATACATGTGTGGATACATAGACAAAATACCGTGTCCCTAGCAAGCCTCTACTAGACTAGCTCGTTAATCAAAGGCGGTTAAGTTTCCTAACCATAGACATGTGCTGTCATTTGACGAATGGGATTACATCATTAGGAGAATGATGTGATGGACAAGACCCATCCGTTATCTTAGCATAATTATCGTTCAGTTTTATTGCTACTGCTTTCTTCATGTCAAATACATATTCCTTTGACTATGAGATTATGCAAATCCCGGATATAGGGGGAATGCCTTGTGTGCTATCAAACATCACAACATAACTGGTTAATTATAAAGATGCTCTACAGGTATCTCCAAAGGTGTTTGTTGGGTTGGCATAGATCGAGATTAAGATTTGTCACTCTGAGTATCGGAGAGGTATCTCTAGGCCCTCTCGGTAATGCACATCATAAGAAGCCTTGCAAGCAATGTGAGTAATGAGTTATTTGCGGGATGATGCATTACAGAACGAGTAAAGAGACTTGCCGGTAACGGGATTGAACTAGGTATGAAGATACCGACGATAGAATCTGGGGCAAGTAACATACCGATGACCAAGGGAATAACGTATGTTATCATAACGGTTCGACCGATAAAGATCTTCGTAGAATATGTAGGAGCCAATATGAGCATCCAGGTTCCGCTATTGGTTATTGAACAGAGAGGTGTCTCGGTCATGTCTACATAGTTCTTGAACCCATAGGGTCGCACGCTTAACGTTCGATGACGATTTGTATTATATGAGTTATGTGATTAGGTGACCGAATGTTGTTTGGAGTCCCGGATGATATCACACACATGACAAGGAGTCTCTAAATGGCCAAGAGGTAAAGATTCATATATAGGATGATGGTATTTGGACATCGGAAGTGTTCCGGGTGATACCGGGTCACCAGAAGGGGTTCCAGGCAACCCCTAGCAAAGATATGGGCTTAATGGGCCAAGTAAGGGAACACACCAGCCCACAAGGGGCTAGTGTGCCCCCTAGAGGGCCAGCCACGTGGGGAGAAAGGGAAAGGAGAGGAGGAAAAGGAAAGTATGAAGTAGGACTCCTACTTCCTTCCCCTCCCCCTCCTTCCTTCCCCCCTTGTCCAAATATGGTAAAGGGGGGGGGGTGCGAATTGGACTAGGGGCTGCTACTTCTCGAGCTTGCGTTGTATTCCCTCGAAGAGGAAAGGGTGATGCAGCACAGTAGCATAAGTATTTCCCTCAGTTTTTGAGAACCAAGGTATCAATCCAGCAGGAGACCACGCGTGAGTCCCTCGCACCTGCACAAACAAATAAGAACTTCGTAGCCGACGCGATAAGGGGTTGTCAATCCCTTTACGGTCACTTATGAAAGTGAGATCTGATAGATAGGATAGTTTGATATTTTTGGTATTTTGGATATAAGAACAGAAATTAAAAACGGAAAAGTAAAGTAGATTGTAGATTGATATGTTGAGAATAGACCTGGGGCCATAGGTTTCTCTAGTGGCTTCTCTCATGATAGCATAGTTCTACGGTGGGTGAACGAATTACTGTCGAGCAATTGATAGAAAAGCGAATAATTATGAGACTATCTAGGCATGATCATTATATATAGGCATCACGTCCGAGACAAGTAGACCGAAACGATTATGCATCTACTACTATTACTCCACTCATCGACCGCTATCCAGCATGCATCTAGAGTATTAAGTTCATAAGAACAGAGTAACACCTTAAGCAAGATGACATGATGTAGAGGGATAAACTCAAATAACATGATATAAACCCCATCTTTCTATCCTCGATGGCAACAATACAGTACGTGCCTTGCTGCCCCCACTGCCACTGGGAAAGGACACCGCAAGATTGAACCCAAAGCCAAGCACTTCTCCCATTGCAAGAACTATAGATCTAGTAGGACAAACCAAACCAATAATTCGAAGAGACTTGCACGAATATTATAATCATGCATAAAAGAGTTCAAAAAAGGACCAAATATTTCTCATAGATAATCTTGATCATAAACCCACAATTCATCGGATCTCGACAAACACACCGCAAAAAGAGATTACATCGAATAGATCTTCTCGAAGACCGAGGAGAACTTGGTATTGAGATCCAAAGAGAGAGAAGAAGCCATCTATATACTAGCTATGGACCCGAAGGTCTGTGGTAAACTACTCACGACTCATGGCGAGGCGATGATGATGATGTAGAAGCACTCTGTGGTAGATCCCCCCTCCGGCGGAGCTCCGGAACAGGCCCCAAGAAGGGATCTCACGGGAACAGAAGATTGCGGCGGTGGAACTAGGGTTTTCTATGTTCGTCTGATGGTTTCGGGGTACGTAGGTATATATAGGAGGAAGGAGGTCACCGGGGGCCAGACGTGGGGCCCACGAGGTATGGGGAACGCCCTGTAGAGGGGGGGCGCCCCGCACCCTCGTGGACGCCACGTAAGCCCTACTCCGTGGTTCTCAAGTCTCCCGTGCGTATTTTGCTCCTAAAATATCTCTCCTGAAGTTTTCATTCCGTTTGGACTCCGTTTGATATTCCTTTTCTGTAAAACCCTGAAATAGGCAAAAAACAACAATCTGGACTCGGCCTTTGGGTTAATAGGTTAGTCCGAAAAATAATATAAAAGTGTATAACAAAGCCCATTAAACATCCAAAACATCATAAATAATAGCATGGAACGATAAAAAAATATATATACGTTGGAGACGTATCAAGCATCCCCAAGCTTAATTACAGCTCGTCCTCGAGTAGGTAAATGATAAAAACAGAATTTTTGATGTGGAATGCTAACCAACATAATTTTCAATTTAGTTCTCTTTATTGTGGCATGAATGTTCAGATCTGAAAGATTCAAGACAAAATTCTATATTGACATAAGAAATAATAATACTTCAAGCATACTAACAAAGCAATCATGTCTTCTCAAAATACTATGGCTAAAGAAAGTTATCCCTACAAAATCATATAGTCTGGCTATGCTCCCTCTTCATCACACAAAATATTCATATCATGCACAACCCCGGTTTTAGCCAAGCACTTGTTTTCATACTCTATTCTTTCAAACCTTTCAACTTTCACGCAATACATGAGCGTGAGCCATGGATATAGCACTATGGGCGGAATGGAGTGGTGGTTGTGGAGAAGACAAAAAGGAGGGAGATAGTCTCACATCGACTAGGCGTATCAATGGGCTATGGAGATGCCCATCAATAGATATCAATGTGAGTGAGTAGGGATTGCCATGCAACGGATGCACTAGAGCTAAAAATGTATGAAAGCTCAACAAAATAAACTAAGTGGGTGTGCATCCAACTTGCTTGCTCATGAAGACCTAGGGCATTTGAGGAAGCCCATCGTTGGAATATACAAGCCAAGTTCTATAATGAAAATTCCCACTAGTATATGAAAGTGACTAAACATGAGACTCTCTATCATGAAGAACATGGTGCTACTTTGAAGCACAAGTGTGGAAAAAAAGATAGTAGCATTGTCCCTTCTCTCTTTTCTCTCATTTTTTGGGGGGCTTTCTCCTCTCTTTTTATTTTTATTTTTTTAGCCCCTCTCTATCTTTTTTTGGGCCATCTCTTTTTTATTATTTGGCCTTTTCTCACATGGGACAATGCTCTATAATGATGATCATCACACTTTTATTGATTTACAACTCGATATTACAACTCGATACTAGAACAAAGTATGACTCTACATGAAGGCCTCCGGCGGTGTACCGGGATGTGCAATGAATCAAGAGTGACATGTATGAAAAATTATGCATGGCGGCTTTGCCACAAATACGATGTCAACTACATGATCATGCATGGCAATATGACAATATGAAGCATGTCATATGAACGGAACGGTGGAAAGTTGCATGGCAATATATCTCGGAATGGCTATGGAAATGCCATGATACGTAGGTATGGTGGCTGTTTTGAGGAAGGTATATAGTGGGTGTATGGTACCGGCGAAAGTTGCGCGGTACAAGAGAGGCTAGCAATGGTGGAAGGGTGAGAGTGCGTATATTCCATGGACTCAACATTAGTCAAAAGAACTCATATACTTATTGCAAAAATTTACGAGTCATCAAAACAAATCAATCAACGCATGCTCCTAGGGGAGGTTGGTAGGAGTTAACCATCGTGCGCCCCCGACCTCCACACAAAGGATGACAGTCTACAAATACCTCATGCTCTAACTTCATCACATAGCGGTTCACCATACGTGCATGCTATGGGAATCACTAACTTTAACACAAGTATTTATCAATTTCATAATAACTCCACTAGCATGACTCTAATATCACTATCCTCATATCTCAAAACAATTATCAAGCATCCAACTTCTCATCATATTCAATGCACTTAGTATGAAAGTTTTTACTACATTGATCTTGGATGCCTATCATGTGAAGGCTAGTTTTTATAGCCAAAGCACATTGACGTGCTGTTATAATAGACTCTAAAAAGGATATAAGTGAAGCATGAGAGATCAACAATTTCTTCAAAATAAAATTACCACCGTGCTCTAAAAGATATAAGTGAAGCACTAGAGCAAAAACTATTCAACTCAAAAGATATAAGTGAAGCACATAGAGTGTTCTAACAATTCCTAGGCCATATTTATCTCTCTCAAAAATGTGTGTCCAGCAAGGATGATTGTGGAAAACTAACAAGCAAAGACTCAAAATGATACATGACTCTCCAAGCAAAACACATATCATGTGGTGAATAAAAATATAGTCCCGAGTATAGTTACCGATAGATGAAGACGAAAGAGGGGATGCCTTCCCGGGGCATCCCCAAGCTTAGGCTTTTGGTTGTCCTTCAATTTTACCTTGGGGTTCCTTGGGCATCCCCAAGCTTATGCTCTTGACACTCTTTGTTCCATAGTCCATCAAAGCAATACTCAAAACTTGAAAACTTCACAACACAAAACTTAGACAAAAATCTCGCGAGCTCCGTTAGTATAAGAAAACAAACCACCACTCAAAGGTATTGTAATGAACTCATTCTTTGTTTATATTGGTGTTAAACCTACTGTATTCCAACTTCTCTATGATTCATATCCTCCAATACTACTTATAGATTCATCAAAATAAGCAAACAACACACGAAAAACAGAATCTGTCAAAAACAGAACAATCTGTAGTAATCTGTAACTTTCGCATACTTCTGTAACTCCAAAAAAATTAAATAAATTGGTAAACGTGAGGAATTTTTCTATTAATTATCTGCAAAAACAATCAACTAAATATCACGCTCCAGTAAAATCTGGTGACTATTCTAGCGAGCGCTAACGATTCTGTTTTTCACACCAAGATCATATAAACTTCACACAAGTCTTCCCAAAGGTTCTACTTGGCACAAACACTAATTAAAACACAAAACCACATCTAAACAGAAGCTAGATGCAATATTTATTCCTAAACAGAAGCAAAAACAAAAAATATAACATTGGGTTGCCTCCCAACAAGCGCTATCGTTTTACGCCCCTAGCTAGGCACGATTCATGGCTAGATCTATGTATTGCCATCTTTGGAAGACAATCCATAAGTGGCTCTCATAATAGATTCATATGGTAATTTGATTTTCTTTCTAGGAAAGTGTTCCATGCATTTCCTTAATGGAATTTGGAATCTAATATTTCCTTCCTTCATATCAATAATTGCACCAATCGTTCAAAGGAAAGGTCTACCAAGAATAATAGGACATGAAGGATTGCAATCTATATCAAGAACAATGAAATCTACAGGCACATAATTTTTATTGGTAACAATAAGAACATCATTAATCCTTCCCATAGGTTTCTTAGTGGTAAAATCTGCAAGATGCAAATTTAAAGAACAATCATCAAGCTCATGGAAACCTAGCAAATCACACAAAGTTTTTGGGATAGTGGAGACACTTGCACCCAAATCACACAAAGCAAAGCATTTATGATCTTTAATTTTAATTTTAATAGTAGGTTCCCACTCATCATAAAGCTTTATAGGGATAGAAACTTCCAATTCAAGTTTTTATTCATAAGATTGCATCAAAGCATCAACTATGTGTTTGGTAAAAGCTTTATTTTGACTATAAGCATGCTGAGAGTTTAGTACGGATTGCAACAAGGAAATACAATCAATCAAAGAGCAATTATCATAATTGAATCCCTTGAAATCCAAAGTAGTGGGTTCATCACTATGCAAAGTTTTAATCTCTTCACTCCCACTTTTAACAATTTTAGCATCAAGATCTAAACACTCCGAATCATTGGGACACCTTTTAATTAAAGTAGACTCATCTCCAATCCCATCTTTATCAAGATTCATACTAGAAAACAAGGATCTAATAGGAGACACATCAATAACTTTTAGATCTTCATCTTTATTTTCATGCTCTTCCGGTTTGGCAGCCATCTTATTAACTAAGGTGGATTGTTTATCCGAAATTTGGGCTATTAAGTTCTCAAGATGAGCAAACTGTGATTTCAAACCATAAAATTCTTTAGACATATCATCAAGGTCTTTATTCATATATTCCATAAAAAATTTATGTTCTTTAAGCTCGTTTTTGAAGAAATCATTGTGCTCAAATTGTATAGTCATAAAATGTTTAACATTGTTTTCAATCTCCTCCAGCCTCTTGAGGTGGGGGTCAACACTGATAGGGAGAGCCATAGTGACAAGCAAGCAATCCAACACACAAGCAAACAAGAAGCAAGCGAACGATAAACACACAGGAAAAAGAAGAGCAAATAAAACGGCAAGGGTGAAGTGGGGGAGACGAAAATGAGAGGCAAATAAATGTAATGCTAAGGATAAGGGTTTGTGATAGGTACTTGGTATATGACTTTTGCGTAAGCCTCCCCGGCAACGGCGCCATAGATTCTTCTTTCTACTTCTCGAGCTTGCGTTGTATTTCCTCAAAGAGGAAAGGGTGATGCAACACAGTAGCATAAGTATTTCCCTCAGTTTTTGGGAACCAAGGTATCAATCCAGTAGGAGACCACGCGCGAGTCCCTCACACCTGCACAAACAAATAAAACTTCGCAGCCAACGCGATAAGGGGTTGACAATCACTTTATGGTCACTTACGAAAGTGAGATCTGATAGATAGGATAGTTTGATATTTTTGGTATTTTGGATATAAGAACAGAAAGTAAAAACGGAAAAGTAAAGTAGATTGTAGGTTGATATGTTGAGAATAGACTCGAGGGCCATAGGTTTCTCTAGTGGCTTCTCTCATGATAGCATAATTCTACGGTGGGTGAACGAATTACTGTCGAGCAATTGATAGAAAAGCGAATAATTATGAGACTATCTAGGCATGATCATTATATATAGGCATCACGTCCGAGACAAGTAGACCGAAACGATTCTGCATCTACTACTAGTACTCCACACATCGACCGCTATCCAGCATGCATCTAGAGTATTAAGTTCATAAGAACAGAGTAACACCTTAAGCAAGATGACATGATGTGGAGGGATAAACTCAAATAACATGATATAAAACCCATCCTTTTATCCTCGATGGCAACAATACAATACGTGCCTTGCTGCCCCTACTATCACTAGGAAAGGACACCACAAGATTGAACCCAAAGCTAAGCACTTCTACCATTGCAAGAACTATAGATCTAGTAGGCCAAACCAAACCAATAATTCGAAGAGACTTGCAAGGATATTATAATCATACATAAAAGAGTTCAGAAAAGGACTAAATATTTCTCATAGATAATCTTGATCATAAACCCACAATTCATCGGATCTTGACAAACACACCGCAAAAAGACATTACATCGAATAGATCTCCACGAATACCGAGGAGAACTTGGTAATGAGATCCAAAGAGAGAGAAGAAGCCATCTAGATACTAGCTATGGACCCGAAGGTCTGTGGTAAACTACTCACAACTCATGGTGGGGCGATGATGATGATGTAGAAGCACTCCATGGTAGATCCCCCATCCGACGGAGCTCCGAAACAGGCCCCAAGATGGGATCTCACGGGAACAGAAGGTTGCGGGGGTGGAACTAGTGTTTTCTATGTTCGTCTGATGGTTTCGGGGTACGTAGGTATATATAGGAGGAAGGAGGGCACCGGGGGCCAGACGTGGGGCCCATGAGGCAGGGGGCGCGCCCTGTAGGGGGGGGGCACCCTCGTGGACGCCACGTAAGCCCTACTCTGTGGTTCTCAAGTCTCCCGTGCGTATTTTGCTCCAAAAATATCTCTCCCGAAGTTTCATTCCGTTTGGACTCCGTTTGATATTCCTTTTCTGTAAAACCTTGAAATAAGGAAAAAACAGCAATCTGGACTCGGCCTTTGGGTTAATATGTTACTCCCAAAAATAATATAAAAGTGTATAACAAAGCCCATTAAACATCCAAAACATCATAAATAATAGCATGGAACAATCAAAAAATATAGATACGTTGGAGACGTATCAAGCATCCCCAAGCTTAATTCCTGCTCGTCCTCGAGTAGGTAAATGATAAAAACAGAATTTTTGATGTGGAATGCTAACCAACATAATTTTCAATGTAGTTCTCTTTATTGTGGCATGAATGTTCGGATCTGAAAGATTCAAGACAAAAGCCTATATTGACATAAGAAATACTAATACTTCAAGCATACTAACAAAGCAATCATGTCTTCTCAAAATACTTCAAGCATATCATGTCACATATTTTGATTACATGTGATGTTTATCTTATTATCCTTAGTATGACGGTAGTATTATATGATGATCCCTTACAAAATTTCAAGGTGTAAGTGTTCTCCCTGAGTATGCACCGTTGCGAAAGTTCGTCGTGCCGAGACACCACGTGATGATCAGTTGTGATAAGCTCTACGTTCACATACAATGGGTGCAAGCCAGTTTTGCACACGCAGAATACTCGGGTTAAACTTGACGAGCCTAGCATGTACAGACATGGCCTTCGAAACACTGGAGACCGAAAGGTTGAGCGTGAATCATATAGTAGATATGATCAACATAAGATGTTCACCATTGAAAACTACTCCATCTCACGTGATGATCGGACATGGTTTAGTTGATTTGGATCACGTGATCATTTATATAACTTGATGGATGTCTATCTAAGTGGGAGTTCTTAAGTAATTTGATTAATTAAACTTTAATTTATCATGAACTTAGTCCTGATAGTATTTGCATATCTATGTTGTAGATCAATAGCTCGCGATATAGCTTCTATATATTTTTGATATGTTCCTAGAGAAAATTTGAAAGATGATAGTAGCAATGGTGCGGACTGGATCCATGATCTGAGGATTGTCCTCATTGTTGCACAGAAGAATGATGTCCTTGATGTACCACTAGGTGACAGACCTATTGCAACAACAGATGCACACGTTATGAACGTTTGACAAGCTTGGTATCATGACTACTTGATAGTTTAGTGCGCCATGCTTTACGACTTAGAACCGGGAGTTCAAAAACATTTTGAACGCCACGGAGCATATGCGATGTTCCAAGAGATGAAATTAATATTTCAGACTCATGCCCATGTCGAGATGTACGAGACCTCTGACAAGTATTTTGCCTACAAGATGGATGAGAGTAGCTCAACCAGTGAGCATGTGCTCAGAATGTGTGAGTACTACAATCGCTTGAATCAAGTGGGAGTTAATCTTCCATATAAGATAGTGATCGACAGAGTTCTCTAGTCACTATCACCAAGTTACTGGAACTTCGTGATGAACTATAGCATGCAAGGGATGACGTAAACAATTCCCGAGCTCTTCATGATGCTGAAATCAACGAAGGTAGAAATCAAGAAAGAGCATAAATTGTTGATGGTCAACAAGACCACTAGTTTCTCGAAAAAGGGCAAAGGAAAAGAACGGGAACCTCAAAAGAATGGCAAGCAAATTGTCACTCCCGAGAAGAAGCCCAAAGCTAGACCCAATCTTGAAACTAAGTGCTTCTACTTCAAAGGAAATGGTCACTGAAAGCGGAACTACCCCAAATATTTGGCGGGTAAGAAAGATGGCAAAGTTGAAAAAGGTATATTTGATATACAGGTTATTGATGTATGCCTCACTAGTGTTCATACTAGCCCCTGGGTATTTGATACATGTTCGGTGGCTAATATTGTTGGAAATATGCCCTAGAGGCAATAATAAAATGGTTATTATTATATTTCCTTGTTCATGATAATTGGCTGTTATTCATGCTTGAATTGTATTATCCGAAAACAGTGATACATGTGTGAATACATAGACCACAACGTGTCCGTGGTAAACCTCTAGTTACTAGCTCGTTGATCAACAGATGGTTACGGTTTCCTGACCATGGACATTAGATGTCATTGATAACGAGATCACATCATTAGGAGAATGATGTGATGGACAAGACCCAATCCTAAGCCTAGCACAAGATCGTGTAGTTCGTAATGCTAAAGCTTTTCCAATGTCAAGTATCTTTTCCTTAGACCATGAGGTTGTGCAATTCCCGGATACCGTAGGAATACTTTGGGTGTGCCAAATGTCACAACATAACTGGGTGGCTATAAAGGTATACTACGGGTATCTCCAAAAGCGTCTGTTGGGTTGGCACGAACCGAGACTGGGATTTGTCACTCCGTATGACGGAGAGGTATCTATGGGCCCACTCGGTAATACATCATCATAATGAGCTCAATGTGACTAAGGTGTTGGTCACGGGATGATGTATTACAGAACGAGTAAAGAGACTTGCCATGACGAGATTGAACAAGGTATCGGTATGCCGACGATCGAATCTCGGGCAAGTACTATACCGATAGACACAGGGAATCGTATATGGGATTGATTGAATCCTTGACATCGTGGTTCATCCAATGAAATCATCGAGGAGCATGTGGGAGCTAACATGGGTATCCAGATCCCGCTGTTGGTTATTGACCGGAGAGTCGTCTCAGTCATGTCAACGTGTCTCCCGAACCCGTAGGGTCTACACACTTAGGTTCGGTGACACTAGGGTTGTAGAGATATAAGTATGCGGTAACCCAAAAGTTGTTCGGAGTCCCGGATGAGACCCCAGACGTCACGAGGAGTTCCGGAATGGTCTGGAGGTAAATATTTATATATAGGAAGTCCAATTTCGGCCATCGGGAGAGTTTCGGGGGTCACCGGTATTGTACCGGGACCACCGGAAGGGTCCTAGGGGTCCACCGGGTGGAACCAGCCCATAGTGGGCTGGTGCGCCCCCCTTGGGCCTCCCCTATGCCTAGGGTTGGAAACCCTAGGGGTGGGGGCGCCCCACCTGCTTGGGGGGCAAGTCCCCCCCCTTTGGCCGCCGCCACCCTAGGAGATTGGATCTCCTAGGGCCGGCGCCCCCACAGCGGCCCTATATATAGTGGGGGGAGGGAGGGCAGCCGCACCCTATGCCCTGGCGCCTCCCTCTCCCTCCCGTGACACACCTTCCTCCTCCGGTTGCGCTTGGCGAAGCCCTGCTGGAATCCCGCTACTTCCACCACCACGCCGTCGTGCTGCTGGATCTCCATCAACTTCTCGTCCCCCCTTGCTGGATCAAGAAGGAGGAGACGTCGCTGGTCCGTACGTGTGTTGAACGCGGAGGTGCCATCCGTTCAGCGCTAGGATCATCGGTGATTTGGATCACGACGAGTACGACTCCATCATCCACGTTCTCTTGAACACTTCCGCTCGCGATCTACAAGGGTATGTAGATGCACTCCCCTCTCCCTCGTTGCTAGATGACTCCATAGTTGATCTTGGTGAAGCGTAGAATTTTTTTGATTTCTGCTACGTTCCCCAACAGTGGCATCATGAGCTAGGTCTATGCATAGTATCTTGCATGAGTAGAACACGAAGTAGTTGTGGGCGTAGATTTGTTCAATTCTCTTGCCACTACTAGTCTTATCTTGATTCGGCGGCATCGTGGGATGAAGCGGCCCGGACCGACCTTACACGTACGCTTACGTGAGACAGGTTCCACCGACTGACATGCACTAGTTGCATAAGGTGGCTAACGGGTGACAGTCTCTCCCACTTTAGTCGGATTGGATTCGATGAAAAGGGTCCTTATGAAGGGTAAATAGAAATTGGCATATCACGTTGTGGTTTTGGCATAGGTAAGAAACGTTCTTGCTAGAAACCTATAGCAGCCACGTAAAACTTGCAACAACAATTAGAGGACGTCTAACTTGTTCTTGCAGCATGTGCCGTGTGATGTGATATGGCCAAAATATGTGATGAATGATATACGTGATGTATGAGATTGATCATGTTCTTGTAATAGGAATCACGACTTGCATGTCGATGAGTATGATAATCGGCAGGAGCCATAGGAGTTGTCTTATTTTATTGTATGACCTGCGTGTCAATTGAAAGCGCCATGTAATTACTTTACTTTATTGCTAACCGTTAGCCATCGTAGTAGAAGTAATGTTTGGCGAGACAACTTCATGAAGACACGATGATGGAGATCATGGTGTCATGCCGGTGACAAAGATGATCATGGAGCCCCGAAGATGAAGATCAAAGGAGCAAAATGATATTGGCCATATCATGTCACTATTTGATTGCATGTGATGTTTATCCTGTTTATACATCTTATTTGCTTAGAACGACGGTAGTAAATAAGATGATCTCTCACTAAAATTTCAATAATTGTGTTCCCCCTAACTGTGCACCGTTGCTAAGGTTTGTTGTTCCGAAGCACCACATGATGATCGGGTGTGATAGGCTCTAACGTACGAATACAACGGGTGTAAGCCAGATTTACACACGCAATACACTTAGGGTTCACTTGATGAGCCTAGCATGTACAAACATGGCCTCGGAGCACGGAAGACCGAAAGGTCGAACATGAGTCGTATAGAAGATACGATCAACATAAAGATGTTCACCGTTGATGACTAGTCCGTCTCACGTGATGATCGGACACGGCCTAGTCGATTCGGATCATGTATCACTTAGATGACTAGAGAGATGTCTATCTGAGTGGGATTTCATTAAATTTGTTTAGATGAACTTAAATTATCATGAACATAGTCTAAAATCTTTCCAATATGTCTTGTAGATCCAATGGCCCACGCTCATGTTACCCTCAACTTCAACGCGTTCCTAGAGAAAACCAAGCTGAAAGACGATGGCAACAACTATACGGATTTGGTCCGTAACTTGAGGATCATCCTCATAGCTGCCAAGAAAACATATGTCCTTGAAGCACCGCTAGGTGACGCTCCCACCCCAGCGAACCAAGACGTTATGAACGCTTGGTAGTCACGCTGTGATGATTACTCCCTGGTTCAGTGCGGCATGCTTTACAGCTTAGAATCGGGGCTCCAAAAGCGTTTTGAGCACCACGGAGCATTTGAGATGTTCCAAGAGCTGAAAATTGTTTTCCAAGATCATGCCCGAGTCGAGAGATATCATGTCTCCAATGCATTCTACAGTTGTAAGATGGAGGAGAATAGTTCTGTCAGCGAGCACATACTCAAATTGTCTGGGTTGCACAATCGCTTGTATCAGTTGGGAATTAATCTCCCAGACAAAGCAGTCGTTGATAGAATCCTTCAGTCGCTCCCACCTAGCTACAAGAGCTTCGTGATGAACTTCAATATGCAAGGGATGGAGAAGTCCATTCCCGAGGTGTATTCAATGCTGAAATCAGCGGAGGTAGAGATCAAGAAAGAACATCAAGTGTTGATGGTGAATAAAACCACTAAGTTCAAGAAAGGCAAGGGTAAGAAGAACTTCAAGAAGGACGGCAAAGGAGTTGCCGCGCCAGGTAAGCCAGTTGCCGGGAAGAAGCCAAAGAATGGACCCAAGCCTGAGACTGAGTGCTTTTATTGCAAGGGAACGGGTCACTGGAAGCGGAACTGCCCCAAATACTTAGCAGATAAGAAGGCCGGCAACGTCAAAGGTATATGTGATATACATGTTATTGATGTGTACCTTACCAGCGCTCGTAGTAGCTCCTGGGTATTTGATACCGGTGCAGTTGCTCACATTTGTAACTCAAAGCAGGAGCTGCGGAATAAGCGGAGACCGGCAAAGGAAGAGGTGACGATGCGCATCGGGAATGGTTCCAAGGTCGATGTGATCGCCGTCGGCACGCTACCTCTACATCTACCTTCGGGATTAGTTTTAAACCTCAATAATTGTTATTTAGTACCAGCTTTGAGCATGAACATTGTATCTGGATCTCGTTTAATGCGAGATGGCTACTCATTTAAATCCAAGAATAATGGTTGTTCTATTTATATGAGAGAAATGTTTTATGGTCATGCCCCGCTGGTCAATGGTTTATTCTTAATGAATCTCGAACGTGATGTTACACATATTCATAGTGTGAACGCCAAAAGATGTAAGGTTGATAATGATAGTCCCACATACTTGTGCCATTGCCGCCTTGGTCATATTGGTGCCAAACGTATGAAGAAGCTCCATGCAGATGGACTTTTGGAGTCTCTTGATTATGAATCATTTGACATGTGCGAACCATGCCTCTTGGGCAAGATGACCAAGACTCCGTTCTCAGGAACAATGGAGCGAGCAACCAACTTGTTAGAAATCATACATACCGATGTGTGCGGCCCAATGAGTGTTGAAGCTCGCGGTGGCTATCGTTATGTTCTCACCCTCATAGATGACTTAAGTAGATATGGGTATGTCTACTTAATGAAACACAAGTCTGAGACCTTTGAAAAGTTCAAGGAATTTTAGAATGAGGTTGAGAATCAACGTGACCGAAAAATAAAATTCTTACGATCGGATCGTGGAGGAGAATATTTAAGTCACGAATTTGGCACGCACCTAAGGAACCGTGGAATTGTTTCACAATTGACATCGCCTGGAACACCTCAGCGTAATGGTGTGTCCGAACGTCGTAATCGTACTCTGTTTGAAATTGTGCGATCTATGATGTCTCTTACCGACTTACCGCTATCATTTTGGGGTTATGCTTTAGAGATTGCCGCATTCACTTTAAATAGGGCTCCATCTAAATCCGTTGAGACAACACCGTATGAACTTTGGTTTGGCAAGAAACCTAAGTTGTCGTTTTTGGGGATTCAATGCTTGTGTCAAGAAACTTCAACCTGAAAAGCTCGAACCCAAATCGGAAAAATGCGTCTTCATAGGATACCCTAAGGAAAGTATTAGGTACACCTTCTACCTCAGATCCGAAGGCAAGGTCTTCGTTGCCAAGAATGGATCCTTTCTGGAGAAAGAGTTTCTCTCGAAAGAAGTGATTGGGAGGAAAGTAGAACTTGATGAGGTGACAGTCACCCCTTGCGGATCGGAAAGTAGCGCAGCGCAGGAAGATGTTCCTGTGGTGCCTGCACCGACTAGGGAGGAAGTTAATGATAATGATCATGAAGCTTTAGATCAAGTTACTACTAAACTTCGTAGGTCCACAAGGACACGTTCCGCACCAGAGTGGTACGGCAACCCTGTCCTGGAAATCATGTTGTTAGACAATGGTGAACCTTCGAACTATGAAGAAGCGATGGCGGGCCCGGATTCCAACAAATGGCTTGAAGCCATGAAATCCGAGATAGGATCCATGTATGAAAACAAAGTATGGACTTTGGTGGACTTGCCCAATGATCGGCACGCCATAGAAAATAAATGGATCTTTAAGAAGAAGACTGACGCGGATGGTAATGTGACCATCTATAAGGCTCGGCTTGTCGCTAAAGGTTATCGACAAGTTCAAGGGATTGACTACGACGAGACTTTTGTCGGTGTATTTGGATCAACACCTATGGGATCACAAGAATCCCTACTATGGTTGCGGGGCACGGGGTTGAGAGAAGAGCGGATCTAACAGTCAGGACACGGTTCCTTTACCCTGGTTCGGGCCGCAAAGATGCGTAAAACCCTACTCCTGCTTTGGTGGATTATATGTTTGTGTTCTTCAGCTAGTGAGGAGCTCCAAAAGAGTCGTGAGGAGTTCTAAAAAGCCCAATCCTCCTCCTGGTCGCCTCGGGCCTCCTTTTATAGGAAAAAGGGGTCACCACAGTGGCACACAGGAGGTGGAAAGGGGTACAGTGATGCGAGGTTATCCCTCGTATTACAGGACAAGGCGCATTTAATGCGCTTAGCTTAGGTGTCCTTACTTTATCGGGAACGAGGGGAGACGTCCGTCTTGTCCGTCACCGCTCCTCCTCGTGTTGACACGCGCCCTGGCCAGCGGTGCCTGAGGTGCCATGTAGGCAGACAGGCAGCTGAGGTGGCGCAACGGTGGGTCTCCACGAAGATCTGTGGGTTGCCACGCAGGAGCTTGTCCAGCTGGTTGGGTCGGCAGTTGCGTGGGTCGGTGGAAACCCAGTTGGTGCGGGCCTGATGGTGGCCCCGTGGGCGTCCTCGGCAAGGGCCTTGCCGGGGCTCCGGCAAGGGTCCTTCCGTGGCGCCTGCTGTCATCCCCGGCAAGGTGCTTGCCGGGGGCCTTGTAGTTCTCCTTGGTTGGGATCCCGCCAAGGGCCGTCGTCTTCTTAACTTGTATCTGATCTTGGATGTCTTCACAAAGATCTGCATGCCACCACGGGGATATCTCCCGAATCCTGGCCCCATGGGGGCGGTGGACTCAAGGGTGATCCGCTCCGTAGGCGTGGGGCGAGCTGCCACGACAAGGGTCTTGCCGGGGCTGCCAGAGCTGGCCCCGGCAAGGATCTTGCCGGGGAGATCCGCTTCGTCCCTTTGCTCTTTGTGGTCTTGTTCTTGGTGTTGTTCCAGTCTCCATCAAGCTTTGATCTTACCCCGGCTCATCTCCCTCGCCATGCTTGGTGTGGTGGTGCTCGTGGCTCAGACAGCCCGTGCACAGTTATAGGGGTACAAAAAGTGTACCCCTCTTTTTGTACACCGACAGGAGCCCTCGGGCCTGGGCCACACATAAGCGCGACACGTTGTTGGGCCAGGCCCAGAACGGTGCGCGGGCATGCGGGGCGGTTTTCACCGTGGTAAAAATTTCCGCGCGCGCGGCGCGGGGTGGAGGGGCGTGCGTGACGTGGGCGGCATGCGTGGGGCGGTTTCCGCAGGCATGCGTCACGTCGCAGTAAATGCGAAAGGAGGCGGCTCGCGTCTTCCCCCATAAAATGGAATAACCGCGAGCGCGCTGCTCACTTCCTCCATTTTCCTCGCGCCTCTTCCAATCTCAGAGCCGCTATTCCCTTTCTTCCTTCCTTCTGAAGCCTTCGCCGTCGCCTGTCGCCATTGCTTCGCCATCTCCTTCCCTCAGCCCTCCCACTCAGCCGCTATGGCGTCCAAACACACCAAGGGCAAAGGGGCGGCCAAGGGCGTGATACGTCCAAAACGTATCTATAATTTCTGCTTGCTCCATGCCACTTTTGGGTGATATTGCTATGATACTCATACACTTCCATACACTTTTGATCATATTTGGACTAACTTACTAATCCAGTGCACCCCAGTGCCAGTTTCTGTTTTCGGTTGTTTTTGTATTTCAGGTTTTCACGTTTCGAGAACTGCCCAGAAAAATCCAGAAAAAATATATAAAAAATCAGCGTATCGGAAACAACACTGCGTCCGAAGGGCAGCCTGGGGGGGCCACAGGGGCTCCAGGCGCCCTGTGGGCGCGCCCCCCTGGGCCGCGCCGGGGGGCGCCTCGGCCCCCCGAGAGCCCCCCGGTGCCCTACTTTGGCATATATTTAAAGGGTTCCCCGTAACCCTTGAAACATGACTTTTTTTCGCGATCCCATCTCTGTTCCGCCGCCGCCGCAGCTTCCAAGATCGGGAGCACCAGGAGAACTCTTCCCGGCACCCTGCCGGAGGGGAGGATCACCACCGGGAGCTTCTCCACCACCATGGACGCCTCCCGGATGACTCGTGAGTAGTCTCCCTTGGACCATGAGTCCATGACCAGTAGCTATGTGATGTTCTCCTCCCGTTCTTGTGCTTCACTAATTAGTCCTCGTGAGCTGCCCTACATGATCGAGGCACCTATGTAATCCTTATGCTGTTGCTATGTTGAGTTTGCTGGGATCCGATGGATTATGAGATTATGTTCAGATTGATCTTGAGTAATATATTTGATTCACCTCTTTTATATTTTAGTTCATAAGTAATTCTTGCATGTTCTCCGTTGTTATTTATTGCTTTGGCCGAGTAATAGGTAGTGACTCCAAGAGGGCACGTTATGCTCGATTGTGGGTTCATGCCCCTCGATGACTAGCTTGAGTGACAGAAACATGAGTCTAGGGGATGTGCTGTTGCCACAAGGGGGAAAACAACGGTGCTTGTGCCCGCGGGTGCAAGGATTGTTTACTTTACGCAAAGTTCTTTTAATGCAGTTGTCTGTTGCATTGAGTTTACACTATGGGTGGGACTCGCAACTTAATACCAGCGAGATGTTCTGGATAGATATCTCAAGGTGGATGATTAGTAGTAGATATTGATGGATTTCGGTCTACTTACTTTGGCGTACCGCCCATGCTTTGAACCTCAACCTTTCTTGCAATGTAATCAGCATTTGTATGCGCTCGTGGGTCCTGTCAATTGCCCAGCTGTAATTTGTTTACCTCACATAGCTGTTTTATCGTCTTTTGGGAGAGAGACATCACTAGTGAACATCATGAGACTCCGGTCCATATTACCATCATTGATCACATCCACTATTTACTTTTCGCTATTTACTTACTATTGCAAAAACACTATTTATCACTACTATCATATTGCTTTTAACCCTTTGTGAACTACAAGGCCGGAGAGATTGACAACCTCTCTGTACTCGTTGGGAGCAAAGTTATTTGTATCTGTGTGCAGGTCCACGTTGATTGCTAATTGCGCCGTTAGCAATTGACACCTACTTGTTGAACCTAGGAGTCTCTGGGGATTCGATCCTTGGCATCTTTGCTAGGGGAAAACACTTCTACTTACTGCATCTTACACCTTCCACTTGGGGTAACCAACGAGGGGTTCGAGGCCCATCAAGGAGTATTTTCTGGCGCCGTTGCCGGGGACTCCACTCTTAAGGATAAGGGAGTTGCATGCTATCTTTTACCTTTGCTTTTTAGTCTTGCTAGTTTACCTTTTATTATTTCTTTAGTACCTTTTTTATCGAAAACCACAAAAATAGTTATCTTGTTCTTTAGTTGTCATTATGCCGGGTCCTTTTGTCTTTGACGAGGCAGAAGTTCTCACCTTTAAACAAAGAGGTGGGGAAAGTTTGAAAGATGCTTGGTATAGAATTAATGATTCACAAAAAAGAGCCACCAAGAAGCAACCTACTACTATCTTACTTAGAAATTTTTATGTTGGAATCACTTCTTGGATAGGTTTATTCTAGATACTGCTATCAATGGGAATTTCCTGGAGGCCCCAGTTTGGGAGTCTCTTAGTATTATTGAAAATCTTGTTGGGAGTCCCCCTGTTGTTAGTATTCGAGAGGACATCACCCTAGCTCACATTATGAAAAAACTTGAAAAAATAGAGCTAGAGATGCCAAGCACTAATAAGATGAATGAGTTGGATCGTAAGATCCAAGGGAATTTGAATAGACTTGATAGCTCCATGCATAAAATTTTCAAAATTTTGGAGACCGTCAAATTCCATGATTCTGACTCTTCTAGGATGAACAAGATTGAGGAAATATTTGATACTTTAGGAACTACTTTCTCCTCGATCAAAACCGAAAAGGTAGAAACTCCGGCAAAGAAGGAGCCTAGGTTCGTTCACGTTCCAAAGGCTCCCCGTTCTAAAAGCAATCCACCTATTGCCAAAGGGGTTGAAACTGTAAAGACTTTGGAAGAAACACCTATCGTTGATGAATTTATAAATGAATCTTCCCTTGACTTTTATCCTTTTGGTCTTCTACCTAGAAGTATCTCTATGGAGCCTTTATTTGAGAGACCTCTTAAGACTGGTTGTATTATTGAAGAGCTTTTTGATGATCTTGATGATGGTTCAATTGATACAACCTGATCTTTGCATTATGCCTAGCTTAAAGGCATAAAAGAAAGCGCTTCTGGGAGGCAGCCCACATGAATAAATTTTTTGCTTTTGTTGTGTCTTGATGTTGTTTACTGCTGTAGCATCATCATTGTATCTTTGCTTTTCATATTTGTGCCAAGTATAGCCTCTGATTGCTAGAAAGTTCAAAAGTTGTGAGGTGCTGTCCAGGAAACAGATTCTGTCCTTGGATATAAAAATTTGTATAAAATCACCAGATCATCTTTTTGGTCTGAATATTTTCGACAGCGTTCTCTATATAATTTTCTTTCGTGCGTCAGTTCTGAGTTTTTTGATTTGATTTGCAGAAGTATCCCGAACAGGTCAATTACTGCCTGATGTTCTGTTTTTCACAGATTCTGTCCTGTTTTGCCTTACCTTCACTTTGCAAATTAAGAACTTGCTTTTTCTTTGCAAAAACCTTTTGGCAATCTTGAGAAACAGTAGAACTTCAAGAATATCCTTATTTCCAGCAAGGTATAATTATTTTATTAAGGGTACTAACCTCGCTAATCAGTTTATGATGAGTTGTGTATGAAGGGAGTTTTCAAGTGTGCGAGGGAAGATGATAAAAAGATTCAGGAGTGTCAAGCGCTTAAGCTTGGGGATGCCCCCGTGCACCCCCAAGAAATATTCAAGGAGACTCAAGCGTCTAAGCTTGGGGATGCCCCCGTGCATCCCCTTCTCCATCAACATTATCAGTTCGTCTTTCGTTTCGCTATATTTTTATCACTTCATGTGTTATGTGCTATGCTTGGAGCGTCTTGCTTTTAGTTTTCTTTTTAGTTTTTCATAACGAGTCGGAACCCAGCATTCCTTTATGTGGGAGAGAAACACGCTCCACCTCTACCTAGAACATTACATAGAATTTTCATGTCTATCTATGATGTGTGTGTTCTTTGTCTTTTAATAGCTACTATCGTGCTTTGCTCTTAGTATTCATGCTTATCTTTTCAAGAGCTTTTATTTAGTTGGTTGCTTGAACTTTTTTTAATTACCATGCTCACCCATTTAAGAGAGTTTGCTTCCGTTGCATTGGTTAATGTGTCTATGATAAAGATGCTACTTTCATAATGGTGCTTAGTAGTTCAGGTTTTCTTATGGTTAATCTCAAATAGCTGGGGGATTCCCAATGTGTCATTGGAGTACCAACTTGGTTTGTTTGCCTATGATGTGGTATGGTTTAGTAATATCTTCCTTCGAGAATTTATTTTGATTGACTTGGCGTATGCTCACGCATATTCAAGACCGTAAAGAAAGTCTGTCAAGCCTTGATGATCTTTTGTTTCTAAGTAGCGATATAACTACCATGCCTGATTCAATATTGCTTTGTCGCTCTGCATGATTATGACCGTCATTGCTCTCTTAGTTGGTTGCTCCCAGTCTTTTGCTAACCTACACCTGCACTAAGCAAATTAACCATGCAATACATAGCCCATGGGAAAGTAGCCTAAAAACTATTGTGGTAAAGAATATGTTGCTTATGTATCTTATTTCTTATGAGTTGCTTGCTGTGCGGTAACCATGTTTCTGGGGACGCCATCAACTGTCACACTTTTGTTGAATATCATGTGAGTTGCTATGCATGTTCGTCTTGTCTGAAGTAAGGGTGATTTACCGTGGGTCGAATTAATATGCATATTGTTAGAGAAGAACATTGGGCCGCCAACCAAAGCCATGCATCATGGTGGAAGTTTTAGCTTGGACCTTAATCCTCAATCTCTCATGAGAATATGCTTATGCATTAAAGAGGAGTCCATCATCTATTTTCTTTGTTGTCCCGGTATGGATGTCCTCAAGTTGAGATCTATCAAAAACGAGAAATCAAATGCGATCTATCTCCTTGGACCTTTGTACAGGTGGCATAGAGGTACCCCTTTGTGACACTTGGTTAAAACATATGCAATGCAATGATAACCCATGGGGATCCGAGCTAATTAGGACAAGGAGCAAGCACTATTGGTATTCGATGCATGAGGCTTGCAACTTATAAGATGTTTTATACATGACACATATGAAGTACTACTACCGTTGACACAATTGCTTCCATGTTTCAAAATAAAAAGCTCTAGCACTTCAAGCACCAACTACTGAGAGCATGATTGTCATTCTGAGTGTAATGTGCATTGTCCCAAAGTAGCATTGTCTTTTGCATGATTGTGATATCGTTTATTCTGAAATGATTGTATCTAGTCATCACTTAAACCTTGAAGGTTCCCTTGCATTTATGTTTTGCATCACTAAAGGGGGCAAGCTAGATATCACTTGATCATATTTGCACATCATGTTCATTGCAAATCTTTTTGATGTTTCAGTTTCATGTTGTAAAACTTTCAGTCATTTGTGATTTTCTCTTGAGACAACTTAATTACTATAGAATCATTGTCTCAGTAAGCTTTTGTCATATGACTATGAGAAAGTCCTATATGGTTAATAGCATGTCACCACAGAAATTATTCTTGTTATCATTTACCTACTCGAGGACGAGCAGGAATTAAGCTTGGGGATGTTGATACGTCCAAAACGTATCTATAATTTCTGCTTGCTCCATGCCACTTTTGGGTGATATTGCTATGATATTCATACACTTCCATACACTTTTGATCATATTTGGACTAACTTACTAATCCAGTGCACCCCAGTGCCAGTTTCTGTTTTCGGCTGTTTTTGTATTTCAGGTTTTCACGTTTCGAGAACTGCCCAGAAAAATTATATAAAAAATCAGCGATCCGGAAACAACACTGCGTCCGAAGGGCAGCCTGGGGGGGGCACAGGGGCTCCAGGCGCCCTGTGGGTGCGCCCCCCCTGGGCCGCGCCGGGGGGGCGCCTGGGCCCCCCGAGGCTCCCCCGGTGCCCTACTTTGGCATATATTTAAAGGGTCCTCCGTAACCCTCAGAACAGGAACTCTTTTCGCGATCCCATCTATGTTCCGCCGCCGCCGCCGCTTCCAAGATCGGGAGCACCAGGAGAACTCTTCCCGGCACCCTGCCGGAGGGGAGGATCACCACCGGGAGCTTCTCCACCACCATGGACGCCTCCCGGATGACTCGTGAGTAGTCTCCGTTGGACCATGAGTCCATGACCAGTAGCTATGTGATGTTCTCCTCCCGTTCTTGTGCTTCACTAATTAGTCCTCGTGAGCTGCCCTACATGATCGAGGCACCTATGTAATCCTTATGCTGTTGCTATGTTGAGTTTGCTGGGATCCGATGGATTATGAGATTATGTTCAGATTGATCTTGAGTAATATATTTGATTCACCTCTTTTATATTTTAGTTCATAAGTAATTCTTGCATGTTCTCCGTTGTTATTTATTGCTTTGGCCGAGTAATAGGTAGTGACTCCAAGAGGGAACGTTATGCTCGATTGTGGGTTCATGCCCCTCGATGACTAGCTTGAGTGACAGAAACATGAGTCTAGGGGATGTGCTGTTGCCACAAGGGGGAAAACAACGGTGCTTGTGCCCGCGGGTGCAAGGATTGTTTACTTTACGCAAAGTTCTGTTAATGCAGTTGTCTGTTGCATTGAGTTTACACTATGGGTGGGACTCGCAACTTAATACCAGCGAGATGTTCTGGATAGATATCTCAAGGTGGATGATTAGCAGTAGATATTGATGGATTTCGGTCTACTTACTTTGGCGTACCGCCCATGCTTTGAACCTCAACCTTTCTTGCAATGTAATCAGCATTTGTATGCGCTCGTGGGTCCTGTCAATTGCCCAGCTGTAATTTTTTTACCTCACATAGCTGTTTTATCATCTTTTGGGAGAGAGACATCACTAGTGAACATCATGAGACTCCGGTCCATATTACCATCATTGATCACATCCACTATTTACTTTTCGCTATTTACTTACTATTGCAAAAACACTATTTATCACTACTATCATATTGCTTTTAACCCCTTGTGAACTACAAGGCCGGAGAGATTGACAACCTCTCTGTACTCGTTGGGAGCAAAGTTATTTGTATCTGTGTGCAGGTCCACGTTGATTGCTAATTGCGCCGTTAGCAATTGACACCTACTTGTTGAACCTAGGAGTCTCTGGGGATTCGATCCTTGGCATCTTTGCTAGGGGAAAACACTTCTACTTACTGCATCTTACACCTTCCACTTGGGGTAACCAACGAGGGGTTCGAGGCCCATCAGGGCGCCGGGCCTGTGGCGGAGGAGGAGTTCGTCCAGTGGGCGGCGGCTGCCGGAGAGGCTAGCAGCGCCAGCACTGGAGCTCCACTGGTTGAAGACGCGGCCGACGAGTCGTTGTCGGAGGAGGACGCGGCGGCCGGTCTGGCGCCAGCCAGGGGAAGAGGGCGAGTCTTGCGGCGGGCCTATTCCGACGAGCCGGTCCGGCCCGGCAAGATTACGCAGCCTCAATTGGCCCTGGAGGGGTTCGGGCGCCTTACGAGGGCCACGGCGGCGAAGAGGTCGATGAAGGCCGCCGAGAAGAAGAAAGCGGCAGCTCTCTCTTCGTCGAGGCACGCATAAACTCCGCCCCCTTCTTCGCCTCCCTCGGCAGACGTTGATTCGGAGGGCGACGCGGAGTTCCCCTTCGACCTCGGGCCCCTCAGCCCGAAGAGGAAGAGGAAAACGGCGGAGGAGGAGGAGATGGACGACGAGTAAGTATTCCATTCCTCATCGTCATTTCCATCTCCCTAGACCATGCCACTCATCTTGATTTGTTTTTGCTTCTTCAGGGACGCAGAGATGTTGGCCCAGAGGGTGAAGAGGGCCAAAGCTTCGGCGAGCAGCCAGCCCCCGGCTGGGGCTTCAGAGACACCACTGGTGGTGTTGAGCAGCTCTGACGGCAGCCCCGGCACAGCCCCCAGCGTAAGTCCGCCAACCTCTTCTCGCTCGACATGCAGTAGGCGTTTGATGCTAAAGGCGCTGACCTTGCCGGTTCTGTAGGACGGGAGCAGCAGCAGGAGGAGCCGCAGGGGGCTACTCCCAACACACCACCCCCACCGACCACGCCGCCACGAGGGGCGTCCCCGGTGCCCACACGCATGGAGGAGGAGGGGGACTTGGGCGCTGGTGGCCCGGCCCCGGCGTCCGACGCCGGCGGGGAGGGAACTTCCGCTTCACAGCCCGGTGCTGGTGAGTCGCCTGTCTTTTGTCTTTGATTTTCCCTTGTGCTTTTTCTTGACTTCATTATCCCCATCACGGCCCAGGCCCTCCTTCAACAGATGCGGAGGACGTGGACGCCGTCATCAAGGAGGTTGCTGAGGAGGCCGCGGCGGAGGCCGACAAGATCGCCGCCGAGGAGGCCGCCAAGGACGCCGCCGGGGCCGCCGCGGATAAGGCTGCTGAGAATGCCGCCAAGGGTGCCGCCGAGGGTGCCGGCGGTGGGCCTGCCGGGGAGGCCGGCAAGGACACAACCGAGGAAGAGGCGATTGATGACCAGCCTTCTTCCTCCGCGACCTTGGGCCCCGGCAGGTATCTGAAGGTGGGCGACAACCTCTTCGTCCATCTTGCCGGGGTGTCAAGCTCCCGAGCGCTTGCCGGAGGGGAAGTGTTTGATGGCGAGGTACTCGCTGCCACCGGGCTAGAGGTCGTTGACGAACCGGGTGCTGGCGGCGACGGCTCCCCAGAAGGGCAACTCTTCCGGGCCATGCGGGCCAACTTCCGGAAGCTCCAGGCACTCTACCGTGCCCGTCTAGACAAAGTTAAGTCCAGAACGGCAGCGGTGGACGACGCGGAGGCGGACTTCCAGGCGCGCGTCGTTGAGGCGCAAACCTGGTTCCACCAGTCCCGCGAGGAGCAGAGGGCCTTTTAGGAAGAACTAGCCAAGCGTAATGTGGAGCTCATCATGAAGATGGCCGACATCGAGAAGGCCCAGGATGAGGCATCGAACTTGGTTGCCGTGGCGGAGGCCGCCCGGAACCAGCATCAAGTTGCCCTCGATTCCCAGGAGGAAGACCTCTCCGCGCATGAGGCGAATCTTGCTGCAACGCTCCGCGGCAAGGATGAGGAGCTCGAGGCTCTTGTCAAGCGGCAGACTTGTGAGTTGGGGCAGAGGCACAAAGAGGCGCTCGATGCCCAGGCTCTGGCCCACGCCGGCAAGGTACAAGAGCTGTAAGTGGAACGGGACAGGCTGAAGGAGCAGGCCCTTAGGCTGTCCGACGAGAAGAACAGGCTCAACTGCGCCCTGACAGAGGCGCAGGGAGCGATCATCAGCAGGACTGGGGAGCTCTCCGAAGCGCAAAACTCCATCAGAGATCTCAGGCTGAGGCTGGAGAATCTCGAGAAGATGTTGGCGGAGAGCTCTGCTCGGGAGGAGGCCTTGGCCAAGAGCCTGGAGGAGGAGAAGCAGCTGCGGGCAGACGAGGGAGCCTCCCACCAAGAATACGTGGTGGAGGAGAACAGGTGGATCAGCCGGCTCGAGGACATCGCCGGCAGGGTTACCTCACAGTTGGCCCTCATGGGGATGCCAAACGTGAGGTATGCCCCTGAATGGAGCGGGTCCGTCAATGCCAAGCTGACCCTGTTCTTCGAGGGCGTCCTTAGTGCCTTGACTGATCTTCACTCCAACAGAATAGCCACGCTCGCCGGGGAGGCCCGACGGCTCTGCCTGGGGGTCATGACCAAGGTCCTCAGCAAGGTGGCGTTCTGGAACGCCCTCGACTTCGAAGCCGCGATGGACAGCTTGCCAGAGGATGCCAACCTCACGGCGCTCAAGGAGCGCATCAAGCCCGTCATCAGCCGCATCGACGAAATAAAGAGGGTGGAGGGCCAGCGCCGGGATTAGGCATCCCGTTCTTCCTTGCCGCTGTGGGTTCATGACCAAGACAAATTTTATCTTTAGTTAGAACCGCAGCGATGGCATGATGTAATATAACTTTGAAATATCTTCAGAATCATGCATGTTATTTTCTTGTTTGCTGCCTCTTTGTGTGTCCACCCTACGTTAACTGGGTAGGCTTGGCGGCGCGAAATACCCAAGGCGGCGTCTTGGGGACGGGTCCCCATTGGCCTGTCGGGCGAGCGTGCTGCCGGGTCCGCCACCTTGCCGCTCCCAACGCAGCCGCTCGAACTGTCGAGTTTGACTCGAGTCAGAGTCGAGAGCTTTGTCAATTGCGGAAGGCTACCCTACCATTTCCAACTCAGCCGTCTGAAATGTTGAGCGGACTCGAAACAGAAAAAAGGCATTGCCGATCGGGAAGGGCCCCATTTGCGTGCAGGTTTCTTTTTGCACAAAGAATGACAACTCCAAGGATAATAACTTTAAATAATAGGGTAGAAATATCCAAGGTTCGATGTAACTTAGCTTTTATTGTAGCCGCTCGAGCGCAGGTCTGCCGGCCTCCTCAAAGGGCCACGAAGACGAGAGGGCATCGAGCCAACCACTAGAGCCGATTCTCACAAACTGCGCCCCCTACCTGGCGCGCCAAAGATGTCAGTGTATTTGGATCGACACCTATGGGATCACAAGAATCCCTACTACGGTTGCGGGGCACGGGGTTGAGAGAAGAGCGGATCTAACAGTCAGGACACGGTTCCTTTACCCAGGTTCGGGCCGCAAAGATGCGTTAAACCCTACTCCTGCTTTGGTGGATTATATGTTTGTGTTCTTCAGCTAGTGAGGAGCTCCAAAAGAGTCGTGAGGAGTTCTAAAAAGCCCAATCCTCCTCCTGGTCGCCTTGGGCCTCCTTTTATAGGAAAAGGGGTCGCCACAGTGGCACACAGGAGGTGGAAAGGGGTAGAGTGATGCGAGGTTATCCTTCGTATTATAGGACAAGGCGCATTTAATGCGCTTAGCTTAGGTGTCCTTGCTTTATCGGGAACGAGGGGAGACGTCCGTCTTGTCCGTCGCCGCTCCTCGTAGTGTTGACACGCGCCCTGGCCAGCGGTGCCTGAGGTGCCATGTAGGCAGACAGGCAGCTGAGGTGGCGCAACGGCGGGTCTCCACGAAGATCTATGGGTTGCCACGCAGGAGCTTGTCCAGCTGGTTGGGTCCACAACTGTGTGGGTCGGTGGAAACCCAGTTGGTGCGGGCCTGATGGTGGCCCCGTGGGCGTCCTCGGCAAGGGCCTTGCCGGGGCTCCGGCAAGGGTCCTGCCGTGGCGCCTGCTGTCATTCCCGTGTCAGGCCCAAGATGCGATTCTATCCCGATCACGTGACACTTACGTTATTGGGGCACAACCGCATTTCGGGCGCTTAGCAAGATGGATATCATTACATCGTACCATTACATACATACATGGGGGATACAACAATACATACAAGTCACATGAATACAACAACATCAGTACAAAGCATCCGACTATGGATGCAAACATGAAAAGCACAAAGACATCCATCTGCTATCCCAGGCAGCCGACCCGGAACGTAACCCAAGACTGAAGAAGAAGAAGAAGAAGAAGAAGAAAGAACTCCAAACAACGATCATCGCTCTCACGTCAAGACATTGGAAACCTGCAGCTGCAACTGTTGTTGTAGTATCTGTGAGCCACGAGGACTCAGCAATCCCATAACCATGGGTAACAAGACTATCAAAGCTTAATAGGTAGGAAGAGGTAAAGTGGTGAGGTTGCAGCAGCGGCTAAGCAATATATGGTGGCTAACTTACGAGTACAAGAATAAGATGAGCATCTACGCAAACGGTCGCAACTAGTAGTGATCGCTAAAGATCCTGAACTACTTTCAAGTCAAACATAACCCCACCGTGTTCTCTTCTCAAACTGAAAAGAGACAATCACGGTTACTCACACAGTTGTGTGTTTTACTTCGTATCCTCTGTCAAGTTTTCTACAACCGGACATTAACAAATTCCAATCTTCCACATAACCGCGGGCACGGCTTTCGAAAGATCATAACCCTGCAGGGGTGTCCCAACTTAGCCCATGACAAGCTCTCACGATCAGCTGAAGTGCTAAATATAATATCATCACCCCTTATCTTAGGGAAATCCGATCAGGCTCGGCATCCCGGTGCACAAGACATTTCGACAATGGTAAAACAAGTCCAGCAAGACCTCCCGGCGTGCCGACACCCTGATAGTAGCCGCGCGTATCTCGTCTCAGGCCACGACCGGATGGGACAGCCTATAGGAAAATACCAAATACCTCGGGTTTCCCCAAGGCGGCCCTGCAGTCTGCCTGTTTGGGACCAACACCATCAGCACTGGCCCCCCTACTATGTAGAAGAATCCTCGGGTAGCGCTAACTCCCTATGCAATTTAGTTAATTAATTAAGTTGTTATTATGAGCAAATTAAAACCAATGTTGGGCCTTGCTGGAGGAGTTTTATTCAAAGACGAACTGTCAAGGGGTCCCCATATACCCAACCGTGTAAGGAACGCAAAATCAAGGAACATAATGCCGGTTTATCGGCGCCTAAGGTGGCATGAGTGGAACAAAACACCGAGCAAAAGGCCAAGCCTTCCACCCATGCCCAACATATAGGTGTGTTATTAATGATAATAGATATTGTGATATTCCAACAACAAGTTCCCTCCTGGAACGATCTTCATCTTCACCTGCAACTAACAACGCTATAAGAGGGGCTGAGCAAGCGGGTAACATAGCCAAACAATGGTTTTGCTAGGATGGTTTCAAAGGTTAGAGGTTTCATGGCAACAAGGAGAGGCTGACAATAATGATGGGTAGCGCAACATGTAACGATAGCATCGAGACAACTAAGCAATGGCAATGATAGTAAAGGTATCCAAGGGTATGGTCATCTTGCCTGAGATCCGGCAAGGAAGAAGAACGGATCCATGAAGAAGACTAAGAAGAAGCCTTGAAGAAGAACCACGGGTAGACGATCGAATCCTCACGAATGCAACGGAACAAGCACTAACGAGAAGAAGCAAGCAACACGGTAAACACACCACACGAGACATAAGAATATGCTCAAGCAAGTATGATGCAAAACAAGTCTACATATGATGCACAACAAGTCTATACAGGAAGCAAAACATGGCAAGGTAGGAAGCACAACAAAACAACACAAGTCTATATGATGCAATACATGGCAAGGTATGATGCATGACAAATCTATACAGGAAGCAATACATGGCAAGGTAGGAAGCACAGAAAAACAACACAAGTCTATATGATGCAATACATGGCAAGGTATGATGCATGACAAGTCTATACAGGAAGCACAACAAGTCCATACAGGAAGCATTACATGGCAAGGTAGGAAGCGCAGAAAACAACACAAGTCTATATATGATGCAATACATGGCAAGGTATGATGCACTGCATATGCACTTAGGATGCATTACATGACAACATAGGAAGCAGACCAGAACAACACAAGAACAAGACAATAAACTCAAGCAAGTAGGATGCAAGACAGATCCATATAAGATGCAAAACATGACAAGGTAGGAAGCACAGAGAAGCAACACAAGTCAACAAGTTTAAATGAGGCCGGAAACTAAATACAACAAATCCGGTAAGCCCTCATATGCATAATTTGAAAATAGTCCAGATCTGCACGAACCTTAAGTTAAAGTTGTTAAACAGCAAGTTAACATGCACCATGATGATCTACACGAGAATCTAGTCAGGTTTCATATAAAGTTTGTTTAATTCGGAGCTACGGCCCAGAAGATATGAGCAAAACAAGTTAAGCATGGCAACGGTGCAAGATGCAACCAAACATCAAGCAAACATACTCCAAACATGAAAACAATATGATATTATGATTCTACATGCAAAATCACACAAGTTTCATATAAGGAACACTCCAAACGGAGCACCGGGCTAAAAGATACACCCCAAACAAGAAACAAAGCAAAGCTGAAACTAACAGCCACATAGCAACTTTGGAGCAAGAAATATATACTCTACAGCAATCAAACATGGTGAAAAGAAGCATGGACATGAAGTAGACATATCTTACAACAAACAACTCCATTGGTGCAACTCCATAGGAGGCATGGATCAATAGCAACAAGCTACAACATTTTGATCATGACACTAAAAACCTGGCAGTAATATTTTATAGCAACTTGGGAGCAAGAAATAAATAAGCTACAACAAGCCAAATGAGCAATTAAGGACATGAATGGATAGACAACAACATATACAACAAGGAATGATCAAAGGCCACCCCAAAACTAACATGGATTTGCCTAGGACATCAAGCAAACATAGCATCAGGATATTACAGATTCCAGACTTAGTGAAATTTCACTAAGTGTTAAAACAGTAATACAACTTGGCATGTTTACAAGCATGTTTAAGTCAACACAAGGCATATCATGGAAAATTAAATGCACCACATCAAAGACCACATCATGGAGATTCTAAAACATCTAGGCATGTGACAAGGGGACAAACACAACAATAGCAACGAGCTCCTCAACTAGGCATCTCGAAACAAGTTTCAGAACATAACAGCCAATTGCACTTTTGCAACATAGATAAACATGGCAATATGAACTCAAACAAGCATGCTATAGCAACCAACATGTAGAGCATCTCATGGTGAACATTTTGACATATCATTTGCATCATTTGGATAAACATGCACCAAGTTATCATATCACAAACATGGCAACAAAATAACAAGTAGCAGCAGTTTATAACAAGTAGCACCCTTGCAACAGATATTAGAGCAACTAGATGAACTCAAATGAGCATGGCACAATGGAACAAAGTGTAGAGCATAACACCACGATCATTTTGACATATCAAACACTCAATTTGGATAAGCACACAAAAACTTATTAGCTCCACAAGAATGCATCAGACAACAGTTAATAGGGACTTAGCCATATTCACAAGAAAGGAAAAAAACATGTGAGCGGGATTTAGTAAAAACGCGCGCAGGTGAGGGATAACTAGAGTGCTCACCCATGGGCTTCGGCCCGGACGTGAAGAGGTGAGGCAGGCCTGGCAGGGCTGGGCCTGGCCCATGCGGCCACGGGAGCTGGCAGGCTGGGCCGGGACGAGGGGCCCAGGGAGGCGGCGACGCGGCCAGGCACTGGGCCTCGCGCGGCTCGGGCCCAGGAGGCGGTCGGTCGAGCCCAGCCAGGGCGGTCGCTGCCCTGCTCCCGACGGGACGCTGTCGTGGCGGCGGCGGCGGCCATGGCCGGCACCGGCGACAAGGAGGGCCGGGGAGGTTGGGAATGGATAGATCCGACCGCGGGGGTCCCGGATCCGGCGAGGTCCGAGCACGAGGGGGCCGGCGTCGAGCAACTCCGGTGAGGCGGATCTCAAGAACGGCAGGGCTCTGGGAGGCAGACGACGACGGAAGGCGGCAGGGCGAGGCGCGAGCACCGGAGAGGTCGGGCTCCGAGGGCGGACGACGACAAGCCTGAAGGCGCCTGTGCAGAAGGGCGGCGGGGCGCTCGTGTGCTGCCGGGCGGCGGAGGGACCTCGGCCGAGCGGGGCGACGACGCTAGGGCAGACGAGCGGAGGCTCCACAGCGCTGGGCCCGACGCGTGCGGGCTGCGTCCCAGATGCGGCCCGAGGCGGGCTGGGGACGGGCCTGGCGCGGGAAGGACGCGGCTGGCGACGTGGCAGCCAAGTGGCGCCGCGGAATTGGAGGAGCGAGGCGCTGGGTGGCGGCTGGCCACTTAGGGGCCGCCATTTGGTGCCTGTGAGGTGGCGGCGACGCTGGAGGCGACAAGTGGCGGCGGCGGAGCGCACCGGCGCTGAAAACGAGGAGGGAGTGGCGGCTGGGGGGCTAGGGCTAGTTTTAGGCCATTTTTGGCAGGATGGAGGGGTATAAATAGGGAAGGGGGGCTAGGGATTAGGGTTAGGAGGGTTTTTAGACCGTTTCGGACGCTCGGATCGCGATCCAACGGCAACAGAGCGAAGGGGGAGTAGGCTGGGCCTAGTGGGAATTAGTGGGCTATGAAGAGGGGTCTCGGGCTGCGAGGAGAGAAGGGAAAAGAGGCCCACGGGGTTTCCGGAGACCGAAAACATCCGATGAAATAACCGGCTATTAGTGCCGCTATATTTATCCGTTGGTCTATCAAATGGAGTCCGAATGCGATGAAATTTGGCAGGCGGCCTGTCTACACTATAATAAGACCACACGCCGAGTTTCAACCCATTCCGAGAACGTTTTTCGGCCACTCACAAAATAAATATTCGGAGGCACCGCGGGCGCGTGTGAGTGTGTCTGGGCTCAAAACGGACAACAGAAAGGACGAGGGGACTCGAGCGGATGCAAGTTTTGAAAACATGCTGATGCAACACACATGATGACATGGCAAGATGCAACACACAAGCAGATGACAAGGCAACGACAACGAATAACTGACTGACACCTGGCTGACACCTGGCGCACCGGTCTCGGGGTGTCACAACACTCCCCTACTAACAAGAGATCTCGTCCCAAGATCTTAGGAATGAGACGGAAGAGAAAAAAAGGAAGAACAAGGTTCTTCGAGGACAAAAGAGTGAAACCAAAGAACCTTGAGAGGATGAACAACTCAAAAGAAGAAGAATGCAACAAAGAAGAACGAAGTTGCAAAGACTTCAGTAAATAAGAGGAACGAGGAAAACGACGAGAACCAAAAGGTTGAAGGATATGAAACACGAGTTGAAGGAACAAGAATGAATTCGAAACCACTCCGGTTAACAAAGATAGAAGGAATCTGAATGAAGTAATTCGAGCAGCACTCCGGCTGAAACTGAAAGAAATAGCACACCGGTTGAATATGAATGGAATGGAACAAGAACCTGAGGAGATGGGATAAAAACATGACGAAATGAACAAGACAATGCCTCTGGAATAATTGAAAGAGTTGATGAAACGAACGGAAGAGAAAATGACAACTTCCATCACGAATGAATTTAAAAGAGTATCCTCAAAGGACTTGAATGGAGTTGTTGACAAAATCAACAACAAAAGAATACGCTTGTTGTGGACTTATGAAAACATCTCAAACTTGAGGTGAATTACTGCCAGAACGAAAGATTGAAGAGATGAGGTGAAGGAAGAAATGCAAAACTCCACTTGAAGAGAATAGGGAGAATTATTTGCACTCGAGAGGCAAAAGAATAAGAATGCTTGAGCTGCTCCAGAAGAATTAGATGAACAATTGACGAATGATTTGAATTGCGATGAACCTCCACGAAGAACTCCGGTAACGAAAGGATGATGAAATAGAAATGACGGGCGAAAAGAATAAGAATAAGGCCTTGCGATGACTAGTCGGGGTTCCGACGAGATGGCCGAGACAACTTGAACTCCGGGAAAAAAAGATGAAAGGACTTGCAACTAGAATTTATTCATCAAGAATAAACTCCAAAGGAAGGAATTAAATCAACTTGATGAAAAAGGAATAAGAATTATGTTATGCTTATCGTCCACCAATTAAATTGATGAGAAGCAATGGATTCGCATACTACTTATTCTCGATGAAATTGATTTAAAGAAGAATATAATTGAATGGATTCATATGATAGCACCGGAAAAGAACTCTTGAGCGAACCACCATAATAATTGAAGCCGGGTGAAGAAAGAACGAACCATCGGGAAGAATTAAAATCGAGTGAAGAACGAGAATAAACCACCGTAAGGAATTGAAATTGGGGGAATACAAGAGAATGAATCTCCGGGAAGAATAAAGCACTCGAGGGAATTGAATGCAAGAGAACGAAGAGATTGTGAACCGATTAAAGAATACTTGAACGAAGCACCGGATGAATGTGAGACGAATGAAGTGGCATCAAGAAGAATATTTTGAGGATGAAGTTGAAAACTGAGAACGAAGAAATCTTCTGAAATGATGGCCTTTGGAGGAACACAAAGAAAAGAATTCATGAAATACTCCCGAAAAATGAAAAGAAGAAAGGTTGAACCACGATGAAAAGAATTAAAGTGATCTAGGAGAAGGCATATGATTGATGGAATCCATACTTATGTCACATTTGAAAGAATTTGGGAATACTCCGGGCAAATTATAAGAGTCAGGTAAGATCCTGGAAAAGACCTGTGGGTTATGAGCCCACTGAAGGGAGAACTCCGTTGAAATGGAATGCAAAGGAGATGATGCACCGGAACGAATGAAAAAAAAACTCGAATGAGGTGACAACCTCGAATTATTTAGAACACTGCCGATTCTCCTGGAATATCTTCGGAACTCCAGAATAATTAAAAGGCGAGAGGTGAACGAGCAAGAATAAACAATTGAGCCGAGGAAAAAGAATAAGAGCAACACCGAAAACTAGAATTGAATCCACCGGAAAAGAAAAGAGATGATGAATGCCGAACGAGAGGAGAATTCATCGGAGAAGGAAAAATATGAAGGATGACGAACTAGACGAGAATTCACCAGTTGAAATAACTGAGGAAAGAATGCAAAGGATTCACATGAGTCGGACGGATACTTGATTAGGACTCCGGTCCCGAGAAACAAAAGGGTGGGAGGGTGGAAAAAGAAAGACCACAACGGACGGGGAAAACAAACACCGTCGGAAGGAAAATAACTGAGGGTTGAACTTGCAAAGAAGAAGAGGGTCAAGTCCACTTGACGAGAGATGCACCAGATGAAAGAACTAACAACGCAACGAACGAAGAACTAACCACATGATCCTAAAAAATATTTGAAGGGGAAGATGAGTAATTCAAAACACCTACGTCAAGATTCCTCACCAGAGCGACGAAGGGACTGGGGAGTAAAAAGAATTCCTACTCTCCGATATAACTAGACTCCGAAAAAGTTTTCTGCTAGACTCAACAACGGCCAAGCTACGATCAATCAATGGGGCTCCTATGGTCGGTCGAGGCTCTGATACCAACTTGTCAGGCCCAAGATGCGATTATATCCCGATCACATGACACTTACGTGATTGGGGCACAACCGCATTTCGGGCGCTTAGCAAGATGGATATCATTACATCGTACCATTACATACATACATGGGGGATACAACAATACATACAAGTCACATGAATACAACAACGTCAATACAAAGCATCCGACTACGGATGCAAACATGAAAAGCATAAAGACATCCATCTGCTATCCCAGGCTGCCGACCCGGAACCTAACCCAAGACTGAAGAAGAAGAAGAAGAAAGAACTCCAAACAACGATCATCGCTCTCACGTCAAGACATCGGAAACCTGCACCTGGAACTGTTGTTGTAGTATCTGTGAGCCACGAGGACTCAGCAATCCCATAACCATGGGTAACAAGACTATCAAAGCTTAATAGGTAGGAAGAGGTAAAGTGGTGAGGTTGCAGCAGCGGCTAAGCAATATATGGTGGCTAACTTACGAGTACAAGAATAAGATGAGCATCTACGCAAACGGTCGCAACTAGTAGTGATCGCTAAAGATCCTGAACTACTTACGAGTCAAACATAACCCCACCGTGTTCTCTTCTCAAAGTGAAAAGAGACAGTCACGGTTACTCACACAGTTGTGTGTTTTACTTCGGATCCTCTGTCAAGTTTTCTACAACCGGACATTAACAAATTCCAATCTGCCACATAACCGCGGGCACGGCTTTCGAAAGATCATAACTCTGCAGGGGTGTCCCAACTTAGCCCATCACAAGCTCTCACGATCAGCTGAAGTGATAAATATAATATCATCACCCCTTATCTTAGGGAAATCCGATCAGGCTCGGCATCCCGGTGCACAAGACATTTCGACAATGGTAAAACAAGTCCAGCAAGACCTCCCGGCGTGCCGACACCCTGATAGTAGCCGCGCGTATCTCGTCTCAGGCCACGACCAGATGGGACAGCCTACAGGAAAATACCAAATACCTCGGGTTTCCCCAAGGCGGCCCTGCAGTCTGCCCGTTTGGGACCAACACCATCAGCACTGGCCCCCCTACTATGTAGAAGAATCCTCGGGTAGCGCTAACTCCCTATGCAATTTAGTTAATTAATTAAGTTGTTATTATGAGCAAATTAAAACCAATGTTGGGCCTTGCTGGAGGAGTTTTATTCAAAGACGAACTGTCAAGGGGTCCCCATATACCCAACCGTGTAAGGAATGCAAAATCAAGGAACATAATGCCGGTTTATCGGCGCCTAAGGTGGCATGAGTGGAACAAAACACCGAGCAAAAGGCCAAGCCTTCCACCCATGCCCAGTATATAGGTGTGTTATTAATAATAATAGATATTGTGATATTCCAACAACAAGTTCCCTCCTGGAACGATCTTCATCTTCACCTGCAACTAACAACGCTATAAGAGGGGCTGAGCAAGCGGGTAACATAGCCAAACAATGGTTTTGCTAGGAAGGTTTCAAAGGTTAGAGGTTTCATGGCAACAAGGAGAGGCTGACAATAATGATGGGTAGCGCGACATGTAACGATAGCATCGAGACAACTAAGCAATGGCAATGATAGTAAAGGTATCCAAGGGTATGGTCATCTTGCCTGAGATCCCGCAAGGAAGAAGAACGGATCCATGAAGAAGACGAAGAAGAAGCCTTGAAGAAGAACCACGGGTAGACGATCGAATCCTCACGAACGCAACGGAACAAGCACTAACGAGAAGAAGCAAGCAACACGGTAAACACACCACACGAGACATGACAATATGCTCAAGCAAGTATGTTGCAAAACAAGTCTTCATATGATGCACAACAAGTCTATACAGGAAGCAAAACATGGCAAGGTAGGAAGCACAACAAAACAACACAAGTCTATATGATGCAATACATGGCAAGGTATGATGCATGACAAATATATACAGGAAGCAATACATGGCAAGGTAGGAAGCACAAAAAAACAACACAAGTCTATATGATGCAATACATGGCAAGGTATGATGCATGACAAGTCTATACAGGAAGCACAACAAGTCTATACAGGAAGCATTATATGGCAAGGTAGGAATCGCAGAAAACAACACAAGTCTATATATGATGCAATACATGGCAAGGTATGATGCACTGCAGATGCACTTAGGATGCATTACATGACAACATAGGAAGCACACCAGAACAACACAAGAACAAGACAATAAGCTCAAGCAAGTAGGATGCAAGACAGATCCATATAGGATGCAAAACATGAAGAGGTAGGAAGCACAGAGAAGCAACACAAGTCAACAAGTTTAAATGAGGCCGGAAACTAAATACAACAAATCCGGTAAGCCCTCATATGCATAATTTGAAAATAGTCCAGATCTGCACGAACCTTAAGTTAAAGTTGTTAAACAGCAAGTTAACATGCACCATGATGATCTACACGAAAATCTAGTCAATTTTCAAATAAAGTTTGTTTAATTCGGAGCTACGGCCTAGAAGATATGAGCAAAACAAGTTAAGCATGGCAACGGTGCAAGATGCACCCAAACATCAAGCAAACATACTCCAAACATGAAAACAATATGATATTATGATTCTACATGCAAAATCACACAAGTTTCATATAAGGAACACTCCAAACGGAGCAACGGGCTAAAAGATACACCTGAAACAAGAAACAAAGCAAAGCTGAAACTAACAGCCACATAGCAACTTTGGAGCAAGAAATATATACTCTACAACAATCAAACATGGTGACAAGAAGCATGGACATGAAGTAGACATACCCTACAGCAAACAACTCCATTGGAGCAACTCCATAGGAGGCATGAATCAATAGCAACAAGGTACAACATTTTGAACATGACACTATAAACCTGGCAGTAATATTTTATAGCAACTTGGGAGCAAGAAATAAATAATCTACTGCAGGCCAAATGAGAAAGTAAGGACATGAATGGATAGACAACAACATATACAACAAGGAATGATCAAAGGCCACCCCAAAACTAACATGGATTTGCCTAGGACATCAAGCAAACATAGCATCAGGATATTACAGATTCCAGACTTGGTGAAATTTCACTAAGTGTTAAAACAGTAATACAACATGGCATGTTTACAAGCATGTTTAAGTCAACACAAGGCATATCATGGAAAATTAAATGCACCACATCAAAGACCACATCATGGAGATTCTAAAACATCTAGGCATGTGACAAGGGGACAAACACAACAATAGCAACGAGCTCCTCAACTAGGCATCTCGAAACAAGTTTCAGAACATAACAGCCAATTGCACTTTTGCAACATAGATAAACATGGCAATATGAACTCAAACAAGCATGCTATAGCAACCAACATGTAGAGCATCTCATGATGAACATTTTGACATATCATTTGCATCATTTGGATAAACATGCACCAAGTTATCATATCACAAACATGGCAACAAAATAACAAGTAGCAGCAGTTTATAACAAGTAGCACCCTTGCAACAGATATTAGAGCAACTAGATGAACTCAAATGAGCATGGCACAATGGAACAAAGTGTAGAGCATAACACCACGATCATTTTGACATATCAAACACTCAATTTGCATAAGCACACAAAAAGTTATTAGCTCCACAAGAATGCATCAGACAACAGTTAACAGGGACAGCCATATTCATAGGAAAGGAAAAAAAACATGTGAGCGGGATTTAGTAAAAACGCGCGCAGGCGAGGGATAACTGGAGTGCTCACCCATGGGCTTCGGCCCGGACGTGAAGAGGTGAGGCAGGCCTGGCAGGGCTGGGCCTGGCCCATGCGGCCACGGGAGCTGGCAGGCTGGGCCGAGACGAGGGGCCCAGGGAGGCGGCGACGCGGCCAGGCAATGGGCCTCGCACGGCTCGGGCCCAGGAGGCGGTCGGTCGAGCCCAGCTAGGGCGGTTGCTGCCCTACTCCCGACGGGACGCTGTCGCGGCGACGGCGGCCATGGACGGCACTGGCGACGGGGAGGGTCGGGGAGGTCGGGAATGGATAGATACGGCCGCGGGGGTCCTGGATCCTGCGAGGTCCGAGCACGAGGGGGCCAGCGTCGAGCAACTCCGGTGAGGCGGATCTCAAGAATGGCAGGGCTCTGGCAGGCAGACGGCGACGGAAGGCGGTAGGGCTTGGCGCGAGCACCGGAGAGGTCGGGCTCCGAGGGCGGACGATGACAAGCCTGAAGGCGCCTATGCAGAAGGGCGGCGGGGCGCTCGTGTGCTGCCGGGCGGCGGAGCGACCTCGGCCGAGCGGGGCGACGGCGCTAGGGCAGACGAGCGGAGGCTCCACAATGCTCGGCCCGGCGCGCGCGGGCTGCGGCCCAGGTGCGGCCCGGGGCGGGCCGGGGAAGGGCCTGGCGCGGGGAGGACGCGGCTGGCGACGTGGCAGCCAAGTGGCGTCGCGGAATTGGAGGAGCGAGGCGCTGGGTGGCGGCTGGCCACTCAGGGGCCGCCATTTGGCGCCTGTGAGGTGGCGGCGGCGCTGGAGGCGACAAGTAGCGGCGACGGAGTGCACCGACGCTGAAAACGAGGAGGGAGTGGCGGCTGGGGGGCTAGGGCTAGGTTTTAGGCCATTTTTGGCAGGATGGAGGGGTATAAATAGGGAAGGGGGCTAGGGATTAGGGTTAGGAGGGTTTTTAGACCGTTTCGGACGCTCGGATCGCGATCCAACGGCAACGGAGCAAAGGGGGAGTAGGCTGGGCCTAGTGGGAATTAGTGGGCTATGAAGAGGGGTCTCGGGCTGCGAGGAGAGAAGGCAAAAGAGGCCCGCGGGGTTTTTGGAGACCGAAAACATCCGACGAAATAACCGGCTATTAGTGCCGCTATATTTATCCGTTGGGCTATCAAACGGAGTCCGAATGCGATGAAATTTTTCAGGCGGCGTGCCTACACTATATTAAGACCACATGCCGAGTTTCAACCCATTCCGAGAACGTTTTTCGGCCACTCACAAAATAAATATTCGGAGGCACCGCGGGCCCGTGTGACTGTGTCTGGGCTCAAAACGGACAACGGAAAGGACGAGGGGACTCGGGCGGATGCAAGTTTTGAAAACATGCTGATGCAACACACATGATGACATGGCAAGCTGCAACACGCAAGCAGATGATAAGGCAACGACAACGAATAACTGACTGACACCTAGCTGACACCTGGCGCACCGGTCTCGGGGTGTCACACCCCGGCAAGGTGCTTGCCGGGGGCCTTGTAGTTCTCCTTGGTTGTGATCCCTCCAAGCGCCATCGTCTTCTTAACTTGTATCTGATCTTGGATGTCTTCACAAAGATATGCATGCCACCACGGGGATATCTCCCTAATCCTGGTCCCATGGGGGCGGTGGACTCAAGGGTGAGCCGCTCCGTAGGCGTGGGGCGAGCTGCCGCGGCAAGGGTCTTGCCGGGGCTGCCAGAGCTGGCCCCGGCAAGGATCTTGCCGGGGAGAGCCGCTTCGTCCCTTTGCTCTTTGTGGTCTTGTTCTTGGCGTTGTTCCAGTCTCCATCAAGCTTTCATCTTACCCCGGCTCACCTCCCTCGCCATGCTTGGTGTGGTGGTGCTCGTGGCTCAGACTGCCCGTGCACAGTTATAGGGGTACAAAAAGTGACCCCTCTTTTTGTACACCGACAACTTTCTCTCCCGTAGCGATGCTGAAGTCCATCCGTATCATGTTAGCAATTGCCGCATTCTATGATTACGAGATATGGCAAATGGACGTCAAAACGGCCTTCCTTAATGGCTTCCTCAAGGAAGAACTATATATGATGCAGCCGGAAGGTTTTGTTGATCCTAAGAATGCTAACAAGGTATGCAAGCTCCAGCGCTCAATTTATGGGCTGGTGCAAGCATCTCGGAGTTGGAACATTCGCTTTAATGATGTGATCAAAGCGTTTGGGTTTATACATGCTTGGGGAGAAGCCTGTATTTACAAGAAAGTGAGTGGGAGCTCTGTAGCACTTCTCATATTATATGTGGATGATATATTGCTCATGGGAAATGATGTAGAACTCTTGGAGAGCATAAAGGCCTACTTGAATAAGTGTTTTTCAATGAAGGACCTTGGAGAAGCTGCTTACATATTAGGCATCAAGATCTATAGAGATAGATCGAGACGCCTCATTGGTCTTTCACAAAGTACATACCTTGACAACATATTGAAGAAGTTCAATAAGGATCAGTCCAAGAAAGGGTTCTTGCCTGTATTGCAAGGTATGAGATTGAGCATGGCTCAATCCCCGACCACGACAGAAGATAGAGAAAAGATGAGTGTCATCCCCTATGCCTCAGCCATAGGTTCTATTATGTATGCCATGCTGTGTACCAGACCTGATGTGAACCTTGCCATAAGTTTGGTGGGGAGGTACCAAAGTGATCCCGGTATGGAACACTGGACAGCGGTCAAGAACATCCCGAAGTACCTGAAAAGGACTAAGGATATGTTTCTCGTTTATGGAGGTGACGAAGAGCTCGTCGTAAAGGGTTACGTCAATGCTAGCTTCGACACGGATTTGGATGACTCCAAGTCACAAACCGGATACGTCTATATTTTGAATGGTGGGGCAGTCAGCTGGTGCAGTTGCAAGCAAAGCGTTGTGGCGCATTCTACATGTGAAGCGGAGTACATAGCTGCTTGCGAAGCAGCGCAGGAAGGAGTCTAGATGAAGGAGTTCATCACCGACCTAGGAGTTATTCCAAGCGCGTCAGGCCCGATGGCTCTCTTCTGTGACAACACTGGAGCTATTGCCATTGCCAAGGAGCCCAGGTTTCACAAGAAGACCAATCACATCAAGCGTCGTTTCAACTCCATCCGGAATTATATTCAAGATGGAGACATAGATATTTGTAAAGTGCATACGGATCTGAATGTCGCAGATCCGTTGACTAAAGCTCTTCCACGAGCAAAACATGATCAACACCAGAACTCTATGGGTGTTCGATTCATCACAATGTAACTAGATTATTGACTCGAGTGCAAGTGGGAGACTATTGGAAATAAGCCCTAGAGGCAATAATAAAATGGTTATTATTATATTTCCTTGTTCATGATAATTGTGTGTTATTCATGCTTGAATTGTATTATCCGGAAACAGTGATACATGTGTGAATACATAGACCACAACGTGTCCCTGGTAAACCTCTAGTTAGAAGCTCGTTGATCAACAACTGGTTATGGTTTCCTGACCATGGACATTGGATGTCATTGATAACGAGATCACATCATTAGGATAATGATGTGATAGACAAGACCCAATCCTAAGCCTAGCACAAGATCGTGTAGTTCGTAATGCTAAAGCTTTTCCAATGTCAAGTATCTTTTCCTTAGACCATGAGGTTGTGCAACTCCTGGATACCGTAGGAATACTTTGGGTGTGCCAAACGTCACAACGTAACTGGGTGGCTATAAAGGTATACTACGGGTATCTCCGAAAGCGTCTGTTGGGTTGGCACGAACCGAGACTGGGATTTGTCACTCCGTATGACACAGAGGTATCTCTGGGCCCACTCGGTAAGACATCATCATAATGAGCTCAATGTGACTAATGTGTTGGTCATGGGATGATGTATTACGGAACGAGTAAAGAGACTTGCCATGACGAGATTGAACAAGGTATCGGTATACCGACGATCCAATCTCGGGCAAGTACTATACCGATAGACAAAGGGAATCGTATACGGGATTGATTAAATCCTTGACATCGTGGTTCATCTGATGACATCATCGAGGATCCTGTGGGAGCCAACATGGGTATCCAGATCCCGCAGTTGGTTATTGACCGGAGAGTCGTCTCGGTCATGTCTACGTGTCTCCCGAACCCGTAGGGTCTACACACTTAAGGTTCGATGACGCTAGGGTTGTAGAGATATAAGTATGCGGTAACCCGAAAGTTGGTCGGAGTCCCGGATGAGATCCCGAACGTCACGAGGAGTTTTGGAATGGTCCGGAGGTAAAGATTTATATATAGGAAGTCTAGTTTCGGCCATCAGGAGAGTTTCGGGGGTCACCGGTATTGTACCGGGACCACCAGAAGGGTCCCGGGGGTCCACCGGGTGGGGCCACCTATCCCGGAGGGCCCCATGGGCTGAAAGGGGAAGGGAACCAGCCCATAGTGGGCTGGTGCGCCCCCCTTGGTCCTCCCCCTGCGCCTAGGGTTGGAAACCCTAGTGGTGGGGGCGCCCCACCTGCTTGGGGGGCAAGTCCCCCCCTTTGGCCGCCGCCCCCCTAGGAGATTGGATCTCCTAGGGTCGGCGCCCCCAGGGGCCCTATATATAGTGGGGGGAGGGAGGGCAGCCGCACCCTATGCGCTGGCACCTCCCTCTCCCTCCCGTGACACACCTTCCTCCTCCGGTTGCGATTGGCGAAGCCCTGCTAGAATCCCGCTACTTGCACCACCACACCGTCGTGCTGCTGGATCTCCATCAACTTCATCTCCCCCTTGCTGGATCAAGAAGGAGGAGACGTCGCTGCTCCGTATGTGTGTTGAACGCGGAGGTGCCGTTCGTTCGGCGCTAGGATCATCGGTGATTTGGATCACGACGAGTACGACTCCATCATCCACGTTCTCTTGAACGCTTCCGCTCACGATCTACAAGGGTATGTAGATGCACTCCCCTCTCCCTTGTTGCTAGATGACTCCATAGATTGATCTTGGTGAAGCGTAGAATTTTTTTTGATTTCTGCTACGTTCCCCAACAAATATTAGTTACTCGAAATAGGAGTTGCAGAATAAACAAAGACTAGTTGAGGGTGAGGTGATGATGTGTGTTGGAAGTAGTTCCAATATTCATATGATCATCATCACACACTCCCTGTACTTTCGGGTTAGTGTTAAACCTAAATAAATGTTATTTGGTGTTTGCATTGAGCATGAACAAGATTGGATCGTGTTTATTGCAATACGATTATTCATTTAAGTCAGAGAATAATTGCTATTCTGTTTACATGAATAAAACCTTCTATGGTCATACACCCAAGGTGAATGGTTTATTGAATCTCGATCGTAGTAATACAAATATTCATATTGAAGCCAAAACATGCAGAGTTGATAATGATAGTGCAACATACTTGTGGCACTACCGTTTGGGTCATATTGGTGTAAAACGCATGAAGAAACTCCATGCTGATGGACTTTTGGAATCACTTGATTATGAATCATTTGATGATTGTGAACCATGCCTCATGGGAAAGATGACTAAAACTCCGTTTTTTTCGGAACAATGGAGTGAGCTACTAACTTATTGGAAATAATACATACAGATGTATGCGGTCCGATGAGTGTTGAGGCTCACGATGGGTATCGTTATTTTCTGACCTTCACAGATGATTTGAGCAGATACTGGCATATCTACTTAATGAAACATAAGTCTAAAACATTTGAAAAGTTTAAAGAATTTCAGAGTTAAGTAGAGAATCATCGTAACAAGAAAATAAAGTTTCTACGATCTGATCGCGGAGGCGAATATTTGAGTTACGAGTTTGGTCTTCTTTTGAAACAATGTGGAATAGTTTCACAGCTCATGCCACCTGGAACATGTGATGGCCTGGCTTATTAGGGATGATAGACTACTCATATCAATAAGGAATTCCTTCTTTTCCGGGAGCCCATTCGGACAGAACTCCAAAGTTAAGCGTGCTCAGCTTGGAGTAGTTTTAGGATGGGTGACCGACCGGGAAGTTGCTCTCGGGTGCGCACGAGTGAGGACAAAGTGCGCAGAAAAGACTAGTATTGATATGTGAGGCCAGTCTAGATCCCTCCAGGAGTAACGACCACCGGCGGGTGCATCCTGGGCATTACAAGTTGGTATCAGAGCCGACCCTCGCGGTTACACGGATGTTTGCGGACAGTTTGCAGTCATGTTGTGCATGACGTTTGTGACCCGTCGTGGCACACGGCATGGCACATGTGCTGTCCTGGAAGCACAGACGGTTGTGCCAAGAGGGAATGTTCCTGTGGCCCGACGAGGACGTCGGTTCCTCTGAGTGAGGGTGTATGTGATGGCATGGCTTACTAGGGATGATAGACTACTCATATCAATAAGGAATTCCTTCTTTTCGGGAGCCCATTCGGACAGAACTCCAAAGTTAAGCGTGCTTAGCTTGGAGTAGTTTCAGGATGGGTGACCGACCGGGAAGTTGCTCCCGGGTGCGCACGAGTGAGGACAAAGTGCGCAGAAAAGACTAGTATTGATATGTGGGGCCAGTCTAGATCCCGCCAGGAGTAACGACCACCGGCGGGTGTGTCCGGGGCGTTACAGAACACCACAGCGTAATGGTGTGTCCAAACATCGTAACCGTACTTTATTAGATATGGTGCAATCTATGATGTCTCTTACCGATTTACCACTATCGTTTTGGGGTTATGCATTAGAGACATCTACATTCACATTAGATAGGGCACCATCTTAATCCGTTGAGACTACACCGTATGAATGTGGTTTGTCAAGAAACCTAAGCTGTCGTTTCTTAAAGTTTGGGTTACGATGCTTATGTGAAAAAAGCTTCAGCCTGATAAGCTCGAACCCAAGTCGGAGAAGTGCGTCTTCATAGGATACCCAAAAGAAACTGTCGGGTACACCTTCTACCACAGATCCAAAGGCAAGATCTTTGTCGCTAAGAATGGATCCTTTCTAGAGAAGGAGTTTCTCTCGAAAGAAGTGAGTGGGAGGAAGGTAGAACTTGATGAGGTAATTATACCTTTGCTTGAATGGGAAAGTAGATCATCAGAGAAAGTCGTTCCCGTGATGCGTACACCAACTAGAGAAGAAGCTAATGATAATGATCATGAAACTTCGGATCAAGTTACTACTGAACCTCAAAGTTAAACGGAGCACGTTCCGCACCAGAGTTGTACGGTAATCTTGTTCTCGAAGTCATGTTACTAGAACATGACAAACCTACGAACTATGAGGAAGCGATGATGAGCCCAGATTTCGCGAAATGGCTTGAGGCCATGAAATCTAAGATGGGATCCATGTATGAGAACATAGTGTGGACTTTGGTTGACTTTCCCGATGATCGGCACGCCATTGAGAATAAATGGATCTTCAAGAGGAAGAGAGACGCTGATGGTAATGTCACTGTCTACAAAGATCGACTTGTCGCAAAAGGTTTTCGACAAGTTCAAGGAGTTGACTACGACGAGACTTTCTCACCCATAGCGATGCTTAAGTCTGTTCGAATGATGCTAGCAATTGTCGCATTTTATGAAATCTGGCAAATGGATATCAAACCTACATTCCTTAATGGATTTCTGAAAGAAGAGTTGTATATGATGCAACCAAAAGGTTTTGTCAATCCTAAAGGTGCTAACAAAGTGTGCAAGCTCCAGCGATCCATCTATGGACTGGTGCAAGCATCTCGGAGTTGGAATATGCGCTTTGACGAGGTGATCAAAGCATATGGTTTTATACAGACTTACGGTGAAGCCTATATTTACAAGAAAGTGAGTGGGAGCTTTGTATCATTTCTGATATTATATGTGGATGACATATTACTGATTGGAAATGATATTGAATATCTGGATAGAATAAAAGTATACTTGAATAAGAATTTTTCAATGAATGACCTCGGTGAAGCTTCTTACATATTAGGCATCAAAGATCTATAGAGATAGATCAAGACGCTCGATAAGATTTTTCAATGTGTATATACCTTGATAAGATTTTGAAGGAGGTCAAAATGGATCAGTCAAAGAAGGAGTTCTTGCCTGAGTTGTAAGGTATGCAATTGAGTAAGACTTAAAACCCGACCACGATAGAAGATAGAGAGAGAATGAAAGTCATTCCCTATGCCTCAGCAATAGGTTCTATAAAGTATGCCATGCTATGTACCAGACCTATTGTGTACCTTGCCATGAGTTTGGCAAGGGGGTATGATAGTGATCCAGGAATGGATCACTGGACAGTGGTCAAAATTATCCTTAGTTACCTCAGAGGACTAAGGAAATGTTTCTCGGTTATGGAGGTGATAAAGAGTTCATCCTAAAGGGTTACGTCAATGCAAGCTTTAAACACTGATCCAGATGACTCAAAGTCTCAATCTGGATACATATTGAAAGTGGGAGTGATTAGCTAGAGTAGTTCCGTGCAGAGCATTGTAAACATAGAAATTTGGAAAATACATATGGATCTGAATGTGACAGACCCATTGACTAAACTTCTCCCACAAGCAAAACATGATCACACCTTAGTACTCTTTGGGTGTTGGTCACATGGCGATGTGAACTATGGGTGTTAATCGCATAATGATTTGAACTATCGGTGTTAAATCACATAGCGATGTGAACTAGATTATTGACTCTAGTGCAAGTGGGAGACCGAAGGAAATATGCCCTAGAGGTAGTAATAAAGTTGTTATTTTATATTTCCTTATATCATGATAAATGTTTATTATTCATGCTAGAATTGTATTAAACGGAAACTTGATACATGTGTGGATACATAGACAAAATACCGTGTCCCTAGCAAGCCTCTACTAGACTAGCTCGTTAATCAAAGATGGTTAAGTTTCCTAACCATAGACATGTGTTGTCATTTGATGAACATGATCACATCATTAGGAGAATGATGTGATGGACAAGCACATCCGTTAGCTTAGCATAATGACCGTTTAGTTTTATTGCTACTGCTTTCTTCATGTCAAATACATATTCCTCCGACTATGAGATTATGAAACTCCCGGATACCGGAGGAATGCCCTTTATGCTATCAAACGTCACAACGTAACTGGGTGATTATAAAGATGCTCTACAGGTATCTCTGAAGGTGTTTGTTGGGTTGGCATAGATCAAGATTAGGATTTGTCACTCCGAGAATCGGAGAGGTATCTTTGGGCCCTCTTGGTAATGCACATCATAAGAAGCCTTGCAAGCAATGCGACTAATGAGTTAGTTGCGGGATGATGCATTACAGAACGAGTAAAGAGACTTGCCAGTAATAATATTGCACTAGGTATGAAGATACCGACGATCAAATCTTGGGCAAGTAACATACCGATGACAAAGGGAATAACGTATGTTGTCATAACGGTTCGACCGATAAAGATCTTCGTAGAATATGTAGGAGCCAATACGAGCATCCAGGTTCCACTATTGGTTATTGACCAGAGAGGTGTCTCATTCATGTCTACATAGTTCTCGAACCCGTAGGGTTCGCACGCTTAACGTTGGATGACGATTTGTATTATATGAGTTATGTAATTTGGTCACCGAATGATGTTCAGAGTCCCAGATGAGATCACGGACATGACGAGGAGTCTCAAAATGGTCAAGAGGTAAAGATTCATATATATGATGACGGTATTTGGACACCGGAAGTGTTTCGGGTGACACTGGGTCACCGGAAGGGGTTCCGGGCAACCCCTGGCAAATATATGGGCTTAATGGGCCAAGTAAGGGAACACACCAGCCCACAAGGGGCTGGTGCGCCCCCTATAGGGCCAGCCACATGGGGAGAAAGGGAAAGGAGAGGAGGAAAAGGAAAGTATGAAGTAGGACTCCTACTTCCTTCCCCTCCCCCCCCTCCTTCCTTTCCCCCTTGTCCAAATATGGTAAGGGGGCGAATTGGACTAGTGGCCCAAGTAGGATTCCTCCTACTTGGGCGTGCCCTAGGCTGCCTCCCTCCCTATCCCTCCTTTATATACGTGGGGAGGGCACCCCTAGAACACACATCAATTGTTCCTAGCCGGGTGTGGCGCCCCCCTCCACAGTTTGCTCCTCCAGTCATATTGTCGTTATGCTTAGGCGAAGCCCTGCGCAGATCACTTCACCAACACCGTCATCATGCCGCCATGATGACAAAACTCTCCCTCGACACTCTGCCAGATCAAGAGTTCGTGGGACGTCATCGAGCTGAACGTGTGCAGAACTCGGAGGTGCCGTACGTTTGGTGCTTGATCGGTTGAATCGCGAAGACGTTCGACTACATCAACCGTGTTAATCTAAAGCTTCTGCTTTCAGTCTACGAGGGTACGTAGACACACTCTTCCTGTCCCGTTGCTATGCATCTCCAAGATAGATCTGGCATGAGCGTAGGATTTTTTTGAAATTGCATGCTACGTTCCCCAACAGAAGGGCCATCTCACTGTGGATTGTGGCAATCGTTCACCTTTCCCTGGATTCAAGCAGTCCGGTTTGGCGCTGTCGGGGTGCTCTTTCATTGCACTTGGCGGGGAGCTCGGGATGCATGTGGTTGCTCCGGTGGCTTCCAATGCGGTTGTGATCTCTGTTATCTCCAATCATGTGTCCAGCTAAGTGATATCGGATGAGCTTAAGGAACACTAGTGGAAAAAGTGCTAACCACAACTCTCGTTGGTGGCGCGCCATTTCCAACCAACACTAGCACTACTTTTTTCAAATAGTGGTGGCGTCTTCTTATTTGGTACGACATTAGTAGATGCATAGCGCTGGCGTAGGAATTCAAGTGTACACCATTAGTATGTGGGCCCGGTCCTCCTCCCCTTCCGTGGAGTACTGCTGGCGTAGGGAAAACACCTACGGCAGCGCTGTGTCTGATACTTGTGTCGTAGGATGCTGTGGCAACACCATTAGTGTTTAAGTGGGGCCCAATATCAGTTAACAAATATTGTGCTGGCATCGCAACTGGTAGCACGCCATAGGTATATGCAGCTCTCTATATATAGATTGATAGTTGTGCGTAGCAAGTTCATACTATGAACATTATATCTTTTAATTTTTGTTAATCTAGCTTGTTTCTCTCCGCAGATCCTAAGTAATGCACCCGACCGTCCGTTGCCCTCGACCGATATCATCTATCGACGACTATATCGATCTAATCTAGATAATATGCCCAATTTTCGGTTTTTCCTTTTTAGCAAAAGGTATATATATATATATATATATATATATATATATATATATATATATATATATATATATATATATATATATATATATATATATATATATATATATATATATATATATATATATATATATATATATATATATATATATATATTGTCGTGTTGAAGACAATTTTTGTAGGAAATGGTATGAAAAGAACGATTCTTACATATATATTTATATGGATCGAACTATGAATGAGTTACTCAAGGTCATGTTGGAAGATATGAATTGCAGAGGCAAAAAAGAGATATTATGTCCATGTAAGAAGTGCGAAAACGGAGTTTTGATTGACCCTTCCATTGGTTGAGTGAAGATGCACTTGTTAAAACATAGTTTCATGTCTGGTTACACATGATGGACAAGTCATGGTGAGGACGAGGAGGATGTCGTAGTCGTAGAAGGGGCGACACATGATGATAAGCCAGAAGGAGGCATGAAGAAAGAGGCCGGGCATGAAAATCAGCCGGACGGACAGGAAGTCCGTGTAGAGGTTCAGGAAGTGAGAAGTCTTTTGTACAAAAGAAAGAAAGAACAAATTGATAAAGATTTGTCCAAGAAGGAAGATCTAGATGAGCATGCTATTGATGACAAACAATCTGGCATCTATCAAGAAGAAGGTGAAATCCAACTCAAAACAAAGTATACGAAAAGAAGCCGAAACACGTTGTTGTGTGTAGAAATTTTTGTCGGGAGAATTCAGAAACGATGTTGCACTTAATTATATATATATATCTTTTATTATTAAGCAGAACTTGCGTATCGACTATACATTTTTCAATCTTAATAAAATAAATATTATCATGTATTTTTTGGATGTAAAAGAGCTACGTGCAAAATAGCGTTGAACGAAATTTGGCATGTGAAGATTTGCCAAAATCGGCTAAGGGAATGGTGAAAACTAGTTATGGCGTTGGTGATGTAGCCAATGTCATAGCTAAATATCTATGGCGTTGGTGACATCACCAACGCCATAGCTATTTTTCACCATTCCCTTAGCCGATTTGGGGTAGATTTTGTTTCGCACTAAACACACACACACTCCAGTTCTCTCGGGCCTCTGTCGCCACCCTCGTCGTCGCCCGCCACCACATGATCTACCGTCGACGTCCCCGTCCCCGTCGACCTCCTTGGACAGAGCCGCCGCTTCTCCTGCCGCCCTCGGCCCCCACAGCACCCTCGTCCCCTCCCCCTCCAAGCCCTCACCCCCTTCCCCACCACTTGCTCGGCCCCCTCCCCCTCCCCGGCCGGCGACAACCACCTCGACCTCGCCTCCAGCATCTCGGGTTGCAAATCGTACGTCGTCACTCTGCCCAGGCGCGGAGACCGCGGTTCCGCCGGTAAGTGAGATCTCTCCATTTTCTTGAAGTTCATGGACATATTTGTTACAATTGGTACACATCTATATTCTAGCGTAAATTAGTTGCATTTGTAATATTGTGAGTTGTATTGGAGATGGATTTGAGGAAATGTGGCTGAAATCACAAAGATTTAATTGTTCATGGACATGGATTTGTCAAATTTTTGAGGAAATGTGGTTGAAATCATGTATTGTAGGTGTTGATTTGTTTGTAGGGACTGGATAGGGTTGCTAATGTTTTGTTAAAATGTCGATTAAATTCTTCATCAAATTTCTGGCAACCAATATCTCATATTTTTAGCAAAGGTCATGCCGGAATTTTGAATTTTGTATATGAATTAAGTATATGTCCTATTTGTTTGTAGATGTTCGACGTGGGCTCTTCTTCTACACATTCGGCCAATGACGAAGATGTATTTACAGATGCGCAGGGAAACGATGACTATGAAGAAGATCTTCAGGGGGGCGATATAAATCTGGATGAGTGCTACATTAATGGCAGTGGCTACAAAGATGTTCCTAGTGAGGATAGTAATCCTGATAAGGACGTTGATACTGATGAAGATGGTACGGATGAGTATTCTGCTGAGGATGAGGAGGAGTTGGAGGATGCTCCAAAAACCAAGAAGGAGCGGAAACCTAGGAGCCGAAATGCTATCGGTACCAACATGATTGTGGTCACTCGAGTTAACTCCACTAGTGAGCGCGTTAGTCCCCTGATACATCCATTTTGCATCATGTTTTCTTGCTATTGTTTATGTTGTTATTATGCATAATAATGCTTTTTGGAGTAATTCTAATGCCCTCTCTCTTATAATTTGCAAGGAATGCACAAATGAGGAGAATTCCGGCAGCTGGAAATCTGGACCTGAAAAAGCTATGTCAGGCCACCTATTCTGCACAACTCCAAACAAGGTGAAACTCCACGGAGAATTTTTATGAATTATTTGAAGAATATTGGAGTAAATAAGTACCAAAGGGCCTCCACCAGGTGGGCACAACCCACCTAGGCGCGCCACGGAGCCCAGGAGCGCCCTGGTGGGTTGTGCTCACCCAGGCCCACCTCCGGTGCCCATCTTCTGGTATATAAGCCCTTCTGTTCTAGAAAAAATAAGGAGAAGACTTTCGGGACGGAGCGCCGCCATCTCAAGGGGGAACTTGGGCAGGAGCACTTTTGCCCTCCGGCGGAGCGATTCAGCCGGGGGAACTTCCCTCCCGGAGGGGGAAATCATTGTCATCATCATCACCAACAACTCTCCCATCTTGGGGAGGGATATCTTCATCAACATCTTCAACAGCACCATCTCATATCAAACCCTAGTTCATCTCTTGTGTTCAATCTTGTTACCGAAACTATAGATTGGTGCTTGTGGGTGACTAGTAGTGTTGATTACATCTTGTAGTTGATTACTATATGGTTTATTTGGTGGAAGATCATATGTTCAGATCCATTATGCTATTTAATACTCCTCCGATCTTGAGTATTTTTATCACTTGTGAGTAGTTACCTTCATTCTTGAGGTCACAGGAGAAATCATGTTGCAAGTAATCATGTGAATTTGATATGTGTTCGATATTTTGATAGTATGTATGTTGTGATTCCCTTAGTGGTGTCATGTGAATGTCGACTACATGACACTTCACCATATTTGGGCCTAAGGGAATACATTGTGGAGTAGTAATTAGATGGTGGGTTGCGAGAGTGACAGAAGCTTAAACCCCAGTTTGTGCGCTATTCCGTAAGGGACCGATTGGATCCAAAAGTTTATTGCTATGGGTAGAATTTATTCTTAATACATTTCCAGTAGTTGTGGATGCTTGCGGGAGGGTTAATCATAAGTAGGAGGTTTGTTCAAGTAAGAACAGCACCTAATTACCGATCCACCCACATATCAAATTGTCAAAGTAGCGAACAAAAATTGAACCAACATGATGAAAGTGACTAGATGAAATTCCCGTGTACCCTCAAGAACGCTTTGCTTATTATATGAGACCGTCTTGGCATGTCCTTTGCCTCAAAAGGATTGGTCTATCTTGCTGCACATTTGCTACTACTATCGTTACTTGCTCGTTACAAAATTATCTTGCTATCAAACTACTCCGCTACTTACAATTTTAGCACTTGCAGATACTACCTTACTGAGAAACACTTGTCATTTCCTTCTGCTCCTCGTTGGGTTCGAGACTCTTACTTATCGAAAGAGCTACAATTGATCCCCTATACTTGTGGGCCATCAAGGCAATTTTCTGGCGCCGTTGCCGGGGAGTGAAGCGCTTCTGGTAAGTGGAAATTGGTAAGGAAACATTCATATAGTGTGCTGAAATTTATTGTCACTTGTTACTATGTATAACAATCCTTTGAGGGGTTTGTTCGGGGTATATTCACCTCGACCGGAACCACAATGAGCTACCCCTCAACCCGCTGCACCTACTGAAAATATTGAATATGAAATCCCTTCGGGTATGATAGAGGAACTGCTAGCTAATCCTTATGTAGGAGATGGAACTGAACATACTGGTATGCACTTGATATATGTGGAACAAATTTGTGGATTGTTTAAGCTTGCAAGTTTACCCGGAGATCAAGTTATGAATAAGGTTTTTCCTTTATCTTTGAAGGGAAAAGCATTAGCATGGTATAGGCTATGCGATGATATTGGATCTTGGAACTGGAACCGATTGAAAATGGAGTTTCACCAAAAAAATCCTATGCATCTAGTTCATCGTGATCGGAATTACATATATAAATTTTGGCCTCGTGAAGGAGAAAACATCGCTCAAGCTTGGGGGAGGCTTAAGTCAATGTTATATTCATGCCCCAATCATGAGATCTCAAGAGAAATTATTATTCAGCATTTTTATGCTCGGCTTTCTCACAATGATCGATCCATGCTTGATACGTCTTGTGCTGGTTCCTTTATGAAGAAAACTATTGAATTCCGGTGGGATCTTTTGGAAAGAATTAAACGCAACTCTGAAGATTGGGAACTCGACTAAGGTAAAGAGTCAGGTATTAAGCTCAAGTATGATTGTGTTAAATCTTTTATGAATACCGATGCTTTTTCAAAGTTTAGCACTAAATATGGACTTGACTCTGAGATAGTAGCCTCCTTTTGTGAATCTTTTGCTACTCATGTTGGTCTCCCTAAAGAGAAGAGGTTTAAATATCACCCAACTATTAAAGAAGAAATTAAAGAACCGATACTAGTTAAATAAGAAACTATACTTTATAATGTTGATCCAATTGTTCCTACTGCTTATATTGAAAAAAAATCATTTCCTGTTAGGATAAAGGAACATGCTAAAGTTTCAACTGTGGTTAACTAAAGTTATATCATAACACCTAAGCGAGATGACAAAATTAAAGTATAACCTAATATTTCTATGGTTAAATATCTCTTGGAAGAAAATGTAGATGGGCATGTTATTTGCTTTAATGAAGAAGCTGCCAGGATTGCCAAACCTGATATAAAAGATAAACACAGACCTGTTGTTGGCATGCTCGTTGTCTCAGACAAAATAGGAGATCACTGCTATCATGGTTTATGTGACATAGGTGCTAGCGTGAGTGCTATTTCCTACTCTTTATATCAAGAAATTATGAATGACATAGCACACACAAGGATAGAAGACATTGATGTCCCTATTAAACTTGCTAATAGAGATATTATATCACCAATTGGGATTGTTATAGATGTTGAAGTCTTGTGTGGGAAAATAAAAAACCATACCGACTTTCTTGTTCTTGGTTCCCCACAAGATGAGTTTTGTCCCATTATCTTTGGTAGACCTTTCTTGAACACCGTTAATGCTAGAATAGATTGTAAGAAACAAACTATCGGTGTTAGTTTTGGTGATGAATCTCATGAGTTTAATTTTTCCAAGTTTAATAGAAAGCTTCATGAAAAAGAATTGCCTAGTAAGGATGAAATTATTGGTCTTGCTTCTATTGTTGTGCCTCCTACTGATCCCCCAGAACAATATTTGCTAAACCATGAAAATGATTTACATATGCATGAAAGAAATGAAATAGATGATATTTTCTTTGAACAACGTCCTCTGATTAAACACAACCTACCTATTGAAACTCTATGAGGTCCTCCTCCACCTAAAGGCGATCCTGTGTTTGAATTAAAACAATTGCCTGACACTTTGAAATATGCTTATCTTGATGAAAATAAGATATATCATGTTATTATTAGTGCTAACCTTTCAGAACATGTAGAAGAAAGATTATTGAAAGTTCCAAGGAAGCACCGAGATGCTATCGGATATACTCTTGATGATTTAAAGGGCATCAGTCCCACTCTATGTCAGCATAAGATTAATATGGAACCTGATGCTAAACCTGTTGTCGACCATCAACGTAGGTTAAATCCAAAAATGAAAGAAGTGGTAAGAATGAAAATATTAAAACTTCTGGAAGCAGGTATAATCTATCTTATAGCTAATAGTAGATGGGTATGTCTCGTTCATTGTGTTCCTATGAAAGGAGGTTTTATTGTTGTTCCTAATGATAAGAATGAACTTAATCCACAAAGAATTGTTACAGGCTATAGAATGGTAATTGGTTTTAGGAAATTAAATAAAGCAACTAGAAAATATCATTACCCTCTACCTTTTATTGATCAAATGCTAGAAAGATTATCAAAGCACACACACTTTTGCTTCCTTGATGGATACTCTGGTTTTTCACAAATACCCATTTCTCAACCTGATCAAGAAAAGACTACTTTTTTACTTGTCCCTTTGGAACTTATGCTTATAGACGTATGCCTTTTGGTTTATGCAATGCACCTGCTACCTTTCAAAGATGTATGACTGCAATATTCTCCGACTTTTATGAAAAGATTGTAGAGGTTTTCCTGGTTGATTTCTCCGTTTATGGGAAGTCATTTGATGATTGTTTAAGCAATCTTGATCAACTTTTGCAGAGATGTGAACAAACAAGTCTTGTCTTGAACTGGGAGAATGTCACTCCATAGTTAATGAAGGTATTGTCTTGGGCCATAAGATTTCTGAAAAAGGTATTGAAGTGGACAAAGCTAAGGTTGATGCAATTGAGAAAATGCCATGTCGTAAGGATATCAAAGGTATTCGTAGTTGCTTAGGTCATGTTGGTTTCTATAGGAGATTTATCAAAGACTTTTATAAAATATCTAGGCCTCTCACTAACCTTATACAAAAGGGTGTTCCTTTTGTTTTCGATGATGATTGCTTTGAAGCCTTTGAAACACTTAAAAAAGCTTTAATTTCTGCACCTATAGTTCAACCACCTGATTGGAACTTACCTTTTGAAATTATGTGTGATGCTAGTGATTATGTTGTTGGTGTTGTTCTAGGACAAAGAGTTGATAAAAAAATAAATGTTATTCATTATGCTAGTAAGACTCTAGACAGTGCTCAAAAGAATTAAGCTACCACTAAAAAGGAATTATTAACAGTTGTGTTTGCTTGTGACAAATTTAGATTTACATTGTTGATTCAAAAGTAACTGTTCACACAGACCATGCTGCTATTAAATATCTTATGGATAAGAAAGATGCTAAACCTAGACTTATTCGGTGGGTTCTCTTGCTACAAGAATTTGATTTGCATATCACTCATAGAAAAGGAGCTGAGAATCGCGTAGCTGATAACTTGTCTAGACTTGAAAATGTGCTTGATGGCCCACTACCTATTGATGATAGTTTTCCTGATGAGCAGTTAGCTGCAATAAATGTTACTAATAATACTCCTTGGTATGCTGACTATGCTAATTACATTGTTGCTAAATATTTACCACCTAGTTTTACTTACCAACAAAAGAAAAAGTTCTTTTATGATTTAAGACGTTACTTTTGGAATGACCCGCATCTTTATAAAGAAGGAGTAGATGGTATTATTAGATGTTGTGTACCTGAGCATGAACATGGAAAGATCCTTCGGAAGTGTCACTCTGAAGCATATGGAGGACATCATGCTGGAGATAGAACTGCTCACAAGGTATTGTTGTCTGGATTTTATTGGCCTACTCTTTTCAAATATGCTCGTAATTTCGTCTCCTCTTGTGATGAATGTCAAAGAATAGGTAATATTGGTAAGCGTTAGGAAATGCCTATGAATTATTCGCTTGCTGTTGAACCATTTGATGTTTGGGGCTTTGATTACATGGGACCTTTTCCTTCCTCTAATGGGTATACACATATTTTGGTTGTTGTTGATTATGTTACTAAATGGGTAGAAGCTATTCCAACCAGTAGTGCTGATCAAAACACCTCTATTAAAATGCTTAAGGAAGTTATTTTCCCAAGCTTTGGAATCCCCGGATATTTAATGACTGATGGTGGTTCACACTTTATTCATGGCGCTTTCCGTAAAATGCTTGCTAATTATGATGTTAACCATAGAATTGTGTCAGCCTATCATCCTCGGTCTAGTGACCAAGTTGAGCTTAGTTATAGAGAAATAAAATTAATTTTTCAAAAGACTGTCAATAGGTCCAGGAAGAATTGGTCTAAGAAATTAGATTATGACTTTGGGCTTATAGAATAGCTTATAAAAATCATATGGGTATGTCTCCTTATAAAATGGTTTATGGTAAAGCTTGTCATTTACCTCTTGAGTTAGAACATAAAGCTTTTTGGGTAATCAAGGAACTCAACTATGACTTTAAACTTGCTTGTGAAAAGAGGTATTTGATATTAGCTCTTTAGATGAATGGAGAACCCAAGCTTATGAAAATGCCAAGTTATTTAAAGCAAAAGTTAAACGATGGCATGATAAAATAATCCAAAAGTGTGAGTTCAAAGTCGGAGAATATGTACTTTTGTACAACTCTCGTTTTAGTTTCTTTGCAGGAAAACTCCTCTCTAAATGGGAAGGCCCCTATGTCATTGAGGTGGTTTATCGGTCTGGAGCTATCAAAATAAATAATGCCTAAGATACTAACCCAAAGGTTGTCAATGGGCAACGCACAAAGCATTATATCTCAGGTACGCCCATTAATGTTGAAACCAGTATTATTCAAACTTTGACACCGGAAGAACACATATATGAATCCTTCCGGAACACTCCAGAATCATGAAAATAAGGAGGTACATGATCCGGTAAGTAAACGGACTCTGAAAAATCCACAAAAATATTTTTTATCACTTTTGGAATGTTTACAAAAATAGGAAAATAAGAAACTACCAGGAAGCGTACCCTGGTGGGCACAAGACACCAGGGCGTGCCAGGCAAGCCTGGCGCGCCAAGGTGGGTTGTGCCCACCTCGGGTACCTTCCGGACTCTGTTTTTCTAGAGCTTTCTTTTTTCCCAAGATAAAAAATCTTTATATAACCCCCGTTCCTGTTGACCACCGTATCGCGGAGAAATCTTTTGTTCTCTTTTCTTGTTTTTTTCGGTCAAATCTATCAAGCCCGGCATCATGTCTTCCTCCTCCTCCAACCCAAGGGAAGAAGATGCTTGGCTGATGAAGATCGAGCTGAAGAGAGAGGAGGCTATAGAAGCTGTCGAAGGTGACAAAGGCAAGGAGGTTATCGGTGATCAGGCACCGGCAATCGAGCAAGCACTGCGAGCAGAGGAAGAAGAAGATATCCTTAAACAATACTATCCTCTTCTTACTCCTACTGAAATTTAGGCCTTCCGGATCATTGAAACGGTTCATGTGCAAAATAAATATCGCACTCATGAAAATATTCTTGATCGAGAGCACATCACCTTCCTTCGGAGTGTCATCCATAGATTGGAGAACCTCTTGATCTTGAAGGATGAGATCGCGACTTCTTCTCCGCCACCACCATCTTCTTCACCACCAAAAGAAAATTGAGTATCGGGTATGGGCACTGTTGGAAATATGCCCTAGAGGCAATAATAAAAGAGTTATTATTATATTTCCTTGTTCATGATAATCGTTTATTATCCATGCTATAACTGTATTGATTGGAAACTCAAATACATGTGTGGATGAATAGACAGACTTTGTGTCCCTAGTGAAGCCTCTACAGGACTAGCTCGTTGATCAAAGATGACCGCGGTTTCCAGGTCATAGACATGAGTTGTCATTTGATAACGGGATCACATCATTAGGAGAATGATGTGATGGACGAGACCCAAACGTTAAACATAGCTTTTGATCGTGTCAGTTATCGCTATAGTTTTCTGCATGTCAAGTATAAGTTCCTATGACCATGAGATCATGTAACTCACTGACACCGTAGGAGTGCTTTGTGTGTGCCAAACGTCGCAACGTAACTGGGTGACTATAAAGGTACTCTACAGGTATCTCCGAGGGTGTCTGTTGAGTTGACATGGATCGAGACTGGGATTTGTCACTCCGTGTGACGGAGAGGTATCTCCGGGCCCACTCGGTAATACGTCATCTCAATGAGCTCAAAGTGACTAAGTAGTTGGTCACGGGATTATCTATTACGGTAACGAGTAAAGAGACTTGCCGGTAACGAGATTGAACTAGGTATAGAGATACCGACGATCGAATCTCGGGCAAGTAACATACCGACGAGACAAAGGGAACTGTATACGGGATTGCCTGAATCCTTGACATCGTGGTTCATCCGATGAGATCATCGAGAAACATGTGGGAACCAATATGGGTATCCAGATCCCGCTATTGGTTATTGACCTGGGAGTGTCTCGGTCATGTCTACATGGTTTCCGAACCCGCAGGGTCTACACACTTAAGGTTCGGTAACGCTAGGGTTGTTAGTGAGAACAGTGCATGGTTACCGAAGGTTGTTCGGAGTCCCGGATGAGATCCCGGACGTGACGAGGGTCTCCGGAATGGTCCGGGGACGAAGATTGATATATAGGATGAAAGGTTTCGGAGTCCGGAAGTGTTCCGGGGAGCATCGGGAAATCGGCGGATTACCGAAAAGGGTTTCGGGGGTCCCGGAAGTAGTTCTGGGCCTAATGGGCCACAAAGGGGGGACACCACAGCCTCATAGGGCTGTGCGCCCCCCCCCCCCTGGGCCCTCTCCTCATGCGGCTAAGGGGGCTGGACCCCCTAGGGCAGCCGCACCCCTTGGAGTGGGGGGCAAGGCACCTAGGGGGGGAAACCCTAGGGCCAGGCGCAGCCCTTGGCCGCCGCCCCCCCTCTGCCCTGGCCGCCGGCCCCCCTAGGGGAAACCCTAGGGCGCCCCCCTCTCCTCCTTCCCCCTATATATAGAGAGGTAGAGGGAGGGCAGCCAACACACGTTTGTGCCTCGGTGCTGCCCTCCCTCTCCCATAACATCTTCATCTCCCGCGGTGCTTAGGCGAAGCCCTGCTGGAATTCTCCTCCACCATCACCACCACGCCGTCGTGCTGCTGGTCTCTCCATCAACCTCTCCTCCACCCCTTGCTGGATCAAGAAGGAGGAGACGTCCCCGAGCCGTACGTGTGAAGAACGCGGAGGCACCGTTGCTTCGGTGTTAGGATCTTCGGCGATCTGAATCGCGGCGAGTACGACTCCATCAACCGCGTTCTTAACGCTTCCGCTTAGCGATCTACAAGGGTATGTGGATCCTACTCTCCCCTCGTAGTTGCATCTCCTAGATTGATCTTGGTGAACGTAGAGAAAATTTTTTGTTTTTCCATGCAACGTTCCCCAACAGTGGCATCATGAGCTAGGATCTTGCGTAGATGCTTTCTCGAGTAGAACACAAAAGGGTTTGTGGGCGTTGATGTTTAAATTGCTGCCCTCCTTAGTCTTTCTTGATTCAGCGGTATTATGGGATGAAGCGGCCCGGACCAACTTTACATGTCCACGTACATGAGACCGGTTCCATCGACAGACATGTGACTTTTGTTGCATCAGATGGCTGGCGGGTGTCTGTCTCTCCTATCTTAGTTGAATCGGAATAGAACAAGGCGGTCCTTGTAGAAGGTTAAATAGCAACTTGAATATCACCGTTGTGGCTTTGCGTAGGTAAGAAGCGTTCTTGCTAGATACCCATAGCAGCCACGTAAAACATGCAACAACAAATTAGAGGACGTCTAACTTGTTTTTGCAGGGTATGTATGTGATATGATATGGCCAATGACATGATGAAATATATTTGATGTATGAGATGATCATGTTGTAATAGTTAATATCGACTTGCATGTCGATGCATACGGCAACCGGCAGGAGCCATAGGGTTGTCTTTAATTTTTGTATGACCTGCGTGTCAATCATTAAGCGCTTTGTAATGCTTTACTTTATCGCTAAACGGTAGCAATAGTAGTAAGAGCATGGTGGGCGCCGACAACCCCGATGGCGACACGATGATGGAGATCATGATGATGGGGATCATGGTGTGGCGCCGGTGACGATGGAGATCATGCCGGTGCTTTGGAGATGGAGATCAAAAGCACGAGTTGATGGCCATATCATGTCACTTATGATTTGCATGTGATGTTAATCCTTTTATGCACCTTATTTTGCTTAGGACGACGGTAGCATTATAAGATGATCCTTCACTAAAATTTCAAGATAAAATTGTGTTCCCCCCGAGTGTGCGCCGTTGCGAAGGTTCGTCGTTTCGAAGCACCACGTGATGATCGGGTGTGATAGACTCTACGTTCGCATACAACGGGTGCAAGCCAGTTTTGCACATGCAGAACACTCGGGTTAGACTTGACGAGCCTAGCATGTACAGACATGGCCTCGGAACACGGAAGACCGAAAGGTCGAACATGAGTCATATAGTAGATATGATCAACATGTTGATGTTCACCATTGACACCACCTCATCTCACGTGATGATCGGACTTGGGTTGGTGGATTTGGATCATGTCACGCTCGAATGACCGGAGGGATGTCAATTTGAGTGGGAGTTATAAATAATTTGATTAGGTAATAACTCACTTATCATGAACAATAGTCTAAAATGTCTTTGCAAATTTTTGTTGTAGATGGCTCACGCAGTAGCTCCCCTGAATTTTAATGCGTTCCTACAGAAAGCTAAACTGAAAGATGATGGGAGCAACTTTGTGGACTGGCTCCGCAATCTGAGGATCATCCTCACAGCTGCCCAAAAGGTTTATGTCCTAAATGCACCGCTAGGTGACCCCCCCGCTCCTACAGCCCCTGCAGACGTTTTGAACGTCTGGCAGACACGTTCGGATGACTATTCGATAGTGCAGTGTGCCATGTTGTACGGCTTGGAAGGAGGACTTCAAAGGCGTTTTGAACGTCATGGTGCATATGAGATGTACCAGGAGTTGAAGTTCATCTTTGAAAAGAATGCTAAGATCGAGAGGTATGAGACCACCGATAAATTCTTTGCTTGCAAGATGGAGGAGAATTCGTCTGTCAGTGAGCACTTACTGAAGATGTCTGGGTACTATACCCGCATAGCTGATCTGGGACTTGTGTTCCCGGATGAGGCTATCATTGACAAAATTCTCCAGTCACTCCCTCCTAGCTACAAGAGCTTCGTGCAGCAGTATAACATGCAAGGGATGAACAAAACCATCGCCGAGCTGTTTTCGATGCTGAAAGTCGCTGAGGCAGACATCCAGAAGGAGTATCAAGTGTTGATGGTCAATAAAACCACCAGTTTCAAGAAGAATGGCAAGGGCAAGAAGGGTAACTCTAAGAAGGGTGGCAAAGCAGTTGCTAATCCAGTGAAGAAACCCAAGGCTGGGCCCAAGCCAGAGACTGAGTGTTTCTATTGCAAGGGGAATGGCCACTGGAAGCAGAACTGCCCCAAGTATCTGGCGGACAAGAAGGGGGCCAACAACAACAAAAGTATATGTGATATACATGTTATTGATGTGTACCTTACCAACTCTCGTTGTAGTGCCTGGGTATTTGATACCGGTTCGGTTCCTCACATTTGCAACTCTAAACAGGAACTGCGGAATAAACGGAGGCTGGCGAAGGACGAAGTGACGATGCGCGTGGGAAATGGTTCCAAGGTTGATGTGATCGCCGTCGGCACGCTCGCTCTTCGATTACCATCGGGATTAGTTATGAACCTGAATAATTGTTATTTAGTGCCTGCGTTAAGCATGAACATTATATCTGGATCTTGTTTATTGCGAGACGGTTACTCATTTAAATCAGAGAATAATGGTTGTTCTATTTATATGAGTAATATCTTTTATGGTCATGCACCCGAAGTTAGGGGTTTATTCTTATTGAATCTCGATAGTGATGATACACATGTTCATAACATTGATGCCAAAAGATGTAGAGTTGATAATGATAATACCACTTTCTTGTGGCACTGCCGTCTGGGTCATATCGGCGTGAAACGCATGAGGAAGCTCCATGCTGATGGACTTTTGGAGTCTCTTGATTTTGAATCACTTGACACGTGCGAGCCGTGCCTCATGGGCAAGATGACAAGGACCTCGTTTTCAGGGACAATGGAACGGGCAAGTGACTTATTGGAAATCATACATACTGATGTGTGCGGTCCGATGAGTGTAACGGCGCGCGGTGGATATCGTTATTTTCTCACCTTCACTGACGACATAAGTAGATATGGGTATATTTACTTGATGAAGCATAAGTCTGAAACTTTTGAAAAGTTCAAGCAATTTCAGAGTGAAGTTGAAAATCATCGTAACAAGAAGATCAAGTTCCTACGATCTGATCGAGGGGGAGAATATCTGAGTTATGAGTTTGGTGATCACTTAAGAAAATGTGGAATTGTTTCACAGTTGACGCCACCTGGAACACCACAGCGTAATGGTGTGTCCGAACGTCGTAATCGAACCCTATTAGATATGGTACGTTCTATGATGTCTCTTGCCGATTTGCCACTATCGTTTTGGGGATATGCGTTAGAGACAGCTGCATTCACTTTAAATAGGGCTCCATCTAAGTCCGTTGAGACAACACCGTATGAACTGTGGTTTGGTAAGAAACCTAAGTTGTCTTTTCTCAAGGTTTGGGGTTGCGATGCTTATGTCAAAAGGCTTCAGCCAGAAAAGCTCGAACCCAAAGCGGACAAATGTGTCTTCATAGGATACCCAAAAGAAACAGTTGGGTACACCTTCTATCTCAGATCCGAGGGCAAAGTGTTTGTCGCTAAGAACGGGTCCTTTCTCGAGAAAGAGTTTCTCTCGAAAGAATTGAGTGGGAGGAAGGTAGAACTTGATGAGGTTATCGAACCTCTGCTTCAACCAGAGAGTAGCGCAGCACAGAAAGATGTTTTTGTGGAGCCTGCAGAGGTTGAAAAGGAAGCCAATGATGATGATCAAGGAGCTTCTGATCAAGTTACTACCGAACCTCGTAGGTCGACAAGGGTACGCACTGCGCCTGAGTGGTATGGTAACCCTGTCTTGGAGGTCATGTTGTTAGACAACGGTGAACCTGTGAGCTATGGAGAAGCGATGGTGGGCCCGGATTCCGACAAATGGTTAGAGGCCATGAAATCCGAGATGGGATCCATGTATGAAAACAAAGTATGGACTTTGGAAGTATTACCTGAAGGGCGGAAGGCCATTCAGAATAAATGGATTTTTAAGAGGAAGACGGACGCTGACGGTAATGTCACCGTGTATAAAGCTCGACTTGTGGCAAAGGGTTTTTCACAAGTTCAAGGGATTGACTACGATGAGACTTTCTCACCCGTAGCGATGCTTAAATCCGTCCGAATCATGTTAGCAATAGCTGCATATTTCGATTATGAAATTTGGCAGATGGATGTCAAAACAGCGTTCCTTAACGGTTTTCTTAAGGAAGAGTTGTATATGATGCAACCGGAAGGTTTTGTCGATCCAGAGAATGCTGACAAAGTATGCAGGCTCCAGCGTTCCATTTATGGGCTGGTGCAAGCATCTCGGAGTTGGAATCTTCGCTTTGATGAGGTGATCAAAGCGTTTGGGTTTATACAAGTTTACAATGAAGCTTGTATTTACAAGAAAGTGAGTGGGAGCTCTATAGCGTTTCTAATATTATATGTGGATGACATATTGCTGATTGGAAACAATATAGAATTTTTGGATAGCGTGAAGGGGTATTTGAACAAGAGTTTTTCGATGAAAGATCTCGGTGAAGATGCTTTCATATTGGGCATCAAGATCTATAGAGATAGATCAAGACGCTTGATAGGACTTTCACAAAGCACATACCTTGATAAAGTTTTGAAGAAGTTCAAAATGGATCAATCCAAGAAGGGGTTCTTGCCGGTATTGCAAGGTACAAAGTTGAGTAAGACTCAATGCCCAGTGACTGCGGAAGATAGAGAAAAGATGAGTGTCGTCCCCTATGCTTCAGCCATAGGCTCTATCATGTATGCAATGGTGTGCACAAGACCAGATGTCAGCCTTGCCATAAGTATGGCCGGAAGGTTTCAAAGTAATCCTGGTATGGATCACTGGACAGCGGTCAAGAATATCCTAAAGTACCTGAAAAGGACTAAGGAGATGTTTCTCGTTTATGGAGGTGATCAAGAGCTCGTCGTAAAGGGTTACGTCGATGCAAGCTTTGACACTGATCCGGATGACTCTAAGTCTCAAACCGGATACGTATATATTCTCAACGGGGGAGCGGTAAGCTGGTGCAGTTCCAAGCAGAGCGTGGTAGCTGATTCTACATGTGAAGCGGAGTATATAGCTGCCTCGGAGGCAGCTAAAGAAGGTGTCTGGATGAAGGAGTTCATGACAGATCTTGGAGTTGTGCCTAGTGCACTGAACCCAATGACTCTGTTCTGTGACAACACTGGTGCCATTGCTCTAGCCAAGGAACCAAGGTTTCACAAGAGGACCAGACACATAAAGCGACGCTTCAATTCCATCCGCGATTCGGTCAAGGAGGAGGACATAAGTATTTGCAAAGTACACACGGATTTGAATGTTGCAGATCCGTTGACTAAGCCTCTTCCACGGGCTAAGCATGATCAACACCAAAACTCTATGGGTGTTAGATTCATTACCTTGTAATGCTAGATTATTGACTCTAGTGCAAGTGGGAGACTGTTGGAAATATGCCCTAGAGGCAATAATAAAAGAGTTATTATTATATTTCCTTGTTCATGATAATCGTTTATTATCCATGCTATAACTGTATTGATTGGAAACTCAAATACATGTGTGGATGAATAGACAGACTTTGTGTCCCTAGTGAGCCTCTACAGGACTAGCTCGTTGATCAAAGATGACCGCGGTTTCCAGGTCATAGACATGAGTTGTCATTTGATAACGGGATCACATCATTAGGAGAATGATGTGATGGACGAGACCCAAACGATAAACATAGCTTTTTGATCGTGTCAGTTATCGCTATAGTTTTCTGCATGTCAAGTATAAGTTCCTATGACCATGAGATCATGTAACTCACTGACACCGTAGGAGTGCTTTGTGTGTGCCAAACGTCACAACGTAACTGGGTGACTATAAAGGTACTCTACAGGTATCTCCGAGGGTGTCTGTTGAGTTGACATGGATCGAGACTGGGATTTGTCACTCCGTGTGACGGAGAGGTATCTCCGGGCCCACTCGGTAATACGTCATCTCAATGAGCTCAAAGTGACTAAGTGGTTAGTCACGGGATTATGTATTACGGTAACGAGTAAAGAGACTTGCCGGTAACGAGATTGAACTAGGTATAGAGATACCGACGATCGAATCTCGGGCAAGTAACATACCGACGAGACAAAGGGAACTGTATACGGGATTGCCTGAATCCTTGACATCGTGGTTCATCCGATGAGATCATCGAGAAACATGTGGGAACCAATATGGGTATCCAGATCCCGCTATTGGTTATTGACCTGGGAGTGTCTCGGTCATGTCTACATGGTTTCCGAACCCGCAGGGTCTACACACTTAAGGTTCGGTAACGCTAGGGTTGTTAGTGAGAACAGTGCATGGTTACCGAAGGTTGTTCGGAGTCCCGGATGAGATCCCGGACGTGACGAGGGTCTCCGGAATGGTCCGGGGACGAAGATTGATATATAGGATGAAAGGTTTCGGAGTCCGGAAGTGTTCCGGGGAGCATCGGGAAATCGGCGGATTACCGAAAAGGGTTTCGGGGGTCCCGGAAGTAGTTCTGGGCCTAATGGGCCACAAAGGGGGGACACCACAGCCCTCATAGGGCTGTGCGCCCCCCCTGGGCCCTCTCCTCATGCGGCTAAGAGGGCTGGACCCCCTAGGGCAGCCGCACCCCTTGGAGTGGGGGGCAAGGCACCTAGGGGGGGAAACCCTAGGGCCAGGCGCAGCCCTTGGCCGCCGCCCCCCCTCTGCCCTGGCCGCCGGCCCCCCTAGGGGAAACCCTAGGGCGCCCCCCTCTCCTCCTTCCCCCTATATATAGAGAGGTAGAGGGAGGGCAGCCAACACACGTTTGTGCCTCAGTGCTGCCCTCCCTCTCCCATAACATCTTCATCTCCCGCGGTGCTTAGGCGAAGCCCTGCTGGAATTCTCCTCCACCATCACCACCACGCCGTCGTGCTGCCGGTCTCTCCATCAACCTCTCCTCCACCCCTTGCTGGATCAAGAAGGAGGAGACGTCCCCGAGCCGTACGTGTGAAGAACGCGGAGGCACCGTTGCTTCGGTGTTAGGATCTTCGGCGATCTGAATCGCGGCGAGTACGACTCCATCAACCGCGTTCTTAACGCTTCCGCTTAGCGATCTACAAGGGTATTTGGATCCTACTCTCCCCTCGTAGTTGCATCTCCTAGATTGATCTTGGTGAACGTAGAGAATTTTTTTTGTTTTTCCATGCAACGTTCCCCAACAGGCACTCCCCTTGGCTTTCACCAAGCTTGGGGGGTGCCCCGGTATCGTATCATCCCTACTATCCTTTTGCATTTACTTACTTTAGTTCAATCTTTTGCTTTAGAATAAATGAAAGTTTAGTTTGATCCCTTCTTTTTGCGAGTTTGCTTAGTGATCTATATTTGTAATAGTGTGCGAGATATATAATAAAGTTTAGTTTTGAGTTTTTACTTTCTTTACCTTCCTGTTGCAATAAAAAGAAAGGTTATAATTGAATAAATAAAGGAAAGCAAATAAATTAAGAAGATCATATGCTAATATTATGGTAGGTGATAGCACCACATAAGGAAAAGTATAAGTAGAAACTTTTATTAGAGGTTGACAAACATAACATTGGTCAATGATGCAACTCATGAAAGAATTAATAAGGGAAGAGAAGATTCACATATAAATATACTATCCTAGAAATATTTTGTGATTTTGAGCCCACATCAAAATATTATATGCCAAAATTGTTGACATTGGACAAGGAAGACAACTTAATGATTTATGTTTGTTCATATTCACATAGAAATAATATTGCCATAGATCCTTCAACATGTGGTGCTTTCCCAATATATTTTCTAGCCAAAAAATCCGCACTAAGTAGATATACTACCTGTGCATCCAAAAACCCTTAAACCCAAACCTTTTTCGAGAGTCCACCATACCTACCTCCGGCGACGGCAGCCTGACACTGCAGCCCAACTAGTAAACCCTCGTACGCCCCTCCACGTGGGAAACAACTGCCGAGTCTTCCCCGGCTTCGGTTCATTCCCTTCCTAGGCCTCGCCGTCGTCCACCACCTTGGTGCTCTCGGCACGACGTGGTCAACATGGTCAAGGAACGACTTACATCGGAAGAGGAATGTACGTGGAGAGGCTTACAATTGGGTCCACGGCCGCAGCAAGGAAGTGCCTCCTTATTACGCGCAAAATAATGATTCATTCACCTGATAGTAGGGACCTACCGAAAGGGCTCTGTATTTTGGCTTAGCTGTATTTTGCGAAAAAAAAGTTTTTCCCCCTGACAGCTAGGACCCACCAGCTATATCTTTGGACGCAAGGAAAGTGTCTCCATATTAGGCACGGGAAAAATGAATGCCCCCCTGACAGCTGGGACCCACCAGCTATATCTTCGCACGCAAAGATGTGCCTCCTTATCATCCCTGACAGCCGGGACCCACCTGGTCGAAGCGTACAGAGCGTTGTCACTCTGGTCGCGAACATGTACGAACATACTGGTCGATCGGTCTCTCTGCAACGATAAACCGTGGCTGATCAAGAAGCGACACGTGTAGTAGTAGAGCCCCCGAGATAGCAGTTCAGGCAGTCCAGTCAAAACCGTGTACACGTACGTACAACCACATGCCAAAAAATACGGCCATATACGTACATACGAGCGAGGTCTCGAGCGCGTACTCATGCATACGTACGGCCATGCAGTCCCCTACATATGGAGACTGTAGCAACGGCATCGTGTTCATCGGCAGCCAACCAGCGGGGTCGGAACAGAGAAACAACATTGTGTTCATTGGGAGGCAAACGGCTTGGACGGAACAGCCGAAACCTGGTGTGACATACCGCAAAACGGAGGGAAACGGCCTTCTGCTGGAGCGCGTATGGTCGAAACGGGATCTTGTTCATTGGGAGGGGTCTGGCGTACCGTAAAACAGAGGAAATGGACTTGTGTTGGAGCGCTACGGTCGAAACGGGGGTCCTGTTCATCAGGAGGGGTGTGTCGTACCACAAAACGAGACTCCACGGGCTACTGTTCACCCACCGTCGACTTCCTCAAGCCTCCACCTGCACTGTTCATCCACCGCGTATTCCTCTGCCTCCACGGGGTCCTGTTCATCCTACCAGCCCTCCACCGGCTACTGTTCAACCAGCCATCCACGGGGTCTTGTTCATCCACCCCCAACGCCTCGACTGTGGCGGCCTCGTCTCAAGGTTTTGTTCATCCAGCAGAAACCGCAAGGTCCAACCCCCACAGGGTCATGTTCATCCAACCCCAACCAGGCATGTCTCGACTCGTTCAACCAACCCCACGTTTATGTTCATCAAGAGGCAGCAGGTTCGATCGGCTTCAGTAAGCAGTAGCACTGATCGATTGGGTTCAGTTAGCAGCGGTAGCGAAGGAATAGTTCAGGTTCAGTTAGCAGCCAAGGGATCGCTTTCTTGGGTTCAGTAACGTAGCTAGTGCAATCACTCTGGATCAGTAAGCGAACGCCTCGCTCAGGTTCAATTAGAGCCCAATGCCTCACACATGCATACACGTTACATTTACAAGAGAAACGCGCAAGCCTTCGTGCATCTCTCCGCCCGACCACCCACCGTAACCGGGAACTCCCCAAAAATTTCCTCGCCCTTGCTTCTACCATGGTTTTTTCCGTCATGGATGGCCCAAAGAATGTCATGCAGCTGCGTCTCCGGCCCGCCCAGGACGAAAACCCATTTTCTGTCATGATTTTTTGTCATAGAAGTAGGAGCCCACCACATCTATGATGATACGGATTTTTTTCACAATTATCGTCATAGAAGGGTCATAAGCATGACAGAAAAAATATTTGTTTGGCCCAAAATGTCACAGATGTGTCTTTTTTGTAGTGCGTGGATGACGAGGGTGGACGATGTGTGTGTCGTAAGCAAACCTAGCTAGATAGGTAAATCAATCGATGTGTGTCGGAGAAAGTGAGAGATATAACTAGTGAGTAGTGAGGTACATTGGTCGGTGCGTGGGGAAAAAGAGTTATAGTTGACCTCGCTATATGTAGGGGGATCAATCGGTATACATGCATATGTTAGAGGCAAACAAGGCCCGGAGAGATGGACATAGACAGAGGTATGCGGCTAGAAGGTCGCCGGTGTGAGAGACCTACTATGTCGAGAGGGGAAGGCGTGTGCGAGTGCGAGATCGATGAAAAGAGGGGCGAGAGTGTGCATTTGTGTGGGACGATATTAGACACATGGAGGCATGGACACTAAGAAGAGAAGAGGGAAAACATGTGTTTGTGGTACCCACACCTGGCTAGAGAGGTATAATGATCGGTGTGTGCGCCGAAAAGAAGGGGGTGGGGAGACGTGCAGACACCATGGGAGAACGACCTAAGAAAAATAACGAACGTGCACAACGAAGATGATGCTGAGGGAGGATTCGAATATTTAATTTGAATAAGAGATCATAGTGTTTTTAACCCACGCATGCATGAATATAATGGTGATATGCATGGTGTGGTTATGAGCATGTTATACTACATACACATTTTTTTTTAATTTTTGATAATGTGTGGCTTTTGCAGCTCAGGGCTAAATACTTGTCATAATGTAGGGGGCGGGGCACTATAATTTGTGTGATAAACACAATGTACGTATGAAAAATGGTTTAGATTATGAAGATCTAGTTAGTACATCACATGTACTATTATTTGGAGTCGACATCAAGTGTATTCAAATATTTGAATTCGAGTTCATATAGTGCACATAGTTCATATCTATCTCTATAGCAATCATGTGGTGTGTTGTTAAGATAATATACAAATGTTGTTTAACTTGGCAACAATCATGATTGTAGATTCTTATTCAAATAGAAAAATGAATTCAAATTTAGTTCGAGTTGCAGCGGTAGTATAGACATTTGGAATGCACAAAAATGTTCGTATAAGTAGGTTACATGCATTATGCAGCCAGCGAAAAAATTAATTGGACATAACATGGATTCAAAGTTTTGAATAGCATTTGTAACAATCCATACAATGAAACGGGACAAGACTCTCTCTTTGTGTGGTGGGAATTATTATTTTTTCTCATAGAGGGAAGTGCGATTGGATTTGGTACTCTCTGAAAACTCGCTCCCCCCGCCTTGCTATCCCAAAATTACAACGCGCGTGAAAACTCCCTCCTGCTGCCAAATCCCAACATGCGAAATCCCCGTTCTAACCCTGAGCCGAAAGGACAACTAGTTCAAATCAGTGGGGGTACTTTGTAATACACCCTACATTTCGGACAAGCGTGTCCCTAAGTCATGGTTCCCCCCTCCCGTCACCTCCTTTTCGCCATTCAAAAAACCAGGTCACCATAACCTCTCTGCTCCAGCCGCGAAACCTGACCCTCCGCCGTCCGCCACCCCACCGCCCCCAGTCGGAGACTCTTCCCTGACGACGTCGTCCACCACAACAACTCGACGTCCCTCATCCACCTCCCCGGATGAGGATCCTTCGTCGATCTCATCGTCCCGCCGGTTCAGCCGCCCCGTCCTCCTCCTCCAAGGAGCTGCTCCGACGATCACCTCATCTATCGCGGCTGATCCACCCCCACTGAGCCGCCTTAACCTGCTCCACCGGAATCGCAGCATCCTCGCCGACTCCTCGGACGAAGCTGAGGCCTACTCGGCGCCACCAAAGAGGTTGTACACTCATCGCATCGCACCTTCTCCTTAACTCGACCTCCCGGCGCCGATGGAGCTCGATCCCGCACCCCCATGGCGCTGATACCTCGAAGCCGACACCGCCGGTGACATCTCCATGGTGGCTCTCCCCCAGTGCGGGGCTCCCTCGGGGGCGGCATCCATACCAACCGAATCTATTGCTGCTGCTCCGGCTCTCGCTCGCTCGCGCTGCTGCTGATGCTCCGACTCTTGCTCGCTCGCGCTGCTGGTGGTGCTCCAGCTCTTGCTAGCTCGCACTGCTGCTGCTGTTGCTCCGACTCTCGCTAGCTCACGCTGCCGCTGCTGCTCTGCTCTTCCCCTTGCTCGTGCTGCTGCTCTGCTCTTGCTCTCACTGCTGATGCTGGTACATGGGCTGTTGTAGCTACACGAGTTGCTGCTCTGGCTCTAGTTCACGCTGCTCCTCCATGCGCAACTGCTCCGGCTGCTATTTGCTACTGTATTCCCTGTCGGTCGCCTGCTGGTTTAGATCACTATTTCTCCACTACTAGTGCTCTAGCGTCCTAAACTACATGTGAAGTGGCTCTCTGCTACCAGTGCATTCAGTTTCGACAGTAATATTCAGATACCACAGTAAATTTTAGTTTTGACAGTTAAGTTCAGAGTCACCAGTTTTTACCTCATCTGTTGTAGTCAGGTGTTTTTTGGTGATGTAAATTTTACATCTATCACTTTTTGGTAATGTATTTTAAATCATCTATTGGAGATGCTATTATAATCCCACTTGAGATTAACAATGTCTATCTTGTACTGCTTCAGCCTCGACGTCTTACGGCTCGCCGGAGCTGCTCCAACGACGGGACCATCCATCACAACAGAGCAGTGCCATGGACAATGTCTACAGACACCTCAGATCTTCCTCCACACCTCTGACATCCACCTCTGTCGCAACTTCTTCAGCAACCAACCCAATGATGCTGAGGTCGACACGGCTACGCCAAAGAGGTTGTACACTTGTCGCATCACTTATTACTCTATATTCATGTCGATGCACTAGGGCTATTTTGGTTCAAAGGAAAAAGTAAAGGAAAAACATAGCAATAGGAAATTTTCCTATTGCACTCTACTATTCATTTATTCACGCATTTCGTTGAAAGGAATGGAGCAAACCATCCACCTGGACCTACTTTTCAAATCCTATGCATGAAAACAAGACTAAGGCCCTCTTTGATTCGTAGGATTTTACGAACGTAGTAATAGGAAAAGTATAGGGTTTGAGTGGCATGCCCACTTGAATCCTATAAGATTAGCAATGAGTGTTTGATGCCACAGAAAAAACAAAGGAATTGTAAAAAAGAGGTTGGAGTGGATGTTAGATTTCTTATGAAATGTAGTACAAAAGATTTCATAGGAAAAATTCCTATGGAATCCAATCCTATGAATCAAAGGACCAACATAGGACAAAATCCTGAGGATTTTAGTCCTTTAGAAATCCTATAAAATTCCTTTGAATCAAAGGAGCCCTAAGTGCATCAGTGGCAGAATAACATTCTAACTGTACACACTTTCCTTTGGTTTCACTTTAATTTGGCCATGTTCCTTTGCATTCATCTGCTCTTCCAATTCCTACGAACCAAACACCCAAGTTGACAGAAATCATGTGTTTACAAATGCTCTGTTTCCCACGTGCATTCCTATCCTATTCCAGTGTTTTTACTATCCCTGCGTTTTTAGAATCATGCAAGCCAAAGGAGCCCTTACAGAATTACTTCAGTACCAGATATGTGTCGAAGAAAACATTGTGTGGTTTGTCCTGCTCCTGCCGTGACGTTGTCCACCTGACCTGAGTTGCTCCATCGACAAAAGCACCCACCATACTAGACATCACGACTCCTGACCGTCTTTCGCCACCTCAGATCTCCTTCCCTATTGCTGGCACCCGCCACAACTGCACCACCATCATCGACTCAGCAGATTAACCTGAGGAGTGCAGGGGTCCGCAAGAGAGGTCACACTCTTTTGTTTCTGCTTATGTTATGCATTGCTTGATATTACCTGCTACTTTATCGTCATGTTCATCTCTTAGACTCCAAGTCAGGTTCAAATTAATGTTCAAACTTGATTTTTAAACTGCTTGTGGCCTTGTGGAGCACATATCGAGGCAGCAATGAATAGTATCTCTGTCTATTATCTGGTTGTTCATCTTGGGTGGGAAACTGAAACCACAAGTGCTCCCTGGGTGATTTTGGTAATTAATGTCAACACATCTCTTGTTGGACTAATGTTTTCATCTAGTATATTTCAGATAGGTTCAACAAATGGAGTGGCATGGACTAAAGGATGTGGAACCCCTTCAAGATGATAAGGACTAAGCATTGGCTCAAGATCAAAGCTCAGGACTCTACATTTTCTATTTTAGTGATCCAAGATCACATTGAGTCCATAGGAAAGCCAATACTATTAAAAGGGGATGAGGTGTTGCTTAATGGCTTGCTTGCTCAAAGTGCTTAGTGATATGCTCCAAAACCCTCAACCACTTCCTCACATCCACATATGTTCCAAACCAAAAGTCAAACTTGGCCCTACCGAAACTTTCTATCCGGCGCCAGCGAGTTCATTTGACATAGACACTACCAGAAACCCTAATCAGTTCGGTCTCACCAATAGGGATCTCGGTCTCACCGAGATGGGAATGTAAATTCTCTGTTTCCTATTTGCAACATTTCGGTCTAACCGAGATGTGAGAATCAGTCTCACTGAGTTAACATTGCAAACTCTTTGTTGCCTTTTTGTAACATTTCGGTCTCACCAAAATGAGAAAACCCATCGAGTTTGCCTGACTAACTCTCTGGTTAGCTTATTACCAAAATCGGTCACACTGAGTTTGTGTAATCGGTCTCACCGAGATTACGTTATGCCCTAACCCTAATGAAATCGGTCCTGCCGAGTTGATCATATCGGTCCCACCGAAATGCCTAATGGTCACATTATGAACTAAATCGGTCTGATCGAGTTCTCTGAAACGGTCCCACCGAGTTTGGTAAATTGTGTGTAACGGTTAGATTTTGTGTGGAGGCTATATATACCCCTCCACTCACTCTTCATTCGTGGAGAAAGCCATCAGAACATAGCTACACTTCCATTACTCATTGTTCTGAGAGAGAACCACCTACTCATCTGTTGAGACCAAGATATTCCATTCCTACCATATGAATCTTGATCTCTAGCCTTCCCCAAGTTGCTTTCCACTCAAATCATCTTTCCACCAAATCCAAATCAGTGAGAGAGAGTTGAGTGTTGGGGAGACTATCATTTGAAGCACAAGAGCAAGGAGTTCATCATCAACACGCCGTTTATTACCTTTTGGAGAGTGGTGTCTCCTAGATTGGTTAGGTGTCACTTGGGAGCCTCCATCAAGATTGTGGAGTTGAACCAAGGAGTTTGTGCGGGCAAGGAGATCGCCTACTTTGTGAAGATCTACCCTAGTGAGGCAAGTCCTTCGTGGGCAATGGCCATGGTGGGATAGACAAGGTTGCTTCTTTGTGGAACCTTCATGGGTGGAGCCCTCCGTGGAACCGCGTAGCCGTTCCCCTTCATGGGTTGAAGTCTCCATCAACGTGGATGTACGATAGCACCACCTATCGGAACCACGCTTAAAAAATCTTCGTGTCTACATTGCATTTGCTCCTTCAAACTCCTCCCTTTACCTTCATATGCAGTTGTTCTACATTCCCTGCTATACTCTTAGAATTGCATGTGTAGGTTTATTGCTTGACTTGTGTATAATTGCTAAAATCTGCCAAGACTTAAAATTGGGAAAAGGCTAGGTTTTTATTTGGTCAAGTGGTCAAAATTGCATGCTTTACTTTCCAATACCCATATACTCGTGTCATGCATGCTTGATATGTATTGTGGATGTTTAAACATGTGCTAAAACTCCACCTTAACTTGAAGTATCTAAAAACTGCCACTTTTCTTGCTAAGAGTCTATTCACCCCCTCCCCCTTTAGACACCTCTTCTCGATCCTTTTAATTGGTATTAGAGTTTTGGTCTCCATTGCTTTGGTTTAATCACCATTGGAGGAAGATGGATGAGTCTACGTTAGGGAGTATTAGACGTAGAGTACCTATGCTTGATGGAGAATTTTATAAGGAATGGAAGAATGAGATGCTTGAGATCTTCAATGAATATGATTTGAACAAGTATATTGATAATCCTTGTATGCCCCCCATTGATGCTTCGAATCCTACTTTCAATGAGAAACTTGACATGATTCGAAATCTTAGAATTGTTAATCTTATCACTAGAGGATTGCCTAGAAACTTGCTTATATGTTTGCAAACTTTTGAATGTGCTTATTATATACAGAGATTCCTTGAGGAACGATTTGCGGACTACTCTTTGAAAAATCTAGATGTGATTCTTCAAAAGTCCATTGCTTTAAGTAAGATGAACTCTAGTGATCCAAAATTTGGTGAATGTTTATTTGAGCTTCATGACCTGATGCGTGCCAAAGGAGATGTTGGAATTATTAGCAATATCATTTTCGAAGTCATTAGAATTCATAGAGATGAACATTGTTACGGTCATACTTCTAATAAATCACTCTCTCTAGGAATTGATCCATCACATGATGATGTGGAACATGGATACTATGATGAGGATGATGATAGTGACTACGATCTTGATGAACAAATGAGACATTTTGGTCTTATGGCAAATCTTCGTGGTTACGCGGCCGTAGGAAAAGAATGGGTGCTTGATAGTGGATGCGCGGATCACATGACCGGAGATAAGGACATGTTTGATGAGCTTGCTAGAAATGATGGTCCATGAAAGTATGTTACCTTTGGTGATAACTCTAAGGGTAAAGTTGTTGGCCTTGGTAAGGTGGCCATATCCAATGATAGCTCAATCAAGATTGTCATACTTGTAGAATCTCTCGGATATAATCTTGTCTCCGTGTCTAGATTAGCTGACCTATACATAATATGGTCTTGGTAAGGTGGTTTAAATGTGCTATTCACTCATGTTGGTTGCCAAGTCTTCCGTAGAGATAATCATAATATGTTCTTTACCGACATTCGTAGAGGTGACCTATACATAGTTGACTTCACAAATAAATCCCAACCTCACACTTGTTTTATTGCTAAATCTTCTAAAGGTTGGTTGTGGCATAGAAGGTTAGGTCATGTGGGCATGCGAAATCTTGATAAGCCTATTAAAGGTGATCATATCCTTGGTGTTAAAGATGTTATATTTAACAAGGATAGACTTCGTAGTGCTTGTCAAGCAGGAAAACAAGTTGGAGGAAGTCATCCCGTGAAGAATATCATGACTACGAGAAGACCACTTGAGCTAATTCATATGGATCTTTTTGGTCCCAATGCTTACAAAAGCCTCGGTGGTAACTCTTTTGGATTAGTCATTGTTGATGATTTTTCAAGATGTACGTGGGTGTTCTTTCTTGATGATAAATTGCAGGTCCAAAAGATCTTCAAAAACTTCGCTAGGAAGGCCCAAAATCAATTTGAAGTGAAGATCAAGAAGGTTCGCAGCGACAACGGAACGGAGTTCAAGAACGCAAACGTGGATACATTCCTTGACAAAGAAGGGACTTCACATGAGTTCTCGGCTACGTACACGCCTCAACAAAATGGAGTTGTTGAGAGAAAGAACCGGACACTCATCAAAATGGCAAGAACGATGCTTGACGAGTACAAGACGCCAAGACATTTTGGGCAGAAGCGGTTGAGACAGCTTGTCATGCAACCAATCGCTTGTATCTTCACAAACTTCTCGGAAAGACGGCATACGAGCTTCTCACCGGTAACAAACCCCAAGTTGGATACTTTCGAGTATTCGGCTCAAAGTGCTACATTCTTGATAAGCATCGTCGTTCTAAATTTTCTCCTAAATCTCATGAAGGTTTCCTACTTGGTTATGGCTCAAACTCTCACACTTACCGTGTCTACAACCATTTCACCCGAAAGGTTGAAGAGACGGTAGATGTGAAGTTTGATTAATCTAACGGCTCGCAAGTAGAGCAATTGCAAATTGATGTAGGAGATAAAGATCCTTCAGAATCAATTCAAGACTTTTCTATTGGCAAGATCCGTCCAACGGAGGTGAAAGATGGTACTTTGTCCGTCCATGTGGAAGCTTCTACCTCACGACAAGGTGAACCATAAGTTGACTTGGAGGCATCCACAAGTGGGACACGCAATGATGAAGGAAATGAGGATGTGCATCAATATGAACCTCATCGACCTCCTTCTCCACCTCCACAAGGGGACAACAACACCAACAACAATGAAGAAGGACAAGAAGAAGAAGATGATGAAGAGGATGTTCCACCCCGACCCAAGCAAAAGCTTTCACGAGTTAGAGCAAGAATTGCTAGAGATCATCCCGTAGAGCAAATCTACAATGATATCCAAACCAGGAGAATCACTCGCTCTAAATCTCGCCTAGCTAACTTTTGTGAACATTACTTTTTCATATCTAACCTTGAACCTATGAAGGTTGAAGATGCTCTTGATGATCCGGATTGGATAAATGCCATGCACGAAGAGCTACACAGCTTTGAGAGAAATCAAGTGTGGACATTGGTCGAGAAGCCCGACAACAACCACAACATCATCGGTACCAAATGGGTGTTTCACAACAAGCAAGACGAAGATGGTCAAGACGTCTGCAACATAGCACGTCTCGTCGCCCAAGGCTACACTCAAGTCAAAGGTACGGACTATGGTGAGACATATGCCCCCGTTGCTAGACTTGAGTCCATTCACATATTACTTCCTTATGCCAATCACCATGATATCACCTTGTACCAAATGGACGTCAAAAGTGCTTTTCTAAATGGTGAAATTGAGGAGGAAGTTTATGTTAAATAACCTCTCGGCTTTGTCGATCCTAAGAAACCCGATCATGTTTACAAACTTCACAAAGCTCTTTATGGTCTTAAACAAGCTCCTAGAGCGTGGTATAAATACTTGACCAAGTTCCTTATTGAAAAAGGCTTTGAGATTGGAAAACTTGGTTCCACACTTTTTACTAAAAGGGTTAATGGTGAATTATTTGTGTGCCAAATTTATGTTGATGGTATCACATTTGGTTCTACTAACCCCCATTTTAGTGAAAGGTTTGGAAAGCTAATGTCGGAAAAGTTTGAGATGTCTATGATGAGTGAACTCAAGTTCTTTCTTGGTTTGCAAATCAAGCAAACTAAGGAGGGTACCTTTGTTTCTCAAACAAAGTATACCAAGGACTTGTTCAAGAATTTCAACGTGCAATAATGCAAAGGTATGACTACACCCATGCCTACTAGTGTACATATTGACTTGACTAACGATGGCGAACCGGTTGACCAAAAAGTTTACCGCTCTATGATTGGTTCATTGTTATATCTATGTGCCTCCCATCCCGATATTATGCTAAGTGTGTGCATGTGTGCATGATATCAAGCGGCCCCCAAAGAATGTCATCTTAAGGCTATGAAAAGGAAGTGAGATACTTAATTAATACCCCAAATTTTGGCATTTGGTATCCCAAGAGGTCTTCTTTTGATCTTGTTGGCTACTCCAATTTGGACTATGTTGGAGACAAGGTTGATAGAAAGTCCACTTAGGGTACTTGTCAATTTCTTGGTAGATCTCTTGTGTCTTGGTCCTTTAAGAAACAAAACTCGGTATCCTTATCCACCGCCGAAGCGGAATACATTGCTGCTGGATCATGTTGTGCTCAATTACTTTGGATGACCCAAACTCTTAAAGATTATGGGATCTATGTGAAACATGTTCCATTGCTTTGTGACAATGAAAGTGCTATTAAGATTGCTCATAATCCTGTGCAACATTCTTAAACTAAGCATATCGAAGTTCTTCATCATTTAATTCAAGATCATGTTGCTAAAGGTGATATCAATCTTAAACATGTTTGCACCGATAAGCAATTAGTGGATATATTTACTAAACCACTTGATGAGAAAGTGTTTTGCAGGTTGAGAAGTGAATTGAACATTATTGATGCCTCAAACTTGGAGTAGGAACTCCATTTGGATACATGCATGGCACAAGCCTTTGACAAATCCTTGATATTTCTCTTATGATGATGATCATATGTCTTGGATACATTTGTACCCTTGCATGCTATCTAACCCTTGTAGGCACTTGGATGAATATAAATCCATGGGATTGCAACTCACTCACATCTTGAGCAATCTCTACATCACCAAGTCCCTACACTGTGGTGATTGAAGACAAGGAAGCATGAATCCTTTCAGTATATCCTTTGAAAAATTCTCTATATCAAATTTCTTTTGGTATCAATTTTTCATGATTGTCAATTTGGGATACACAAGTGCTCTTCCTTGCAAATCTAATCCATGTAGGTAGATGAACTCAAACTACAAGTGGTGCTCCCAATTCTTGATGAGCTACGTCAACCTTGAGCAACCCACACAAGTTCAACTACATGATCAAGATCAACACCACCACCCAAGGTATATCATTCTATCTTAGAGAAGCTTTACCTCAAGTCATGGGTCAAAGCAGCTCAACAAGATGTGAATACATCAAAATGCTTAAACGAAAAATGGCAACCTTTTGAGCTTAAATGATGAGTATAACCTATGATCAAGTGTCTTAACTTGACTCCTAAGTCAATATACTCTAACATAGGTGACTTTGTCGCCGACCAATTCTAGATGAAGTTCTCTAGTGTTTCTCTAAGTTTGTGCATTTGTTCCTTGCATTTTGTTCCTCCTCTTTTAAAACAAAACAAAAAACTTCATCTAGATTTTATTTTCTCTGTTTTGTTCTACTTTTTCTGCATCCAATTCATTGCAAATCCTTCAGTTAATTCGTTGCAAATCTTTGTGAGATCTTATTTGCCTAGTGAGCTGAGGTGACTATTGCTCTTTTTTCTATGTTAAACTCGGTCCCATCGGTTTGTCATTTTTGGTCCAACCGAACCAATTCGGTGCAACCGAAGAACACAACTCGGTGTCACCGATTTCACTGCAGAAAAGACAATTTGCCACTTGTTCCTGCACTTTTGTTCCAGCTCCACTCAATGATTTTTGTCCTCTACCAGCATCACATTTTATATACTGCTCTGCTCTGTGACTCAAGGACCAAACCTATTCTGACTCACACTCCAGAAGATCCCTTCTTGTAAATTGATGTCAAAGGGGGAGAGAGAGTTCACATCAAAGCTTAATGAGAGAATGTCTCAAACAAGGAGATAGAGGAATCACATGCCCCAAATGCTTGGTGTTCAAGAGGAGAGAAGTCACATGTCTTTAAGAGGGGAAAGACATGTCTATGTTATGTTTTTGATCTGATCTGTTTTGGTCTGACTCTGTTTCCCTACTCTCTTACATTATCCAATGTAAGATTCAGGAGTAGAAAGAATGCTAGGGAAGGAAATCTTTGAATTCATTGCAAATCTTTTACATTTGGGAACATGTCTGTGTTCAAGAGTACCCAGTACTCACTCTCTACATGTTATCCCAATCTTGGTACTCTCGTGGCTCTTTTGTTGCTCTGTCTAGTAGATGTACCTGTGTTATCTAACCTTGTTTACTCAGGTTCATCCCTTCATAAGCCAGCTCAAGATCACAAGGTAAGTATATGCATCACACTCATGTGCATGAAGATTTCTTGCTAATGTACATATTGTTTGCAAGAAGGAATCATGAACATGAGGATACACTTAATATGTTCATATCATTTGCTCTGATGCATATAGCCAAGATACATGTAACTCATTGCTTGCTCTGTCATGTCTATCCTTTCACATGCTCTTATATTCCATATTTACATGATTGCATACATATAGGGCGAGCCTATGCATGTTACATGTGTCGACGTCCTGGGAACCAGGGTACCCAGACTTGCCTGTCTGCGGGCCGCGATGAGCTCCTACAGCGGCCTGGTACGGCCCAACTGATAGACCAGCTGCCCAAGACCCTCGCGAGGGAGCTAAGCCTCGCGAGGAGAACAACGTCAAGACCCCCTCAGGAGCGGCCTCGGCAAGGTGCTCTGGAGGGGAAAAGAATCCAAGGCCAAGCTTGCCTCAGGAGGAGGCAGTGATGTCAGCAGTGACGCACCACGCCAGCGGGTGCCAGCGTCCGCCAGCGACGCAGTTGCCATTTCAGTGCAAGGGGGACAGCGCAGCCACAGGTTCCCGAGGAGCGGGACAAAGGTTTCCCCATTGGTGCACCAAGACCGAAGACCGCAAGGACGACAAAGAGGATGTCACCATAGAGCCCACCACCGCGTCACCGCCTGATCCTTTTGCAGGCGAAGACCGCTTTTGTCAGGATAGGAACGTCCTTGTGTTCCCGCTCAAAAATGGCCGTTGTGGGATCCCTTCCCGCCTAAACATTTCGGGGGAAGAGGACCCTGGCCGCCTATATAAGTAGCTAGGACCCCCACTATGGAGGGACAAGTCGAAGCCAAGCCCAGCCAAGTAGAACAGATCCATAAACTCAGCCACCACGCAAAGGAGCAAGAACACTTGCCTCATGACCCTCCTGAGCTCACCTCCTGAGCTCAGGAACCGCTGTACTAGTTCATATTCTAGCCCTCCTGAGGCCAATTCACCAAAGCAGGAAGTAGGGTTTTACACCACATGGTGGCCCGAACCCGGGTAAACTCTTGCGTGCTTCATCTGTTGTTTGTTTAAATCTCTTCACCAAGACGAGAGCGAGACGCTAGGTAGGCGCGAGTGGGAGAGATCATTGTTCATGCTCCTGTGTTCGAACTTCTTGGGTTTTGCGGAGCCCTAAATCCGACATTTGGCGCGCCAGGTAGGGGGCGTGTCAAGATCCCGCCTCTCCGATGACCTTGTTCCGCTCTCGTCCATCGACCCCGCGTCGCCCAGCTTCAACAAACCGTGACCACGATGGCAGAGGCGCATCAAACGCGTGCGGAAGCCCGTGGTGCCCGCGCCGCTCGGGCATCGCCCTTCGGCCGCGGGACTCGCCGTCACCCGGCCTTGATCCGGGCCGACGGCACATTGAGCATCACCGACCCGCCGCCAGGTGACCGGCAGCACCCATCGCCCACTCGATGCCAAAGCCGCGCGGCGGCACGGGCCGCCGAGCACGCAGCAGCGAGCTCACGCGACCGGCACGAAATGGCGAACATGAGGGCCGCGCTGCTGGTGGCAAGGGAGCTGCTAAGGTGTCGGTTGCTCGATAGCGGCCACGACGCGCTACTCCTCAGGGTGGCCGAGCTCCTCGACGCTGCCAGCACCGGAGCTGATCCATTCTGCTTCCACACGATGACGCCGGGGACCGGGTATCGCCCCGGCCGCACTCGGTCGCCCGTATGGTCAAGACCTGCAGCGACCTACGAGGGCGACATGGGGCATGATCCGCTAAACCCTGCGTATGACGCCGCCCCTGTGCCTCGAAGCCCTTTGTACTCAAGTACCGCTCCCGTCGAGGAGCCATCAGGAGGCGACCCCAGGACTACGCCCAAAGTCGGGTGCGATCAGGCGCCGGCACGAGGGGGCTCATGAGCGGAAGGCCAAGGGACAGACTCCTCGTTCTTATCCCTCAACCATTCGCCATCGTCACCGACGGCCATGGAGCGCGAATGAAGCACCGCAAGTGCCGGCGAGGGCCGGCACACGTGGCACCCGCCGTAGGCCTCAGACGGGCAGCGTTCCTGGCCCGGAACTCGACAGGCCAGGGAGACACTCCAGGTACCGTGTCAAGACAGAAAGGGAAGGGAAGGCCCGGGTCAGGCCCTCGTCCCCCCACGCGTGACCCGTCGCGCATGAGCCCGCCCTGGATTTCACCAGGGGCTCGCTGGCGGCGGGTATGATGCGCGCAGGGAGGGGCCTTCTCCCCCTCCGTTCAGCCTCAAGACACTGCGCCTCCCGGCGTACCATCCCCCGGGCTGCGGAGGGTGCGTCTGGAGGCGATATGGCAGCCCGTCCTACGCGCACTAGGAGGGCCCAAGACCGCGGCTCCGTCCCCTGCTCACGAAATCCCGTACCCGCTGGGCCCGACCCTGATCAGGAAGGGCTCAGGGGCCATTAGCAGCGTGGGTAGGGCGGGGTCCCCCTCGCACTTCAGGACGCCGCGTCTCCAAACAACGTTAGCCCCCAGGGGCGAAGCGCGCTCGGAGATCGCGTGAGCGGTGCGCCTGGTGCTCGGCAGGGGGGCCTATGGCCAAGGTCCCATCCCCCCATCATGCGCAGTGTCCCACCCCATGAAAGCCGCCTTCGGGTGAGTTCATGGCGGGAGCCGACTAGTGCGGGGCGGGGCCCTCAAAGCGAAGGGGCGGGAACGTGAGAAGATCTCCGCTCGTGACACTCTCACGTAATAATGAGTGGGGTTGTACACGCCCCGGAGTCCCCGGAGCGTCGCCCTAGGACCTCGGGGGCTCCCTCCCATGTCCTAGTTGATGCACCATGCTCCGCGCTGGCCGTCGACACTGCCCTCCAATGGCTATGCCCACACCCGTCGGTGGTAGCCCTATGCTCCGCGCTGGGGAGAAGACCGAAGACCTGCTCAGGGGCCGGACGCGGCCCCCCTTTTTCTTTGCATTCGCCCTTGCCTCCTCTGTGTCTGCTTTTTCAAGCCGATCCCGCAATTGCGCGACTCGTTTCTTGAATAAAGGGGGAGAGTTTTTGTCCGTGTTTTGCGATTTCCGCTGAGTTTTTCTTCGCCCAGTCCATTTTTTGCCTTGATCGACTGAGCCGGGCTATGTCTGCGACCCCGCCCTATCGCTCCTCGCGAGCAGGGGCCGGGGCGTGGGCGCACGTTCTATCTGATCTGCGGCCGGACCGCCAACCACTCTTGCGCTCACAGCAGGTACTCGCGAGGCGCTCCCGGACGAGGTTGGCAGACGCTCCTCTCTGACACACAACAAGGGCTTGAGGCCGCAGCCTCAGGGACAACCAAGGGAGTACCTAAAAACCTATCCTTACGGTGTTCAATTACATCATCAAGAGTTTAAGCCTCGTGACACTCATCTTACCCGGCTCTGGAGCCACAACCAAAAACAAATTTACAGCATGAGATGGACAAAGCATCGACGTCTTCGTCGGAACCGTCGGCGTCGCCCCCTCAAGCACCGGCGTGTCATCGATGGCTGGTACGAGCTCTGTCACCAACGCGTCCACGTGCTCGCTCACCCATTCCTCCGAGGGGCCGGCGACCGCCTCAGGCGCAGGCTCCAGCGGGGCCTCGAAGTCCGTATGAGGGTCAAGACGGTGCAAGTTGCCAAAGATGCGGGAGACCGCACTCCTCAGGACGTCGCGGCTCTGCTCCTCGATGAGCTGTCGAGCCTTCATGACCCCGCCTTCAAGACGCTCCACCACCCTGGTAAAGAATCGGAGATACCCGGCGTCATCATCAACCAGAGGGTCGTCGATCCTCGAGTCAAGAAGCTCCCTTAGGGCACGGCCGGCCCGGAGCCGCAGGGCCTCGAACATCTTCGCGCGGGTGTGCTGCATCCCACGGGCTCGCGCAGCCTCCTCAGAATTTCGAGCCGCAAGGGTGGAAATGTCTTCCACTTTCTTGTGAAAGCAGGACAGTTCCGCCCTGGCAGTGGCGCGAGCCTTCTCCGACGCCCGCTCGCGGCGCTCCGCCGCGGCACAAGCCTTCTTCGACACCTGTTCGCGACGCTCGGCTGCAGCGCGAGCCTTCTCCGACACCTGCAGATGACGCTCGACATTCGCCAGTTTGCTCTTGAGAGCCGTGACCTCCTTCTGGAGCTCCTTGCGCTTATCATCAAGGCGGGTCTCGTGAATCCCAAGCTTCTCGCGGTAATCCTTCCGGAGATGCTCCGCCTCCTTGGCAGCCTTCTTCGCGACAACCTCGCGATCATCAAGGTTGCCCTCGGCTTCGGCTATCTGGCGCTCCATCGTCTCCAGGCGTTCGCGCTCCATGTTTAGCTGCATCGCCTCGAGTGCCAGCGCCTCCTCCCGTGCCGAGAGGCCTCCCGGGCTATCATCATCAGCTGCAGGTGCGGCAAGGGCAGCCCTTGGTGCACGAACCTGGCGCTCGAGCATGGCGTTCGAGGCTTCAAGCACGCGCTCACGCTCCTCGGTGGCCGCGCGGCGGCGATCGGCATCTCGGGCCTCCTCCAGGGCGCGATCGCAAGCCTCCTAAGTCGCGGCAGCCAACACTTCCGCCTTCCTTAGGGCGGTTTCGTGCTGCAACTGGCTTAGGTTAACGGCGGTCCTCAGCTAGCGCCAACCCTTCGCCAGAAGTAGACCCTTGGCCTCAACACGCCTATCCACTTCAGCAACCTCGACTTCGAGACGCTTCAGGGCGTCCGACACCTCCCGCACAAGATCATGACGGATAGCACTCCTGCGCAGTGCAAGTTCCAGAAGGCGACCGGGCTCATCCTCGACATCCGCGCCGCCCAAAGGGGGCTTCCCCTCTCCCTCTCGTTCAGCGTGCGCCTCGGGGCTAGCCCCAGGAGCGCGTGGTGCTTCCGGCGTGAGGAGCAGGCGAGGCCCTGATGGGTGGTCAGCCGCTCGGGCTGCCTCGAGAGCTTCCTGACCCACAGTAAAGACAAGCCCCGGGGCACGGGACGGGCCCCCGACGTACCAAGAACTGCTTTTCCCCCAGAAGCGCTCGGGGGTTGGGAGCACGACCTACGCAATAAGGTCTGAACGCGACTTCAAGAACCCGCGCGAGGCCTCCCGAAGACCCAGCATGGTCCGGAGGAGGGATGCAGGTGGTGGCTCCTGCGAGCCTCACCGAGCAGCTCCAGAGTAAGCTATAGGAGACCTTGCGGAGCAAGGGTCAGTAGAACCATATTGGGAAAAACAGGAAGAGCCGAGGGACACCCACCTGCTCGGTACAGTCAGCTTCATCCTCTTCAGAGCCCTCGGGGCAGGGCCGTAGATGCTCCTCAATATCCGCCTCTTGCCTAGCGCCACGAAGGACGGCAGGAGGCCGCTTGAGGCAGATGCGCCCAGACCAGGGGCAAGGTCGCGGCGGGCGCTCGCGGCCGGCGCCCCGCTTCCTGATGCGATGTCCCTCGGATTCACCTCGGCCGGAGGCTACTGCGCCTCCCTTTTAGTCGCTTCAGGAGCCAGCGGTGCCTCAGTACCCTCCGCCACCTCCGTCAACACTGGCGCCCGTGCTTCGTACACTTTCTCCAAGGGCGGAGTGAACTCCAGGCCAGGGGCTCTGCCTGGCGCGTCCGCCCCGGAAGGGAAGGACGGGCTTGCTATCCCGGATGCCACCAAGGGATCGTCATGAGGATCAAGGGCGCCCTCCGGCAACAATCCCCACGCATCGAAGCGGGGCATCTTTTCAGCAAAAGCTCTTCTGGCCACAGGAGTCAAGTACAAGGGAGTTGCGGAGCGAGGGCAAGCTTCAGGCACTCCGCCGACGAGCACCCGCAGCAGCCCCTGGAGCGTCTCAGGAGGGAGTTGCCTCCGCTGAAGTCGCGCGCGATCATTAAGAACCCACATTGGTCTAGAATGGCGCTGGAGTGGGGGGACACGGAGGACAAGGAAGTCTCTCACCACCATCGCCAGGGTCAATCCGCTTCTCCTCAGGCTGGCCAGTCGGCGCATAACTAGCTCCGCTCGTGGATCTGAAAGGACCCCATGCCCCCAGCTCGATTTCGGCATCGCTGGCGCATCGGGAAGATGGAATTGGGGGCTGTACGCAGCGGCATCAACGCACATCCACTGCCGGCGAAATCATGTTGTGGTTGGATGAAGCGAGAAGTCAATTCGGGAGGCGGCAGTCACTTCCACCGCGTGCAACGACACGCACCCCGAGCGCTGCCCCCTGTCGACCAAGGAGAGGGCGAAGAAGTGGCGAAGCAAGGCCACAGACGGTGAAACCTCAATGAAAGCTTCACACAGGAACGTGAAGCCGGAAAGGAGGATGATGGACCCAGGGTCCAGGTGTAGCGCCCGAATCTGGTAATGTGTGAGTACTGCATAGAAGAAGACGGAGAAAGGGGGAAGGTGACCCCCGAAGATGGTGTGGAGATGAAGCTGGATGTCGTTTGCGCCAAGCTCCACCACCGGCCGAGAGTAGAGCCAGACCCGGGTCAGCCCCCACTCGTTAGATGCGTCAGCCAAGGCACGACGCACCTTGTCCAGACCCTCTTGGTTCACCACAAGGGAGCGGCCCAGCGCCGGCTCGAGCACCGGTGGCGGCACGACAAGCTCGACGTCCCCCCTCTTCTTCGCCCTGCACGGCATGACAGCAAGGAAGGAAGGGGCAGAGAAGGCAAGTAAAGGAAGGGAGCGATTGGAGGGCAGAAGGCAAAGGCGGCAGCAAGAAGCCCTACCGGTCGTGCGATTGGCAAGGCGCACGACTACCAAGACTGCGTGGGAAGCGGGGCCGCCCACGTCCCATCCAACCGTCGCACGCCAGCCTGGCCCACGGCCTTTGGGGCCCGCGGCGCATCGTCCTCGACTAAGGCTTTGCCCCGTAGCCAACTCCGCGCGCGCCTTGGGCCCGGGGGCTACTGTCGGCGTCCTGGGAACCAGGGTACCCAGACTTGCTTGTCTGTAGGCCGCGACGCGCTCCTACAGCGGCCTGGTACGACCTAGCTGATCGACCAGCTGCCCAAGACCCTCGCGAGGGAGCTAAGCCTCGCGAGGAGAACAACGTCAAGACCCCCTTAGGAGCAGCCTCGGCAAGGTACTCTGGAGGGGCGGAGAATACAAGGCCAAGATTGCCTCAGGAGGAGGCAGTGATGTCAGCAGTGATGCATCGCGCCAGTGGGTGCCAGCGTCCGCTAGCGGCGTAGTTGCCATTTCAGTGCAAGGGGGACAGCGCATCCGCAGGTTCCCGAGGAGCGGGACAAAGGTTTCCCCATTGGTGCAACAAGACTGAAGACCGCAAGGACGACAAGGAGGATGTCACTGTCGAGCCCACCACCGCGTCACCGCCTGATCCTTTTGCAGGCGAAGAGCGCTTTTGTCGGGATAGGAACGTCCTTGTGTTCCCACTCAAAAATGGACGTTGTGGGATCCCTTCCCGCCTAAACATTTCGGGGGAAGAGGACCATGGCCGCCTATATAAGTAGCTAGGGCCCCCACTATGGAGGGACAAGTCGAAGCCAAGCCCAGCCAAGTAGAACAGATCCATAAACTCTGCCACCACGCAAAGGAGCAAGAACACTTGCCTCCTGACCCTCCTGAGCTCACCTCCTAAGCTCACGAACTGATGTACTAGTTCATATTCCAGCCCTCCTGAGGCCAATCCACCAAAGCAGGAAGTAGGGTTTTAGACCACACGGTGGCCCGAACCTGGGTAAAATCTTGCGTGCTTCATCTGTTGTTTGTTTGAATCTCTTCACCAAGACGAGAGCGAGACTCTAGGTAGGCGCAAGTGGGAGAGATCTTCGTTCATGCCCCTGTGTTCGAACTTCTTGGGTTTTGCGGAGCCCTAAATCTAACAACATGTCCTTCCAAAGCTTTACTTGTTATTCTTCATATTTTTATCTAAAGCTTTGATGTATGTTGTCATCAATTACCAAAAAGGGGGAGATTGAAAGCACAAGTGCTCCCTGGGTGATTTTGGTAATTAATGTCAACATATCTCTTGTTGGACTAATGTTTCCATCTAGTATATTTTAGATAGGTTCAAAAAATGGAGTGGCATGGACTAAAGGATGTGGAACCCCTTCAAGATGATAAGGACAAAGGATTTGCTCAAGCTCAAAGCTCAGGACTCTACATTTTCTATTTTAGTGATCCAAGATCACATTGAGTCCATAGGAAAGCCAATACTATTAAAAGGGGATGAGGTGTTGCTTAATGGCTTGCTTGCTCAAAGTGCTTAGTGATATGCTCCAAAACCCTCAACCACTTTCTCACATTCACATATGTTCCAAACCAAAAGTCAAACTCAGCCCTACCGAAACTTTCTATCTGGCGCCACCGAGTTCATATGACATATCCACTACCAGAAACCCTAATCAGCTCGGTCTCACCGAGATGGGAATGTAAACTCTATGTTTCCTATTTGCAACATTTCGGTCTAACCGAGATGTGAGAATCGGTCTCACCGAGTTAACATTGCAAACTCTCTGTTGCCTTTCTGTAACATTTCGGTCTCACCGAAATGAGCAAATTGGTCCCACCGAGTTTGCCTGACTAACTCTCTGGTTAGCTTATTACCAAAATCGGTCACACCGAGTTTGTGTAATCGGTCTCACCGAGATTACGTTATGCCCTAACCCTAATGAAATCGGTCCTACCGAGTTGATCATATCGGTCCCACCGAGATGCCTAACGGTCACATTATGAACTAAATCGGTATGACTGAGTTCTCTGAATCAGTCCCGCCGAGTTTGGTAAATTGTGTGTAATTATTAGATTTTGTGTGGAGGCTACATATACCCCTCCACCCACTCTTCATTCGTGGATAAAGCCATCAGAACATACCTACACTTCCATTACTCATTGTTCTTAGAGAGAACCACCTACTCATGTGTTGAGACCAAGATATTCCATTCCTACTATATGAATCTTGATCTCTAGCATTCCCCAAGTTTCTTTCCACTTAAATCATCTTTCCACCAAATCCAAATCTGTGAGAGAGAGTTGAGTGTTGGGGAGACTATCATTTGAAGCACAAGAGCAAGGAGTTCATCACTAACACACCGTCTATTACCTTTTGGAGAGTGGTGTCTCCTAGATTGGTTAGGTGTCACTTGGGAGCCTCCGTCAAGATTGTGGAGTTGAGCCAAGGAGTTTGTACGGGCAAGGAGATCTCCTACTTCGTGAAGATCTACCCTAGTGAGGCAAGTCCTTCGTTGGCGATGGCCATGGTGGGATAGAAAAGGTTGCTTCTTCGTGGACCCTTCGTGGGCGGAGCCCTCCGTGGACTCGTGCAATCGTTACCCTTCGTGGGTTGAAGTCTCTATCAATGTGGATGTACGATAGCACCACCTATCGGAACCACGCGTAAAAAATCTCCGTGTGTACAATGCGTTTGCTCCTTCCAATTCCTCCATTTACCTTCATATGCAGTTGTTCTACATTCCACTGCTATACTCTTAGAATTGCATGTGTAGGTTTATGCTTGACTTGTGTATAATTGCTAAAATCTGCCAAGACTTAAAATTGGGAAAAGGCTAGCTTTTTATTTGGTCAAGTAGTCAAAATTGCATGCTTTACTTTCCAATACCCATATACTCTTGTCATGCATGCTTGATAGGTATTGTGGATGTCTAAACATGTGCTAAAACTCCACCTTAACTTGAAGTATTTAAAAACTGCCACTTTTCTTGCTAAGAGTCTATTCACCCCCCCCTCTAGCACCTCTTCTCGATCCTTTCAGAAACAAACAGTAAAGCAATCATCATGTGTCTTTTTATTAAATTAAAGCTATCATGAGTCTGCTATCATTATTTTTGGATCTATCCACTGGTTGTTGCCATCACTCTAGATTCCGCATGCTCTCGTTACATAATCTCACTATTTTTTTATGCATGTCAGATATTGTACACAGTCATGCTGAACATGTAGAGAAAAAAATAAGAGTTTTGCGCGGCAATACACTGTCATGCAGACATTGCTCGATGGTGGGTGTAATGGAAAACCCTGCCCCCCC
>LR738712.1:194644174-194691879 GCA_902687465.1 Secale cereale | reverse complement strand
GTTCTGAGACTGATTCAGATGGAGCTGACCACTCCTATTTTACCCCCCCCCCCAAGGTGTTTGCTCTAACTTGGCATGATGGTGTTGGTCCTATCATGCATATGTTGCATTGCAGTGCCTACTTTCGACATCATGTATGTCATCTTCTTAGTTTAGACATGTTCTATGATGCCACATGTTTAGTTTCTATATCATATATGTGAATTATGCAATCTCATCTCTTTTAGGCAGACATAATATATGTGAAATATGCAATCCATCATGTTTAACCAGGCATCATATATTTGAATGATATCTTGACAATCCTTTTCTTCATTACATTTCCATTTGTCGACAATGTTTGTACATTCAACTACTCTTCCTGTGAATCAGCCATTTGAGTGGGTGATGGAAAAATCTGGAGTGAAAACAAGGTATTTAGAGCAGACAGTGCTAACTGTCAAAGCAGATCTCTTGTTGGGTCCCGATAGCTCCTTAGAGATGGATTCAGAGACAGATGACCAGTCCTATTCCCCAACCGAGGTGTATGCTCTAACTTGGCATGGTTATACTACTCATATCATGCATATGGTGTCTTGCATTGCATAGTTTAGACATCATATACACAATATTCAACACCATGTTCTTAGTTCAGACATTGTATATGCGAATGCCCTCTGCTTAGTATATAAATCACATATGTGAATTATGTCATGCGATCCTGATTACTTAGATAACATGTATGTGAATTATGTCATGCAAACCTGTTTATTAAAGACATCATATAATTATATCATGCCATCCTATTTAGTTAGTTATCATATCTTTGAATTATGTCATGCTATGCTATCCAGTTTAGATACACATAATATATGTGAAATTATGTCATGCTATCCTTTTTAGTTAAACAATATACATGTGAACTATTTCATGCCCTCTTTTTCCACACTATCTATCGCATTTGTCTCTAATATAAGGTCCTTACATTAAACTACGTTTCTTGTTTATCAGCCATTTGAACTAGAGCGGGTGATGGCAGTATCTAGTGGAGTAAAAACACGGTCTTCAAATAAAAAGGTGCTATCTCTTGGTGGAGATAGCACCCTGGTTGTACATGCACGAGAACCAGCCCTACCAGACATAACCCAAACTCTCGCAGATTGTACCCCTACTGCGATGGACAGAGAACCAGCTTCACCCAATCTAACCCCAACCCCAGCAGATTGTAACCCAGTTCCAGTTGACACAACACCATCTCCACCACAGAGCTCCCAAACAAGAGCAGTTGGTAAGGCAGCTCCAATGCCCAAAGCTCCAGTACTACCACAGTGAACCCCAACTCCACCAGTTAGTACACCTATCCCTGTGGAGAAGCACAACCAGCCATTCATAGTTTAGCATCTATTGCATTTGATGTTGTTAAATCCTATGTGCGTATCTTCCCATCATGGAAATATTATATTGAAGATGAAGGAAAATGCTGGTTGCAGGTGTTCGTCCAGGAGTTATCTGTAAGTAATGTTATTCATGGCAATTACTTTGCTTTGTCCCATACATTCTACCTCCATGCTGGTTATAATACAGCAAATGTTCCCATTTTTCTCTATAGAGAATGACCGATTTGGAAACTCGGGATGAGTTAACCTGTGTTAATACCTCTGCTGTCTTCAAGAATGCTTGGTGGTAGTATTTGAATTACCTGAAGAAAACATACTTCACTAGCAAAGAAACTCATCCAATTCCCTTAGGCACATTTACGGGATGATGACTGGGAACGCCTTGTTCTGTACTGGTCCTGAACCAAGAATGTGGTAAGGTCTATGACTCATTTTTTATTTTGATGTACTTTATCCTCCGTCTTAATGTACTTTGTTCGTGTAGAACAAGTGCTTAAGACTGAAGAATAACTGTTCTCATTTAAGATTCCATTACTATGGTGCATACTGCCTTGCTCTTGTATCACTGTATTTACTCATACAAACTTATTTTAAAATTGAAGGATCCAATCGAAACTCCAATGGCACAACATGTATGTTTAAGCATGTTTTATCTTCTAAATTGCTCTGTTGATTTCAATTTCAATTGTGTATACAGTTGACTTCTCATATTGTGCACATTACTAGCATCACAACAGAGCCGATAGTGTTGTTGTACATGTTAACCCGTGGAACCCATCTGAAATCTTGTTGTGCCGTGTAGTTTCCCACACTTGTATTCTTTCAATGCTGCTTTTTCTTGAAATAATATGATTTGAACTATTTTGATTTGTCAAGACAATGCAGTGACCATAGGACATAGATATATGTTTGTTTGACGCATTTATTATGTACTACTTGGCAATAGAAGACTTGGTAGTTTAATCCTGTCCACTATACTACTGAACTAGTTCACCAAAATGAGTTTCATATACTACATGCTAAACCTGTTATGTGTCTGCTTGTTTCTTCTTTTAGAATGCTAACCGAATATTGGGAAGAGTACCTTATTAAGCAATGGTAAAGGAAGTAATGCATATAAGGTTCAGGATAGTGAGACATCCTTGTTGGTCTCCATAAAATCTGATAAAATAACTAAGGAAAACTATCTTGAAGACAGTGAGACATCCCCAAAGTCCTATCTTGGTGTAGTGTTCAAAGTTACTGGCCACTACCGCTGGCACAAGCTCCTCGAACTCACTGTCTGAATCAATTCGGTTTCTGGAGTCTCAACTACAAGCTGAAAGACATCGATTAGCTGTGCTGCAACAAGAAGCCGAAGGACTGCCGAAGTCCCTGGAGAATTCAGATGCATACTTTCTGGTGCAACAACAAGTGTTGGAGGATTTAAGCGCCAAACAAGAGAAAGCTAATAAGCTTGCTAAGTGTCTTTCCAGCATGGTGGATACCCATGATATTGTTTCTTGAGCTCTTGTGAAGTGGTTTCAGTTCTGGACTTATTTTGCTGTAGCGTTTATTTGCACTGGCCGCCAACTTTGACAATAAGTGTATGTAATATGTTGCTTTGTTCCTCATATTTGCACTGGTGGCGAACTTTGATGCCCAGTGGTTGTAATATGTGTAATAGCCGTAATAGCCTAGCGTATATTGCTTGCTTGCTTATTTCCTTGTTTTCTTGTTTATTTGTTTGCTTGTAGTCAGTGCAGTTCTTTTTCCGTGGTTTGCTAGTGCCCGCAATAACCTATTTTTTTAAACTAGGCCACAATAACCATAGGCAACATGCGGACTGCTGTCACCATGGCGTTCAACGGGTCTTCTATAGGTCGTATAATCAATGGGCCTTTTACGGGTCGTATGGTCGATTGGCCAAACATGGGCCAATAACGGACCGCATTATGGGTCGTAAACGGGCTAGACTCGCAGCCGTCCATTCATGTGCCGACCATAACGGGCCTTTAAGAGATCGACGAGTATAATGGGCTTAATTCCATCGACAAACATAATGAGTCATTAATGGGGCGTATTTGATGACGCTATGAAAACGGCCCAACGGGCCACAAACGGGCTGACTTTAACCACGAGCTAAATTTGACCCACAAGTGGAAAAGGCTAGTAACACACCGTAAGCTACCGAATGCTACAAATCGGCCCAAGAATAAATGGGCCCTTAAAAGGCCGTAAGATAACATGGGCTGGGAGAGGTCGAATTGAGTAATCGGCCGTTAATGGGTATGAAGCAATATACTGTTCATTATGGGCCAGTTTCACTATGGGTCGTTAATGGGCCAAGAGTTATAAAGGGCCTCATATGGGTCGAAAGACGTCATGGGTCATACATGGGCCAGAAGTTACAATGGGATGGAATCATATTGGACGGCCCAGATGAAGCTAGTGGGCCAAAATCGTAAAGGCCATGATGGGCCGTGAGTTATCAGGCTTGAATGGGCTATATGCGAGCAGGCCGTTAGCAGGCTTTTGATGGGCCGACACGTTATCCCTTGACCAAGTCAACCGGGACGGCCTTTTGACCTGAATGGGCCATTGTTGGGCCGCGCCACATGTTGATGTATCATGGGCGCCTCCTGTCCAGTGGTTAGTTGACATCTGTCCGCACGTGGAGCCGACACGTGGTCCCTTTGGCCAATGAGAATTTTACATGTGGAAAATCCCCATTGGTCCTGGATGTTAACGGATTATTGGATCCAAAACCGGACCCGATAGGGTTAAAGGCGTGACGTTACGGTGGATGCCATGTGTCGATTACCCTTGACGAAAGCACTTCGATGACGCACTATTTATCGTCATGGAAGTGGACCTTTCCGTGATGATAATTTTGGTATTGTCATGGAGCACTTCTACGACAGCACAGGTATGACTATCTTGATTCTGTCATAAAATCGTCATGGGTGTACATGCATGACAGAAAACGAGACCTACTGTGACAAACACGTATTATCACGGAAGTGTTTTTTATAGTGTAAGACGTCCTAAGGCGACGGATTCAATGGGAAAAACGGGGAGACGACGAGGAGCTCACCAGGAGGTCGCGCGGATGGCTTGTTGATGCCGAGGTGGACGAATGGTGACGGATTGAGCAGCGGTGTTCGGCGAATGCAGGGGGCAAAAGTGTCTTGGTAGACATCGATGTGGTCCCTCCGCCTCGATCCGGTGGTGGAGAAGACGAAGCCGATGACGTCGGACCTCCTGGTCATGCTCGCTCCGCACGGGGTTGCCCGTGGCCACGGTGTTGATGAAGACGACGGTTTCGTTCGGGTGAACTGCAGATCGAGCAGAGCGAGGGGAGGGAGGAAGAGTGTGGGGCTAGGGTTCGAGGGGGCGAGGATGGTCTTATCCGGCGTGGGTCACCGCCGGATAGCCTCTGTATGCGGCATCCGCGCCATGGACGACGCATGAGTGTCCACCACGCCCTGATGAACAGGGGAGGAAGACAGAGGTGCGGCTGGGCCGGTGGGCCGATTGGTCGGAGCTAGTTTGGCCACTTGGCCTAGGGGGAGGGGGAAAGGCTTTTTTTTCTTTTTTTATATACTTTTATTTCTAGTTTCATTTGATTTTAGTTTTATAAAAACGTAGAAGTTGTATCTAAATTAGTATCACTAATTATACCTCTGCTACAAAATGTTTAAACCCCTAAATAAATAGTTTAACATTTTATAAAAAATAAAAGGAATTTATTAAATTGGTTATGCTGCTGTTTTATACATTTTAGAGTATTTAAGCATTTTATAAAAGTGTGGTTCCTTCACCATAATTACCTATGCAATATCTGGCTCAACCCTAAAATTTTATTTTAATATATGAAAACCTTTACCGTTTGACTTGATTTTGAATTTGAATTTGAATCGGTCTCGAATCAACATGAGTTTATCAACAGTAATCGAGGTGATGTGGCATCATTAGCAGAGGTTCGTTGTAGCTTAATTATCTGGGTGTCACAAGCTGGGAGGGCGGGGGAGGATGCGTCCTCTTCGGCGGCAAGCTCTGTTGTGGCCCCGATTCGCTCGCCCGTTTCCTCGGCCCGGAAGGGCCAGCGTCGGCAGGCCATTACAGCCCCTACCCAGGAGAGGGTTGATTGTCGGGCCGCATCCAAGGGCCCTGCTCCTCGAGGTAAATCCCCACACTCCTCCTCTCTAGTTCGTTTGGTGCTGCCATCTTTACCTGATTCCCATCTCTTGAACATTCTATCTGATATTGGTGTTAGTGTTGATCACAATGTTGGCTCCCCATCCTCCTTGCTTACTTATTTTGTTTTTTGATTTCCTTGCTGTTTTCAATAAAATACCCTTTAATACCTCTGTTTAGATGTGTTTTTGTGGTTTGAATAAAGGTTTGTGCCAAGCAAAGCCTTAGGATCATGTTGGGTGTTAGTATATTTGATTTTGCTGAAAAAACAGAAACTTTTGCGTTCACGAGAAAAATTCTCATTTTTAACAGAAGACTGGTTTTTGGTTGATTATTTTTGCAGAAGATTAATATACAAATTACCCACGTGGACCTATTAAGATTTTTAGAGTTACAGAAGTATTCAAAACTTCCAGATTACTACAGATTGTTCTGTTTTTTACAGATTCTGTTTCTATTGTGTTATGTACTTGTTTTGATGATTCTATGGTTTTCGTTGATGATTTTTTTGCCATAGAAAAGTTGGAATACAGTAGATATAATACAAATACAAATACAAAATATGAATTGGTTTACTACAGTACTTATAGTAGTGATTTGTTTTCTTATACTAGCGGATCTCACGAAAGTTTTGTTGAGTTTTGTGCCTTACGATGGATGAAGGAATAAGGAGTAAGAAGAGCCTAAGTTTGGGGATGCCCCGGCATCCCAAGCCACTATCTAAAAGAGAAGAAAGCAACTAAGCTTGGGGATGCCCCCGAGTGGCATCCCCACTTTCTTCTAACGACCGTCGGTATTTTACTTGAAACTATATTTTTATTCGTCACATGATATGTGATTTGCTTGGAGCATCTTGTATGATATGAGTCTTTGCTTATTTTGTTTTGCTTTTTAAGTTATCAATCCTTGTTGTACACACCTATTAGATAGAGCCAAATTATGTCATGACTTGTTGGAATAGCTCTATATGCTTCACTTAAATTTTTATGGGCTATGGATTTGCTCTAGTGCTTCACTATATCTTTTTTAGCACGGTGTGCTTTAGTATTTTTGAAGAAATACTCTCTTTCTTCACTTAGATTTATTTGAGAGTTAGTATTTTTTTTTAAGAAATTCTCTCTTGCTTCACTTAAATTATTTTGAGAGAAAGACAAAAATTATGCTCATGATCTTCACTTATATTTGTTTGAGCTTATCAAAAGCAACACATGAAAATTAGTTCCAAAGTGATAGATATCCAAGAAGGATATAATGAAAACTTTCATGAAGATCATTGGACAAAATAAACTTGATTCCTTGTATTAGTTTTGAGACATGATGATATGATATGTGAGTCAGGTTAATGAGTAATTATGCTTTAGTAAGAATATTAGTGTTAAAGTTTGTGATTCCTTATGCAAGCACGAAAGTCAATAATCATGCAATGAAATTACATCCTATTTGTGGTGCATTATTCGGTGTTATTTATGCTCAATGCTCGCTTATGAGATTATTCGTTTCATGGTTGGTCGCTTCTCAGTCTTTTACTAGCCTTCATTTTACACTAAGTATGATCACTACTTGTGCATCCAAAATCCTTTATCCCGGTTTTGCCACATGAGTCCACCATACCTACCTATATGCGGTATTACCTTGCCATTCTAAGAAAATTTATATGTGCCATCTCTAATTTTCAAAATAAATTTCCCTTTTGTGTGCATGTACCGCTCGCGAGGCGGTGAGGGGTGGCCAATATTTTCCATGCTAGATGTGTTATTTTCACGACGAGTGTTTATCCACTTGTCATTGCACGAGGGTAAGGCAAAGGTATTAGGGATGCCCAGTCCCAAAATGAAAAATAAATTTACTTTATGTTGTCAAATAATAAATTCCTTGGAAAGTGTTGGTATGGAAGGCACCCATGGTTTCGGCTAGCCATGGCTTGTGAAAGTTTGGTGGAAAAGGAATAAACTTTATTTTATGTTTGGGAACCGCATATGATATATCTATCATGGAAAGTGTTGGGAACCTCAAGTCGTTTTCGTTGGTGGGAAAAGTACACCTCCCAAAATAATTTTATCTCTCAATTTAAGCTTTGATCTCTCGCACCTCTACAAATCCCTACTTCCCTCTACGAAGGGCCTTTCTTTTACTTATGCAATTTTTATTTTGAATTTGAGTCTCCATCTTCTCTTATAAAGCACCAACTAGGAAACACTATGATCGTACTTGAGCATTGGGTGTAACTAATATACGAGTGTGTTTCAAGAATGGATCAATGGTTGAGCATGATGGGCTAGGGATAACTTATTTTAGCATTGATATTTTGAAAGACATGGTTGCTTGTTGATATGTTTGAGTATTTAAATCTCATGTCAAAACTAGACTATTGCTTTGAACCATATAAAAGTCCAAAAGTCCATGCTATAAAGAAAAGAATATAATATGACATGATAGGCAGCACTCCACATCAAAAATTATATTTTTATCATTTACCTACTCGAGGACGAGCAGGAATTAAGCTTGGGGATGTTGATACGTCTCCAACGTATCTATAAATTTTTTATTGTTCCATGTTGTTATATTATCATTCTTGGATGTTTTACAATCATTTTATAGTCTTTTTATATCATTTTTTGGTACTAACCTATTTACATAGTGCCAAGTGCCAGTTGCTGTTTTCTTCATTTTTTTACATCACAGGAAATCAATATCAAACGGAGTCCAAACACCACGAAACTTTTTGGAGAAATTTATGGGCCAGAAGACACCCAACGGGCCAAAGCAGCACCTGGGGGTGCCCCGAGGGGGGCACAACCCACCAGGGTGCGCCAGGCCCCCTGGCGCGCACAGGTGGGTTGTGCCCACCTCGGTGGCCTCCTGCACCGCCTCTTCGCTCTATAAATACTCAGATATTCCAGAAACCCTAGAGGAGTTGACGAAATTCTATTCCAGCCGCCGCAAAGTCCAGAACAACCAGATCCAATCTAGAAACCATCACGGAGGGGTTCACCATCTCCATTGGTGCCTCTCCGATGATGTGTGAGTAGTTCCTTGTAGACCTACGGGTCCGTAGTTAGTAGCTAGATGGCTTCCTCTCTCTCTCTCTCTCTCTCTCTCTCTCTCTCTCTCTCTCTCTCTCTCTCTCTTGATTATCAATACAATGGTATCTTGGAGATCCATATGATGTAACTCTTTTGCGGTGTGTTTGTTGGGATCCGATGAACTTTGAGTTTATGATCAGATCTATCTTTTTATATCCATGAAAGTTATTTGAGTCTTCTTTGATATCTTATATGCATGATTTCTTATAGCCTCGTGTTTCTTCTCCGACATTTGGGTTTTGTTTGGCCAACTTGATCTATTTATCTTGCAATGGGAAGAGGTGCTTTGTAGTGGGTTCGATCTTACGGTGCTTGATCCCAGTGACAGAAAGGGAACCGACACGTATGTATTGTTGCTACTAAGGATAAAACGACGGGGTCTATTTCTACATAAATAGATCTTGTCTACATCATGTCATCGTTCTTATTGCATTACTCCGTTTCTCCATGAACTTAATACACTAGATGCATGTTGGATAGCGGTCGATGTGTGGATTAATAGTAGTAGATGCAGGCAGGAGTCGGTCTACTAATCTTGGACGTGATGCCTATATAATGATCATTGCCTAGATATCGTCATGATTATTTGAAGTTCTATCAATTGCCCAATAGTAATTGTTTTCCCACCGTTTGCTATTTTCTCGAGAGAAGCCACTAGTGAAATCTACGGCCCCGGGGTCTCTTTCTCATATCATTTGCCTTTGTGATCTATTTTCCATTGCGTTTATTTTCAAATATATTAAACCAAAAACTCAAAAATACCTTGCTGCAATTTATCTTATTTGGCGTTCGATCTATCAATATTTACAACTCTATCACGTCTGTTACCTGAAAGGGATTGACAACCCCTTTTACACGTCGGGTTGCGAGTATTTGTTATTTGTGTGCAGGTGTTGTTTACGTTGTGTTGTTTGGTTCTCCTACTAGTTCGATAACCTTGGTTTCAACACTGAGGGAATACCTATCGCTGCTATACTGCATCATCTCTTCCTCTTTGGGGAAAAATCGACGTAGTCCTAGCAGTCATCAATCCCGAGCAGGTCGAGTATGGGATTAAAAACCTTTCATCTAAATGAAAGCTCTTTTTTGGAATGTATGGGGTTTCTGTGCTAGGGGGCGTCGTGGCCAAATCCGTGATTTAGTTCGTAGCGATTGCATTGATGTTGTAGGCCTTGTTGAGACCTTTAATTCTGAGTTTTCTTGATCCAATCTTTCTACGATTGCGGGGGCGGACCGTTTTACGTGGCGGTGTATCCCAACGTCTGGGCATTCTGGGTCTATTCTTATTGGTTGCTTTTGATCATGGGATCTTTTGGGCGAGTATGGTGGTGTTTCACAAGGATCGTAACACTCTATGGGAGATTATGGTGGTTTATGGCCCTACGGATCATTCTCTATCTCAGTTATTTCTGGACGAACTCTCTTCAAAACTTGATTCCTGTAATATCCTGTTGGTCACTGGGGGTGATTTAAACCTCCTTAGGTCCCAAGTGGATAAGAATAACTCTAACTTTTCGCGGCCATTGGCTAATGCGTTTAATGATTTCATTGCAGATTGTGCTCTCCGTGAGTTTCCTAGGTTAGGGGCTCGGTTCACTTGGTCCAATCATCAGGCCTTGCCGATTCGATCTGTCTTGGAACGCGTTTTTGCTACTGCTTCCTGGGACCTGTTGTTTCTGCGTACCTCTCTCTTTGCGCTGCCACATGTTGGCTCTAATCATTCCCCCCTCACCTTGGACCTTGGTGTTCCTGCCTTGGCTAAAGCTTGTAGATTCCAATTTGATGCGTCTTCCCTTTTGATTGATGGTTTTAGTGACATGATCTCGGAGAAGATTTCTTCTTTTTTTAAGCTCTAGGAACTGCTCCTTTGGCCCCATGGATGATTGGCATTATTGTTCGTACCAGCTATGATTTTTTTAAAGGATGGGCCGGTAACCATGCGGCAGAGGCCCTCTGGAGCAAGCAGGACCTGTTGGGGCAGGTCTCGGCCTTGGGTGCGGAGCCAGACGCCGCCGGGCTTTCTGCTGGGGGCTGACAGCATTGGTATGATTTTGAGGCCTGTCTTATGTAGCTCAATCGTTAGGCTGAGGAATATTGGAAGCAGCGCGGGTTGATCAATTGGACCCTGAAAGGGGACTCTTTGATGGCTTATTTTTTTGCCATAGCTAATGGACGCCGTCGTAGATGTTCGATTAACAATTTGATCATTGATGGGGTCCGAGTTTCTGATCCTAACATTATTTTGGAACATGTCCATGATTTTTTTTGCTGTCCTGCTTGCGGCCAGGCCGGCCTCTAGTTTCCGTATCTCCCCTAACCTTTGGACAGAGCAATGGCGGGTCTTGGAGGCTAAAAATGATAACCTGATCGTCCCCCTGTCTATGGAGGAGATTGGGATGGTGATTAACTCTGCTAACACTAACTCGGCCTTGGGCCCTGATGGGTTCTCTATTCCGTTCTTTCGCCGCTTCTGGTTTGTGCTTCGCCCACTTGTTTGTGCGGTCATCCAAGGCTTTTGCCTTGGGACAGTTGATATCTCTGGATTGAATTATGCTATCATGTCTCTCATTCCTAAAGTTAAGGGAGCTGATCAGAGCACCCAATTTTGTCCTATAGCTTTGATTAATTACTTCACCAAGTTCCCCTCTAAGGGGATGGCTTCTAGACTGTCTTTGGTTGCCCACCGTACCATTAGCCCCACTCAGACAACTTTTATCAAAGAGAGGTATATTCTTGATGGGATCCTGTGTTTACATGAAATTGTCCATGATCTCCGGTAGAGGGGTTCTCGAGCTATTATCCTCAAACTTGATTTTGAGAAGGCTTACGATTCTGTCAGATGGGGTTTCCTTCGCCAGGTCCTTCTTGCTAAAGGTTTTCACGCTAGGTTTTTGCATATGTTGATGCAGTTGGTCTCGGGGGGCATACGGTTGTTGTTATGAATGGCATTATCACTAAATACTTCGCCAATGGTCATGGCCTGCAGCAATGGGATCCAGCTTCACCCATACTTTTTTAGTTTTGTGGCTGATGCCTTATCCTACATGTTGGGTCGTGCGACTTTGGCTGGGCATATCTCCCCTATGGTGTCTCACCTCCTTCCCCGGGGCATTACTCACCTCCAATGCACTGACGACATGGTTATTCTGGTGGAACTGGATGATGCTTGTCTTGCCAACCTTAAATTCATTTTGTTGTGCTTTGAAGCCTTGTCGAGGCTGAAGATTAATTTCTTTAAGAGTGAGGTGATTGTGACTAGGGTTGATCAGGAGGAGGCCACCAGAGTCGCGCAACTCCTAAATTGTACGATTGGTTCCTTTCCTTTCAAATACATGGGTATGCATATCTCTCCTTTTCGTCTTCATGCTAAGGTTTTTAATCCTTTGGTAACCAAGGTTGGCAACAGAGTTATGCCATGGCGAGCCGATATAACACTCAAGCAGGGAAAGTGTGTCTCACTAACGCTTGTCTTTCTTCACTGCCTTTATTCACTATGGGCTTCTTCATGCTTTCCTTAGGGACCCACGCTGGCTTTGATAAACACAGGGGCGGCTTCTTTTGGAACTCTGCGGAGAACAAACAGAAATATAGGCTTGTTAAATGGAAGGTCACATGTAGGCCCAAAAGCCTTGGGTGCTGGGGATCTTAAATACGGTGGTAATGAACAAATGTCTCATCTTGAAGTGGTGGTGGCGGATCATGACTGCTAACCATGGGACGCTTTGGTATGATCTATGGAAAGCTAAACACTTCCCATCGGGCAGCACCTATGTTTGCCTCGGCTTTGAATGGTTCTCAGTTCTGGCGGGACCTCTTAAAGGTTCTAGATGTTTTCATGCCCATGTCAAGTTTATCGTCAGTAATTGTTCTTCGAATCGTTTCTGGTTGGATTGGTGGGTTGGGAACACTATGTTAGCTGTTTCTTTTCCTATTTGTTCTCTTATTGACCTGACCCTCAGATCTCAATCTCTGAGCTCTCTCGTGTTGGATGGGATCTGGGTTTCCGGAGGTCTCTTTTCGCTGCAGAGTTGGCGGACTAGCATCGACTTGCTACCGTGTTCCCTATTCTCTTGGAGGAAGAGGATTCAGTGACCTAGTCTCATGTGGATTTTGGTAGATTCTCGGTCAAGTATCTTTATTCCAGGCTTATTGATGGTGCTCCTACGTCCAAGTTTAAGCAAGTCTGGGTGACTAGGATCCCTTCTAAGATAAACGTTTTCCTCTGGCAGGCCTTTAGAGGCTGCTTGCCGGTGGCTAACCAAATTCGCAAGCGAAATGGGCCTGGTTCCGCCTTCTGCGCCTTATGCTATGAAGCTGAAGATACCAATCACATCTTATTTTTGTGCCCTCTGGCCAAGTTGTCTTGGGGCTATGTTCGATCTTGGATGGGTGCGACTTGGGATGCTCACTCGTTTTCTGACATGCCCGTATTGGCTGGCAATATCAGTGGACAAACTAAGAGATTGTTCTGGGTTGGGTTGGCTGCCCTGTGCTGGTCCTGGTGTAGTATTAGAAATAAATTAATCATTGAAGGGGTTTCCTAACAAGCCGGCTGACGTTATATTTAAAATGTCTATCTTATTGCAGCAGTGAAATTATTGACTAAACATGCGGATGTGGACGGCATGGTGGAGCTAATCAACAAAGTCAGGGCGTCAGCCAACTTGTTGTCTTCTCCTGCCTCTGAGTGACTACCTCTGTTCGGCGTCCCACCTTGTAGCAGTAGGTTGTTGGCCTGTGTGCCTTTTTTATATGGTCTGTTGGGCTTGCGTGCCTGTAAACTTTCTCTTAATTGTGTGGTCTCTTCTTATTTGCTCTGAGCGGTCAGTGAACTCTGAGCTAGTTGTATGGTACTCTGCCTACTGACTTTATTTATAAATTCGGGCATATGCCTTTTCTCTAAAAAGAAATGCAAGGAGAAATGATGTGCCGCTAGAAGGACAAATGGATACAATTCAATCATAAATGTAGTTTGGTTAAACTGCAAGGAATTACTGCCCCTCCCACCTCTGACATGAAGGAAGTCACATTGGAACAAACTATGAAATGACATAAAGGAAATGATATTTGGGTTGTGGCATTAATACACCATGTATTTGAGAAAACTACTATTATTGTTCCTGATCCAGTCCAGCATGTGTTGCAAGAGTTTGCAGATGTGTTCAAGGAACCCATTGACTTACCTCGTGCCAGAACATTAGATCATTTTATTCATTTGTTACCATGAGCTGCACCAGTAAATTATAAGCCCTACAGATACTATCCTTTGCAAAAGGACGAAATAGAGATACAAGTGGCCGATATGCTCAAAGCTGGCACTATAACTCCCAATCTTAGTTCCTTTGCTTCTCCTGTTCTACTGGTAAAAAAGAAGGATGGCTCCTGGAGATTTTGTGTGAACTACATGAAGTTGACTTACATTACAGTCAAGAGCAAATTTCCTGTGCCGATAGTGGATGAAATGTTGGAGCTTAGTGGAACTAAATGGCTCTCTAAGTTAGACCTCAGGTCTGGTTATCATCAAATTAGAATGATACCTGAGGATGAACATAAAACTGCTTTCAAAATTCACAGTGGACATTATCAGTTCAGAGTGATGCCCTTTGGTCTTACCAATGCACCCTCTACATTCCAGTGCATTATGAATTGGATTTTTGCTAAGCATCTGAGGAAGTTTGTGCTGATTTTTATGGATGATATTTTGATATACAGTGAAACTTTAGAAGAGCATTTGGAACATCTCAGGGTTATGTTACAAATTCTCATAGAGCATCAATTTTTTGTCAAAGGCACCAAATGCAGTTTTGCTCAACAGCAGTTGGAATATTTGGGACATATTATTTCTGATAAAGGAGTGCAGACTAACCCTGACAAAACTATGGCTATGGCTCAATGGCCTACTCCCCAAACCACTACTGAATTAAGAGGGTTTTTGAGCCTCACAGGGTACTATAGAAAGTGTGTGCACAATTATGGCATTATTGCCAAGCCACTCACACAACTTTTGAAGAAGCGGGCCTTTGTGTGGACTCCAGAGGCACAACAAGCATTTGAGAAACTGAAAGCTACCATGATGACCACACCTGTATTGGTTCTTCCCAACTTCTGATCAACAATTTTGCACTGAAACATATGCATGTGCTACAGGGATTGGGGCCGTGCTAACTCCGGGAGGTCATCCTGTTGCTTTTTTATATCAAGGCTCTTGGAGTAAAAAACAATCCTTATCCATTTATGAGAAGGAGTTTTTAGCTATCATGATGGCTATAGAGAAATGGAGAGCCTATTTACAAAGAGGTCCCTTTATCATCAAGACTGGTCACCAAAGTTTGTGTCAATTGGAAGATCAGGTTCCCACCACTGACGTGCAAAAGAAAGCAATGACTAAGCTAGTGGGGCTCCAGTTCTAGTTCCAATACAAAAAAAGGAAGTGAGTATTTCGCAGCTCATGCTCGCTCTAGAGTGGGACATTGGTTAGCAATGATAACCACATCTAGCAGCCAGCCTGTGTGGATGCAAGAAGTGATCAACTCTTATGAACTGAACTCTGATACGTCTCTATCGTATCTATAATTTTTTTTTGTTCCATGCCAATATTATATAACTTTTACATACTTTTGGCGACAATTTATATGATTTTCTTGGACTAACATATTGATCTGATGCCCAGTGCCAGTCCATGTTTGTTGCATGTTTTTTGTTTCGCAAAATATCCATATCAAACAAAGTCCAAAAGTGATAAAAAATTATGGAGATTTTTTTGGAATATATGTGATTTTTGGGAAGCGGAATCAACGTGAGACGATGCCCGAGGGGCCCACAAGCTTAGAGGGCACGCCTAGCAAGCTTGTGGACACCTCGTAGGTCGGTTGGAGGTGTCCTTCGGCCGCAAGGAAGCTTATATTCGGATTAAAATCGTGTTAAAATTTCAACCCAATCTGAGAAACATCTCCAAACACTAGTTCGGCCTCTCACTCTGTCCATCCATACTCATGAGTAACTTAGTGTCCCACAGTTTAAACAAATCTTTCCAGAAATGACTGGTGAATATCTTGTCTCTATCAGAAACAATGGTGTGTGCCGGTCCATGCAGCTTGACAACTGTGTGGAGGAAAGCATTGGCCACTACAGGAGCACAAAAAGGATGTAACAAATGAATGACGTGAGCATACTTAGTAAATTTGTCTACTACCACCAAGATCACTGTGTAGCCCTCGAATTTTGGAAGAGCTTGAATGAAATCCATTGTAATTTCCTGCCAAGGGTCGCTAGGAACATGAAGAGGTTGGAGCACTCCTGGTGATCTGAGGTGCTCGTGTTTGGCATGTTGGCAAACAGTACACTGGTGAACAAAATCTAAGATGTCTTCTTTCAACCCTGTCCACACAAACAATTTCCTGATTCTTTGGTAAGTGGCCTGGATGCCAGAATTCTGGTACTATACAAATAATCACTCATCTCTCGAGTGCTCTCCCTTCAAGGCCCTATATGGATATGAACCAACTTATGGAGTATTTCCTACTCTGCTGCAGTCTAACAATGTGGATGTTGAGCAATGACTGCAGGATCATCATGCTCATATTGTTGTATTGAAAGCACATTTGCTTCAAGCTCAAGCCAAGATGAAGTACTATGCAGACAGAAACATAACACCTTAAATGTTTTCTGTTGGAGATGAAGTGTTTTTCAAGTTACAGCCCTATGCTCAAACCACGGTGGCTAATCTCCCATGTGCCAAATTGTCCTACAAGTTTTATGGTCCCTTCCCAATTGTTGAGCAGATTGGACCAGCAGCATATCGACTGCAGTTACCAGCAGCTGCACAAATTCATCCGGTCTTTGATGTATCGCAACTCAAAGAGTTCGTTCCATATCATACTCATGTCTTCTCGACATTACGTACTCCCGTGGGCCTCTCCAGTTGCGATGTTCAACCTGGTGCAATACTAGAAAGGAAACTGGTGAAGAAGGGTGACACTACTCTCTTGCAGGTTTTGATACCATGGACAGGATTACCAGCAAAAGTTGCTACTTGGGAGAACTATGACACGCTCAAGCTATGTTATCCCACTGCTCTAGCCCGGGGACAGTCTGAAGCTCAAGAGGGCGACAATGTCAGTACTAGCGCTCTACTACTGTCAAGAGATGTGCCAACGACAGTGCAGAGGAAGCTGATCGACACAGAGAGTGTGACGAGGCCAGAAGACAAGTCAAGAGGCGCTGGGCCATTGGGCTAGGTGGACAGATTAGGCATGTAGGAAGCCCATGTGGGTGAAGGGTTAAATACCCAGGTAGCTAGGGGTGAAGGGTCTGCACCAATTCTTGCATCGCTGGACGTCCAAGCTATGTTATGGGTCGGTTCCAGCAATTGTTTCCCGTGGTTGCAGTGACGATATTGGCCGCTTCTAGCACGCGGTCACCGCATCTTCAACAATGCGTGTCATCGCCTCCAACCCAGTCGATTGCCAGTTCCAGCAATTGTTCGTCGCAGATGCAAAGATGACGTTGTCGGTTCTAGCACACGGTCACTGGCGGTATATAGAACCGTCAGTATCCTCGGTGGGGTGGCGAACGTGGCTTGAAGTGCCAGAACGGAGTTCACATGACGGCGGAACTCCAGTGGCGACTGTGTAGACGAGGCCAAAAGAGAAGGGAAAGAGTCGGGGAGGGTGGGCGGAATTGGTGTGGGCCCTAGTGGTTAGTCCTACGTGGCCGATGTGCCCGGACGCGTCCGGGCGTCCCCATATCCACCCCATATATAGGCTTGGTATGGGGTTGTCGGTCAGTCCAGACGTTTGGACCGGATTTGCTAGCCGCGGTTGGGTGACAATTTCTAAGCAAATGGTTTTCCAACTTCCGAGAAATCGTCTTAGATTTTTATGACAAGCTTATGTACCAATATTAAGACACCGTGAAAAGTTTCACAAATTTTGATGACTTTTGTTTTAATTTTATTTCTTCTTCTTAAAGTCGAAGAAAATGCTAAACTACGTTTATTACATAACGAAAGGTGATTTTAATTCACATTTCTTATTATATATCTTAAACCATGGTATATAAAAAAAGTGGAAAAATGCTCAAATGATCACTAAAATTGGGTTTCTGGAATTTGCATTTGTTATGGGAGATAGTCAATTCGGTGAACAATCATTATTTCCTTATTTGTATTCTTCTTAGATTTTTATCATAACCTATTGTGCCAATATTTGGATTCCTGATTAACTTTTAGTATTTTGTGACAACATTCAGATGTTTTGTCATCCCCTCTTAAATAGTAGAAAAAAATGCCAAATTATGTTTATTATTACATAACAAAAGGTGATTTTAATTCACATTTTTTCACCAAGCTCTCATCGCGGTGTTATGATTATGATTATCACAACATAACGAGACATGATTTAATTATCATTATGACTATAATCATGCATCTTAGTGCCTATAGAGAAAGAGATGTTATTTGGTGCATAAGATAGAATTTTTTTCATTGAGTCTAGGCTAATGTTTTTTTTCCTTCAAAATGTGAAGGATTGATTCCTATCCTACATAGGAATAGGAATCTATTCCGATAAACCAAAGGTTCAAAGAATTTTTGCTTTGCAAATCCTATCCTATAGGAGTTCCTACAAAATTTCTACAAAGCAAAGGTAGTCTCGTGTGATCATTGCATTGCATCAGAGGAGAAGAATGCGGGTACCAGGAGTGGTGAATCCTGGAAGTGACAGCTCTGACAGAGCACACACCAATGAAAATAGCAATACGTTTCTACCTACGCGAGCTGATTATTCACATTTTTTGTACTCTTTCCAGGGCCGAGTTAGAATGAGCCAATATCAGGGCCAGCTTTAGGATTTTGGGCTACTCAGCATCTCGTTGATTTACCGCGGCTTCAGCCAAGCTCCGGCATGATATAACTGTTTGTTTTCATAATACGAACTTGCTGTGCTGTCGGTTACAATTTTGTCAAGCCAACTTCAGTAATGTACAACATCAATAAAAATAACTAGCAGGAAGGTAAACCATATAAATAAATAAAGAGTGTTAAAGGAAGCAAGCTCAACTGCTCAAGCTTCCTTTGGTACTAACAGGATGAGCACATATACCACATCCAGTTTCAGGGTTAATTTGCACAAAAGACGATGTTGCCATGAATGCATCTCTGATTAACGTCTATGATCATGCCCCTTATTAATCCATCATGAGGAACTCGTTGATACCAGAGTTGACTTCACCAGCACTGTGCTGCAACGTCGGTGTGTCAAGTGAAGTTGCAGTGGCATGTAATGTCCGTTGATCTACAGCCTGAGATGCCTGCGCCAGAACAGAAGTTGTGTGTTAGAGTACGTCATGGGCCTGGGCTGGCGGTATAGCCCGTTAGTCTTAGGGTTAATTAGAGTAAGGGTCGCTTGCTTAGGGATTAAGTAAGCCTTGCTTGAGAGTCAAGTAAATCTCTCTATATAAAAAGAGAAGTTGTATCAATCTAATCAAGTAAGAATTAAGAAGGAAATCCCTTCCCTCTTGCTCGGCCGTGGGCAAAAGGCCCCCGACCGGCCCTCTCGCGCCCTCCTTCTAACAGCGCCATAACAATTTGGTATCAGCTAGCTTCGGTTCGATCATGTCTTCATCGCCGTCCAACCCATCTCTTTCGCTGCCGGCCACCACGACCGTCACCCCGCTCATGCCCGCGCCGGGATCCTCCGTCACGCCCGCCCTCGCCGTCCTCACCCCGGAGGAGGTGTCCGGGACGCTGCGGGACCTAACCCAGGCGATCCAGGAGATCAGCCTGTTCTTGACCGGGTCCTATGGGCCGCACCCGGCTGTGCCGCCCATCGCCGCCATCGCGCTGCCGTGGCTGCCGCCGCACCCGGCTGCGCCGTCCATCGCCGCCATCGCGCCGCCCTGGCTGCCGTGGCAGCCGCCGCACCTGGCGGCCTCCGCCGTGCTCGCCGGGCCGCTGCAGCTGCCATCCACCGCCCCGTCCTGGCTGCCGTGGCAGCCGCCGCACCAGGTGTCCTCCGTCGCGCTCGTCGGACCGCTGCAGCTGCCATCCACCGCCATCACCGCCCCGCCCTGGCTGTCGTGGCCTCCGCCACACCAGGCGGCCTCCGCCGCGCTCGCCGGGCCGCTACAGCTGCCATCCACCGCCACCACCGCCTCGCCCTGGCAGCCGCCGCGCCCAGCGCTCCGCTGCAGCAGCCGCTACAGCTGGAGCTGCCATCCACTGCCACCATCGCCCCGCCCTGGCTGCAGTGGCAGCCGTCGCTCCTTGCGGCCTCCGTCGCGCCTGGCACTTCGCCGCAGCAGCCGCTGCAGCTGCAGCAGCCACCGTCGGTCAGCTCCGGCCCCGCATCGACCGCGCCATATCAAGTTCCCGCCATCACCATCACAGCTTCCCCAGGGCTTCCCCATCCAGCGGATCAAGTTTCCGCCGTCGTCGTCACCGCTTTCGGCTTGGATCACTACCCGCCACGTGTCGGCGACGGTGAGGCTGCAGGCTGCTGTGCGCGGTCTCCTAGCGCGTCGACGTGTGCGGGAGATGCGTGGTCTGCAGCTTCCGCTCCTCCCAGTTGCGCTTCGCTGCGCTAAGGACCTCGATCTCGCCATTCTCCATCGAAAACCCTTCACTCTTCTTTGTGAGGTGCAGACTAACAACCGTCCAGCGGGGAGAAGGCATGGTGTCACCGACAGGAGCGCACCGCGTAGCACCACTGCATTCCGCCGCCGGCCGCCGCGAGGGCGCCTCTGCTGGTCGCTTTTGCGACCACTTCCAGGTGGCCATACACATGCACTCGTTTGGTCCAGATGATGTCCATGGGATCCAGGTGGTTGTACGCGTGCACGTCTGACGTGCGGATGGTGTCCACTTTTTGTTAAGGGGTCCAAAATAAAGCATCCCAATCCATTTTAGGTTGAGAGTAATAAAACAAGCCGAAATGTAAAAGGCTTGTTTTTAGATGTTAGGTTTGTGTTGCGTCGAGTCATGGTTATAAGTTGGTTAGGCTGCAGCTCGAGGACAAGCTGCATGTCCGGATGGAGTGTAGTGTTAGAGTACGTCATGGGCCTGGACTGACGGTATAGCCCGTTAGTCTTAGGGTTAATTAAAGATAAGGATCGCTTGCTTAGGGGTCAAGTAAGCGTTGCTTGGGAGTCAAGTAAACCTCTCTATATAAAGAGAGGAGTTGTATCAATCTAATCAAGCAAGAATTAAGAAGGAAATCCCTTCCCTCTTGCTCGGCCGTGGGCAAAAGGTCCCCGGCCGGCCCTCTCGCGCCCTCCTTCTAGCAGCGCCATAACACTGTATGAGCAATATCACGGAACCGGATCCTCTAACATTGATAAGGAATGTCAAGGTCCTCTCGCGCCCTCCTTCTAGCAGCGCCATAACACTGTATGAGCAATATCACGGAACCGGATCCTCTAACATTGATAAGGAATGTCATGGTGCTACAGTGTTAGTCTAGTACAAAATGAAGAAGGAATGTTAGAGACTGTTAGTAGGTAGTTAGTAGATTGTTTACTGTTCATATTTACTGTAGATATAAATAATTCAAAATTAATTTTATTTCATCATCAATTTGTTCGTATGTAATTACTATAAATGTAAATATTAGATCATCAATTTACAAATTAATTTAAGTTATTTTAGCCATAATCATATGGATAGAAAGAAGGGAAGTTAGGATAGTGTAGCTTCTCTAACATTCCTTATCAATGTTAGAGGATCCGGTTCCCAATATCACAAGGTCCCAACCCAAAAGCAATCATGCAAATGTCTTGTTATTTACTGTAACTCACAGACAGAACCAGAATAAATAGACAATACCATGATCCACAATCACAGAAACAGTAGTAGTAACTACAAGTAGGGAAAGTGGAGTATTTGTAGGATATCCTTTCTTCCGACAAGCAAACCGATAAAACACATGACGGTGAAGTTACACAAGGAAACTGGTAGTGGAACAGTAGTCTGCAGTTGAGTGGCTTACATACGCATTTCGAGACCAGCAGGGTCAATATCACCGGAGACGGAGAGTATGCCGCCACTGCATCCCTTGAGTTCTAGGACATTGTCGCAGGGAAGTCAAAAACTCGCTGGTGATTTCCCGGAACGAAATATGCTTTACGTGCGCGAGGAACTCTATGCCAGGTGGGACCTCCACCATGCTTTCAAGGTTGACTAGTGTTAATATTTCGAGGCTCACAACGGCACCTTCCTTCGTCTCTAGAACCTCCAGATTTGGTAGGTCTCTCAATCTCAGGGTTTTTAGCTTGGGGAACCACCCGGCAAGAAATGTCATCTGCTTTCCGCTGTACGCCCTGGTGAGCATCAGGTCCGTCAAATTTGACAACCGAGAAAGGGATGGTAAGGGGTCTTGTATCATCTGGGACCAAGATAGAGACAGTGAATACAGGTTCCGCCCCGCAGTTTGGAAGAGAGGAGACTCTCCCAATGTGCCTTCCGCTAAACGGCCAGTGAAGCTTAGCCTTTGCAGATTTGGGGGAAGACCACTCAACTGGAGAACCTCATTGTCTTGGCTTGCATTCACATGTAGGTAGGAAAGGTGTCGCATCTCGGCTAGAGAAGCGCATATATGTCCACAGTAGGCTCCTTTCACATTCCATATCTCCAAGCTTCTCAGCTGCCTCAGCTCCCCCAACTGTCTAACGGACTCATCCTGCGCTTCCAATGATACTAGTGTCTGCAGACTTGTCAGGTTCTCAAGGCCCTTGGGGATGCATACACCACTGCCGCACCAGAAATCTCTCCTAAATCGATCACTAGCTTTGTCAGTGAATAACTGCCTAAGCTTCTTTAGTTTACCAATGCCTCTAGGCAGCTCCTTCATGCAAGACCCTGAAAGGTCCAGTGTCAACAAACTTGAAAGCTTCTCAATAGACCTGGGAAGGAGCTTCACTTTTGAACCACGCAGACCCAAATAGCGGAGATTGAAAAGATCTCCAATACTATCAGGAACCTTCTCAATGGGTAGGCCACTTAACTCCAGCACCGACATATATCTGGACTTCCTTGCTATTAGAGGCAGTAGAGTGGATGATGGAATATTTACGTCCAATGCGATAACAGAGCGGAGACGGTGTACACCCGATACTGACTGATAAGCATCCTTCTTCATTTTTTGTATTACCAGTCGACGTGCATCCGTCTCATCAAGAGATTCCATATATTTATCCTCCACATAAACAGCACCAAAGCATTCTCGGCGACACAGATCTACTGCCAACTCACGTACAATATCATGCATCCTGAATGATTTGATCCTACCAAATGGGTTCCTTTTATCAACTTGAAGCATATTTCTGTGAACCAACTCTTCTAGATAACCTTCAGCCACTTCCTCCATTGTGCTTTCACCCCTTCCCTTGACGAAGCCCTCTGCTACCCACAACCGTATCAGCTTTTTCCTTTTGAAAGGATAGTCCTCTGGGAACAAGCTGCAGTATAGAAAACAACATTTCAAGTATGTCGGAAGGTACAGGTAACTCAAATAAAGGATATTCCTGACATGTTCCAAGCTTGGATTGTTAATTAGCTCCCAGTCGAGCTGGTCGTGTATTCGCTTCAGTTCCTCTTTGGTCTTGTCACGTACAAAGAGGAGCTTGCCAATAGAGACAATTGCGAGGGGTATGCCTTTACACTTGTTAACCACTTCATGTGCTAATTCTGTCAGTTCTGTGGGACACTGACATTTTGTATCTCTGGGAAAAGCTGTCTTACAGAAGAGTTCCCATGATCCATCCTTTGATAGAGGTTTCAGTGTTAAGACCTGTCCTTGAGAAGCAAGTCCAGCAACATTGCCTTCCCTGGTTGTGATTACAACTCTGCTGCCCTTCTTGTTACGAATAACCACCCCAGAAAGATCATGAAATGCTTCAGGAGTCCAAACATCATCCAGCATGATCAAATACTTACGCCGATCTAAAAAATTCTTCAGTTCCTCTTCAAGGCTTATGATGTCCATGGTCTCAATATTAGATGGAACAATGGCTTTATCTTTGAAAAGCTCCTTGATTAATTTTTTCAAAACATCTTCTCTGCAATAAGTTTGAGAGACAGAGACCCAACAGTGGCAATCAAAATTTTCACTTTCCTTCCTGTAGACATTTGCAGCCAAAGTTGTTTTACCAAGCCCTCCCATACCATGCAGCACTATCACAGAGTGTTCCAACTCATCACCTGCCAACCACTGCTCAAGCTTTTTTCTGTTTCCATCAACCTCCACGAGATCTTCTTCACCGAGGGAACGTGAAGTGCTTGCTAGATGCTGAGACCTCTCAACAATGTAACTTGAGTCATTCATACAGCCACTGTCTACCATTGACACCCATCGATCTTTAGCCTGGAACAGGTGCACAAGATTGAATTCTGCTTCCTTAACCAAAGAAGCTATCCTGTTTAAAGAGAAGAAAACATTTGGTTGTTTGAATCCTTTCTTCAGATAGGCACTCCATCCACTGTCATGTTTCTGACCAACAAGATGCAAATACTCATCCACAATGTCCTCAATCCCATGAACAAACATTCTCACCTCCTCCACCCAGATTTCATATGTCTGATTGTTGCGATTCCGTACGTCCATTCGGCAAAGATATTCATGCATCAATCTGAGCTCCCTTCTGATGCGACCCATGCTTCCTTGAAGCTCTGTTAGCTGTGTTATAAAGTTATTGAACTGTAAAGTAGCCTGGTTCATTGCTTCATTCCCTAGAGCTACACCGATCTTTGCCACTGCCAAGAGAATCACAACCTCGGCCATTGCTCCTCAGGGCAGAGCTGAGACAGATATGTTGCACAGCAGGTAGCCTGTGTGTCTTCAGATAATTTCTGTAGCCCAGCCTAAAAAATTAGAAGGTATATATTACAATCACACTGCAGTATTCAACCATGAATTACCATACTTCTGCAAGGAGATACACGAATTATGAGCTAAGCATATTAAGGAACAACGAACAGTTTTAACTCATAAGGTGCTATTTCCTCCAAACATTTTGCAGATCTACTCTAGAAGGAATTCAATGGATGCATAATACCAAGCAACCTATATGGGAACAATGACTCAATGGCAAGTTGGCAACTAAAGTCGGTTTAAGCTGGGTATTTGAGTAGTTTGGTTTTGCAGGATCTTGCAGTTTTGAGCCAGATCTTGTTTTGATTGGTGGTTGGGAGAAGAAGAAGAAGATTTCTGCACCAGCAAACTATGGAGGCTGATACATGGAGATTAATCAACGAAATAACTTATGCATACCTGCTAAGGTAAGCTGCTGCTTTGTTGAGAAGAGCTGCCGTTCGTCGATCCCATACTTGTGATGAGAAGCACTCCTAGGCTCAGGTCTGTTGAAGTTTCTATGCTCAAAAAGATGTGTATTTGTGTACCTGTTATTAATCTCGCAATCAGATCCCGAAGCTCTTGCAATCCTAATTGCTTCTCTTATCTGTACCGGCGACTTCGCTAGTGGTGAAGTTGGCTGGCTTACCTCGATGTCGCCGCCGCCAGGAGTCTACTTCGCGTCGGCCACGGTGGGCGAGGGAGACTTGGACGGTAGTTGGGGGTGGTGCGCCTGTCGCCGCAGGCGGAGAAGACGCATTCTCCTATCCTAACCCTCGCCGGCGGTATGATGTGCCCAGTCCATTTTTCATAGTCTTTTCCCTTTTCTCTACTCTTATAAAAAAACAGAGGTGGTGATGATGGTGTGTCTGACATTCTGCAATATAGCTCGTCCGATCTATATCTAAAGGATAGGAAGGAAACTATGATAATTTTGCAAAAAGATACCTGCACTCCTCTCCATATTTGCAGCTAAGGTCTTCCTTCGTTCATCCTTATCTCCAACGGGATAAACTACTCATATAAATTCATCTTAATGTTTCGTGCAATGCACGGGCATCTTGTTAGTTTCTAGTATAAAGGGACAGTTCAGTTTTTAGGTGCCTTGTGACCACACCTAGCCAAATGGGTCGGGCCGGCCCTTAATCAATAAAAATAGTTAAACGGGTGTCGATATGTCTGTTAAATGTTTCACCCATTTATAGTTTTTCTCTCTTTTTTTGAGTAATGCCCATTTATAGTTGATGCTGCTGGCAGGCATAGTGGTTGGCCCATAAGGCAGGTCCATGCACTTCATATTAGTTAAACGTGTCGGTTTATGGCCCGTTTATATTCCTTTATGGGTTGTTTGTTTTGGGGCCAATTTTGTTATTTGGGGCTTGTATATCAGAAATATTTTTTGAATAAACCTCACAATGACTCTCTGGGCTATATGGATAGCAAGGCGGCGGGCCACTCGTGAGTCTATTTTCCAAGGTCCTCTTGTCACTCATATGCATGTTCAACGCTTTATTGTTGAATTGGAGAGCATCAAGAATGCCCCTGACCGATGAGACCTACTCCTACAACAAATGTTCGGCAATGTCAGATTTGGACGCCTCCGCCAACAGGGATGTTTAAGATCAATGTGGACGGAGGGCTCTCCGAGATAGTTGCATGGGTGCATCCTGTGATATATGTCGTGATAACAAGGGCCTTTTCTTAGGGTCCTCGATGATGGAGTTTATTCATGTTGCTCGAGTGTACTTTGTCTATATCATATCATCTTGCTTAAAGCGTTACTCTCCTTGTCATGAACTTAATATCATAGATGAATGCTGGATAGCGGTCGATTGGTAAAGTAATAGTACTAGATGCATGCAGGAGTCGTTCTACTTGCCACAGACGTGATGCCTCTATGTGTATCATTGTCATGAATAACATCATAACTACGCAATTTTGTATAAATTGTCCAACAGTAATTTATTTACCCGTTGTGTGCTATGTGTACGAGAGAGAAGTCTTCAGTGAAAACTATGGCTCCGAGTCTACTTTTATCATATTAATAAAATAAAAAATATCATGCTGCAATTTTATAATTTTTATTATACTTTTATTTATATATCTATCACTATCAGAATTAATATTTGCAAGTAACGAGTTCAAGGGGATTGAAAAACCTCTTGGCCGCATTGGGTGTAAGTATTTGTATTTGTGTGCGTAGGAGTTGAGGAAGGGAATTTGCGTGGTTCTCCTATTGGTTCAATAACCTTGGCTCTCACTGAGGGAAATACTTATCTATATTGTATTGCTTCACCATTCCTCTTCGGGAACGTCCCAACGCAACTTACATGTAGCAGATGTCGTCTTCATATCAGACCATGGGCACATGAGGCCACCCAGGACCGAGATCCATGCTCACCGCCGACCTCCGCCCGCACGGCCACGCCTGGCGCTCTGAACCATCGGCACAACCTCCCCAGGCCGTGGGGAAGGGGCACCCTCGTTGAAGGAGGCCGCATGTGCCACCCAAACTAGAGGCCCCACCACCACGCCACCTGCTCCGCCAGCCGTTGGCCACGGCAGGGCAGGTCGCCCATGGCCCAGGCCGCACGCAGCCCCCCGCCGCCCATTGGGCCACCGGCGCCCGATCTGGACAGATCCGACGGGCGCGGCACCACCACAGACTCGCAGATGTCGCACCACAAGAGCATGCACGGGCGTCGTGCCACCAACCACGCACGCCGCCACCCCCGAGCATCCATCGCCACGCCCCGCGCTAGCGCAGCGCCTCCGCGCGCCAAAGCTATCTCTCGCCAACCGGTGATGGGCAAGAGAAAGGGGAATGAGGCCCCATCACCATCAAAGCCAGTCGAAGGAGGGAGGGAGGGTGCGAAGTCCCGGCGGCTAGACTCTAGATCTGATCCTCCCCGAGTCGCCCCTCCTCTGGCGAATCGAGGGCACCCCTGTTGCGCCGCCGCTCCCCTTCCTCCCTCATATCCAGTCTCGCCGCCACCTGAGGAGGCCGCCGACAAAGGCCGCGCGCGCTCCCGGGAAGGTGGCGGCGAGGCGCTTCTCCTGCTCCGCGCGTCCACTGTTTCGTCATAGGAGGGGCGACGGGATGCCTCAGATTGGATCGGGAGGCCGGCCTCGGAGGTGGGCTGAGGCGGCGCTCGTCGGCATCGTCCCAGTGTTCCTACCGGCCAGTCCCGGCCCCCTGTGTGCAGCAGCTCGTCGCTGCTTGCTCGAGCGCTGACTGGTCAGGGCGGGGTGGATCTGGGGCTTCCTTCCCAGATCCGACCAGTATTGGCTGGGGGTGAGGTGGGTCAGCCGGTGATTTCTCGGGCGGTGGTGGCGGGCGGCAGGTGTGGTTGGGTGTGCGCGATCTAGGCGTCGGGCGTAGCGGCGTCGGCAGGGTGGTCATGGTGGAGTGGCGCACGGCCGTGCTGGCCTGGTGCTCGTCTGGCTGCGTAGTTGGGGCGTCCAAGTCTGGCGTTGTCCAGATTTGGGGTCCTCGGTCGCTGGGTCGGCAAGGACTCTGCTCCCGCCAATGAGCTACATGCATGGAGGTGTCTCCATCCGGTGGCATGGTGGCGGCTCGCTGCTGGCTGCATGGCGGTGCGTGGATGGAAGATGGAGGTTGCTGCCGGTGGCGGTGCTTGGTGGGGCGTTCATGGCGCCCAGTGCATCGTGTGGCTGCTGGTGCTGCCAAGAGGCGCGAGCGGTGGTGCGGTGTGCCTTGAATAATCTGTTCACAGGGTGTGTGAATGCCGAACTCGGCGAAAGCCATGCTCTGTTCAGAGCCGACGACGGTGATGCCCGTGGGCGCCACTACCCTTCGTGGAGGCGTCGTCAAAATGTTGATTTCACCACCCTTTGCTCGACTTCGGAGGAAAATCTGCTTCCAGGTCTACCTGGAACCGATGATGGCGGCGCAATCGTGTGTCGCACCCCTTCTTGAAGGTATCATCGAGAAGTTGGCTAGGTTGTTTTGTTGGTTCGCTGCAAGTAGTGGGGTTGTCGGTGGTGGTGGTGGTGGTGTGACTAGTTTGGGGTCAACGGTGGTGCGTGTCGGGGTTTGGCAACAACACTCCTCTATGCTGTGGAGAAGCCATCTCTACCCCGTATGTAGTCCTTGGTGCTATTCTGTAGGGGTTCGGCGGCGGTGCCTTTGTGTCGTCCCTCGTGTTGTGCAAGCTCAAGACCCTCTCACGGTTGTCGTTGTGTTGCGGCGAGCTTCGTGCTCTTGGTGTTGTCTCGGTCATCTTTCCTCAGTGACACGCATGAAGCCTCCCCAACTTGCTAATCATCCCAAACTTCATTGGGGGAGCTCGTAGTCAAGGTTCGTGCTTGGCACTCGTTGACTGTGGTGCTCCTGTGTTGCGCCGTGGGTTAGGAATGCACGCCAGTGCGGTGCGTTAGGTTCCTTGCAAAGTCTTGGTATTGTGTCCCTCGACATCACCCCACAACTACTTGTGTCTTTTATGGTGATGGTCTTGTTAGTCTGCTAGCTATGTCCTGCCTTTGGTGGGCCCTACTCTTCTCATCTTCTTGTAAACTTGTTACTTGTACGGTTTTTGGCCTGGTTTTCCTTATAAATGGGGTCATATTGTTTAGGTTTTCGATCTGGTTTCCCTTATAAATCGGACCACTCTCTAGCATAATGGCCACTTTGAGTAATATATTCAGGTGGAGGGACTCCTCCCCCGGTGATTCTCAACAAAAAAAGTCCCGACGGCAAGGGTCCCCCCCCCCCTTCGCTCGCGGGAGCGACGCGGGGGAGGGGGAACTTTCGTAGCTTGTCCACATCCTTTGTGTAGCGTCTTGTCCTCACACTTTGCCGCCTCTTTTGTGCATTGGCTTTGTTGGGGAACGTAGTATTTCAAAAATTTCCTACGATCACGCAAGATCTATCTACTAGATGCATAGCAACAAGAGGGGAGAGTGTGTCTACGTACCCTCGTAGACCGGGAGCGAAAGCGTCTAGTGACGCGGTTGATGTAGTCCAACTTCTTCGCGATCCAACCGATCAAGCACCGAACGTACGGAGCCTCCGCGTTCCGCACACGTTCAGCTTGATGACGTCCCACGAGCTCTTGATCCAGTAGAACTTCGCGGGAGAGTTTCATCAGCACAACGGTTTGGTGATGGAGATGATGAAGCTACCAGCGCAGGGCTTCGCCTAAGCACTGCAACGATATGACCGAGGTGTGTTTCTGTGGAGAGGGGCACCGCACACGGTTGGGAGAGATCAACTGATCAACTTGTGTGTCTATGGGGTGCCTCTACCCCCGTATATAAAGGAGTGGAGGAGGGGAGGGCTGGCCCTCTCTATGGCGCGCCCTAGGGGAGTCCTACTCCCACCGGGAGTAGGATTCCCCCTTTCCTAGTAGAGCTAGGAGCCCTTCCAAGTAGTAGGAGTAGGAGAGAAGGAAAGGGAAAAGAGAAGAGAAGGAAGGAGGTGGCGCAGCCCCTCCCCCTAGTCCAATTCGGACTAAGCCTTGGGGAGGGCGCAGCCTCCTCTCTCTCTCTTTTCCCTAAAGCCCAATAAGGCCCATAAACTCCCCGGCGAATTCCCGTAACTCTCCGGTACTCCGAAAAATACCCGAATCACTCAGAACCTTTCCGATGTCCGAATATAGTCGTCCAATATATCGATCTTTACGTCTTAACCATTTCGAGACTCCTCGTCATGTCTCCGATCTCATCCGGGACTCCGAACTACCTTCGGTACATCAAAACACATAAACTCATAATACCGATCGTCATCAAACATTAAGCGTGCGGACCCTACGGGTTCGAGAACTATGTAGACATGACCGAGACTCATCTCCGGTCAATAACCAATAGCGGAACCTGGATGCTCATATTGGCTCCTACATATTCTACGAAGATCTTTATCGGTCAAACCGCATAACAACATACGTTGTTCCCTTTGTCATCGGTATGTTACCTGCCCGAGATTCGATCGTCGGTATCACCATACCTAGTTAATCTCGTTACCGACAAGTCTCTTTACTCATTCTGTAATACATCATCTCGTGACTAACTCATTAGTCATTTGCTTGCAAGGCTTATTATGATGTGTATTACCGAGAGGGCCTAGAGATACCTCTCCGACACTCGGAGTGACAAATCCTATTCTTGATCTATGCCAACACCACGAACACCTTCGGAGACACCTTTATAACATCTTTATAATCACCCAGTTACGTTGTGACGTTTGATAGCACACAAGGTGTTCCTCCGGTATTCGGGAGTTGCATAATCTCATAGTCATAGGAACATGTATAAGTCATGAAGAAAGCAATAGCAGTAAAACTAAACGATCATAGTGCTAAGCTAAGGGATGGGTCTTGTCCATCACATAATTCTCCTAATGATGTGATCCCGTTGATCAAATGACAACTCATGTCTATGGCTAGGAAACATAACCATCTTTGATCAATGAGCTAGTCTAGTAGAGGCATACTAGGGACACGCTGTTTTGTCTATGTATTCACACATGTACTAAGTTTCCAATTAATACAATTCTAGCATGAATAATAAAAATTTATCATGATATAAGGAAATAAATAATAACTTTATTATTGCCTCTAGGGCATATTTCCTTCAGTCTCCCACTTGCACTAGAGTCAATAATCTAGATCACATCACCATGTGATTAACACCAATAATTCACATCACCATGTGACTAACACCCATAGTTCTCATCGCCATGCGACCAATACCCAAAGGGTTTACTAGAGTCAACAATCTAGTTCACATCGTCATGTGATTAACACCCAAAGAGTAGTAAGGTGTGATCATGTTTTGCTTCATGAGAGAAGTTTAGTCAGCGGGTCTATTACATTCAGATCCGTATGTATTTTTGCCAATTTCTATGTCTACAATGCTCTGCACGGAGCTACTTTAGCTAATTGCCCCCACTTTCAATATGCATCCAGATTGATACTTAGAGTCATCTGGATTGGTGTCAAAGCTTGCATCGACATAACTCTTTACGACGAACTCTTTATCACCTCCATAACCGAGAAATATTTCCTTAGTCATCCAGTAACTAAGGATAATTTTGACCGATGTCCAGTGATCTACTCCTGGATCACTTTTGTACCTCCTTGCCAAACTCATGGTAAGGTAGACAACAGGTTTGGTACATAGCATGGCATACTTTATAGAACCTATGGCTGAGGCATAGGGAATGACTTTCATGCTTTCTCTATCTCCTGCCGAGGTTGGGCTTTGAGTCTTACTCAACTTCATACCTTACAACTTGGGCAAGAATTCCTTCTCTGACTGATCCATTTTGAACTACTTCAAAAACTTGTCAAGGTATGTACTTATTGAAAAACTTATCAAGTGTCTTGATCTATCTCTATAGATCTTGATGCTTAATATGTAAGCAGCTTCACCGAGGTATTTTTTGAAAAAACTCCTTTCAAACACTCCTTTATGCTTTCCAGAAAATTCTACATCATTTCCGATCGACAATATCTCATTCACATATACTTATCAGAAAAGGATGTAGTGCTCCCACTCACTTTCTTGTAAATACAGGCTTATCCAAAAGTCCGTATAAAACCATATGCTTTGATCACCTTATCAAAGCGTATATTCCAACTCTGAGATGCTTGCACCAGTCCATAGATGGATCGCTGGAGTTTGCACACTTTGTTAGCACCTTTAGGATCGACAAAAACCTTCTGGTTGCATCATATACAACTCTTCTTTAAGATAACCATTCAGGAATGCAGTTTTGACATCCATTTGCGAGATTTCATAATCATAAAATGCGGCAATTGCTAACATTATTCGGACAGACTTAAGCATCGCTACGGGTGAGAAAGTCTCATCGCAGTCAACTCCTTGAACTTGTCAAAAATCTTTCGCAACAAGTCGAGCTTTGTAAACAGTAACATTACCGTCAGCGTCGGTCTTCCTCTTGAAGATCCATTTATTTTCGATGGCTTGTCGATCACCGGGCAAGTCAACCAAAGTCCACACTTTGTTTTCATACATGGATCCCATCTCGGATTTCATGGCCTCAAGCCATTTTGCGGAATCTGGGCTCATCATCGCTTCCTCATAGTTCGTAGGTTCATCATGGCCTAGTAACATGACTTCCAGAACTGGGTTGCCGTACCACTCTGGCACGGAACGTACTCTGGTTGATCTACGAAGTTCAATAGTAACTTGATCTGAAGTTTCATGATCATCATCATTAGGTTCCTCACTAATTGGTGCAGGAATCACTAGAACTAGTTTCTGTGATGTACTACTTTCCAATTCGGGAGAAAGTACAATTACCTCATCAAGTTCCACTTTCCTCCCACTCACTTCTTTCGAGAGAAACTCCTTCTCTAGAAAGGATCCATTCTTAGGAACGAATATCTTGCCTTCGGATCTGTGATAGAAGGTGTACCCAACAGTCTCCTTTGGGTATCCCATGAAGACACATTTCTCCGACTTGGGTTCGAGCTTATCAGGTTGAAGTTTTTTCACATAAGCATCGCAGCCCCAAACTTTAAGAAACGACAACTTTGGTTTCTGGCCAAACCACAGTTCATAAGGCGTCGTCTCAATGGATTTAGATGGTGCCCTTATTTAACGTGAATGCAGCTGTCTCTAATGCATAACCCAAAACGATAGTGGTAAATCGGTAAGAGACATCATAGATCGCATCATATCTAATAAAGTACGGTTACGACGTTCGGACACACCATTACGCTGTGGTGTTCCGTGTGGCGTGAGCTGTGAAACTATTCCACATTGTTTTAAATGAAGACCAAACTCGTAAATCAAATATTCGCCTCCGTGATCAGGTCGTAGAAACTCTTATTTTCTTGTTACGATGATTCTCTACTTCACTCTGAAATTCTTTGAACTTTTCAAATGTTTCATACTTGTGCTTCATCAAGTAGATATATCGATATCTGCTCAAATCATCAGTGAAGGTCAGAAAATAACGATACCTGCTGCGAGCTTCAACACTCATCGATCCACATACATTAATATGTATGATTTCCGACAAATCTGTTGTTCGCTCCATTGTTCCGGAGAACGGAGTTTTAGTCATCTTGCCCATGAGGCATGGTTTGCAAGCACCAAGTGATTCATAATCAATTGATTACAAAAGTCCATCACTATGGTGTTTCTTCATGCGCTTTACACCAATATGACCTAAACGGCAGTGTCACAAATAAGTTGCACTATCATTATTAACTTCACATCTTTTGGCTTCAATATTATGAATATGTGTATCACTACAATCGAGATACAACAAACTATTTTCATTGGGTGTATGACCATCGAAGGCTTTATTCATGTAAACAGAATAAAAATTATTCTATGACTTTAAATGAATAACATGTCATGCCCAAGATGCGATTCTATCCCGATCACGTGACACTTACGTGATTGGGGCACAACCGCATTTCGGGCGCTTAGCAAGATGGATATCATTACATCGTACCATTACATACATACATGAGGGATACAACAATACATACATGTCACATGAATACAACAACATCAATACAAGACATCCGACTACGGATGCAAACATGAAAAGCACAACGACATCCATCTGCTATCCCAGGCTGCTGACCCGGAACCTAACCCAAGACTGAAGAAGAAGAAGAAGAAGAAGAAGAAGAAGAAGAAGAAGAAGAAGAAGAAGAAGAAGAAGAAGAAGAAGAAGAAGAAGAAGAAGAAGAAGAAGAAGAAGAAGAAGAAGAAGAAGAAGAAGAAGAAGAAGAAGAAGAAGAAGAAGAAGAAGAAGAAGAAGAAGAAGAAGAAGAAGAAGAAGAAGAAGAAGAAGAAGAAGAAGAAGAAGAAGAAGAAGAAGAAGGAGAAAGAACTCCAACACAACGACAACGCTCTCACGTCAAGTCATCGGAAACCTGCACCTGCAACTATTGTTGTAGTATCTGTGAGCCACGAGGACTCAGCAATCCCATAACCATGGGTAACAAGACTAGCAAAGCTTAATGGGTAGGAAGAGGTAAAGTGGTGAGGTTGCAGCAGCGGCTAAGCAATATATATGGTGGCTAACTTACGAGTACAAGAATAAGATGAGCATCTACGCAAACGGTCGCAAACTAGTAATGATCGCTAAAGATCCCGAACTACCTACGAGTCATACATAACCCCATCGTGTTCTCTTCTCAAAGTGAAAAGAGACAGTCATGGTTACTCACACACTTGTGTGTTTTACTTCGGATCCTCTGTCAAGTTTTCTACAACCGGACATTAACAAATTCCAGTCTGCCACATAACCGCGGGCACGGCTTTCGAAAGATCATAACCCTGCAGGGGTGTCCCAACTTAGCCCATCACAAGCTCTCACGATCAGCAGAAGTAATAATAATATTATCACCCCTTATCTTAGGGACAATTCGATCAGGCTCGGAATCCCGGTGCACATGACATTTCGACTATGGTAAAACAAGTCCAGCAAGACCTCCCAGTGTGTCGACACCCTGATAGTAGTCGCGCGTATCTCGTCTCAGGCCACGATCGGATGGGCGAAGCTATGAGTAAAACCAGCCCTCGGGTTTCCCCCAGGTGGCCCCGCAGGTTCCCCGTTTGGGACCAACACCATCAGCACTGGCCCCCCTGCTATGTAGAAAAGAATCCCGAGGGCGCGACCCCCAATGAAAATTTAATTAATTAATTAAGTTGTTATTATGAGACAAATTAAAACCAATGTTGGGCCTTGTTGGAGGAGTTTTATTCAAAGACGAACTGTCAAGGGGTCCCCATATACCCAACCGTGTAAGGAACGCAAAATCAAGGAACATAATGCCGGTTTATCGGCTCCTAAGGTGGCATGAGCGGAACAAAACACCGAGCAAAAGGCCAAGCCTTCCACCCATTGCCAAGTATATAGGTGTGTTAATATTTAAAAGACATATTGTGATATTCCCAAAGCATCAAGTTCCAACATGGAACAATCTTCATCTTCACCTGCAACTAACAACGCTATAAGAGGGGCTGAGCAAGCGGGTAACATAGCCAAACAATGGTTTGCTAGGAAGGTTTCAAAGGTTAGAGGTTTCATGGCAACAAGGAGAGGGGATGTCAATAATGATGGGTAGTGCGACATATAACGATAGCATCGAGACAACTAAGCAATGGCAATGATAGTAAAGGTATCCAAGGTGATGGTCGTCTTGCCTGAGATCTCGCAAGGAAGAAGAACGGGTCCATGAAGAAGACGAAGAAGAAGCCTTGAAGACGAACCACGTGTAGACGAACGAATCCTCACGATCGTAACGGAACAAGCACTAACGAGAAGTAGCAAGCAACACGGTAAACACACCACACAAGACATGACAAGATGCTCAAACAAGTATGAAGCAAGACAAGTATATATATGATGCAAAACATGGCAAGGTAGTAAGCACTCAAAAACAACATCACCCAACAAGTTTAAATGAGGCCGGAACCAACACATAACAAATCCGGTAAGCCCTCATATGCATATATTGAAATTGATCCAGATCTGAACAAACTTTAAGTTAAAGTGGTTAAACAGCAGGTTAACATGCACCATGATGATCTACACGAAAATCTAGTCAAGTTTCATATAAAGTTTGTTTAATTCGGAGCTACGGCCTAGAAGATATGAGCAAAACAGGACAAGCATAGCAACGGTGCAAGATGCACCCAAACATGAAGCAAACACACTCCAAACATGAAAACAACATGATATTATGCTTCTACATGCAAAATCACATAAGTTTCATATAGGGCACACTCAAAACGAAGCAACGGTTCCACGCATACACCCTGAAACAAGATATAACAACAAGCTGAAGTTAACAGCCACATAGCAACTTGGGAGCAAGGTAAATATAGGCTACAGCACTCAAACATGTTAACAAGAAGCATGGATGTGAAGTAGACATGATACTTAACAAGCATGAACTTAGAACACACCCAAAAGCTTGCTGGAACATAATTAACCAAGCATGACAAGTTGCAATAAAATTATCCAGACTTAGCCAAAATCTGGGAAGGCGAAAACATCATCACGATGCTACCTTCGGAGGCACAAACCAACATGCATATCAACTCTAACAAGTATATAAAGAGCATGGACATGTAGTAGACATATCCTACAGAAAAAAACTCCATTGGAGAAACTCCATAGGAGGCATGGATCAATAGCAACAAGCTACACCAAATTGATCATGCTGATAAAAACCTGACAGGTATAATTTATAGCAACTTGAGAGCAAGAAATAAATAAGCTACAACAGGCCATATGTGCAAGCAAGGGCATGAATGGATAGACAAAAACATGGACAACAAGACATGATCATTGGCCACTCCAAAACAAGCATGGATTTGACTGGGGCATCAAGCAAACATAGCATCAGGTTATAACAGATTCCAGACTTAGCAGTTTTTTTCACTAAGTATAAAACAGTAACAACAACATGGCAAGTTTACAAGCTTGTTTAAGTCACCTCAAGGCATATCATGGAAAATGGATTGCACCACAACAAAGACCATATGATTGTGCTTCTAAAACATCTAAACATGTGGCATGAAGGCAAACACATCAATAGCAATGAGCAAGTGAAATCAACATCTCATAAGAAGTTTCAGCACTTAACAACCAAATGCACTTTTGCAACAGGGATTAACATGGCAATATGGCACCTAACATGAATGCTACAGGAACCAACATGTAGAGCACTTCACAATGAACATTTTGACATATCATATGCTCCATTTGGATAAACATGCACCAAGTTATCATATCTCAAACATGGCATCAAAATAACAAGTAACATCAATTTATAACAAGTAGCACTCTTGCAACAGAGATTAGAGCATCAAGATTAACTCAAACAAGCATGGCACAATGGAACAAAGTGTAGAGCATATCACCACGATCATTTTGACATATCATTCACTCAATTTGGATAAGCACACAAAAAGTTACAGCCACATGAGCATAGCAACAAAATATGCAATTTATAGGACTTAGACAAAAACTGGACCGAAAACAGAGCGTTGTATAACTAACACGCGCACAGAGCGGGGCATAGGGGGGTTGCTCACCCTGGGCTTCGCCCAAGTCAAGGAGGTCGGTCGGCCTGGGCCGTGGCTGATGGAGATGGGCCGGAGGGAGACTGTGGCCCATGTGCCTTGGGGAGGAGGCCCAGGAGGCGGCTGGGCTCCGCTGGGCCTGGGGAGGCCTGTTGGGAAACGTAGTATTTTCAAAATTTTCCTACGATCACGCAAGATCTATCTACTAGATGCATAGCAACGAGGGGGGGAGTGTGTCTACGTACCCTCGTAGACCGGGAGCGAAAGCGTCAAGTGACGCGGTTGATGTAGTCGAACTTCTTCGCGATCCAACCGATCAAGCACCGAACGTACGGCACCTCCGCGTTCAGCACACATTCAGCTTGATGACGTCCCACGAGCTCTTGATCTAGTTGAGCTTCACGGGAGAGTTTCGCCAGCACGACGGCGTGGTGACAGATATGATGTATCTACCGGCGCAGGGCTTCGCCTAAGCACTGCAACGGTATGACCGAGGTGTGTTTCTGTGGAGAGGGGCACCGCACACGGCTAAAACAATTCAACTTGTGTGTCCTAGGGTGCCCCCCTGTCCCCGTATATAAAGGAGCAAGGGAGAGGTCGGCCCTAGAGGAGGCGCGCCAAGTGTGGGGAGTCCTACTAGGACTCCCAAGTCCTAGTAGGATTCCCCTTTCCTTTCCGGAGTAGGAGAGAAGGAAAGAGGTGGAGAGGGAGAAGGAAAAGGGGGCTGCACCCCTTGTCCAATTCGGACAACAGGGGGGGGGGGCGCCTCCTTCCTTTTGGCCTTTCTCCTCTATTCCCGTATGGCCCAATAAGGCCCATATACTCTGAAAAATACCCGAATCATTCGGAACCTTTCCGATGTCCGAATATAGTCGTCCAATATATCGATCTTTACGTCTCGACCATTTCGAGACTCCTCGTCGTGTCCCCGATCTCATCCGGGACTCCGAACTCCTTCGGTACATCAAAACTCATAAACTCATAATACCGATCGTCATCAAACGTTAAGCGTGCAGACCCTACGGGTTCGAGAACTATGTAGAAATGACCGAGACTCATCTCCGGTCAATAACCAATAGCGGAACCTGGATGCTCATATTGGCTCCTACATATTCTATGAAGATCTTTATCGGTCAAACCGCATAACAACATACATTGTTCCTTTTGTCATTGGTATGTTACTTGCCCGAGATTCGATCGTCGGTATCTCTATACCTAGTTCAATCTCTTTACTGGCAAGTCTCTTTACTCGTTCCGTAATACATCATCTCGTGACTAACTCATTAGTCTTTTGCTTGCAAGGCTTATTATGATGTGCATTACCGAGAGGGCCCAGAGATACCTCTCCGACACTCGGAGTGACAAATCCTAGTCTTGATCTATGCCAACACCACGAACACTTTCGGAGACACCTGTAGAGCATCTTTATGATCACCCAGTTACGTTGTGACGTTTGATAGCACACAAGGTGTTCCTACGGTATTAGGGAGTTGCATAATCTCATAGTCATAGGAACATGTATAAGTCATGAAGAAAGCAATAGCAGTAAAACTAAACGATCATAGTGCTAAGTTAACGGATGGGTCTTGTCCATCACATCATTCTCCTAATGATGTGATCCCGTTGATCAAATGACAACTCATGTCTATGGTTAGGAAACATAACCATCTTTGATCAATGAGCTAGTCTAGTAGAGGCATACTAGGGACACTCTGTTTTGTCTATGTATTCACACATGTACTAAGTTTCCGGTTAATACAATTCTAGCATGAATAATAAACATTTATCATGGTATAAGGAAATATAAATAACAACTTTATTATTGCCTCTAGGGCATATTTCCTTCAGTCTCCCACTTGCACTAGAGTCAATAATCTAGCTCACATCGCCATGTGATTTAATACCGATAGTTCACATCGTTATGTGAATAACACCCATAGTTCACATCGCCATGTGACCAACACCCAAAGGGTTTACTAGAGTCAATAATCTAGTTCACATCGCTATGTGATTAATACCCAAGAGCAATAAGGTGTGATCATGTTTTGCTTCTGAGAGAAGTTTAGTCAACGGGTCTGTCACATTCAGATCCATATGTATTTCGCAAATTTCTATGTCTACAATGCTCTGCATAGAGCTACTCTAGCTAATTGCTCCCACTTTCAATACGCATCCAGATTGATACTTAGAGTCATCTGGATTTAGTGTCAAAGCTTGCATCGGCGTAACCCTTTACGACGAACTCTTTATCACCTCCATAATCGAGAAACATTTCCTTAGTCATTCAGTTACTAAGGATAATTTTGACCGCTGTACAGTGATCTACTCCTGGATCACTATTGTACCCCCTTGACAAACTCATGGCAAGGTACACAACATGTTTGGTACACATCATGGCATACTTTATAAAACCTATGGCTGAGGCATTGGGAATGACTTTCATTCTCTCTATATTTTTCTGCCGTGGTCTGGCTTTGAGTCTTACTCAACTTCACACCTTACAAGTCAGGTGAGAACTCCTTCTTTGACTGGTCCATTTTGAACTACTTCAAAATCTTATCAAGGTATGTACTCATCGAAAGTCTTATCAAGCGTCTTGATCTATCTCTATAGATCTTGATGCCCAATATGTAAGCAGCTTCACCAAGGTCTTTCTTTGAAAAACTCCTTTCAAACACTCCTTTATGCTTTCCAGAAAATTCTACATCATTTCCGATCGACAATATGTCATTCACATATACTTATCAGAAAGGTTGTAGTGCTCCCACTCACTTCTTGTAAGTACAGGCTTCACCGCAAGTCTATATAAATCTATATGCTTTGATCAACTTATCAAAGCGTATATTCCAACTCCGAGATGCTTGCACCAGTCCATAGATGGATCGCTGGATCTTGCACATTTTGTTAGCACCTTTAGGATTGACAAAACCTTCTGGTTGCATCATATACAAGTCTTCTTTAATAAATCCATTAAAGAATGCAGTTTTGTTATCCATTTGCCAGATTTCATAAAATGCATCAATTGCTAACATGATTTGGACAGACTTAAGCATCGCTACGGGTGAGAAAGTCTCATCGTAGTCAACTCCTTGAACTTGTTGAAAAACTTTCGCAACAAGTCGAGCTTTGTAAACAGTAACATTACCGTCAGCGTCAGTCTTCCTCTTGAAGATCCATTTATATTCGATGGCTTGCCGATCATCGGGCAAGTCAACCAAAGTCCACACTTTGTTCTCATACATGGATCCCATCTCAGATTTCATGGCCTCAAGCCATTTTGCGGAATCTGGGCTCATCATCGCTTCCTGATACGTCCAAAACGTATCTATAATTTCTGCTTGCTCCATGCCACTTTTGGGTGATATTGCTATGATATTCATACACTTCCATACACTTTTGATCATATTTGGACTAACTTACTAATCCAGTGCACCCCAGTGCCAGTTTCTGTTTTCGGCTGTTTTTGTATTTCAGGTTTTCACATTACGAGAACTGCCAGGAAAAATCCAGAAAAAGTATATAAAAAATCAGCGTTCCAGAAGCTACCGTGCGGCCAAAGTACAGCCGGGGGGGACCCACAGGGGCTCCAGGCGCCCTGTGGGCGCCCCCCCCCCCTGGGACGCGCCGGGGGGGGGGGCCTGGGCCCCCCGAGGCACCTCCGATGCCCCCCTTTGGCATATATTTAAAGCGTGTCGAGGAAACCCTGATTCCGGACCCCTTTTCTCCAGACGCGATTCCGATCTCCGCCGCCATCTCCATCAAGCTTCGGGGGACCAGAATTCCTGCGCCGGCACCTTGCCGGGACGGGGAAGTGCCCCCGGATTCATCTCCATCGATGTTGCTTCCTCCCTCCATGATGCGGGAGTAGTTCCTCCTCGGGGCTGAGGTTCTTACCAGTAGCTATGTGGTCAACTCTCTCTCCCATGATGTGATCTTCGTTGTGATCATAGGCTATGTTAATCTAGGGTGTTTCCCCTTCCTCTATGTATTGGATTGATGTACTCACTTGTCTTTATCTAGTATAATCCCCGAGACCAAGGTGACAGCGGTCTATTGGACATGGATTAGAACAATATTTTCATGAGTGATTTCCTTTCTTGTGTGTTGATTGAAGATTGAGAGTCTCTTGGTGCTTGTCTTTGACTATCCTTTAGATATGTTATGGTGATTGTGGGACTCTCTTTGGATGGCCGCGGTGACATTGGGAAATCCTTAGATCGAGAACTACGAACTTTGAGGTGTGCTTTTGTAGCCCTACATAATTCTCGTCCTCTCTTGACCACAAAGGAATGATCTCCGAGTGTGTCCCCTTTGCATGTTTTATGAGAAATATCATGTGATTCGATTATGTTAATGTTGTTGGGAATTGCCACTAGTGAAAGTATGAACCTTAGGCCTTGTTTCCACCATTGCAATACCGTTTGTGCTCACATTTACTACTTGTTTGCTTGCTGCACTTTTTATTACATATTTGTATTACCTTGTTTTGCCATCCATATCACTTGCCATTTAACATCTCTTCGCCGAACTAGTGCACCTATACATCTGACAAGTGTATTAGGTGTGTTGGGGACACAAGAGACTTCTTGTATCTTAGTTGCAGGGTTGCTTGAGAGAGACCATCTTCAACCTCTACTTCCCTGAGTTCGATAAACCTTAGGTCATCCACTTGAGGGAAATTGCTACTGTCCTACAAACCTCTGCGCTTGGAGGCCCAACATAGTCTACAAGAGTAGAAGCGTGCGTAGACATCAAGCTATTTATGGCGCCATTGCCTGGGAGGTGAGCGCTTGAAGGTATATCTTTAGATCTTGCAATTAAATCTTTTTGTTTCTTGTTTTATTTTTATTATTTCACTAGTTATGCTTATGGAAAACCTTGTTATTGGATCGTTGCTTGCGGGAGGACACCCCACACCTGTGGTGGTTGCTCCTCCTCCTACTGAAATTGTGCCCTATAAAATACCGGATGGTATTATCAATTATGTTTTGGCTAATCCTTATGCAGGAGACAGACGTCCCGGTGAACACTTGCTATATCTGTCACAACTATGTTCATTATTTAAGCTTGCAAGTGTATCGAGGGAGTTTGTCATGAGGAAATTATTTGCCTTGTCACTGAAAGGAAAAGCATTGGAATGGTATAGGCTACTAAATGATTCTCACCTGCTGGAGTGGGAAGAGATCCAGTCTCTCTTTCATTCCAAGTTTTATCCTCTTCATGAAGTCCATGAGAATAGGAATTATGTTTATAATTTTTATCCTCATGACGGAGAGAGCATAGCTCAAGCTTGGGGGAGACTGAAAACGTTAACACTAAAATGTCCTAACCATGGGCTCCCCAAAGATATTATTATTACTAACTTCTATGCGAGGCTCTCTCGACAGGATAAAGATTTACTCGACGCTTCCTCTATGGGTTCTTTCACAAACAAAAAGATTGATGCTAAATGGGAACTCCTTGAAAGAATTCAACGCAACACTGAAGATTGGGAGATCGACAAAGGTAAAGAGTCAGGTATAATTTATGAGTATGATTGCATTAAGTCCTTTGTTGAAACTACAAGTTTTAATAAGTTTAGTGCTAATTTTGGGCTTGATTCTCAACTCCTTGTTGATTTCCTCAAATCTTTTGCTTCACATCTTAATATGCCTAAGGAGAATTGGATCAAGTATCATAAACCTTTTAAAGAGACTTGCAAAGAAAATGAAATTGTTCATGATGATTGCAACATGCATGATCCAATTCCTAAAAATGAAGTTTTATATAAGCATGTTAATTTTTGTGGAGTGGATAGACCTTGTGAAAGGCCTATGATTGAAGAAGAGAAGTAGTGTAAGCAACATAAACATGAAAGAACAATCACTTGGGTCAAAGATTTAAATGAAATTGCTAGAGAATTGTGTGACCTTTATCCTTTTACTTGTGAACTTTGCCGTACAGAGGGTCACTTTAATTTTCAATGCATGAACTTTCAAAACATAACTGTTAACCGATTGTGTGATGACATGATCACCTCTGATCTTTATGATGAGCTTATGTTATTTTTGATGTGTGAAGAGTTATCAGAAAAGACTTCTTGGCTGGATGATAATGCCATAGGAATAAAAAACACTTTGCAAAATTGCCATCTCTATTGTGTTGTTAATTGCCATGAAAATGATTACATAAGTAAGATTAGAAAGGAGGGAACTTTACCAAAGTATAAAAATGTCTCTTATATTTCTGCTAATAAAAAGGAGAGTTTCTCCCAAGTTTCTCTATTATTTCTAATGATAAACCAGGATATGTGGAGAAGCTTCATCTCCAACCACCCCCTCCTAAGGTGAAGAAGAAGAAAAAGAAGAGGAGGAGGAGGAGGAGCAAGAAGGAAGAAGAATGGGCATCAACCTGGCCTGAGCATATTCCTCCTATCAACTTTTATCCTAACGGTTGTAAGTTTAAAGAAGAAGGTGAAGTTTATTGCCTTAATTATCATCTTGATGATACATCCGTAGGTACTATTGAAGATGATTTTGATTATGATATGCATGTTACTTACTGTGATTGGGAAAATGATGATAATGCTACTTATGATCTTGAAAATCTTTTTGTTACCAACTCTGAAAGTGAAGATATGGGAAGCTCTAAGCTTGGGGATGATAGGATTGCAAATCCTATCCCCACTAGTGATGTGATAATTGATAATTCTCTTGCTAGTAAGAATAAAGATAACATGTTTACAAATATAGTTGCTAGCAATGATAATGCTCTTCTCTACCATGATGATGTTATAACTCCAATCTATAGTGATTATAAAGGTACCTATGACATAAGGAGAAATTATCCTTATGAAACTTATCATAATCATGAAGGGAATTACTCCCTTGTTGAACACCACCCTCCTGATATACAACTAATCTATAGTGTTCAAGTTGTTTATGATAGTCCTACTCCCACTATTACCAATGAGAAAAATTATGCTTATGTGGGGAGTGAGAGTACCTTTTTGCATGTGGATCATGGTAACAATGCTTTATGTGATGCTTATATTGTTGAGTTCATCCATGATGCCACTGAAATTTATAATGAGAGAGGGAGGCTTGGTTCTAAATATCTTAATAATAAGAAGTTCCCTCTCTTTATGTTGAAGGTTTTGAAGCTGCACTTGTTTTGTCTTCCTATGCTTATTGCTTTGTGCTTCAGTGAATTATTCTATTGCAATATTCCTATGCATAGGAAGCATGTTAGGCTTAAATGTGTTTAGTATTTGCTTCTTGATGCTCTCTTTTGTTCTTCAATTCTTATTCCTACAAGAGAATCATTAAAGTCCTATGCCTAGCTTAAAGGCATAAATGAAAGCGCTTTTGGGAGGCAGCCCACAATGAATAAATTTTTTATATTTTGCTTTTGTTGTGTCTTGATGTTGTTTACTACAGTAGCATCATCATTGTATCTTTTCTTTTCATATTTGTGCCAAGTATAGCCTCTGATTGCTAGAAAGTTCAAAAGTTGTGAGGTGCTGTCAAGGAAACAGATTCTGTCCTTGGATAGAAAAATTCGTATAAAATCACCAGATCATCTTTTTGGTCTGAATTTTTTCGAAAGCGTTCTCTATATAATTGTCTTTCGTGAGTATGTTCTGAGTTTTTTGATTTGAGTTGAAGAAATATCCCGAACAGATCAATTACTACCTGCTGTTCTGTTTTTCACAGATTCTGTCCTGTTTTGCCTTTCCTTCACTTTGCAAATCAAGAACTTGCTTTTTCTTTGCAAAAACCTTTTGGCAATCTTGAGAAACAGTAGAACTTCAAGAATATCATTATTTACAGCAAGGTATGATTATTTTATTAAGGGTACTAACCTCGCTAATCAGATTATGATGAGTTATGTATGAAGGGAGTTTTCACGTGTGCGAGGGAAGATGATAAAAAGATTCAGGAGTGTCAAGCGCTCAAGCTTGGGGATGCCCCCGTGCACCCCCAAGAAATATTCAAGGAGACTCAAGCGTCTAAGCTTGGGGATGCCCCCGTGCATCCCCTTCTCCATCAACATTATCAGTTCGTCTTTCGTTTCGCTATATTTTTATCACTTCATGTGTTATGTGCTATGCTTGGAGCGTCTTGCTTTTAGTTTTCTTTTTAGTTTTTCATAACGAGTCGGAACTCAGCATTCCTTTATGTGGGAGAGAAACACGCTCCACTTCTACCTAGAACATAACATAGAATTTTCATGTCTATCTATGCTGTGTGTGTTCTTTATCTTTTAATAGCTACTATCATGCTCTGCTCTTAGTATTCATGCCTATCTTTTCAAAGAGATTTTGTTTAGTTGGTTGCTTGAACTCTCTTTAATTACCATGCTCACCTTATTAAGAGAGTTTGCTTCCGTTGCACTGGTTAATGTGTCTATGATAAAGATGCTACTTGCATGATGGTGCTTAGTAGTTCAGGTTTTCTTATGGTTAATCTCAAATAGCTGGGGGGTTCCCAATGTGTTATTGGAGTACCAACATGGTTTGTTTGCCTATAATATGGTATGGTTTAGTAATATCTTCCTTCGAGAATTTATTTTGATTGACTTGGCGTATGCTCACGCATATTTAAGACTGTAAAGAAAGTCTGTCAAGCCTTGATGATCTTTTATTTCTGAGTAGCGATATAACTTCCATGCCTGATTCAATATTGCTTTGTCGCTCTGCATGATTATGACCGTCATTGCTCTCTTAGTTGGTCGCTCCCAGTCTTTTGCTAACCTCCACCTGTACTAAGTGAACTAACTTTGCAATATATAGCTCATGGGAAAGTAGCTTAAAAACTATTGTGGTAAAGAATATGTTGCCTATGTATCTTATTTCTTATAAGTTGCTTGCTGAGCGGTAACCATGTTTCTGGGGACGCCATCAACTGTCACACTTTTGTTGAATATCATGTGAGTTGCTATGCATGTTCGTCTTGTCTGAAGTAAGGGTGATTTACCGTGGGTTGTATGAATATGCATATTGTTAGAGAAGAACATTGGGCCGCCAACCAAAGCCATGCATCATGGTGGAAGTTTTAGCTTGGACCTTAATCCTCAATCTCTTATGAGAATATGCTTATGCATTGAAGAGGAGTCCATCATCTATTTTCTATGTTGTCCCGGTATGGATGTCCTCAAGTTGAGATCTATCAAAAACGAGAAATCAAATGCGATTTATCTCCTTGGACCTATGTACAAGTGGCATAGAGGTACCCCTTTGTGACACTTGGTTGAAACATATGTAATACAATGATAACCCATGGAGATCCGAGCTAATTAGGACAAGGAGCGAGCACTATTGGTATACGATGCATTAGGCTTGCAACTTATAGGATGTCTTATGCATGACACATATGAAGTACTACTACCGTTGACACAATTGCTTCCATGTTTTCAAAATAAAAATAAAAAAAACTCTAGCACATAACCTTTCTTTTACTTTTATGTTGAAGCACCAACTACTGAGAGCATGATTGTCATTCTGAGTGTAATGTGCATTGTCCCAAAGTAGCATTGTCTTTTGCATGATTGTGATATCGTTTATTCTGAAATGATTGTATCTAGTCATCACTTAAACCTTGAAGGTGCCCCTGCATTTATGTTTTGCATCACTAAAGGGGGCAAGCTAGATATCACTTTATCATATTTGCACATCATATTCATTGCAAATCTTTTTGATGTTTCAGTTTCATATTGTAAAACTTTCAGTCATTTGTGATTTTCTCATGAGGCAACTTAATTACTTTAGAATCATTATCTCTGTAAGCTTTTGTCATATGACTATGAAAAAGTCCTATATGGTTAATAGCATGTCACCACAGAAATTATTCTTGTTATCATTTACCTACTCAGGGACGAGCAGGAATTAAGCTTGGGGATGTTGATACGTCCAAAACGTATCTATAATTTCTGCTTGCTCCATGCCACTTTTGGGTGATATTGCTATGATATTCATACACTTCCATACACTTTTGATCATATTTGGACTAACTTACTAATCCAGTGCACCCCAGTGCCAGTTTATGTTTTCGGCTGTTTTTGTATTTCAGGTTTTCACATTACGAGAACTGCCAGGAAAAATCCAGAAAAAATATATAAAAAATCAGCGTTCCAGAAGCTACCGTGCGGCCAAAGTACAGCCGGGGGGGACCCACAGGGGCTCCAGGCGCCCTGTGGGCGCC
>LR738712.1:194631685-194644107 GCA_902687465.1 Secale cereale | reverse complement strand
GATTCATCTCCATCGACGTTGCTTCCTCCCTCCATGATGCGGGAGTAGTTCCTCCTCGGGGCTGAGGTTCTTACCAGTAGCTATGTGGTCAACTCTCTCTCCCATGATGTGATCTTCGTTGTGATCATAGGCTATGTTAATCTAGGGTGTTTCCCCTTCCTCTATGTATTGGATTGATGTACTCACTTGTCTTTATCTAGTATAATCCCCGAGACCAAGGTGACAGCGGTCTATTGGACATGGATTAGAACAATATTTTCATGAGTGATTTCCTTTCTTGTGTGTTGATTGAAGATTGAGAGTCTCTTGGTGCTTGTCTTTGACTATCCTTTAGATATGTTATGGTGATTGTGGGACTCTCTTTGGATGGCCGCGGTGACATTGGGAAATCCTTAGATCGAGAACTACGAACTTTGAGGTGTGCTTTTGTAGCCCTACATAATTCTCGTCCTCTCTTGACCACGAAGGAACGATCTCTGAGTGTGTCCCCTTTGCATGTTTTATGGGAAATATCATGTGATTCGATTATGTTAATGTTGTTGGGAGTTGCCACTAGTGAAAGTATGAACCTTAGGCCTTGTTTCCACCATTGCAATACCGTTTGTGCTCACGTTTACTACTTGTTTGCTTGCTGCACTTTTTATTACATATTTGTATTACCTTGTTTTGCCATCCATATCACTTGCCATTTAACATCTCTTCGCCGAACTAGTGCACCTATACATCTGACAAGTGTATTAGGTGTGTTGGGGACACAAGAGACTTCTTGTATCTTAGTTGCAGGGTTGCTTGAGAGAGACCATGTTCAACCTCTACTTCCCTGAGTTCGATAAACCTTAGGTCATCCACTTGAGGGAAATTGCTACTGTCCTACAAACCTCTGCGCTTGGAGGCCCAACATAGTCTACAAGAGTAGAAGCGTGCGTAGACATCACTTCCTCATAGATCGTAGGTTCATCATGGTCCAGTAACATGACTTCCAGAACCGGGTTGTCGTACTACTCTGATGCGGAACGAACTCTGGTTGATCTACGAAGTTCAGCAGAAACTTGATCTGAAGTTTCATGATCATCATCTTTAGCATCCTCACTAATTGGTGTAGGAATCACTGGAAGTAGTTTCTGTGATGTTTCACTTTCCAATTCGGGAGAAGGTACAATTACCTCATTAAGTTCTACTTTCCTCCCACTCACTTCTTTCGAGAGAAACTCCTTCTCTAGAAAGGATCCACTCTTAGCAACAAAGACCTTGCCTTCGGATCTGTGATAGAAGGTGTACCCAACAATTTCTTTTGGGTATCCTATGAAGATTCACTTCTCCGATTTGGGTTCGAGCTTATCATGTTGAAACTTTTCACATAAGCATCGCAGTCCCAAACTTAAAAAAATGACAACTTAGGTTTCTCGTCAAACCACAGTTCATACGGTGTCATCTCCACGGATTTAGATGGTGCCCTATTTAACGTGAATGTAGCTGTCTCCAATGCATAACCCCAAAAACGATAGTGGTAGATCGGCAAGAGACATCATCGATCGCACCATATCTAATAAAGTGCGGTTATGACGTTCGGACACACCATTACACTGTGGTGTTCCAGGTGGCGTGAGTAGTGAAACTATTTCACATTGTTTTTACTGAAGGCCAAACTCGCTAACTCAAATATTTTACCTCTACGATCATATCGTAGAAACTCTTATTTTCTTATTACGATGATTCTCCACTTCACTCTGAAATTCTTTGAACTTTTCAAATGTTTCAGACTTGTGCTTCATTAAGTAGATATACCCATATCTGCTCAAATCATCAGTGAAGGTCAGAAAATAACGATACCTGCCACGAGCTTCAACACTCATTGGTCCACATACATCTGTATGTATGATCTCCAACAAATCTGTTGTTCGCTCCATTGTTCCGGAGAACGGAGTTTTAGTCATCTTGCCCATGAGGCATGGTTCGCAAGCACCAAGTGATTCATAATCAAGTGATTCCAAAAGTCCATCACTATGGAGTTTCTTCATGCGCTTTACACCATTATGACCTAAACGGCAGTGCCACAAATAAGTTACACTATCATTATTAACCTTGCATCTTTTGGCTTCAATATTATGAATATGTGTATCACCACGATCGAGATCCAACAAACTATTTTTATTGGGTGTATGACCATCGAAGGTTTTATTCATGTAAACAGAATAACAATTATTCTATGACTTTAAATGAATAACCGTATTGCAACAAATATGATCAAATCATATTCATGCTCAACGCAAATGCCAAATAACATTTATTTAGGTTTTACACTATCCCGAAAGTATAGGGAGTGTGCGATGATGATCATATCAATCTTGGAACCACTTCCAACACACATCGTCACTTCACCTTTAACTAGTCTCTGTTCATTCTGCAATTCTCGTTTCGAGTTACTAATTTTAGCAACTGAACCGGTATCAAATACCCAGGGGTTGCTATGAACACTAGTAAAGTACACATCAATAATCTGTATATCAAAATATACCTTTGTTCACTTTGCCATCCTTCTTATCCGCCAAGTATCTAGGGCAGTTCCACTTCCAGTGACCATTTCCTTTGTAGTAGAAGCACTTAGTTTCAGGCTTGAGTTTTAGCTTTGGGTTTCTTCACAGGAGTGACAACTTGCTTGTCATTCTTCTTGAAGTTCCCCTTCTATCCCTTTGCCCTTTACTTGTAACAAGTGGTCTTGTTAACCATAAACACTTGATGCTTTTTCATGATTTCTACCTTCGCCGACTTCAGCATCGCGAAGAGCTCGGGAATTCCTTTCGTCATCCCTTGCATATTATAGTTCATCACGAAGTTCTACTAACTTGGTGATAGTGACTAGAGAACTTTGTCAATTACTATCTTATCTGGAAGATTAACTCCCATTTGATTCAAGTAATTGTAGTACCCAGACAATCTGAGCACATGCTCACTGGTTGAGCTATTCTCCTCCATCTTGTAGGCAAAGTACTATCAGAAGTCTTATACCTCTCGACACGGGCATGATTATGAAATACTAATTTCAACTCTTGGAACATCTTATATGCTCCGTGGCATTCAAAACGTTTTTGAAGTCCCGGTTCTAAGCCGTAAAGCATGGTGATGACCCACAACCGCAAGGGATCTATTGCAGCGTTTTCGATAAGTAAGAGTGTCGAACCCAGCGAGGAGCAGAAGGTATTGATAAGCGATTCTGAGCAAGAAATTACTGCAAGCACTGAAAGATAACTTTTTAGGGGTTTTCTTGATATAAGCAATAGGAAAGTAAAAGCAAGCAAAGTAAAAGGTACTGAGAGTAACAAGTGGCCCAATCCTTTCTGAGCAAAGGAGAGGCCTAGCAACTGAACTTATAAAAGCTAAAGCGTTCCTGAGGACACACGGGAGAGATAGTCATGTGTTTTCGCCATATTCCGTATCGATACTATGTTATGTGTTGATAAGTGTTGAGTGGGTGGATCTATGCTAGTACACTCTCTACACTAAGATGAGTGCACTCTTATGATTAAACACCTTGCAAGCGTCCGCAAATACAAGATAGAATTTAAGGCAAAAGCCTAACCATAGCAGTACAATCGATGATCCATTGATCCCTTGTGCAAAAGCGTGCGAACTGGGGTTCAGGTTTCTGTCACTCCGGCAACCCACCGTAAGCATTCTTTGTACACAATGTATTCCCCTAGGTCCTTAATAAGGCGAAGTGTTGAGTGTTCGACTCACACAACACCACTAGTAGAATGACAACACAACTTAAGTATCAAACAACACATATTACTTCAACAACATATGACTACTAACAACAAGACTTTCCCCATGTCCTCAAGAACTAAGGTAACTACTCACAAGACATAAAAGAGATCATGATCAGTGGAGATAAATGGATGATAAACAATCTGGACATAATGATATTTCTCCAACAAAACTCAATAGTATTCACCACAAAGTAGTAATCAACACCGATGGAGTAGAGAGGATAGGTAGTACGAGTTACAACACAAGTTGCAATTGTGAGATGAGATTTGGATGAAGATGGAGATGGTGCTGATGTTGGGGATGATGTTGATGATGATCTCGATGATGCCCGTGACGATGGTGATGACGATGGCGATGATCTCCCCTTCCGGGAGGTGATCTCCCCGGCGAAATCTGCCCGCCGGAGATGGCTTTTTCTTCTCTGTAGGTTTCTGTCACGGAGCGGCGGCGGAACTCCGTAAAAACTCCCGTCTTTAGGGTTTTCAGATAACGGAGAGTATATAGGCAAAAGGGGGCAGCCGGAGGTGGGCCAGGGGCTCCAGGCGCCCCCCCCGGCGCGGCCAGGGAGGGGGGCGCGCCCCCAGGGCGCCTGGGCACCATGTGGCCCCCCTCTGGTTCCCCTTTTGCGTGCCTTCGTGATCTGTCTGGAAAATATCCCCCGTCGATTTTCAGGTAATTTGGAGGTATTCTTCTTCAGCAACTCAGCGTCCACTTTTTACTGCTGAATCCTGCGTCTGCTGCTTCGGCATCGGAAAGTTGCAAACTGTGTAAAATAGGCCAAAACAACATAAGAACATCATCGTAACGTGAAATATATCAATGAATAAGGATAAATTACGATATAAAATAGTGATGCATTTTGGACGTATCAACACCCCCAAGCTTAGACCTCGCTTGTCCCCAAGCGAATACTGAGCTCGGTAAACCTATCCACAAGTTTAGAGAGTGAAGTGTCGATAAGTAGAATACGGACAAGAAGCATCACAGCTTTTTCACCAACTCAAATATCCTCAACATCAATCTTCAACTCATAAGGCCCTTATAAAAGAGTGGTAACACTTATATTCGAAAGTAAGGCTAAGGATACTCATCAAATCATAGCAAACATGTCCTTTGGTCAAAGAACAACAAATAGCTTTAACTTTTGCTCTTTCTTATGTTTTGATGAGATTAATTGAAGCTTTTGAAAGAACATGTTATAAGGCAAGAAGTGAAAGTGTTAACACAAAGGAAGATATTTGCCTTAGCTGGGCTTGACAAACAACTTACTTATCAAATGATAATGTCAACGAGGATATGATATGACCAATCTTAATGCAACTTTATATGAATGAATCCTTGTCAACATCAAATGTATGCTCTCTTTAAGAATAGAAGGAAGTAGGAATAACTGACTCAACCTAAAATTAAAAGATAGGCCCTCCTCTAGGGAAGTAGGGAAAACTCATGTGCTATCCTTAAATCAAACAGAGTGAAAACAAGTTTTGAGAGGTGCATGATTTGTCAACGAATGCTAATAGATAACTCAATTACTTCTCGAGCTGGACAAGTTTCGAGGAACGGCTCCCGCACGAGGACGATCACATCCTCTTAATCTCCTTTGTTTATCACTGCCAAAGTTTTCTGATTTCTCATGAACAAAGCGTGAAGGAGGGTTTGTTTGTTGTATATATTTTTTTAATGAGCCGGGCGCACTCTTTGCCAGTTCCTTCTCGTATTATGGGTTTGCACATTAGACATGCAATCCCGGGGTGAAGCTTGTCCAACTCAAAAAAGACCATGAATTAACTATTACTTCCTCATGAGCTAAAATAGAGGCACAAAATAAAAGATTTTGAACATTTAAGGATAACACATAAATTATGTACTTTAGGAGGTGGTAGTGGAATACCACGAATAGGAAGGTATGGTGGACTCATATGGAAGGTATTGGTTTAAGGGTATGGATGCACAAGCAGAATTCCGCTTAGTACAGAGTTAGGCTAGCAAAGGTTTTGAGAGAACAGACAATTGATGATGACTAAGATGAAAAGCAATATAAAGCATAAACATTGAAGTAAGCATAACACATCAAGTTGTCTTCCTTGTCAGCATAACACTTCAAGCATAATAACATAAAGGTTTTGGCTATGTCGATATTTTAAGAAAATCATGCTTGTTGTTATGACCAAAGCTATGTTTGCCAAGATTAAATAAAGTTTTCACAGCCATACCTGATATAAGGTCAATACTCCCCATAAGAATCATCATATAAGGTCGATTGCGTGAAGAGAATACCGAGTGCAGCAAAGGAACCAATAGACTTCTCATTAATATTCCATCATAGACGACTCCACACTCACGGATACAATCTCTCCACCGAAGGAGTGATAGACCTCAATGCACACACCTATTTCATATAGTAACATCCCTAAACATGATATGACTCTACTTGACTCTAAAAGACAAAAGATAAAGATAAAGATACCGAGCACTCCCCCAAGCTTGGAACAAGCCAAGGGAATGCCGTTACCCAAGGAGATTTCACTCCTCATTCTTGTTGGCGTTGATCACGTAGTCCTCGGCGAAGCGCTTCCATGGAAGGGGTTCTCCAGTCTCATATGAGAAGTTTGTCTCCTGAATCCTGCATGCAGCACCCATACCCATGCGCATAAACCTTAGTTCATACTCACAGTTCTGGTTATGTAGATCATAAATTTGCCCTTGGAGCTCTTCAATTCTCTCTTCAGACGCGGTGATGCTTTTCCACATCTCCTTCATCTCCTTCAGGAAGTAGGTCTTCAGCTCGTTGATGATGTCAAAGTTAGCTTCAACACCACGCTCGATCATCTTCTTGTACTTGAAGACTTCTTGCTCCACTTCTTCCAGCCTGGCCTGGATGCTCCCCTCCTTGATAGGTCCCTTCAGATCTTCTTGATGAAGGACACCGTCCTCCATCTGAACAACCTGAGGGTGCTTCTTCACCTCAGCGAGGTAAGGGTTGATGACGTTGATGACGAACTTGTCCTTGGGGGAACTTGGAGAAGCCATGGCACCTAGATTCAGCTGAAAGATTCCCTGGCAGAAACAGATCGAAAAGAAAACACACGAAATCGCAAGATACGTTGCCGGAACAATCCGGGCAAATATATAGCAAAAATTTATGCACAGAAAGGAAGGTAACAGGCTAAAGCGGGGTCGGAGACGGACTTCCGGGTGTCCAGGCGGCCTCCCGGCACGGCCAGGAGGTAGGGCGCGCCAGGGGGGCGCCTGGACCCCCTGGAGCTCGTCTCCGGCTCCACTTAGGCTCAGAATTTTACTAATTTTGCAAAAACTCGTAATATAGAAATTTTATGGTGGTTCGCGATGTTTCCTTACCGTAATACATACCTTTTCTTTATTCTGCTTCTGCTGGTGTCTGAAACAGGGTTGCAACATGTTCTTCGTGAGTTGTTGTGTATATCAAATTCACATCAACATTGACAGGATCTCCTGCTATGTAATGCTTAAGTCTTTGCCCATTCACAACTTGAGGTTTGGTGCCTTCAAAATTGTTAATCTTAATTGCACCAGACCGATAGACTTCTTCAATATGAAATGGCCCTTCCCACCTGGAAAGTAGTTTGCCTGGAGAAAACCTGAAACGGGATCTAAACAACAAAACTTTATCACCAACATTAAATTCACGTTTCAGAATCTTCCTATCATGCCACTTCTTTACCTTTTCCTTGAACATTTTAGCGCTCTCATAAGCTTCACTTCTCCATTCATCTAGAGAAGTCAAGTTCATGAGACGCTTCTCACCAGCTAATTTTGGGTCAACATTAAGCTCTCTAACAGCCCAGAAAGCTTTGTGCTCTAACTCTAATGGCAAATGGCAAGCCTTGCCATACACCATCTTATAGGGGGACATGCCCATGGTGTTTTTGTAAGCAGTTCTATACGCCCACAAAGCATCTCCTAACTTATTTGACCAGTCCTTTCTATTTCTGTTTACTGTCTTCTGCAAGATCAACTTAATCTCTCTATTGGTGAGCTCAACTTGCCCACTAGTTTGAGGATGGTATGGTGAAGCAATTCTATGATTGACGTCGTATTTGGCTAAAGCTTTTCTAAAAGCTCCGTGCGTGAAGTGTGATCCTCCATCAGTCATGAGATACCTAGGTACACCAAACCTAGGAAAAATGACATCCTTGAGCATTTTCAAAGATGTCTTCTGATCAGCACTTTCAGTGGGGATTGCTTCAACCCACTTGGTCACATAATCAACAGCTACTAAAATGTGAGTGTACTTGTGCGAAGAAGGAAAAGGACCCATAAAGTCAAAACCCCAGCAATCAAAAGGTTCAATCACTAGTGAGTAATTCATAGGCATCTCATTCCTTCTACTAATGTTACCAACTCTCTGACATTTATCACAGGCTAAAACATAATTTCTAGCATCCTTAAAGAGAGTAGGCCAATAAAAACCTGATTGAAGAACCTTATGTGCCGTCCTCTCACCGGCATGATGTCCTCCGTAGGGACTATCATGACACTGTCTGAGAATGTCCTTCTGCTCATGTTCCGGTATGCATCTTCTCACGATCCCGTCGGGGCCTTCTTTGAAAAGATGTGGGTCATCCCAAAAGTAGTGCCTCAAATCATGAAAGAACTTCTTCCTTTGCTGAAATGTTAAACCTGGAGGCAAATACTTTGCAACAATAAAATTAACATAATCTGCAAACCAAGGATCGGAAAGAGATTGTACTTTTACAACGGCAAGTTGTTCGTCTGGAAAACTGTCGTTGACTGGGATGGGATCATGCGGTATATCTTCCATCCTTGAAAGATTGTCCGCCACCGGATTGTCTTCCCCTTTTCTATCAACAATCTGCAAATCAAATTCTTGAAGAAGGAGTACCCATCTGATAAGCCTTGGCTTGGCATCCTTCTTTGTCATAAGGTACTTAATGGCAGCATGATCAGTATGAATAATAACTTTGGAATCAACAATATACTGCCTAAACTTATCACAAGCAAATACTACAGCTAAGAATTCCTTCTCGGTAGTAGCATAATTCCTTTGAGCACTATCAAGGGTTTTGCTAGCATAATGTATAACATTCAATTTCTTATCAACTCTTTGTCCTAAAACAGCTCCAACAGCAAAATCACTAGCATCACACATAATCTCAAAAGGTAAATTCCAGTCAGGTGGTTGTACTATAGGAGCGGTTATTAAAGCTTTCTTAAGGACTTCAAAAGCTTCCTTACAATCCTCATCAAATACAAAAGGAACGTCCTTCTGGAGAAGATTAGTGAGGGGCCTCGAAGTCTTAGAAAAGTCTTTAATAAATCTTCGATAGAAACCAGCATGACCAAGAAAACTGCGAATACCTTTGATGTCCCTTGGATAGGGCATCCTCTCAATAGCTTCGATCTTGGCCTTGTCCACTTCAATTCCCCTTTCGGAAATCTTGTGACCAAGAACAATTCCTTCGTTAACCATGAAGTGGCACTTCTCCCAGTTGAGTACCAAATTTGTCTCCTCGCATCTCTGCAAAACTTTATTAAGGTTGTGGAGACAATGGTCAAAGGAAGTTCCATAGACGGAGAAATCGTCCATGAAGACTTCCATAATATCCCCACAGAAACCATGAAAGATAGCAGACATACACCTTTGAAAAGTAGCAGGGGCATTACATAAACCAAAAGGCATACGCCTGTAAGCATAAGTACCAAAGGGACAAGTAAAAGTGGTCTTCTCTTGATCAGCAGTGTTAACATGAATTTGAGAGAAGCCAGAATAACCATCGAGATAACAAAAGTGGGTATTTTTGGATAACCTTTCAAGCATTTGGTCGATGAACGGCAACGGGTAGTGATCCTTCCTGGTTGCCTTGTTCAGCTTCCTGTAATCAATACACATTCTATATCCAATACTAATTCTCTGAGGTATTAGTTCATTCTTATCATTAGGAACCACAGTTGTACCTCCTTTCTTAGGAACACAATGTACCGGACTTACCCACTTACTATCAGCTATAGGGTAGATAATACCTGCGGCTAGAAGCTTGAGAATTTCAGTTCTTACAACATCCATCATCTTCGGGTTCAACCGTCGTTAATGATCAACAACTGGTTTAGCATCAGGCTCAAGGTTGATAGTATGTTGATAGATAGATGGACTAATCCCCTTAAGGTCATCAAGGGTATAGCCAATTGCGCCTCGGTGTTTATGAAGTACTTCCAATAGTCGCTCTTCTTCATATCCTGAAAGGTTAGAGTTGATAATAACAGGATATACTTTCTTTTCATCTAAATAAGCATACTTGAGCGTATCGGGAAGAGCTTTAAGATCAAACACTGGGTCTTCTTTTGGTTTTGATAAAATTCCCAAAGGTTCAACCGGAAGGTTGTGCTTCAGGATAGGAGGGTGCCTCAAGAATATTTCATCTAGTTCATTTCTTTCCTGCATATGCAAATCATTCTCGTGGTCCTCCATATATTGCTGCAAAGGATCATTAGGGGGAATAGCAATAGAAGCAATACTTTCAATAATTTTATCATCACTAGGTAGATCGGTACCACGAGGCTGCTTAGAGAACTTAGAAAAATTAAATTCATATGGCTCACCATTGAATTCAACAGAAACTTTACCTTTCTTGCAATCTATTATAGCTCCACAAGTTCTAAGAAAAGGTCTACCAAAAATAATAGGACAAAATTGTCCCTCTCTGAACCAAGTACTAGAAAGTCGGTAGGGTATTTTACCTTTCCACATAGGACTTCAACGTCCCTCACAATTCCGATAGGAGAGATAGTTGTTCTGTTTGCAAGACGAATGGTAACATCAACTTCTTCAAGTTCACAAGGGAAAATCTCACCGATGATCTCTTCATAAAGTGAATAGGGGATAGCACTTGCACTCGATCCCAAATCGCATAGCCCATAATAATTGTGATCTCCTATTTTAACAGATACCACTGGAGTACCTGAAATTGGGCCTTTATTCTTGGTTGTGACAAGGTTAGTGGAAACAGCACAAAAATTCACATCGGAATCCAAAACATCATTAGTAACAAGGTCTTTAATCAATGCAACTTGAGGATCGACCTTGATCTGGTCCTCAGGCTCATCAACTCTTCTCTCACTTTTATTTATTATGCCTGTCACAAGAGAGTGCTCCCTTATCCTTGCGCGAAAAGGAGGCTGTTCATATATAACTGCAGGCAAAATAGGGTCAGCAACATGAATATCAACAGGTAGCTCTTTAAAAGGTTCATGATGCTGGTCTCTCTTCTTTTTAAAAGAATCAACGTGAGAGGCAAAATTCTTACAGAAATCAATCATTAGATGGGAATCAAGACCAATCTTAGAGCAAAAAGTATTGAAGTAATCAGTTTTCACATAGCTCTCAATATAATCATGTTCATAATTTATAGCGGGTTCAATACCATTATCGATTTCCCAATCTTCGGTATTCCTCTGGATCCTTTCAATGAGATCCCACCTTTCTTCAACACTCTTCGTCTGAAATACCACTACTAGAAAAAAGGCTATTAGTGGCGCACCCAATATTGCCATTAGTGGCGCACCATGGGTGGGCCACTAATACCACGCCACTAATAAGAAATACTAATGGCGCACCTATGATGCGCCACTGTTAATCCCAATAACAGTGGCGCACCACTGGTGCGCCACTGGTATGCCCCCCGGGTGCGCCACTAATATTTTTTCAATTTTTTTTTTCAAATTTTATTCCAGAATTGCTACAGGTGCGCCACTGATATTGCTACAGGTGCGCCACTAGTAACAATTTTTTTTTCAAATTTTTTTCCAGAATTTTTTTTTTCAGTTTTTTTTTTCAATTTTTGCGGGAATTTTTTTTCCTTAATCTCGGGTCACTATGGCTTAATCTCGGGTCAATATGGCTTAATCTCGGGTCAAATCGCACTCCGTGGTCAAACTTCCCAGAAGGTCACCCATCCTACACTACTCCAGCCCAAGCACGCTTAACTTCTGAGTTCTATCCAACCCCAGCACCAGCTCACTTAGCAGTCACTTGTTGATATATCTATCATATCAATCCTATTAAACCTTGTTAATGTCTGGGAGTTTGTTCATGTTCATGAGTGTGATGAAATTTTGAAAAAATATTTCAAACTTCCCGGTCATTTTACATATCATATTTTTCAAAAAAACTATTTTTTTCAAAAAAACATTTTTTCAAAAAAAAACCATTTTTTCCAAAAAAAAATATATTAGTGGCGCACCACACCCACGGTGCGCCACTACTATTTTTGAATTTTTTCAAAAAATATTTATTCCAAAAAAATAGTTTTTCAAAAAAAAAACTATATTAGTGGCGCACCACACCCACGGTGCGCCACTACTATTTTTGAATTTTTTTGAATTTTTTTGCCTGTAGATCTTAAAAGCCCCGTAACTTTTTTTCTGTTAGGTTTTTGGGGATTTAGAAAATGTTTAACGGGGTTCCCCCAGTTAAATTCGGATGTAACTTTTCGAGTAGATGCTTTTTCATATAAAAAACTTTTTCATCGGAGTTCGTATGCAAAAGTTATGCCCATTTTACAAATTCTCGAGAGATTTTGCAAAAAAAGTCGAAATTCATGTTTGTAAATTTTGCTAACAACTAGACCACAAATCACATTGGAATCTTATTTTTTTTT
>LR738712.1:194604284-194631513 GCA_902687465.1 Secale cereale | reverse complement strand
GGGGGGGGGGTGCATTTGGTGCAAAAAACATAGCAGTGGCGCACCCCTTCACTGGTGCGCCACTAGTAGCCAGGAATACTAGTGGCGCACCAGTGAAGGGGTGCGCCACTGCTATTTTTTTTTTTGGACCACCATGCCCAGCCTTACCAGTGGCGCACCAGGGCAAGGTGCGCCACTACTATCAAAAATAGTAGTGGCGCACCTTGTCCTGGTGCGCCACTGGTAAGCCTGGGCATGGCTGGTTACTGTTCAAAAACTTAGTAGTGGCGCACCCCACACCTGGTGCGCCACTAGTAATGTCACTATTAGTGGAGCACCTGTTTGTGGTGCGCCACTGCTATATAGTAGTGGCGCACCACATCTCTGGTGCGCCACTAATAGTGATATTACCTATAGCCTTTTTTCTAGTAGTGTACCCCACTAGAGGAGGCGTCCAGCATCTCCTTATCCTGACGAGAAAGCCTGGCATAAAAATTTGTAAGTATAATTTCCTTGGGGAGCTCATGAATAGGACATTTGAGCATTAGGGACTTCAATCTCCCCCAAGCTTGAGCAATGCTTTCTCCGTCACGAGACCTAAAGTTATAGATATAGTTCCTGTCTCGATGAATTTCATGAAGAGGATAAAACTTAGTATAAAAGAGAGACATAAGCTCTTGCCAGTCAAGCAAGTGCGAGTTATCGAGAAGCTTATACCAATCTGAAGCTTTATCTATAAGTGATTCGGTGAACAATTTCCTCATGACAAACTCCCTCGATACACCTGCAAGCTTAAATAATGAACATAGTTGTGACAGATATAGCAAGTGTTCACCGGGATGTCTGTCTCCTGCATAATGATTAGCCAAAACATAATCGATAATACAAGCTGGTATTTTATAGGGCACAATTTCAGTAGGGGGAGGAGCGACCACCACAGGTGTGGGGCGTCTTCCCGCAAGCAACGATCCAATAGCAAGGTTGTCCATAAGGACAAAGAGCAGCAACAACAAAAAAATAAAAAAATAAAAACAGAATTATAAAAACTTCCTTACCAGTTTCACTTTACCAATAGCGCTACGCTCCCCGGCAACGGCGCCAGAAAACGATACTTGATGACCCACAACCGTAAGGGATCTATTGTAGCGTTTTCGATAAGTAAGAGTGTCGAACCCAACGAGGAGCAGAAGGTATTGATAAGCGATTCTGAGCAAGAAATTACTGCAAGCACTGAAAGATAACTTTTTAGGGGTTTTCTTGATATAAGCAACAGGAAAGTAAAAGCAAGCAAAGTAAAATGTACTGAGAGTAACAAGTGGCCCAATCCTTTCTGAGCAAAGGAGAGGCCTAGCAACTGAACTTATAAAGGCTAAAGCGTTCCTGAGGACACACGGGAGAGATAGTCATGTGTTTTCGCCATATTCCATATCGATACTATGTTATGTGTTGATAAGTGTTGAGTGGGTGGATCTATGCTAGTACACTCTCTAGACTAAGATGAGTGCACTCTTATGATTAAACACCTTGCAAGCGTCCGCAAATACAAGATAGAATTTAAGGCAAAAGCCTAACCATAGAAGTACGATCGATGATCCATTGATCCCTTGTGCAAAAGCGTGCGAACTGGGGTTCAGGTTTCTGTCACTCCGGCAACCCACCGTAAGCATTCTTTGTACACAATGTATTCCCCTAGGTCCTTAATAAGGCGAAGTGTTGAGTGTTCGACTCATACAACACCACTAGTAGAATAACAACACAACTTAAGTATCAAACAACACATATTACTTCAACAACATATGACTACTAACAACAAGACTTTTCCCATGTCCTCAAGAACTAAGGTAACTACTCACAAGACATAAAAGAGATCATGATCAGTGGACATAAATGGATGATAAACAATCTGGACATAATGATATTTCTCCAACAAAACTCAATAGTATTCACCACAAAGTAGTAATCAACACCGATGGAGTAGAGAGGATAGGTAGTACGAGTTACAACACAAGTTGCAATTGTGAGATGAGATTTGGATGAAGATGGATATGGTGTTGATGTTGGGGATGATGTTGATGATGATCTCGATGATGCCCGTGACGATGGTGATGACGATGGCGATGATCTCCCCTTCCGGGAGGTGATCTCCCCGGCGAAATCTGCCTGCCGGAGATGGCTTTTTCTTCTCTGTAGGTTTCCGCCACGGAGCGGCGGCGGAACTCCGTAAAAACTCCCGTCTTTAGGGTTTTCGGATAACGGAGAGTATATAGGCAAAAGGGGGCAGCCGGAGGTGGGCCAGGGGCTCCAGGCGCCCCCCCCCCCCGGCGCGGCCAGGGAGGGGGGCGCGCCCGCAGGGCGCCTGGGCACCATGTGGCCCCCCTCTGGTTCCCCTTTTGCGTGCCTTCGTGATCTGTCTGGAAAATATCCCCCGTCGATTTTCAGGTAATTTGGAGGTATTCTTCTTCAGCAACTCAGCGTCCACTTTTTACTGCTGAATCCTGCGTCTGCTGCTTCGGCATCGGAAAGTTGCAAACTGTGTAAAATAGGCCAAAACAACATAAGAACATCATCGTAACGTGAAATATATCAATGAATAAGGATAAATTACGATATAAAATAGTGATGCATTTTGGACGTATCACATGGTGCACTTAAACTATCAAGTAGTCATCATACCGAGCTTTTGTCAAAACGTTCATAACGTCTACATCTGCTCCTGCAATAGGTCTGTCACCTAGCGGTGCATCAAGGACATAATTCTCTGTGCAGCAATGAGGATAATCCTTAGATCACGGAACAATTCCGCATCATTGCTACTAACATCTTTCAACTTAGTTTTCTCTAGGAACATATAAAAAATAAACGGGGAGCAACATCGTGAGCTATTGATCTACAACATAGATATGCTAATACTACGAGGACTAAGTTCATGATAAATTAAAGTTCAATTTAATCATATTACTTAAGAACTCCCACTTAGATAGACATCCCTCTAGTCATCTAAATGATCACGTGATCCAAATCAACTAAACCATGTCCGATCATCACGTGAGATGGAGTAGTTTCAATGGTGAACATCTTATGTCGATCATATATACTATATGATTCACGCTCGACCTTTCGGTCTCCAGTGTTCCGAGGCCATATTTGCATATGCTAGGCTCGTCAAGTTTAACCCGAGTATTCTGCGTGTGCAAAACTGGCTTACACCCGTTGTATTTGAACGTAGAGCTTATCACACCCGATCATCACATGGTGTCTCGGCACGACAAACTTTTGCAACGGTGCATACTCAGGGAGAACACTTATACCTTGAAATTTAGTAAGGGATCATCTCATAATGCTACCGTCGAACTAAGAAAAATAAGAAGCATAATAAGATAAACATCACATGCAATCAAAATATGTGACATGATATGGCCATCATCATCTTGTGCTTTTTATCTCCATCTCCAAAGCACCGTCATGATCACCTTCGTCACCGGCGCGACACCTTGATCTCCATCGTAGCATCGTTGTCGTCTCGCCAACTATTGCTTCTACAACTATCGCTACCGCTTAGTGATAAAGTAAAGCAATTACTTGGCGATTGCATTTCATACAATAAAGCGACAACCATATGGCTCCTGCCAGTTGTCGATAACTTTACAAAACATGATCATCTCATACAAAACCGTATATCTCATCATGTCTTGACCATATCACATCACAACATGCCCTGCAAAAACGAGTTAGATGTCCTCTACTTTGTTGTTGCAAGTTTTACGTGGCTGCTATGGGCTTAGCAAGAACCGTTCTTACCTACGCATACAAAACCACAACGATGTTTCGTCAAGTATGTGATGTTTTAACCTTCACAAGGACCGGGCGTAGCCACACTTGATTCAGCTAAAGTGAGAGAGACAGACACCCGCCAGTCACCTTTAAGCAACGAGTGCTCATAACGGAGAAACCAGTCTCGCGTAAGCATACGCGTAATGTCGGTCCGGGCCGCTTCATCTCACTATACCGCCGAAGCAAAGTATGACATGCTGGTAAGCAGTATGACTAGTATCGCCCACAACTCATTGTGTTCTACTCGTGCATATCATCTACGCATAGACCTGGCTCATGATGCCACTGTTGGGAAACGTAGTATTTTCAAAATTTTCCTACGATCATGCAAGATCTATCTACTAGATGCATAGCAACGAGGGGGAGAGTGTGTCTACGTACCCTCGTAGACCGGGAGCGGAAGCGTCAAGTGACGTGGTTGATGTAGTCGAACTTCTTCGTGATCCAACCGATCAAGCACCGAACGTACGGCACCTCCGCGTTCAGCACACGTTCAGCTTGATGACGTCCCACGAGCTCTTGATCTAGTTGAGCTTCACGGGAGAGTTTCGCCAGCACGACGGCGTGGTGACAGATATGATGTATCTACCGGCGCAGGGCTTCGCCTAAGCACTGCAACGGTATGACCGAGGTGTGTTTCTGTGGAGAGGGGCACCGCACACGGCTAAAACAATTCAACTTGTGTGTCCTAGGGTGCCCCCCTGCCCCCGTATATAAAGGAGCAAGGGAGAGGCCGGCCCTAGAGGAGGCGCGCCAAGTGTGGGGAGTCCTACTAGGACTCCCAAGTCCTAGTAGGATTCCCCTTTCCTTTCCGGAGTAGGAGAGAAGGAAAGAGGTGGAGAGGGAGAAGGAAAAGGGGTCTGCATCCCTTGTCCAATTCGGACCAGAGGGGGGCGCGCGCCTCCTTCCTTTTGGCCTTTCTCCTCTATTCCCGTATGGCCCAATAAGGCCCATATACTCCGAAAAATACCCGAATCACTCGGAACCTTTCCGATGTCCGAATATAGTTGTCCAATATATCGATCTTTATGTATCGACCATTTCGAGACTCCTCGTCATGTCCCCGGTCTCATCCGGGACTCCGAACTCCTTCGGTACATCAAAACTCATAAACTCATAATACCGATCGTCATCAAATGTTAAGCGTGCGGACCCTACGGGTTCGAGAACTATGTAGACATGACCGAGACTCATCTCCGGTCAATAACCAATAGCGGAACCTGGATGCTCATATTGGCTCCTACATATTCTACGAAGATCTTTGTCAGTCAAACCGCATAACAACATACGTTGTTCCATTTGTCATTGGTATGTTACTTGCCCGAGATTCGATCGTCGGTATCACCATACCTAGTTAATCTCGTTACCGGCAAGTCTCTTTACTCGTTCTGTAATACATCATCTCGTGACTAACTCATTAGTCATTTGCTTGCAAGGCTTATTATGATGTGTATTACCGAGAGGGCCGAGAGATACCTCTCCGACACTCGGAGTGACAAATCCTATTCTTGATCTATGCCAACACCATGAACACCTTCGGAGACACATGTAGAGCATCTTTATAATCACCTAGTTACGTTGTGACGTTTGATAGCACATAAGGTGTTCCTCCGGTATTAGGGAGTTGCATAATCTCATAGTCATAGGAACATGTATAAGTCACGAAGAAAGCAATAGCAGTAAAACTAAACGATCATAGTGCTAAGCTAACGGATGGGTCTTGCCCATCACATTATTCTCCTAATGATGTGATCCCGTTGATCAAATGACAACTCATGTCTATGGTTAGGAAACATAACCATCTTTGATCAATGAGCTAGTCTAGTAGAGGCATACTAGGGACACTCTGTTTTGTCTATGTATTCACACATGTACTAAGTTTCCGGTTAATACAATTCTAGCATGAATAATAAACATTTATCATGATATAAGGAATTATAAATAACAACTTTATTATTGCCTCTAGGTCATATTTCCTTCAAGGACGGCCCAGGATGGAGGGATCGGGCGCCCGTACTCCTTGGTGCTCGACGGGAGACAGCAGCGGCCATGGCTCCTCGAGGGAGGACGGCGAGGGCGGAAGGCGCGTCGGAGGCTGGGGACGGGGCGGATCCGGCGACGGGCCCCAGATCCCGACGGCGGTGGCGGGGAAAAATGGGAGGGCCGGCGGCGAGGGATCCAGAGGCGGCGGCGGCGGCCTTTCGCCGAGGCGGCGGCACGAGGAGCTCCAGGCGGCGAATGAGCTCCGGCGACAGGGAGGAGCAGAGGCGTGCGGGGCGCACGGGCCTCCTCGGGTGGCGGCGGCGACGGACGGGCCCGGGCGGGCCCGATTCGGGTCCCGCGGGCCTCGGCGGCGGGGAGGAGAGAGAGGAGGGCGGCGGGGTGACGTGGCAGCTCCGGAGTGGCTGAAGGGAGTGGCGGACATGTCCGGCGATGGAAGAAATGTCCGGCGGTGCGGAGGGAAGAGGGTTAGGGTTTCATCTGCGAGAATTTCGGGAGGAGCCACATATATATATATGTAGAGGGAGCTAGGAGAGTCCAAATGAGAAGCGGTTCGCGGCCACGCGATCGTGATCGAACGGCCAAGATCGTGGTGGGGTTAGAATGGGCTAGGTGGGCGGTGTGAAAAGGGTGCTGGGCCAAAAGAGAAAAGGCCTCCAGAGGTTAACACGGTTAACCGTTGGGCTATCAAACGAACTCCGAATGCGACGAAACTTGATAGGCGGTCTACCTATGCTATAATAAGACCACACGCCAAGTTTCAACCCATTCCGAGAACATTTTCCAGCCACTTATAAAATAAATAAACGGAGGTGCCGCGGGCACGTGCAAGTGTGTCTGGGCTCAGAACGGACAACGGAAAGGACGAGGGGGGTCGGACGGATGCAAGTTTTGAAAACATGCTGATGCAACACACATGATGACATGGCAAGGTGCAACACGCAAGCAAATGACATGGCAACGACGACGAATAACTGGATGACACCCGGCGCACCGGTCTCGGGGTGTCACATAACCGTATTGCAACAAACATGATCAAATCATATTTATGCTCAACGCAAATGCAAATAACATTTATTTAGGTTTTACACTAATCCCTAAAGTATAGGGAGTGTGCGATGATGATCATATCAATCTTGGAACCACTTCCAACACACATCGTCACTTCACCTTTAACTAGTCTCTGTTCATTCTGCAACTCTCGTTTCGAGTTACTAATTTTTAGCAACTGAACTGGTATCAAATACCCAGGGGTTGCTATGAACACTAGTAAAGTACACATCAATAATCTTTATATCAAATATACCTTTGTTCACTTTGCCATCCTTCTTATCCGCCAAGTATCTAGGGCACTTCCACTTCCAGTGACCACTTCCTTTGCAGTAGAAGCACTTAGTTTCAGGCTTGAGTTTAGCTTTGGGTTTCTTCACGGGAGTGACAACTTGCTTGTCATTCTTGTTGAAGTTCCCCTTCTATCCCTTTGCCCTTTACTTGAAACAAGTGGTCTTGTTAGCCATCAACACTTGATTCTCTTTCTTGATTTCTACCTTCGTCGATTTCAGCATCGCGAAGAGCTCGGGAATTACTTTTGTCATCCCTTGCATATTATAGTTCATCATGAAGTTCTACTAACTTTGTGATAGTGACTAGAGAACTTTGTCAATTACTATCTAATCTAAAAGATTAACTCCCACTTTGTTCAAGTAATTGTAGTACCCAGACAATCTGAGCACATGCTCACTGGTTGAGCTATTCTCCTCCATCTTGTAGGCAAAGTATTGGCAGAGGTCTCATACCTCTTGATACGGGCATGAGTATGAAATACCAATTTCAACTTTTAGGAACATCTTATATGCTTCGTGGCATTCAAAACATTTTTGACGTCCCGGTTCTAATCCGTAAAGCACGGTGCACTAAACTATCAAGTAGTCATCATACCGAGCTTTTGTCAAAATGTTCATAACGTCTGCATCTGCTCTTGCAATAGGTCTGTCACCTTGATGGGCCTCTAACCCCTCGTTGGTTACCCCAAGTGGAAGGTGTAAGATGCAGTGTTGTGGAAGTTTTTCCCTTAGCAAAGATGCCAAGGATCGAATCCCCAGAGACTCCTAGGTTCAACAAGTAGGTGTCAACTGCTAACGGCGCCGGATTAGCAATCAACGTGGACCTGCACACAGATACAAATAACTTTGCTCCCAACGAGTACAGAGAGGTTGTCAATCCCTCCGGCCTTGTAGTTCACAAAGGATTAAACCCAAATGATAGTAGTGATAGATAATGTTTGCAATAGTAAGTAAAAGCGAAAAGTAAATAGCGGATGTGATCAATGATGGTAATATGGACCTGAGTCTCATGATGTTCACTAGTGATGTCTCTCTCCCAAAAGACGATAAAACGGCTATGTGAGGTAAACGAATTACAGCTGGGCAATTGACAGGACCACGAACGCAAACCAATGCTGACTACATTGCAAGAAAGGTTGAGGTTCAAAGCATGGGCGGTACGCCAAAGTAAGTAGACCGAAATCCATCAATATCTACTACTAATCATCCACCTTGAGATATCTATCCAGAACATCTCGCTGGTATTAAGTTGCGAGCCCCACCCATAGTGTAAACTCAAAGCAACAAACAACTGCATTAAAAGAACTTTGCGTAAAGTAAACAATCCTTGCACCTGCGGGCACAAGCACCATTGTTTTCCCCCTTGTGGCAACAGCACATCCCCTAGACTCATGTTTCTGTCACTCAATCTAGTCATCGAGGGGCATGAACCCACAATCGAGCATAACATTCCCTCTTGGAGTCACTACGTATTACTTGGCCAAAGCAATAAATAACAACGGAGAACATGCAAGAATTACTTATGAACATAAATATAAAAGAGGTAGATCAAATATATTACTCAAGATCAATCTGAACATAATCTCATAATCCATCGGATCCCAGCAAACTCAACATAGCAACAACATAAGGATTACATATGTGCCTCGATCATGTAGGGCAGCTCACGAGGACTAATTAGTGAAGCACAAGAACCGGAGGAGAACATCACATAGCTACTGGTCATGGACTCATGGTCCAAGGGAGACTACTCACAACTCATCCGGGAGGCGTCCATGGTGGTGGAGAAGCTCCCGATGGTGATCCTCCCCTCCGGCAGGGTGCCGGGAAGAGTTCTCCTGGTGCTCCCGATCTTGGAAGCGGCGGCGGCGGCGGAACAGAGATGAGATCACGAAAAAGAGTTTCCGTCCCGAGGGTTTTGAAGGACGCTCTAAATATATGCCGAAGGGGGGCACCAGACGGGGCTCGGGGGGCCCAGGCGCCCCCCCGGCGCGGCCCAGGGGGGGGCGCGCCGCCAGGGCGCCTGGAGCCCTGGTGCCCCCCCCCCCCGGCTGTCCTTCGGGCGCAAGGTAGGTTCTGGAACGCTGATTTTTTATATAATTTTTCTGGATTTTTCCTGGCAGTTCTCTTAACGTGAAAACCTGAAATACAAAAACAGCCGAAAACAGAAACTGGCACTTGGGTGCACTGGATTAGTAGGTTAGTCCAAATATGATCAAAAGTGTATGGAAGTGTATGAATATCATAGCAATATCCCCCAAAAGTGGCATGGAGCAAGCAGAAATTATAGATACGTTTTGGACGTATCAACATCCCCAAGCTTAATTCCTGCTCGTCCTCGAGTAGGTAAATGATAACAAGCATAATTTCTATGGTGACATGCTATTAACCATATAATACTTTTTACAGTCATATGACAAAAGCTTAGTGAGACAATGAATCTATAGTAATTAAGTTGCCTCATGAGAAAATCACAAATGACTGAAAGTTTTATAACATGAAACTGAAACATCAAGAAGATTTGCAATGAACATGATGTGCAAATATGATAAAGTGATATCTAGCTTGCCCCCTTTAGTGAAGCAAAACATAAATGCAGGGGCACCTTCAAGGTTTAAGTGATGACTAGATACAATGATTTCGGAATAAACGATATCACAATCATGCAAAAGACAATGCTACTTTGGGACGATGCACATTACACTTAGAATGACAATCATGCTCTCAGTAGTTGGTGCTTGAAGAAAGAAGGTGGAGACTCAACATAAAAGTAAAAGAACGGTTATGTGCTAGAGCTTTTTATTTTAAAAACATAGAAGAAATTTTGTCAACGGTAGTAGTACTTCATATGTGTCATGCATAAGACATCCTATAAGTTGCAAGCCTCATGCATCGAATACCAATAGTGCTCGCACCTTGTCCTAATTAGCTCGGATTTCCATGGGTTATCATTGCACCAAGTCAATCAAATCAAGTTGGTACTTCAATAACACATTGGGAATCCCCCAATGTGTTATTCAAAATAAATTCTTGAAGGAAGATATTACTAAACCATACCACATCATCGGCAAACAAATCAAGTTGGTACTTCAATAACACATTGGGAATCCCCCAGCTATTTGAGACTAACCATAAGAAAAACCTGAACTACTAAGCGCCATCATGCACGTAGCATCTTTATCATAGACATATTAACCAATGCAACGGAAGAAAACTCTCTTAATAAGATAAGCATGATAATTAAAGAGAGTTCAAGCAACCAACTAAACAAAAGCTCTTTGAAAAAATAAGCATGAATACTAAGAGCAGAGCATGATAGTAGCTATTAAAAGACAAAGAACACACACAGCAAAGATAGACATGAAAATTCTATGTTATGTTCTAGGTAGAAGTGGAGCGTGTTTCTCTCCCACATAAAGAAAGCTGAGTTCCGACTTGTTATGAAAAACTAAAAACAAAACTAAAAGCAAGACGCTCCAAGCATAGCACATAACACATGAAGTGATAAAAATATAGCGGAACGAAAGACGAACTGATAATGTTGATGGAGAAGGGGATGCACGGGGGCATCCCCAAGCTTAGACGCTTGAGTCTCCTTGAATATTTCTTGGGGGTGCACGGGGGCATCCCCAAGCTTGAGCGCTTGACACTCCTGAATCTTTTTATCATCTTCCCTCGCACACTTGAAAACTCCCTTCATACATAACTCATCATAATCTGATTAGCGAGGTTAGTACCCTTAATAAAATAATTGCACCTTGCTGGAAATAAATATATTCTTGAAGTTCTACTGTTTCTCAAGATTGCCAAAAGGTTTTTGCAAAGAAAAAGCAAGCTCTTGATTTGCAAAATGAAGGAAAGGCAAAACAGGACAGAATCTGTGAAAAACAGAACAGCAGGTAGTAATTGATTTGTTCGGGGCACTTCTGCAACTCAAATAAATAAACTCAGAACAGACGCACGAAAGACAATTACATAGACAACGCTGTCGAAAAAATTCAGACCAAAAAGATGATCTGGTGATTTTATACGAATTTTTATATCCAAGGACATAATCTGTTTCCTGGACAGCACCTCACAACTTTTGAACTTTCTAGCAATCAGAGGCTATACTTGGCACAAATATGAAAAGCAAAGATACAATGATGATGCTACTGTAGTAAACAACATCAAGACACAACAAAAGCAAAATATAAAAATTTATTCATGTGGGCTGCCTCCCAAAAGCGCATTCTTTTATGCCTTTAAGCTAGGCATAATGCATAGAGATCAAGTTTTATCAAGAGTAAAAGAATAGCTAGCCCGTACAACGGACTCAAAAGGTAACTTGATCTTCTTTCGAGGGAAGTGTTCCATCCCTTTCTTGAGAGGAAACTGAAATTTTATATTACCCTCTTTCATGTCAATGATAGCACCAACGGTGCGTAAAAAGGGACGTCCCAAAATAATTGGACATGAAGGATCACATTCAATATCCATAATAGTGAAATCAACGGGAACGTAATTGTCATTGACAACGATAAGAACATCGTCGATCCTCCCCAAAGGTTTCTTTATGGAAGAATCAACGAGACGAACACCAAAAGAACAAGAATCATAAGGTTTCAATTTAAGCATATCATATATTCTTTTGGGCATAACAGAGGTACTAGCTCCAACATCACATAATGCATAGCAAGAGAAGTCATTCAATTTAATTTTTATCATAGGATCCCAACCATCTTCTAGCTTTCTAGGTATGGAGGCTTCTACTCTAAGTTTCTCCTCCCTAGCTTTGATGAGAGCATTAGTGATATGCTCCGTGAAGGCAAGGTTAAGCGTGCTAGTGCGGGGGTCTCTAGACATCTTGTGAAGGAAATCAATAACTTCGGTAAGAGTGCAATTATCAAAATCAAGATCACGAGCATCAAGTAAAGTGGTAGTAGTGTCCTTTAGGTTCACTTGTTTGGTAGTTTCTATAGTCATAGCATCATCATTAATAGGTCCATTGGGACCAGGAGTACATTGGGTGCTAAGAGTTTGAACATCCTCAACAACTTGGATAGTAGCAACAGTGTGGTGGGTAGGAAGGCTCTTAATTCTATCTTCTTCCTCCCTTTATCTAGCCCATCTCTCTTTAAGTTTAGCCATCATCCTAATATTTTCGTTAATTTGCACTTGAATAGCATTTATAGGAGTGACTTCCCTCTCCTCAAGAGGAGAAGTTTTAATTTTTAGCAATTTTACCTCATTGGCTAAATGGTCTACCTTAAAAGAAAGATCATCTAGTTTATGTAGTTTTTCTTCTACACTCTTATTAAGGGCTTTTTGGGTAGTGATGAAATCTTTAAGCATAATCTCTAGTTCAGTAGTGGAGTTCTTGGTGATAGGATAAGCATTGTTGTTCCCATAGGAATTAGAGGGGAACGGTCTAGGATTGCTACCAAAATTACTCCTATAAGCTTTGTTGTTAAAATTGTTTCTAGAGATAAAGTTCACATCTACTTGTTCTTGAGCAATCAAAGAATTTAAAGGAACATCGCGAGGATCAACAGAAGATTGCTTCGAAAGTAGAGACATGATCAAGTCAACTTTTTCATTTAAGGAGGAAATCTCCTCGACAGAGTTTACCTTCCTACCTGTTGGAGCGCGTTCGGTGTGCCATTGGGAATAGTTGGTCATCATCTCATCGAGAAGCTTCGTGGCAGCACCAAGTGTAGTTGACATAAAAGTTCCTCCCGCGGCCGAATCTAACAAGTTCCGCGAGGTAAAGTTCAAGCCTGCATAAAAAGTTTGGATAACCATCCAAGTAGTCAAACCATGAGTAGGGCAGTTCTTGATAAGAGACTTCATACGTTCCCAAGCTTGGGCAACGTGTTCATTATCCAATTGTTTAAAATTCATTATGTTACTTCTAAGTTGGATAATTTTAGCAGGTGGATAGTATTTTCCAATAAAAGCATCTTTGCACTTGTCTCATGAATCTATGTTATTTCTAGGCAAAGACTGAAACCATATTTTAGCTCCTCCTCTCAAAGAGAAAGGAAAAAGCTTGATCTTAACAATATTACCATCTAGTTCTTGGTAATTTTGCATATCACAAAGTTCAACAAAGTTGTTCAAGTGTAAAGCAGCATCATCTCCAGCACCGGAGAATTGATCTTTCATGACTAAGTTCAGTAAAGCAGGTTTAATTTCATATGAAGGTGCTGAAGTGGCAGGTGTAGTGATAGGTGTGCTGATAAAGTCATCGTTGTTGTGACTAGTGAAGTCACACAACTTGGTGTTCTCGGTGGAACCCATAGTAGCAAGCAAGCAAGATAACTATTTTTGTGATTTTCGATAAAAGGTACTAAAGCAAAAACTAAAAGGTAAACTAACAAGACTAAAAAGCAAAGGTAAAAGATAGCATGCAACTCCCCTATCCTGAAGAGTGGAGTCCCCGGCAACGGCGCCAGAAAATACTCCTTGATGGGCCTCTAACCCCTCGTTGGTTACCCCAAGTGGAAGGTGTAAGATGCAGTGTTGTGGAAGTTTTTCCCTTAGCAAAGATGCCAAGGATCGAATCCCCAGAGACTCCTAGGTTCAACAAGTAGGTGTCAACTGCTAACGGCGCCGGATTAGCAATCAACGTGGACCTACACACAGATACAAATAACTTTGCTCCCAACGAGTACAGAGAGGTTGTCAATCCCTCCGGCCTTGTAGTTCACAAAGGATTAAACGCAAATGATAGTAGTGATAGATAATGTTTGCAATAGTAAGTAAAAGCGAAAAGTAAATAGCGGATGTGATCAATGATGGTAATATGGACCTGAGTCTCATGATGTTCACTAGTGATGTCTCTCTCCCAAAAGACGATAAAACAGCTATGTGAGGTAAACGAATTACAGTTGGGCAATTGACAGGACCACGAACGCAAACCAATGCTGACTACATTGCAAGAAAGGTTGAGGTTCAAAGCATGGGCGGTACGCCAAAGTAAGTAGACCGAAATCCATCAATATCTACTACTAATCATCCACCTTGAGATATCTATCCAGAACATCTCGCTGGTATTAAGTTGCGAGCCCCACCCATAGTGTAAACTCAAAGCAACAGACAACTGCATTAAAAGAACTTTGCGTAAAGTAAACAATCCTTGCACCCGCGGGCACAAGCACCATTGTTTTCCCCCTTGTGGCAACAGCACATCCCCTAGACTCATGTTTCTGTCACTCAAGCTAGTCATCGAGGGGCATGAACCCACAATCGAGCATAACGTTCCCTCTTGGAGTCACTACGTATTACTTGGCCAAAGTAATAAATAACAACGGAGAACATGCAAGAATTACTTATGAACATAAATATAAAAGAGGTAGATCAAATATATTACTCAAGATCAATCTGAACATAATCTCATAATCCATCGGATCCCAGCAAACTCAACATAGCAACAACATAAGGATTACATATGTGCCTCGATCATGTAGGGCAGCTCACGAGGACTAATTAGTGAAGCACAAGAATGGGAGGAGAACATCACATAGCTACTGGTCATGGACTCATGGTCCAAGGGAGACTACTCACAACTCATCCGGGAGGCGTCCATGGTGGTGGAGAAGCTCCCGATGGTGATCCTCCCCTCTGGCAGGGTGCCGGGAAGAGTTCTCCTGGTGCTCCCGATCTTGGAAGCGGCGGCGGCGGCGGAACAGAGATGAGATCGCGAAAAAGAGTTTCCGTCCCAAGGGTTTCGAAGGACGCTCTAAATATATGCCGAAGGGGGGCACCAGACGGGGCTCGGGGGGCCCAGGCGCTCCCCCGGCGCGGCCCAGGGGGGCGCGCCGCCAGGGCGCCTGGAGCCCTGGTGCCCCCCCCCCCCCGGCTGTCCTTCGGGCGCAAGGTAGGTTCTGGAACGCTGATTTTTTATATAATTTTTCTGGATTTTTCCTGGCAGTTCTCGTAACGTGAAAACCTGAAATACAAAAACAGCCGAAAACAGAAACTGGCACTGGGGTGCACTGGGTTAGTAGGTTAGTCCAAATATGATCAAAAGTGTATGGAAGTGTATGAATATCATAGCAATATCCCCCAAAAGTGGCATGGAGCAAGCAGAAATTATAGATACGTTTTGGACGTATCACACCTAGCGGTGCATCAAGGACATAATTCTTCTGTGCAGCAATGAGGAAAATCCTCAGATCAGAGAACAAGTCTGCATCATTGCTAATAACATCTTTCAACTTAGTTTTCTCTAGGAACATATAAAAAGCAAACGGGGAGTTACATCGTGAGCTATTGATCTACAACATAGATATGCTAATACTACCAGGACTAAGTTCATGATATATTAAAGTTCAATTAATCAAATTACTTAAGAACTCCCACTTAGACAGACATCTCTCTAATCATCTAAGTGATCACGTGATCCATATCAACTAAACCATGTCCGATCATCACATGAGATGGAGTAGTTTTCAATGGTGAACATCTTATGTTGATCATATCTACTATATGATTCACGCTCGACCTTTCGCTCTCAAGTGTTCCGAGGCCATATCTGCATATGCTAGGCTCGTCAAGTTTAACCCGAGTATTCTGCATGTGCAAAACTGTCTTACACCCGTTGTGTTTGAACGTAGAGCTTATCACACCCGATCATCACGTGGTGTCTCGGCACGATGAACTTTCGCAACGGTGCATACTCAGGGAGAACACTTATACCTTGAAATTTAGTGAGAGATCATCTTACAATGTTACCGCCGTACTAAGCAAAATAAGAAGCATAATAAGATAAACATCACATGCAATCAAAATATGTGACATGATATGGCCACCATCATCTTGTGCTTTTGATCTCCATCTCCAAGGCACCATCATGATCACCATCATCACCGGCGCGACACCTTGATCTCCATCGTAGCATCGTTGTCGTCTCGCCAACTATTGCTTCTACAACTATCGCTACCGCTTAGTGATAAAGTAAAGCAATTACATGGCGATTTTATTTCATACAATAAAATGACAACCATATGGCTCCTGCCAGTTTCCAGTAACTTTACAAAACATGATCATCTCATACAATAACGTATCACTCATCATGTCTTGACCATATCACATCACAACATGCCCTGCAAAAATAAGTTAGACGTCCTCTACTTTGTTGTTGCAAGTTTTACGTGGCTGCTACGGGCTTAGCAAGAACAGTTCTTACCTACGCATACAAAACCACAACGATATTTCATCAAGTATGTGATGTTTTAACCTTCACAAGGACCGGGCGTAGCCACACTTGATTCAACTAAATTTGGAGAAACTAACACCCGCCAGCCACATGTGTGCGAAGCACGTCGGTAGAACCAGTCTCGCGTAAGCGTACGCGTAATGTCGGTCCGGGCCGCTTCATCCAACAATACCGCCGAATCAAAGTTTGACTTGCTGGTAAGTAGTATGCCTAGTATCGTCCACAACTCACTTGTGTTCTACTCATGCATATCATCTATGCATAGACCTGGTTCATGATGCCACTGTTGGGGAACGCAGTATTTCAAAAATTTCCTACGATCTAGCAAGATCTATCTACTAGATGCATAGAAACGAGAGGGGAGAGTGTGTCTACGTACCTTCGTAGACAGGGAGCGGAAGCGTCTAGTGACGCGGTTGATGTAGTCGAACTTCTTCGCGATCCAACCGATCAAGCACCGAACGTACGTAGCCTCCGCGTTCAACACATATTCAGCTTGATCCAGTAGAACTTCGCGGGAGAGTTTCGTCAACGCGACGGCGTGGTGATGGAGATGATGAAGCTACCGGCGCAGGGCTTCGCCTAAGCACTGCAACGATATGACCGAGGTGTGTTTCTGTGGAGAGGGGCACCGCACACGGTTGGAAGAGATCAACTGATCAACTTGTGTGTCTATGGGGTGCCTCTACACTCGTATATAAATGTAACGCCCGGGTAATGACGCTACAGTAATTCCCTGCTAATTATGCGACGTCATCACGATTACCCGTTGTTAATCTCACGATGATTCAAACCGATTCAAAATTCAAAATTAAAACAAAGTCAAGTAATTAAAGTTCTCAAAAGTCAAAAATAAAATGTTCTAAAAGTGGCAAATAATCCTTAAAGAATATCGGTGAAGAAATCAACCTTAATTAAAGTATTTAGATGTACTAGAATAAATAAAACAACATCACAAATAATTAATTAAATGTCTTTATAATTGATAAAGTATTAAACTAATTTATTTGGGAGGCAAACTTTTGTAGGGGTGGGCTAATGTATAGCACTAATTTAGGTATTAATATTGTATTTTATAAAACTATACTTAATTATAAAGTAAATAGAAAATAGAAAGTAATAAAAACAAAAACAAAAAAAAAGAGTGTAACAAAAACAAACTAACCTACCCTAACCTACTGGGCCTCGGCACACTACCCCCCCCCTCAGCTTATAACCTCGCTCCCCCACTCCCAAAATAGCTCCCCCTCTCACCCCCCCACCGACACTTTCCCCCCCCTCGACTGGATCGGGATCGCTCCCGATCCCATCGCCCCGACGCGTGCGACGATCGCCGCCGCCGGACTGCCTCCTCCACGTCGCCGCCGTCCTCCACCACCACCCCGACCCCCGCTGCCAAGTCCCCTACGAACCCTCCCCGTGAGCTCCCTCCTCTCTTCCTCGCGCCGCACGCGCTGCTTCCCTCGTCGTGCGACTGCACGTCCGCCCGGCGCATCGCGCCGCGCGCGAGCTCACCGACGGCCACGCCCCGTCGCGACGTCCCTTGCACCGCCCGCCCTTCGTCTAGCTCGCGCAACTGCCGGCGCCCTAGCTTCTGCTCGCGGCCCCCCCGCGGCTCCGGCCGCGTCGGCTTGACCGCGTGCGCGCCCGCCCCCGGCACAGCCCTGCCCATCCGGCGCCTCGCCTCCCACAGCTCTTCCCTGCCCTTGCTGGTCACCGCCGCCGCTGCGCCTCTGGCCGGTCCACGCCGCCCTCGCGCCGCGCCTCAGCGCCCCCTCCTTGGCCTCACCACCGGCGCTACCAGCCGCGGCCCCTTCTGGCCGGCGTCGGCGCCGCAGCTGCCGCCGCCGCACCGCGCGCCCGCCTCCCGCGTTTCCCCCGCACGCCCTAGCGCCCGTACGCCCCTCCTCCGCCCGGCTGGCCGGCGGCCGCGCCCGTCCGCCGTTCTTCCCCCGCGCCGGCGGCCATCCTCGTCGGCGCACGTCGGCCGCCCCGGCTTGGCCTCCGATCGGGCGCCAACGCGCCCGAACCCAGCGCCCGCACCCCCAGCGCCCTTTAGCCCGGTAGGCCCTCTGGGCCAATGACAAGGGGGGCCCGCCCCCAGAACGTTGAATAAAAAGGGATTTAAAAAAACAATAATAAAAATAAAATAATAATTAATTAATTAATTAATTAACAAATTAATTAAGTTAATTAATCATATTTAGATTAATCTAATCAGTAATTAACCTAATCTGTAATTAACTAATCTAATTAATCCTGAGTAGTTAGTCTCAGACTATGATAGGTGGGTCCCACTGGACCCACCGGTCAGGTTTGACTCTGGTCAGCGGACCGTTGACTGCTGACGTCATGCTGACGTCTGACGTCATGATGACGTCAGCATGCACTATTCTGGATAATGTTGTTTTATTTAATAATTAATAAATTAGAAAATGATTTAAAACTTTAAAAATTAATATAAAATAAACCGTAACTCGGATGAAAATAATTTATATATGAAAGTTGCTCAGAATTTCGAGACGCATCCGAATACGCGGACCGTTCGTCCACCACACATCCCTAGCATACCGAACCCGCAACTTTCCCCCTCCGTTTCATCCGCCCGAAAACGCGAAACAACGGGAATACCTTCCCGGATGTTCCCCCCCTTCGTCAGTATCACCCGATACTGCGTTAGGGCACACCTAGCACCGTTACATGTCATGTCATGCATCGGCATGCACCTGTTTGCATTGTATTCACTATTTCTTCCCCCTCTTCTCTCCGGTAGACTACGAGACCGACGCTGCTACTGCCCCGATCGACTACGGTGTTGACGACCCCACTTTGGCTGCCGAGCTTCCAGGCAAGCCCCCCCCCCCTTGATCAACCTGATATCGCCTATTCTTCTCTCTACTGCTTGCATTAGAGTAGTGTAGCATGTTACTGCTTTCGATACTCCTATTCTGCTGCATAGCCTGTCATTGTTGCTACCACTGTTGATACTTTACCTGCAATCCTAAATGCGTAGTATAGGATGCTAGTATTCCATCAGTGGCCCTACACCCTTGTCCGTCTGCCCTGCTATTCTATCGGGTCGTGATCACTTGGGGGTGATCACGGGTATATACTACATACACATATACATGATACATGTTGTGACTAAAGTCGGGTCGGCTCGTTGAGTACCCGTGGTTGATTCACGGATTGGGGGCTGAAAGGACATACTTTCTCGACGGCCCTCTGTGTGGATCTTTGTGGCGGAGCGACAGGGCAGGTTGAGACACCTAGGAGACAGGTGGGCCTGGCCCTGGTCGTTGTCCGCGGTTATTTCATAATAACACGCTTAACGAGTTTGGATATTTGATCTGAGTCTGGCCGTTGGCCTTTACGCACTAACCAGCTGCGTGGGAACAGTTATGGGCACTCGACGTCGTGGTATCAGCCGAAGCCTTCTTGACGTCAGCGACTGAGCGACGCGCGCCGGATTGGACTGGAAAGCCTACTCTGGTATTAGGAGAGGCTAGGTCTGCTTACCGGCCGCCCTCGCAAGGTGCAGGTGTGCATTGGGTGATGGGCCCAGACCCCCGTGCGCTTAGGGTTTTGACCGGCGTGCTGACCTCTCTGTTGTGCTTAGGTAGGGCTGCGACGTGTTGATCTTCCGAGGCCGGACATGACCCTGGAAAGTGTGTCCGGCCAAATGGGATCAAGCGTGCTGGGTTACGTGGTGCACCCCTGCAGGGAAGTTAATCTATTCGAATAGCCGTGTCCCTCTGTACAAGGACGACCCGGAGTTGTATTCCGACCTCATGACAACTAGAACCGGTCACTTGATAAAACACACCCAGATGAGTTCCAGATATAACTCGGTGGTTGCTCTCTCACAGGGTGATGTGCGGGAGGATCGCCGAGTAGGATTATGCTATTCGATGTTACTTGGTGAACTTACCATCTATTCTCTTCTACTGCTACAAGATGGAGGCTGCCAGAAGTGTAGTCTTCGTTTGGATTAGCTATCCCCCTCTTATTCTGGCTTGCTACAGTTCAGTCCACCGACATTACCCATATCATTGTTACCATTGCATATGTAGTATAGATCCTTGGTTGCGAGTACTTTGGATGAGTACTCACGGTTGCTTTGCTCCCCCTTTTCCCCCTTATGTTCCTTCTTCTCGGATGATGCAACCAGATGGTGGAGCCCAGGAGCCAGACGCCACCTACGACGACTCCTACGACACCAGAGGCGCCTACTACTACGTGAAGTCTGCCAATGACGACCAGGAGTAGTTAGGAGGATCCCAGGCAGGAGGCCTGCTCCTCTTTCGATCTGTATCCCAGTTTGTGCTAGCCATCTTATGGCACCTTGTTTAACTTTATGTGTGTACTCAGATATTTGTTGCTTCCGCTGACTTGTCTATGATCGAGCACTTGTATTCGAGCCCTCGAGGCCCCTGGCTTGTAATATGAAGCTTGTATGACTTATTTTACTTTTAGAGTTGTGTTGTGATATCTACTAGTGAGTCCCTGATCTTGGCCGTACACATTTGCGTGCATGATTAGTGTACGGACAAATCGGGGGCGTCACAAGTTGGTATCAGAGCCGACTGCCTGTAGGAATCCCCCTTCCACACTCCTTGGCCGAAGTTGAGTCTAGACATTGCAAAACTTTTACTAACATGGCTGTGTGGCTTACGGGCCCACGTCGCCATTTGGGTGGTACTAGATTCTTTTACTCCTCGATCTATACTCCGGGATTCTGAACACTCTCCTATTTCGGGTAAAACGATTTTACTAACTCTAACATTAGGATCCCCGAGACCCCTCATCCCGAAGTTGGATTAGCCATAGTTATTGTTTAGAATAGAATTTTGCATAATCCCCACATTGTCATTTGACTCCTTTGAAACATCTTTGTTTTCAGATGGAACCCACGAGGCAGGTCGTGCACCACACGTAGGCCTTTGGTGCCTCGGGATCACCTGCCGTGCTAGTTGAGATGATGACCTATCTGGGTTATCGCTGGCACCCTGAGTATACCGTGTACGAGCAGTACCAGGACTTTAACCAGGAGCAGTATCGTGCCATCGTCCGCCTCTACTCGCGTGCAGATAACTCCTCTACTGTGTTGCACACCGCTCATGGTGTTGGAGTGACCATCGATATGGCAGTTCACGATGCTGCTTACGCTGCTCTGACACGCCTTCGTGGAGAGTATCGGGTGTTGGACACTTCCCCTTTCAGGCACGTTGCTATCGCCTCCGATGATGGAGCGGAGGGATACTACACTGCTGCCTACTCCACCCTCACCCGAGAGCCCTTCCATCATCGGAACCTTGTTCTGCATGCTGATGGGCTGGATCGAGCTAACCGAGCTCTTCGCCACGAGTTGTACACCACCCGTCAGAACCTGTATCGCGCCTTGACGCCGTTGCACCCCTTTGTCCTATCTAGACAGCTGCCACCTACTGTGATCTACCCAGCTAGGACCGTGATGCCTCCTGGTGTCGGTTGGCCAGATGTGGGAGGCGACACTCCCTCACCTGGTCCTCTGTTGCCACCTGGACGTCGGGGCTTGCACCAGAGTATCCACGGCCCTCAGGTTGATGGCGTGGAGGACTTCTCGTTGCAGCACTGCCAGCTGTCAGATTACCTCTACCTCCATAGTTCCGCCTGGGACTGATGTAGTCTTGCTTATTAGTACTAGATGCATTCGCCGCGAGCCTGCGTGCCGCCTATGGTGTCCTTAGTTATGTACTGAACTCTGTGTACTGAACTCTATGCATGCACACCTTTTGTAATATATGCTGACTACTATGTGGTATTTTACGTGCTCCTTTCATTATGCATGTTTCATTCATGAATGATTCCTGTGTTTGCAAATTTCTCAATGCTGAACTACCCCTGTTATATATTAGCAGGATGGTTAGACCAGCTGGCCGTGGTCGTGGTGGCAACGCCCCACCACCGCCCGAATACATGGCCGGTATGATCCAACAGTTGGAGATGAATCGACAGTTCATGGAGACTGTTATGGCTCAGTTCCCTCATCCCAACATGGGTCAGCAGCAAGGCGCAGTGACACTGAATGACTTTGCTCGCCTCAACCCATCCGTCTACCGCAGCTCAACTCAGCCTCTTGATGCTGATGACTGGCTCCGTGACATTGCTTTTGAACTAGAGTCTGCTGGAGTTGCCGCTGCCAACTATGTCACCTTTGCGGCATACTATCTGAAGGGTCCCGCTGCTCAATGGTGGGACAGCCACAGGCGTACACTGCCTGCTGGAACAATCATCACTTGGCCGGAATTCCAAGCTGCCTTCCGTGCCCGCTTCATTCCTCAGGGAATCATGGATAGGAAGAAGCGTGAGTTCCGCAACCTCACCCAGGGCAACAAGACTGTGGATGCTTATCAGCGGGAGTTCCTGGACTTATCCCGCTATGCTGAAGAAGACATTGCCACTGATGCTCGTAGACAGGAAAAGTTCCGTGACAGACTTCAAGCTGACATCAAGCTCGCACTTCTTGTGCATGACTTTGGGGATTTCGCCACCTTGGTGAACAAAGCCATCCAGGTTGAAACTGGTCTGCAGGAACACCACAGCACTCTCAGGCGCAACCGTGAACCAAGCTCATCCTCGGGCCCTCCCTCACAGAAGCGTAGGGTCTGGATCCCCAACAATGTGTACTGTCCAGCTGCACCTGCTCCAAGGCAGTCCTATGCTGCACCTCGTCTGCCTCCACCACCTAGGCAGCCCAGACTTCCAGCTGCACCACTCCCAGCTCCTGCTTCTGCTCCCAATGGATGGTCTGTGCTTCAGGTGTGGCCATCCAGGTCACCGCGCTAAGGATTGCACTCAGAACAAGAATCAACTGACACTTCCGGCAACTGGCCGTGGAGACAATCAGTCCCGCAACAACAATGCCAGGTCTTATGGCCGTGTTCATGCCAACCACGTTGATCTCAATGAAGCTCAAGACCAACCTGCTACTGTGATGGGTACACTCCTCGTAAATTCAGTACCTGCATCCGTTTTATTTGATTCTGGAGCATCGCATTCATTCATATCAGAAGATTTTGCATACAAGCATGCCATTAGAAGTGAGGACATGAAAACTTCAGTATTAGTACACACCCCTGCCGGCCAATGCCGAACCTCCATGGTTTGCCACGATGTCTTCGTTGAAATCGATGGACTGGACTTCTATGCCTCTCCCATTGTATTGGGGTCTTGTAACATCGACCTCATCCTGGGAATGGATTGGCTGAAAGCGCATACCGCTTCTATCGCTTGCGGCACAAAAACCGTCCACCTATTACACCCTTCTAATGAGATAGTAAGCTATCAAGCTTGTCTGGTTCAAAATGCTGAAGCACGTCTTTATGCATTGAATGCATTGAACGCTTCACCACTCGAGGGCATCGAAAACATTCCTATCGTATGTGAGTTCCAGGACGTCTTTCCTGAGGTACTTCCAGGGATTCCCCCTGCTAGAGCTGTCGAGTTCATCATCGACTTGAAACCAGGCACCACTCCTATAGCCAAACGACCCTACAAGATGCCACCTCATGAACTCACTGAGCTTAAGGAGGAAATTGACAAATCTCTTGCTAGTGGTTTCATCCGTCCGAGTTGCTCTCCTTGGGGAGCACCTTCCCTCTTTGTCAGGAAGAAGGATGGGACAAACCGATTGGTCCAAGATTACCGTCCTATCAACCAAGCAACTATTCAGAACGAATATCCGCTTCCTCGGATCAATGATCTGTATGATCAACTGGCTGGCTCATCAGTGTTCTCTAAACTCGACTTGAGGTTGGGTTACCACCAGATCCGTGTTCGTGAAGAGGATATTCCAAAGACCGCCTTTGTAACTCGATATGGTTCATTCGAGTACACCGTCATGTCATTCGGCTTGACCAATGCTCCAGCTACATTCTCTCGCCTGATGAATTACATATTCATGGAATACCTCGACAAATTCGTCGTGGTATATCTGGATGATATCCTTGTATTTTCCAAGAATAAGGAAGAACATGCTGAACATCTTCGCCTTGTACTGGAAAAGCTTCGAGAGCATCAACTTTATGCTAAGTTTTCCAAGTGCGAGTTCTGGCTTCCTAAAGTAACCTACCTTGGTCATGTCATCTCCAAGGATGGTATTGCCGTCAACCCTGAACGAGTTCAGGCCATTCTCGATTGGACTCCTCCAAAGAATGTCAAGCAAGTCAGAAGTTTTCTCGGTCTCGCCAGCTATTGTCGTCGATTCGTCGAGAACTTCTCCAAGATCGCGAAGCCTCTGACAGGTCTACTCCACAAGGGCGTCAAGTTCGAGTGGACAGACAAATGCCAGGGAAGTTTCCAGGCGCTTAAGGACAAGCTGACTTCTCCTCCAGTGCTTGCTCCACCTGATACTAAGGACTTCGTCATTTACTACGACGCTTCTCGTCAAGGATTAGGCTGTGTCCTAATGCAAGAGCGCAGAGTAATTGCTTATGCCTCTCGTCAATTGCGTCCTCATGAAGAGAACTACCCAGTTCACGACCTTGAGCTTGCGGCTGTCATATATGCGCTAAAATAGTGGCGACATTACCTTCTCGGTAATCGTTGCGAGATATTCACCGACCACCAAAGTCTGAAGTACTTGTTTACTCAACCAGACCTGAACCTCCGTCAGCAGAGATGGATGGAGACCGTAGCAGATTTTGACTTGGGTATTTCCTATACCCCAGGCAAGGCTAATGTGATGGTTGATGCCTTAAGCCGCAGGTCATATTGCAACCACCTCCAGGTTCACAAGGTTCAGCCCTCGCTTGTTGAAGAATTCAGAAAGCTGAACCTCCATATTGTTCCTCCTGGGGCACTCGCTCCCCCTCCCCTAGAGTCCCGCCAGATGAATCTTCGTGTTGTTCCTCAGGGTTCTCTAAATACCCTGGTTGTCGAACCAGATCTTGTGGACGGTATCAAGGCTATTCAATGTTATGACTCTGAAGTCGAGAAGATTAAACACTATCTCAAAAGGGGAAAGCCCTCATTTTTCACTATTGCCGATGATGGCGCCTTATACTTCAAAGGCCGCTTAGTGGTACCATGTTCGAAGAAAAACCTGGATATGACTCCAAGGGTTATAAAAGAAGCTCATGATACGCCTCTGTCTATTCATCCTGGTAGTACCAAGATGTACCAAGACATTCGTCAGAGATTCTGGTGGTCTAATATGAAGCAAGACATTGCTCGTTATGTTGCTGAGTGTGACGTTTGCCGTCGTATCAAAGCAGAACATCAAAGGCCTGCTGGAACTTTGCAACCTATCTCTATTCCCGAATGGAAATGAGACCATGTTGAAATGGACTTCGTCACTGGATTTCCCAAATCGCAGAGAGGTAATGATGCAATTCTTGTCGTCATTGACCGACTTTCTAAAGTTGCACATTTTCTGGCAGTCAAAGAAACAATTACTGCTAGTCAGCTGGCAACTCTCTACATGTACATAATTATTTCACTTCACGGTATTCCACTGGTTATCAGTTCAGACCGTGGCAGTTTATTCACTTCAAGATTCTGGGCAAGTTTCCAAGAAGCTATGGGAACACATTTGTCATTCAGTACTGCTTTTCATCCTCAGTCGCAAGGGCAAGTTGAACGCGTCAACCAAGTTCTCGAAGACATGCTTCGAGCTTGTGTTATTTCATTCGGCAAGAAATGGGAGGAATCTCTCCCGTATGCTGAGTTCTCTTATAATAATAGCTATGAAGCTAGTCTCAAGATGGCTCCCTTCGAAGTGTTATATGGACGAAAGTGTCGAACCCCTCTGAACTGGTCAGAAACTGGGGAACGTTCACTCTTCGGTCCGGATATTATTCAACACGCTGAAGAGCAAGTCCGCGTCATTCGCGAGAATCTGAAGACTGCTCAGTCACGTCAGAAAAGTCAGTATGATCGTCATCATCAAGACATGGTCTATCAACCTGGTGAAAAGGCTTATCTTCGAGTTACACCAATGAAGGGTGCTCACCGCTTCGGGATCAAGGGCAAATTAGCTCCTCGCTATATTGGTCCATTCACTATTCTTGAAAGGCGTGGAAAGGTGGCATATCAACTGGAGCTGCCACCGAACCTTTCTCAGGTTCACGATGTGTTCCACGTGTCTCAACTCCGCCGCTGCTTCAAGGACCCAGTCCGCGCAGTGGACCACGAAGTGCTCGAGTTGCAACAGGACCTCTCCTATAAAGAGCATCCGGTCCGCATTCTCGACCAAGCTGAACGTCGCACACGTCAGAAGGTGATCAAGTTCCTCAAAGTCCAGTGGTCACATTACTCTGAAGACGAAGCCACTTGGGAACGCGAGGATCGTCTTCGTGAAGAATGCCCCGCATTGTTTCCTTCTACCTCCTAAATCTCGGGATGAGATTTCTTGTAGTGGAGGAGATTTGTAAGGGTAATCACGCTACAGTAATTCCCTGCTAATGATGCCACGTCATCACGATTACCCGTTGTTAATCTCACGATGATTCAAACCGATTAAAAATTCAAAATTAAAACAAAGTCAAGTAATTAAAGTTCTCAAAAGTCAAAAATAAAATGTTCTAAAAGTGGCAAATAATCCTTAAAGAATATCGGTGAAGAAATCAACCTTAATTAAAGTATTTAGATGTACTAGAATAAATAAAACAACATCACAAATAATTAATTAAATGTCTTTATAATTTATAAAGTACTAAACTAATTTATTTGGGAGGCAAACTTTTGTAGGGGTGGGCTAATGTATAGCACTAATTTAGGTATTAATATTGTATTTTATAAAACTATACTTAATTATAAAGTAAATAGAAAACAGAAAGTAATAAAAAGAAAAAGAAAAAAAAGAGGGTAACAAAAACAAACTAACCTACCC